>OX352772.1:144317446-145517446 GCA_947095535.1 Poecilobothrus nobilitatus
TTATATTTTATTCTGAATTTTTAGTTTGCTTAATTTACCTCTTGTGATGTTGCTTTGTTTATCGTGATTATGTTTATACTGTAATTTTTAATTTTATTTGATGCTATAAGATATATTGATTGAATTGGTTTTTGTTATTGCTTCAATTAATTTTGATATATTATTTTTAGGTTTTTAGGTCTAACAAATGAACTCACGAAGCAGTTATGTAAATGTAGAAGCCATTTCAAGCTACGATTATCGATGCTGCATAAATAATGATTTATTTAGTCTTACTGGTTGGCCGAGTTTGTTTGACTATCATGTAAGTGTTTTTTTAGTTCCTTCTTAAATGTTTCGAATGATTGCTGGTTTGTTATGTGCGTTGGAAGTGAGTTAAAAATCCTTATAGCTGAGGAGAGTAGGGAATTCCTGATGAATTCACATCTGGTTAGTCTTGTTATAATTAGGCTGGCTGATCTCGTGTTGTGTTGGTGAATTTCTCCTTGGCTGGGTAGTGTGATGCTCGTTTTGATAAGGTGGTTTTTGATTTTAAAGATATATTTGGCTTTTTCTTGTTTTATTAGATTATCGTGAATTGGTATAGCCTCCTTATGGCTCTATTGATTAGAACGTGGACTTTGTCAATAACATATAAAGGGCAATTAGACCAGCATATTATGTTATACAGGATGTGCGATTTTATGTGTGCATTGAGTATATGATCTGCAGTTCTTCTCGTAAGTTGAATCCCGGTTCTTTTTATTGCTCCGATTAGTGCCGCTATTTTTTTCAAGAAAGCCTCCACATGAAGATCCCATCTTAATCCTTCTTCCAGCAATAGTCCCAGATATTTGAATTTCGTGACTTGTTCAATATTATCGCCAATCATTTTGACGTTAGCTTTAAGTTTTATTGTTCGCCTAGGTGTAAAAATCAAAAATTTGGTCTTGGCACAGTTTAGTGCTAGTTCATTGCCAAGTTTCCACGTGTTGTATTTTTCTAGATCATTATTTATCCGTTGTTCGAGTTCCTCTTTGGTTTTTCCTCTTCGGTTTTTTATTAAATATATAACAGATTCAAAACTGGTTAACATATGACTTTTGACAATATAAAAAATTTCATATGGCGGTAATAATAAAAACATAGCGCTATTTTTGACATTAGGTGGAAGTACTTTGACTTTTCTAAAATTTTTGACAAAAAAAAATTTGTTCTAAGTCAACCACCCGTAATTTTGACCAAATTTTGACAATCAAACCCGCGATTCGATGAAATAAATTCCATATGAAATATTTATTTACATTTTGTTTACAGTTTGTTTACAAAGGGAAGTGAATAATTTTAATTTTGAAAAACAATTTGATTTGATGTTAATTTATAAATTTATCTAAAGTTTGTTGTGAAAAAAAATATGTTGAATGATTATTGTGTATCACAGTGCAAAAATGGACACGCTAATATTTCCATGCACAATCTTCCTCGCCAAGTTTTAATATATAAAAATAAAATAAAAATCAAAAAACAATTGAAGAATTGTACTAAAGATGGGAAAAGATTTTCCGAAGCGCTTTAAAATGTGCAGTGAACATTTTGAAATCAAATATTTACTAATGTTGGCAAAACCTCATATAGGTAAATCAAGAAAACAGAAAGTGCTCCTATCTAATAATGCTTTTCCTACAAAAAAATTACCAGTATCAAGTACAAAAAATACAAAACCTCGTTGTATTCTTGTTCGCAAACCGCTTAATTTTAATTAATAAATTAAAATTAATAAATTTAATTAATAATTTTATTTTGAAGTAGCGTGATGGAGGATGAAAAAATATTACAAACAACGAAGAAATTTATTCTACAAAATCTGTAAAAATTCAGTGTGAATTAGCAACTTCAATTATGAAAGACTAAAAGGTGCAATTCAATATTACAACGCAATTTCTTATTACTTCCCTTTGGAATACTGAGAAAAAACAAAAAACAATGACAGGTATTTCTTCATCTGCTGTTTTAAATAAAATTGGTAAACTTGGCATTTGGTTGTTTGGCATGCCGAACATCGACTTATTCACATTACAAGTCTACTCATACTGTAATATTGTTAATAGGCGTAACTCCATCATATCTAATAAACTAAATTAGTACAGCCGTTGCTGATTGAGCTTCAGATAAAGCAATATTTAGTTTGACAAACCTGCTAGAAAAACTTGAGCCTGGTGATGCTGTAATGGTGGTCAAAGGTTTTTTGATAAAAAACAAGCTAGAAAAGGTAGGCATTCAAATGATTACGCCAGAATGCAAACGTGCATTCAACCCATTTAACCCCAACCCATTAGAGAAATCAGAAGTTATAAGTGAACAGTCATCAATATTAAAATTATTCTACTTACAAAAAATCTTCCATTAACTAACAAAAAATTCAATTAAATTTGAAACCTTAAATAAAGTTTAATGCTCTAATAAAATATGTTAATTTAATCACCTTTTAATCATTGCACAATATTAAATCCATTCATTGTATTACCATTATTATATTAATAATAATGCCATAACCTGTAATGTAATACACTTATAAGTTTTAATAAAAGTAATGTAAAAATTCCTGCGTTATCAATAATGTATCCTACATTAAATGTATAAAAATGTCTGTATTTTAAAATGTTTTTTAGAATAAAATTTAGAGTGAAATAAAACACCACCTGTTTTTTATTTTCATTAACTGGCACCCAACGTAAATTTTTTTTTCTATAAAAAATTCTCCATAGGAGAAAACAAAAGAAAAAAATCTAAAAATTCTGCATAGGAGAAAGGTAAGGATTTTCTCTCTGCAAGGGAGAAAATAGTTTTAATTATGAAAAACATTTCTCTTTAGGAGAAAACGAAAGAAAAAAAACAAAAACTTATCTAGTAAATAGTTCTACTTATAAAAATCTAAAATTTAAAATTAGAACGAAAATGAAAAAGAAAAAAACTATAATAGTTCATTAAATTATTTAATTAAATGTTAAATAAAAAATCACTAAGTACTTGGAAAAAAGGTGAAAAATTCTCTATAAGAGAAAGTATATTTATTTCGAAATATAGAAAAAGCAAAAAATTTAAATAAACAAAAAATAAAAAAACTATTTTTAAAGTGTGAAAATTGTGATTTGTAACCTGCTAACATTCGAAGTACAACTATGCTGAGAAGATCGACAATAATATCGCTACTGAACATCGTACTGTAAGTTAAAAGGTTTTTATTAAGATTTTTGTAAAACAACTTTTATTTATTTAATATCACATATTAACCTATGTTTACTGGAAATTTTAAATAAAAAATTGAATAAGCAAATTTTTTGTAAGATTATTAAAAAAAATATTAAATAAAAATAATAATTGTTAATAAAATTATAAATAAATAAAACTATAAATTATGGAAAATTTAAATTTTCTAAAATTTTTGTTATTAATATTCTTTGATTTTAAATTGGATAAGTAAATTTTTAAAAGATAAGTAAATAAAATTATTTAAAAAATATTTTAAATAAAAATGACTATTGTTAAGGAAACTATAAATTATAGACAAGTTAAATTTTTTCTTAAATTTTTTAAATATTCTTTGATTTTAAATTTTTTTTTTTTTTAAATTTAATAAGTAAATTTTAAAAAAAAATTACTTGAAAAATATTAAACAAAAATAATTATCGTTAATAAAACTATAAATTATCGAAAATGTAATTTTTCTAAAATTTTTGTTATTAAATATTCTTTGATTTTAAATTAGATAAGTAAATTTTTAAAAATAAGTAAATAAAATTATCTTATTATTTTAATCTTAATATAATAATTAATCCACTGATGGCGCTGACTCTGTAGTAAAATAATAGCAATAAAAAAAATAATAGTAATAATAATAATAATAATAATAATAATTAAAATAATAATAATTAAAATAATAATAATTAAAATAATAATAATTAAAATAATAATAATTAAAATAATAAATAATAATAATTAAAATAATAATAATTACAATAATAATAATTAAAATAATAATAATTAAAATAATAATAATTAAAATAATAATAATTAAAATAATAATAATTAAAATAAAAATAATTAAAATAATAATAATTAAAATAATAATAATTAAAATAATAATAATTAAAATAATAATAATTAAAATAATAATAATTACAATAATAATAATTAAAATAATAATAATTAAAATAATGATAATTAAAATAATAATAATTAAAATAATAATAATTAAAATAATAATAATTAAAATAATAATAATAAAAATAATAATAATTAAAATAATAATAATAAAACTAATAATAATTAAAATAATAATAATTAAAATAATAATAATTGAAATAGTAATAATTAAAATAATAATAATATTAATAATTAAAATAATAATAATAATAATTAAAATAATAATAGTAATAATTAAAATAATAATAATAATTAAAATTAAAATAATAATAATAATTAATATAATAATAATTATAATTAAAATAATAATAATAATTAAAATAATTAAAATAATAATAATAATTAAAATAATAATAATAATTAAAATTAAAATAATAATAATAATTAAAATAACAATAATAATTAAAATAATAATAATAATAATAATTAAAATAATAATGATAATTAAAATAATAATAATAATTAAAATAATAATAATAATTAAAATAATAATAATAATTAAAATTAAAATAATAATTAAAATAATAATAATAATAATTAAAATAATAATTAAAATAATAATTATAATTAAAATAAATAAAATAATAATAATAATTGAAATAATAATAATAAGAATAATTAAAATAATAATAATAATTAAAATAATAATAATAATTAAAATAATAATAATAATAAGAATAATTAAAACAATAATAATTAAAATAATAATAATTAAAATAATAATAATTAAAATAATAATAATTAAAATAATAATAATTACAATAATAATAATTAAAATAATAATAATTAAAATAATGATAATTAAAATAATAATAATTAAAATAATAATAATTAAAATTAAAATAATAATTAAAATAATAATTATAATTAAAAAAAATAAAATAATAATAATAATTGAAATAATAATAATAAGAATAATTAAAATAATAATAATAATTAAAATAATAATAACAATAATAATAATTAAAATAATAATAATAATTTTTAATTATTTTAATTATTATTATATTATTATTATTATAAATAATTAAAATTAAAATAATAATAATAATTAAAATAATAATAATATTAATAATTAAAATAATAATAATAATAATTAAAATAATAATAATAATAGTAATAATTAAAATAATAATAATAATTAAAATTAAAATAATAATAATAATTAATATAATAATAATTATAATTAAAATAATAATAATAATTAAAATAATTAAAATAAATAAAATAATAATAATAATTGAAATAATAATAATAAGAATAATTAAAATAATAATAATAATTAAAATAATAATAATAATTAAAATTATAATAATAATAAGAATAATTAAAATAATAATAATTAAAATAATAATAATTAAAACAATAATAATTAAAATAATAATAATTAAAATAATAATAATTACAATAATAATAATTAAAATAATAATAATTAAAATAATGATAATTAAAATAATAATAATTAAAATAATAATAATTAAAATAATAATAATTAAAATAATAATAATAAAAATAATAATAATTAAAATAATAATAATAAAAATAATAATAATTAAAATAATAATAATTAAAATAATAATAATTGAAATAATAATAGTTAAAATAATAATAATAATTAAAATAATAATAATAATAATAATTAAAATAATAATAATAATTAAAATAATAATAACAATAATAATAATTAAAATAATAATAATAATTTTTAATTATTTTAATTATTATTATATTATTGTTATTATTATTATAAATAATTAAAATTAAAATAATAATAATAATTAAAATAATAATAATATTAATAATTAAAATAATAATAATAATAGTAATAATTAAAATAATAATAATAATTAAAATAATAATAATAATTAAAATAATAATAATAATAATAATTAAAATAATAATAATTATAATTAAAATAATAATAATAATTAAAATAATTAAAATAATAATAATAATTAAAATAATAATAATAATTAAAATAACAATAATAATTAAAATAATAATAATAATAATAATAATAATTAAAACAATAATAATAATTAAAATAATAATAATAATTAAAATAATAATAATAATTAAAATAATAATAATAATTAAAATTATAATAATAATAATAATTAAAATTAAAATAATAATAATAATTAAAATTAAAATAATAATTAAAATAATAATTATTAATTATTATTATTATTATTATTATTATTATTATTATTTTAATTATTATTATTATTTTAATTATTATTATTATTATTATTTTAATTATTATTATTATTATTAACATTATTAACATTATTATTATTAACAGAGTTTCGCTGTGTTGGAATCCACAAGGAGGTTCTAGAGCTAGAAGTAGACCCAGAATGACGTGGAAGCGCACTGGCCTAAGTGAAATAAGCAGATGCAATTTGTCCTGGAACATTATTGAAGAAAAAGCGTTAAGCAGGGAAGATTGGAGACTTCAAGTGGAAGCCCTATGCTCCCTAGTGGAGTAACAGGGAAAAAAAAAAAATTATTATTATTTTAATTATTATTATTATTATTATAATTTTAAATATTATTATTTCAATTATTTTAATTATTATTATTATTTTAATTATTATTATTATTATTATTTTAATTATTATTATTATTATTATTTTAATTATTTTAATTATTATTATTATTTTAATTATTATTATTATTTTAATTACTATTATTATTTTAATTATTCTTATTATTATTATTATTGTTTTAATTATTATTATTATTTTAATTATTTTAATTATAATTATTATTTTAATTATTATTATTATTATTTTAATTATTATTTTAATTTTAATTATTATTATTATTTTAATTTTAATTATTATTATTATTATAATTTTAATTATTATTATTATTTTAATTATTATTATTATTTTAATTATTATTATTATTTTAATTATTATTATTGTTTTAATTATTATTATTATTATTATTATTTTAATTATTATTCTTATTTTAATTATTATTATTATTTTAATTATTATTATTATTTTAATTATTTTAATTATTATTATTATTTTAATTATAATTATTATTATTTTAATTATTATTATTATTTTAATTATTATTATTATTTTAATTTTAATTATTATTATTATTTTAATTATTACTATTATTATTATTATTTTAATTATTAATATTATTATTATTTTAATTATTATTATTATTTTAATTTTAATTATTTATAATAATAATAACAGTAATATAATAATAATTAAAATAATTAAAAATTATTATTATTAAAATAATAATAATATTATTATTGTTATTATTATTTTAATTATTATTATTATTTTAATTATTATTATTATTATTATTTTAATTATTATTATTATTTTAACTATTATTATTTCAATTATTATTATTTTAATTATTATTATTTTAATTATTATTATTTTAATTATCATTATTTTAATTATTATTATTTTAATTATTATTATTGTAATTATTATTATTTTAATTATTATTATTTTAATTATTATTATTTTAATTATTATTATTTTAATTATTATTATTTTAATTATTATTATTTTAATTATTCTTATTATTATTATTATTTTAATTATTATTATTATTTTAATTATTATTATTATTTTAATTATTCTTATTATTATTATTTCAATTATTATTATTATTTTATTTATTT
The DNA here is from genome assembly GCA_947095535.1 of Poecilobothrus nobilitatus. NCBI lineage: Eukaryota > Metazoa > Arthropoda > Insecta > Diptera > Dolichopodidae > Poecilobothrus > Poecilobothrus nobilitatus. Next base: position 144,325,299 of record OX352772.1, read on the forward strand.
TAATTATAATTATTATTTTAATTATTATTATTATTATTTTAATTATTATTTTAATTTTAATTATTATTTTAATTATTATTATTATTTTAATTATTATTATTTTAATTATTATTATTATTTTAATTATCATTATTATTTTAATTATTATTATTATTATTATTTTAATTATTATTGTTATTTTAATTATTATTATTATTTTAATTTTAATTATTATTATTATTTTAATTATTTTAATTATTATTATTATTTTAATTATTTTAATTATTATTATTATTTTAATTATAATTATTATTATATTAATTATTATTATTATTTTAATTTTAATTATTATTATTATTTTAATTATTACTATTATTATTATTATTTTAATTATTATTATTATTATTTTAATTATTAATATTATTATTATTTTAATTATTATTATTATTTTAATTTTAATTATTTATAATAATAATAATATAATAATAATTAAAATAATTAAAAATTATTATTATTATTTTAATTATTATTATTATTTTAATTATTCTTATTATTATTATTTCAATTATTATTATTATTTTATTTTTTTTAATTATAATTATTATTTTAATTATTATTATTATTATTTTAATTATTATTTTAATTTTAATTATTATTATTTTAATTATTATTATTTTAATTATTATTATTTTAATTATTATTATTATTATTATTATTATTATTATTACTATTATTATTATTATTACTATTATTTTTTTTATTGCTATTATTTTACTACAGAGTCAGCGCCATCAGTGGATTAATTATTATATTAAGATTAAAATAATAAGATAATTTTATTTACTTATCTTTTAAAAATTTACTTATCTAATTTAAAATCAAAGAATATTTAATAACAAAAATTTTAGAAAAATTACATTTTCGATAATTTATAGTGTTATTAACGATAATTATTTTTGTTTAATATTTTTCAAGTAATTTATTTTTAAAATTTACTTATTAAATTTTAAAAAAAAAAAATTTAAAATCAAAGAATATTTAAAAAATTTAAGAAAAAATTTAAATTGTCTATAATTTATAGTTTCCTTAACAATAGTCATTTTTATTTAAAATATTTTTTAAATAATTTTATTTACTTATCTTTTAAAAATTTACTTATCCAATTTAAAATCAAAGAATATTAATAACAAAAATTTTAGAAAATTTAAATTTTCCATAATTTATAGTTTTATTTATTTATAATTTTATGAACAATTATTATTTTTATTTAATATTTTTTTAAATAATCTTACAAAAAATTTGCTTATTCAATTATAATAATAATTATAATTTCAATTATTCAATTAATAATAATAATTAAAATAATAAATTATTATTATTATTTTAATTATTATTATTGTTATTGTTATTATTTTAATTATTATTATTAATTTAATTATTATTATTATTATTATTATTTTAATTATTATTATTATTTTAATTATTATTATTTTAATTATTATTATTTTAATTATTATTATTTTAATTATTATTATTTTAATTATTATTATTTTAATTATTATTATTTTAATTATTATTATTTTAATTATTATTAGTTTAATTATTATTATTTTAATTATTATTATTTTTATTATTATTATTTTAATTATTTTAATTATTATTATCATTTTAATTATTATTATTATTTAAATTATTATTATTATTTTAATTATTATTATTTTAATTATTATTATTTTAATTATTATTATTTTAATTATTATTATTTTAATTAATATTATTTTAATTATTATTATTTTAATTATTATTACTTTAATTATTATTACTTTAATTATTATTATTTTAATTATTATTATTTTAATTATTATTATTTTAATTATTATTATTTTAATTATTATTATTTTAATTATTATTATTATTATTATTATTATTATTATTATTACTATTATTATTATTATTATTATTATTATTATTATTATTATTATTATTATTATTTTAATTATTATTATTATTATTACTATTATTATTTTTTTTATTGCTATTATTTTACTACAGAGTCAGCGCCATCAGTGGATTAATTATTATATATATTAAGATTAAAATAATAAGATAATTTTATTTACTTATCTTTTAAAAATTTACTTATCTAATTTAAAATCAAAGAATATTTAATAACAAAAATTTTAGAAAAATTACATTTTCGATAATTTATAGTTTTATTAACGATAATTATTTTTGTTTAATATTTTTTAAGTAATTTTTTTTTTAAATTTACTTATTAAATTTAAAAAAAAAAAAAATTTAAAATCAAAGAATATTTAAAAAATTTAAGAAAAAATTTAACTTGTCTATAATTTATACTTTCCTTAACAATAGTTATTTTTATATAATATTTTTTTTAAATAATTTTATTTACTTATCTTTTAAAAATTTACTTATCCAATTTAAAATCAAAGAATATTAATAACAAAAATTTTAGAAAATTTAAATTTTCGATTATTTTTTATTTATTTATAATTTTATTAACAATTATTATTTTTATTTAATATTTTTTTAAATAATCTTACAAAAAATTTGCTTATTCAATTTTTTATTTAAAATTTCCAGTAAATATAGGTTAATATGTGATATTAAATAAATAAAAGTTGTTTTACAAAAACCTTAATAAAAACCTTTTAACTTACAGTACGATGTTCAGTAGCGATATTATTGTCGATCTTCTCAGCATAGTTGTACTTCGAATGTTAGCAGGTTACAAATCACAATTTTCACACTTTAAAAATAGTTTTTTTATTTTTTGTTTATTTAAGTTTTTTGCTTTTTCTATATTTGGAAATAAATATACATTCTCTTATAGATAATTTTTCACCTTTTTTCCAAGTACTTAGTGATTTTTTATTTAACATTTAATTAAATAATTTAATGAACTATTATAGTTTTTTTCTTTTTCATTTTCGTTCTAATTTTAAATTTTAGATTTTTATAAGTAGAACTATTTACTAGATAAGTTTTTGTTTTTTTTTCTTTCGTTTTCTCGTAAAGAGAAATGTTTTTCATAATTAAAACTAATTTTTCTCCCTTGCAGAGAGAAAATTTTTACCTTTCTCCTATGCAGAATTTTTAGATTTTTTTTCTTTTGTTTTCTCCTATGGAGAATTTTTTATAGAAAAAAAAGTTTACGTTGGGTGCCAGTTAATGAAAATAAAAAACAGGTGGTGTTTTATTTCGCTCTAAATTTTATTCTAAAAAACATTTTAAAATACAGGCATTTTTATACATTTAATGTAAGTTACATTATTGATAACGCAGCAATTTTTACATTACTTTTATTAAAAATTATAAGTGTATTACATTACAGGTTATGGCATTATTATTAATATAATAATGGTAATACAATGAATGGATTTAATATTGTGCAATGATTAATTAAAAGGTGATTAAATTAACATATTTTATTAGAGCATTAAACTTTATTTAAGGTTTAATTAAATTTTTTGTTAGTTAATGGAAGATTTTTTGTAAGTAGAATAATTTTAATATTGATGACTGTTCACTTATAACTTCTGATTTCTCTAATGGGTTGGGGTTAAATGGGTTGAATGCACGTTTGCATTCTGGCGTAATCATTTGAATGCCTACCTTTTCTAGCTTGTTTTTTATCAAAAAACCTTTGACCACCATTACAGCATCACCAGGCTCAAGTTTTTCTAGCAGGTTTGTCAAACTAAATATTGCTTTATCTGAAGCTCAATCAGCAACGGCTGTACTAATTTAGTTTATTAGATATGATGGAGTTACGCCTATTAACAATATTACAGTATGAGTAGACTTGTAATGTGAATAAGTCGATGTTCGGCATGCCAAACAACCAAATGCCAAGTTTACCAATTTTATTTAAAACAGCAGATGAAGAAATACCTGTCATTGTTTTTTGTTTTTTCTCAGTATTCCAAAGAGAAGTAATAAGAAATTGCGTTGTAATATTGAATTGCACCTTTTAGTCTTTCATAATTGAAGTTGTTAATTCACACTGAATTTTTACAGATTTTGTAGAATAAATTTCTTCGTTGTTTGTAATATTTTTTCATCCTCCATCACGCTACTTCAAAATAAAATTATTAATTAAATTTATTAATTTTAATTTATTAATTAAAATTAAGCGGTTTGCGAACAAGAATACAACGAGGTTTTGTATTTTTTGTACTTGATACTGGTAATTTTTTTGTAGGAAAAGCATTATTAGATAGGAGCACTTTCTGTTTTCTTGATTTACCTATATGAGGTTTTGCCAACATTAGTAAATATTTGATTTCAAAATGTTCACTGCACATTTTAAAGCGCTTCGGAAAATCTTTTCCCATCTTTAGTACAATTCTTCAATTGTTTTTTGATTTTTATTTTATTTTTATATATTAAAACTTGGCGAGGAAGATTGTGCATGGAAATATTAGCGTTTCCATAATTTTTGCACTGTGATACACAATAATCATTCAACATATTTTTTTTCACAACAAACTTTAGATAAATTTATAAATTAACATCAAATCAAATTGTTTTTCAAAATTAAAATTATTCACTTCCCTTTGTAAACAAACTGTAAACAAAATGTAAATAAATATTTCATATGGAATTTATTTCATCGAATCGCGGGTTTGATTGTCAAAATTTGGTCAAAATTACGGGTGGTTGACTTAGAACAAATTTTTTTTTTGTCAAAAATTTTAGAAAAGTCAAAGTACTTCCACCTAGTGTCAAAAATAGCGCTATTTTTTTATTATTACCGCCATATGAAATTTTTTATATTGTCAAAAGTCATATGTTAACCAGTTTTGAATCTGTTATATATTTAATAAAAAACCGAAGAGGAAAAACCAAAGAGGAACTCGAACAACGGATAAATAATGATCTAGAAAAATACAACACGTGGAAACTTGGCAATGAACTAACACTAAACTGTGCCAAGACCAAATTTTTGATTTTTACACCTAGGCGAACAATAAAACTTAAAGCTAACGTCAAAATGATTGGCGGTAATATTGAACAAGTCACGAAATTCAAATATCTGGGACTATTGCTGGAAGAAGGATTAAGATGGGATCTTCATGTGGAGGCTTTCTTGAAAAAAATAGCGGCACTAATCGGAGCAATAAAAAGAACCGGGATTCAACTTACGAGAAGAACTGCAGATCATATACTCAATGCACACATAAAATCGCACATCCTGTATAACATAATATGCTGGTCTAATTGCCCTTTATATGTTATTGACAAAGTCCACGTTCTAATCAATAGAGCCATAAGGAGGCTATACCAATTCACGATAATCTAATAAAACAAAAAAAAGCCAAATATATCTCTAAAATCAAAAACAACCTTATCAAAAGAAGCATCACACTACCCAGCCAAGAAGAAATTCACCAACACAACACGAGATCAGCCAGCCTAATTATAACAAGACTAACCAGATGTGAATTCATCAGGAATTCCCTACCCTCTTCAGCTATAAGGATTTTCAACTCAGTTCCAACGCACATAACAAACCAGCAATCATTCGAAAAATTTAAGAAGGAACTAAAAAAACACTTACATGATAGTCAAACAAACTCGGCCAACCAGTAAGACTCAATAAATCATTATTTATGCAGCATCGATAATCGTAGCTTGAAATGGCTTCTACATTTACATAACTGCTTCGTGAGTTCATTTGTTAGACCTAAAAACCTAAAAATAATATATCAAAATTAATAGAAGCAATAACAAAAACTAATTCAATCAATATATCTTATAGCATCAAATAAAATTAAAAATTACAGTATAAACATAATCACGATAAACAAAGCAACATCACAAGAGGTAAATTAAGCAAACTAAAAATTCAGAATAAAATATAATAACAAACAAATATAATAAATTATAACAACACATTAAATAAACATAAACACAATAATTTAAACAATATACACTCTAAAAATAAAAATTTATTATTATAAAACAACATCACAAAGCCAAATTAAGCAAACTAAAAATTCAGAATAAAGTATAATATCAAACAAATATAATAAATTATAACAACAAACTACATAAACATAAATACAATAATTTAAAGAATCTAAACTCTAAAAATAAAATCTTTTATAAAATATATTAACTTAAAAAAAACACAAACACAATAATTTAAACAATCTAAACTCTAAAAATAAATAAAATAATAATAACAATAAATAACAAGCAAATAGAATAATTTAAATAAAACATAAACACTTAAATTAATGCAAATCAACGCTTCAACAGTTTAACATATTATTGCTAAATAATTATTTTCATAATTTATTGTCACTAATTAATTCATTCATTTTTACTCAAGTAATATACATGAATAAAAATATATAATACAAATAACTATTAATTAAAACACATTATAATAATAACTACACTATAATAAATACACGTAAACTAAATAATCACTACTTAAATAATACACATGTCTAAAATCACAACACGATAATCAATTAAATACTCTAAAACATGCTCTACACCATAGATATATTAACTAATAGATGGGAAGTTAGGTATAGTCGTTTCTTTTGTTCTTATGTGTTTTCCTATCTTCGGTTATTCAGTCAAAAAAATACATATGCATTTTATAATATGTATACATTTCGTTCACTCAGCTGTTTATATTTTTGAAAATAATGCAAAGCAGTTTCTCATCAATAGAAGAAAATACTACATGTGAATAAAAGTTAGAAAATTCTTATTGAATAATAAAGAATTTATAAAATCTTTTGTTTTAACTAGTGGTTTTAAATCCAAACACAAATATTGGTAAGAGTTAAATTATTACCAATACACAAATATTGGTAAGAATTATTAACTTAAAATGTATTAAATGAACTAATGAAGATGAAGTTGACTGACCAGAAAAGCAAACCGGATTCAAAGTACAAGTACATAGAGAATAGTATTTTTAAGAAGTTGCAAGACATTTAGAAGGTGTAGAAGATAATATATATTATAATAATATTGAACATGAAATATAAAAATTTGATAAAAATGTACTCTGTCTGAAGTTCATCACAGGAATTATATATGTACATATATATATAAGTAAATAGTATACTTTTAAGTTTACATGGTATTACGTATTTTGCAAGTGAAAAATGGATTCGAAGTCTTGCATTGAGAATCGAATTTGAGTAAGAATTCGTATCCTATTTCTTCTCTTAATTGAACGAAAGCAGCAGAAGCAGCTTGTAATTATTAATATAATAGAATCTAATAAATTATAAAGAAATACTTTATAACCCATTATTATTTCATATAATTTTAGAAAATCCTTTATCAAAATAGAAATTAAAATGCTGTATAAAATAATGTTATGATTGGATACGTCTGTAGCGGTGCAAAGATAAGATAATACGTTGCTTTTAAAAACTTTTTTTTAGAAATTATAAAGGAATCAACATTATATTGTGAAGTATTAAGGATTTTTATTTGAACATATTTAATTTAAAAAAACAATCATATTTATCATTTGCTTTTTAGATATTGTTTGTTTTCAATATGACAATTTATTCGGTAAAGGTTTGGTTGAAATTCTAATTAAAGAGTTTAAAAGATGTTAAATTTATCTTCTTATAGTTCATGCAGTTCAAGAAGTTTCTACTAATTTCTTACTAAAAATATTTAAAAGATAGTAAATTTAATTTAATCTTCTTAAAAATATTATATCTTTATCTAATAATATCTTTTTAAAATATTAAAAAAATATTTATCTTTTAATCCGTTTAATTAAAAGTTTTTAAGAATTTAACGTTTTAAATAATCGTGCTAAAACATTTAAATGTAATTTTCGCTGTAAGTATTATGTATCAGTCATTTGCTTAATGCAATCATCTGTTAAATTATTCATTTAATTAATATGTAAAACTTGATATACTTATTTATTTTTAGATAAAGATTTTAGGAGATAAGAACTTACAAGTAAATACGATACACTGCAGTTCAAAACTATTTGTTTTAAAAGTCAATCACATTATGCAAAATCAAAAAGAAACATGAAAAATAATCTAAATAGTTTGCTAAGAAAAAATTTTATTTAAAAGTTTAAACAAATAAAACATTTTATGTTTTTTTAAATGGTATCTATATTATTATTTATTTATTTTAGTACATATATTAACTTCATATAGGCATATTTTCTTTTTTCCACACCACCCATGAGGTAAAGAAATAGGTGCGTTTTTTTTTTCTGTGGTCTCCCCAAGAGGCATGTTCCACTTTATTAAATTATATACATATTACATTTATATAAAAAATATTTACATAGAATTAGAAAAAAAGCATATATACATTAAATAAAATAATAAATTTAAGAAATTATTTACATTAAATAAAATAGAAAAAAAGCTTATTCACATTAAATAAAATAAATTAAAAAAATTATTTACATTAAATAAAATAGAAAAAAAGCTTATTCACATTAAATAAAATAATAAATTAAAAAAATTATTTACATTAAATAAAATAGAAAAAGAGCTTATTCACATTAAATAAAATAATGAATAGAAAAAAATATTTACATTAAATAAAATAGAAAAAAAGCTTATTCACATTAAATAAAATAATGAATAGAAAAAAATATTTACATTAAATAAAATAGAAAAAAGCTTATTCACATTAAATAAAATAATAAATTAAAAAAATTATTTACATTAAATAAAATAGAAAAAAGCTTATTCACATTAAATAAAATAATGAATTAAAAAAATTATTTACATTAAATAAAATAGAAAAAAAGCTTATTTACATTAAATAAAATAATGAATAGAAAAAAATATTTACATAAACTGGAAACCAAATTAAAAACAATTAATAAATAAAATAATAAATAAAGAAAACAACTTGCAGTACTTCCAACATGCAAAAAAATAATATTAAAACATATAAACAAAATTTAAATCAATAATACATTACAGACTAGCAAATAATACTAATTTATTAAACTTTTGTCTGCTTATCTTTTTTGATTTGTTATTTAAAGCTTCGGTTTTTATTTTACCAATATGAAAAAGTTTAATTGTTAAATATTTTTCGATAATTAATTTTATTAGAAGGTATCTATGATTTTGAAAAACGTCACATTCTAAAATATGATCCGACATATTACTTAAAATATTTTCCGGAATATTTCTTAATATTAAATTCATTAATTTTAAATAAAAATATTTTTCACCCAACTTATTTTGCAAATCAAAAATTGATAAATGTTTTTCTGCAACGCGACATATTTGAACAATATGCTTGTTGGGTGTTATTAATCCACCCCAATTTTTTAGATCAATTAATCGCGATTGTTCTATACCTCCTTCTTTTATTGCCTTTATACAAAAATGGCAAGTAATTTCTTTAAATATTTTTCGCTGAATGCATCCTGCAATATATATCACAGCGCCGTCAATTATAGGACTGATTGAATATAAAGGTATATCATCGCATATCTCATTCATTTCATCGCGTTGAGTTATTTCATCGTCTTGATTCATTTCATCATTTTCTAGGTTTAAAGAAAATGAGTTTGCGTTAATTTTATCACGTGTTGTATGAGATGAGACTGTTAATATATTGATATCCATCTGTTCTTCACAATTTGCTTCGGCTGAAGATTTTATTTCATTGTGAATCAAAAGTCTTTTAAAGGAAGACATAAACTGTGCAACAGTGGGATTATTGTTCCAAGATCCTCTACTTCTTATAGCCGAAAAAAATGTTTCTAAATGATCCTGACTAAACTTGTGCGTGCATATATATTTTAGATCGTCATTATTTTCAAAATAATTTTCAAACATTTGTGTAAATTGCTAGTATAAATCCTAAAAATCCAGTTTTCACACGCGTATCTATAATTTTAGAACTTTCTTTATTCGAACTAATTCTTAAATTTAATATATATATATGATTCGGCTTTTTTAAAATATTCATAAAATTCTTTTTTATTATTTTTTTTCAATCGCATGTTTATAATTTTTTCCAAATTTACTCTTTGAATTAAATATATCAAATAAATCATTGGTTATTCTAATAAAATTTATTGTTGGGCCACAGTCAACAAATAATTCATGATTTATTTCTAATAAATATTGTAGAGAATCTGCTACACTTTTACTGAAAGTTTGTGTTGCTAATTTTACTTTCATTTTTTGTCCTTGCCACTCAATATGTTGTTTATTTATTTTATTGGCTAATAATATTCCTTCATTACTTTGTAAATCATACAAATTTTCAATATATTTCCATTCAATTCTTCCACCATTACCATCAAAAATAACTTCTTTAGTTGCTAATGTATTTCTTATTAGTTTTATCATGTGTGCAATATCAAGTAGCACTTATATCTTTTCAAAAGTTAATGGATGGAGAAAAAATGGTTTTATATTTCTAGGATCTAAACACGCTCCTAGTTCTGCAGCCATAGATATATTGGTTGGTGGGCCGTCAAAAGTTAAATTAATAACTTCAATATTAGCGCTACTTAAAAATATAAGAGCTGCTCTAATTATATTGGCCTTTTCTGAGCCATTTAAACCATTTATAGCAAAATTCCATATTTTTGTATGCAGCATTTGCGTCCCATCTCACTTTTTTTATTTAATTTCAAAAACTTTTTAAACTTTTTAAATTAAAAATTGCACGTTACTTTTAAATTACTTAAAAATTCAATTAGAATAAAAATTTCCTATAAATTTCAACGTTTACGAAACTAATTCTGAGGAAACTAAAGCAATACATACGCACGGTTCACTCAGCTGTTTTTCAAAATTGGCTGAAAATATTTTCTTCATTGTCTATCTATGAGTAATATATCTATGCTCTAATTCTTCCGGAAAATGTTTATTTTCAATCTTCTTGCAGCAAAAACATATAAAATTTAACAAAAGTGTTGATTTAATGGTTAAATAATTTCTAAAGAATAAATTCTGCTACGAATCTTTAAATTTTAAGCTAAATATTTAAAAAAGAAATTAATTTTATCATTTTCTGGATTGGTAATTATTTTCCTGAACAACTGATCAGAAATTTTGCTGCTGAAACAAAATTGTTCCAATGACATATGTTTCATTTCTTCCCATTTCAGTTTGTCATTGAAAAAAATTCTGATGCAATTCTTGATATATTTCATTAGAATTTCGTATTTTAATAAGTTTAGACTTAAATTTTGTTTTTTTATTATTTTGTTTAAGTTTAGTTTTAAAACTTTTTGTTTGAAAATGGAAATTTCAAAAAAAAGTAAAAACAAAAAATTAATTCTAGAAAATTTATACTTTTTTATTCTTCTCAATTCAGCCAATGTCATTATTAAATAAAAAAATCTTTGTTTATTCTTTATTAGTACCATTTTCTACCAATAATAATTAAATAAATTAAAATTATAAAACTTTATTTTGCAAACATCGAAAAAACGCTAACAACAACTTAAATTTAAATTACATTTATTTCTATTTTGCCTTCATATTGTCATTTGCCATTTGACAGATAATTCAACTGACAGTTTTTTCTGATTACTATAATCGCCAATACGGAAAAAAGTAAATAAAACGTTTTCAATAAAACGTTTTTTCCCGAAGCATTTAAATGATAGTTATAACTGGCGCCTTAAAAAAGGAAAAGAAGCTAGGTTAAACATGATTTTTTTTTTTGCTTATTTCAAAGCTTCTGCTTCCACCGACTTGGCGCCAGTAGTAAAAAAGTTTTGTTTTGGCGATTTATTAGTGGTATACTTAGAATATAGAGTATAACGAATAGAAAATTCTGTATACGTATATAAAAATTAGTGAAGCCAAATCAATTAACTTTAATTGCCAAAATGTGCCTATTATTGTCAAAAAAAATAAATTTCCATGACAACATAATTATTTTGTTTGTTTTTTGTTTAGATTTGTTTACAATTTACAATCTTTAGCAATAAAATATTTTTAAAATTCAAATTTTATATAGTAATTTAAGTTTTGTTTAATTTAAACTAGTGTTGTAGATTCATTTTAGCTTTAATTATAAATAACTTTATAAATTTGTGTTAAAAAACTTGCGATTCATTAAAAAAAAACCTTAAAATGAAATGTTTTATGAAAGGATGCGAAAATGCTAGGAAATATCGAAAAATAGGATTATCGTTTCACAGGTAAGTGTAAATCATAATACAAAAATTATAAAATTAATAACACAATGTGTAAAACCTAAATAATTTACAAATCATGCTATTTTATATGCAAAAACAATTGCAATTTTGACAAAAGCCATGATAAAAAAATGTTTGTATCAGTGACGTGTGCTATTATTATAAAAATGTAAACTTTGTTCATATTTTCATTTTTTAAATATTTAATTAAAATTTTTTTTTTTTATATATAAATTTATGGGTAGAGTTACTTTTAGGTGGTTCAACTTCTAATGCCTGTAAAATCCTTTGTAATAGTCTGATCCTTAATTTTTTTTTTAATTCCTTCACCTTTTCTTGTTCGATGGGTATCCTTTTTTTTTTTATTTTTGGATTTATTTTTGCCGTTTTTTAAGTTTAAGATTTACGACTTTTTACCCAAAATTTTAATATTAAATCTATCAAATGGCTGTATGACGTTCCAACACTCATGCATTTTTGAAAGGTGCTGCCGGTGTGGAATTCTTAAATTTTTGAAAAGTATTTTTAAATGAAAATAAGAAGGGTTGTACAAAATTATTTTAGATAATTTTTTATATTTTAGATATTTGGAATTTGTATAAAATAAAAAATTTTTATAAATAATTGTAGATAATAGTAATAAAAAATATATTCCAATTTTTTTAATATATGTATAAAATAACAAATTTTTAAAATAATTGTAGATAAGGTAAGTAATACAAAATTTATTAAAATTTATTTTGAAAGGTTGTTAATAAAGTACTTTTTTTAGGTAATTTTTTATATTTAGCGGGGGACTTTAATTAATTTTAATATAAAAGAATAATTTTATTTTTGATTTCATGTAAGCAAAAAAATGTTTAAATTGATGCTTGCCGTATAGATTTACTTGCCGAATTAAAAAGAGGATTTCTTAAATTGTTAGCGGGGGTTTTCGACTTTAAAAAATTAATTTTAATATAAAAGAATAATTTTATTTTTGATTTCATGTAAGCAAAAAAATATTTAATTTGATGCTTGCCGTATAGATTTACTTGCCGAATTAAAAAGAGGATTTCTTAAATTGTCAGCGGGGGTTTGGGGGCGGCATCCCCCGACTTTAAAAAATTAATTTTAATACAAAAGAATAATTTTATTTTTGATTTCATGTAAGCAAACAAATGTTTAAATTGATGCTTGCCTTATAGATTTACTTACCGAATTAAAAAGAGGATTTCTTAACTTGTTAGCGGAGGTTTGGGGGCGGTAGCCCTCGACTTTAAAAAATTAATTTTAATATAAAAAAATAATTTTATGTTTGATTTCATGCAAGCAAAAAAATGTTTAAATTGATGCTTGCCGTATAGATTTACTTGCCGAATTAAAAAGAGAATTTCTTAAATTATTAGCTGGGGGACTTTAAAAAATTAATTTTAATATAAAAGAATAATTTTATTTTTGATTTCATGCAAGCAAAAAAATGTTTAAATTGATGCTTGCCGTATAGATTTACTTGCCGAATTGAAAAGAGGATTTCTTAAATTGCTAGCGTGGGTTTGGGGGCGGCCGCCCCCGACTTTAAAAAATTAATTTTAATATAAAAGAATAATTTTATTTTTGACTTTAAAAAATTAATTTTCATATAAAAGAGTTAATTATTTTACATTTTCAATATAAAAATGTCAAAATATAAACTTTACATTTACAATATACTGTCAAAATTTTAAATTTTTGTATAAAATTAAAATTATTCATTTACATAAAAATTACTAAAAATGTTGACATTTACATTTAGAACAATTAAACATTGAAATAAATTATAAGATGTGTTTATTTTATCATTTACAAAACTTAAAATTAATTTATTTACATTTTCATTATAAAGATGTCAATAATTTTTTATTTTATTAAAAAATTAATTTTCATATAAAAGAGTTAATTATTTTATATTTTCAATATAAAAATGTCAAAATATAAACTTTACATTTACAATATACTGTCAAAATTTTAAATTTTTGTTTAAAATTAAAATTTTTCATTTACATAAAAATTACTAAAAATGTTGACATTTACTTTTAGAACAATTAAAAAATAAATTATAAAATATGTTTATTTTATCATTTACAAAACTTAAAATTAATTTATTTACATTTTCATTATAAAGATGTCAATAATTTTTTATTTTATTTAAATTTTAATTATGTGGACTACCTAAAAATTGTTTGTACAACCCTTTCATTTTTATTTTGATTTTTAAATAAATTGTAGAATGGCAATTCTTTCCATATATGTATATACTAAAGCTTATAAGAATGTATTAAATGTCAAAATGCCAGTCGTCCATTATTTTCATAACAAAAATGTCAATTTTTGTATGAAAAAAATCATAAATTTTTTTTTTCGGGATAAATAATGCAAAAAGGGCCATTTTTTCGGGAAATTCATATTCTAGCGGTAAAATACTATCGGTTTTCGGCCTATTTTGGGTCGTCCAAGTCACGTGGCTGTTTTTTTTACCGACCCACTTAAAAGCAACTCTACCCAAATTTATAATTCCCAACAAAAATTTAATAGTTATGCTTTTGATTTAAAGATTTCCCAAGAATGAAGGGCTTAAATCAAAGTGGACAGTAGCAATTGGAAAGAATAATCGGCAATCAAAAAACAGTTCTATTGTATGTTCAGAACATTTTTTATCTGAGGACATTCTTACTTTAGGATCTGAGAAGCAACTTTTTCCACACGCTATACCCAAAGTTTTTCGAAATAATGAACTACTTGTCAAAGAAGTAAGTGCTTTAGTATTTAAATTGATGTTCAGACAACACAAAACACAATATAATATAACACAAAATTTTAATATTTGTGCACACATTCGCATTATGCAATAAGTTTTAAATGGATTAGAACTAGTTACAATGGACTACCAATGAGTCACGTGGTAAACGTATAGCTGCTGTCAAGTCTTTTGCAGTTAACACCTTGCTCACGTGACCAGCTTGCTTTTGATAAAATTGACATGTTCATTTTCAGCTTGCTTTTCATAAAACTGCTTTTAATTAAATCGCACAGCATGGATTTTTATATTATGAAAATTATAAAATAAATAAATATTAAAATAAAATTGCTTGTACGTTATATTGTATTAAATTGGTTTTTCTAGGTAGAGTTTCCGATCCCTTCAACTGTTAGCTCATATAATCATGAAATTAACAATAACGAAAATTCGAAAAATTCTTTAAACCGAACAATAGTCACAACATCTCAAGAATCTATTTTTTTATAGTCCAAAAACCAAAAAGTTTAAAGAAGAATTACGGCTTTTGAGAGAAACAATTAAAAATAAGGATAGGAAAATTAAAACAAAACAATAGAAGAAAAATTAAAAAATTAAAAATTTTTGAAGATATTGTTAAATTATTAAAAAATAAAAATTTAATTTCAGATCAAATATCAACTATGTTAGATGAAATTTCAGGACCTATTAAATTAATTTTAGAACGCCAACTATTAAGACATAATAAATTACTACCGAAAAACTATTCTCCTGAGCTGCAAAAGTTTGCTTTGAATCTAAATTTTTTATCTCCCAAAGCTTATTCGTTTGTTCGAAATTCTTTTGAAAATTGCCTTCCTCATACGCGAACTATCAGTAACTGCTACCAGTCCATAAATTGTAAACCGGGATTTACTTCCGAAGCTTTTGTAGCAATTACCTATGCTATTGAGGAAGCAAAAAAAAATGGTTATAAGCTTTTTTTTTAAATGTAGTATTTGATGAATCTATATACGGCAACATATTGATTAGACCGGAAATGTTTGTTACGGGTTTGTTGATATTGGGAGTGGAATTAACTCTAACATAAAGGCAAAAAAAAAATTAATTGAACATTGCTTTGAAAATCTTTTACAAACTAAAGCGGATATAATTGGTGTTACTTTTGATGGCGGCACAGTTCATATTACAACGGCAAAACATTTAGGGTGCGATTTGTGTAGCATCGCAAAAGAGCCTTATTTCCAATTACAAGGAAGGAAGGATAAATACACTATCATTTTAGATCCTTGCCATATGCAAAAATTAATTCGAAACTCCTTAGCAGAAATAGGTAGTTTAATAGATGATGAAGATAATGCTATAGAATGGAAATATTTAATCAGCCTGAATAATTTACAAGAAAATGAACAGTTGCATTTAGGAAATAAACTAAGAAAAGCCCACGTTTATTTCTTTAACCAAAAAATGAATGTTAAACTTGCAGTTCAAACTCTAAGTAAATCTGTTTTAGATGCTATAGATTTTTGTAGGGAGGTATTAATTCTACCTGATTTTTTAAATAGTGAAGCAACATCTAAATTTTTAAAAATTTTTAATAATATTTTTAACATTTTGAATAGTAGATCCATTAATCAATTTAGTTATAATAAGCCAATTTGTGCCGAAAACTACAGAGAAATTAAAGCTTTTGCTGATAACGCTATTAGTTACATATCTAAACTAAAAACAAAAGAAGGGGAGTTCTTAATAAATCACCGCCGCAAAACAGGTTTTATCGGCATTTTGAATGGTTTAAAAGCTATCATCATTCTTTATCAAAAATTTATTATTACTGGCTTGTTAAAGTATATTTCATTTTATAAGCTTAATCAAGATCATATAGAATTATTTTTCAGCTCAATACGGTCTTCATTGGGATATAATAATAATCCTTCTGTAAGGCAATTTATTTTTGCATATAAAAGATTATTAGTTCGTGTACAAATTAGAGAAAATGGCTGTGGTAATTGTACAGTTTTAGAAAATATTCCTATACTCCACTGCTCATATAATCCAATCAAGGAATTAAATAATACTGTCAAAAAATTTACCATGATTTCTGAAAATATTGAGCAAAGTGATAAAGAAAATATCAATAGTTTTGAAGAACAATCATTTCTAAATGAGCACGACTACATATTAAATTCATCAAATTTAACAGAATATGCTAAGCATATTATAGAGTATATTTCTGGATTTGTCGTTTTTAAATTAGAAAAGCAATTAAAGTGTTCTGAATGTATATCGCTTCTAACAGGTCCAATTTTGGAAAAATCACTTCTAGCCTATAAGACTCCTTAAGCCTCCTTGTACACCAGTAATACTAATATGTACTACAGCTGAAAAAGAAATAAGACAAAAGATAAACTATTTAGATTCCAACCAAACATTACTTAATAAAAAATATTTCGATAGCATAGCTATAATAATGTACAAAAAAATTTAATAAATCGTAATTTATTTCCTGAAATTTCTAAACATATTTTTGAAAATATTTATCGATAAGATTTTTCTTTATTGCAAAAAAAATATCTGATGAATGTTCTATTAGAAATAAGTTATCTAGAATTACGTTATTTAAGGGTATGTAAATACATATGTTTATTAAAATAAGTAACATAATTTTAATTCTTAATACAATTTAATATAAAATTTTAATTTTCTTTTAGTAATAAGTTTTCATTATTAATTTAATAATTCGAGATAATATGTAATTTAATTTAGTAAAATAAGTAACATAATTTTAATTTTTAATCCAATTTAACATAAAATTTTTAATTTTTAATATAAAAAATACAAAACATAAATAATATGATATTATTTTTATATTTACAGTTCGAATAAGAATGAAAATTAAAAATTGGTAGTAACGACACTGAATATTGTCGATGTAGTAATGTTTTGTAATTGTATCAGAATTTGCCTCACTTTTTTTTGGATTTCCTTTTCCTTATACTCTATATTCTAAGATGGTATATAAATGGTCAAAATCACGAATAGCTAAATGTCAGATCAAGGCAACCTAAATACTAACATATTCAACATTGTGTATGTCAGATCGAAACTCACATCAATTATCAGGCAATGAAGTGCAGAGAGTAAAAGCTTAATAAGGGGCCAGCTTTTAACAAATTTACACACAGTCTTACGGAAAGAAATACGGGGTCGACTATAAATCTTGAAATAACACAAAAACCATTTACTTTATTCAATGTGGTCCAAAGGGAAAATTAAAGTCGCATCTTTTTTACATAATTCATTAAAGAAAAATATTTTAAAATACAATGTTGTGTTTCATAAATATGCATTTAAAAAATTGTCTTAATTTAAATTTTTTATTTTAAAAGCTTCTTAAAGTTTTTAAGATGTGAGTCTCCTGAAAGTAGATGAGAGTGTTTTTATAGTACACTACTGGTAACAAAAATGTAGAAATGAAATTTTAATGATATTTTTAATTTAAAATTAACGTACTAAAAATTTTTATTAAATTTTAAAAATAAAAAATTATTAACTGAAGTATAAGTTATTATGAAATAAGCAATAATTAAATAATATTTATATAAGTAATAATTTATAAAATCTAAAAATTTTCCCCATTTCCACACCACCTTTGAGGTAGGGAATATGGAGCGTTGTTCTTAAAGTGGTATCCCCAATAGGCCTAGTCCACTGAATTCTAAAATAAAAAGCAGTGTAATATTTATGAATAAATAATAAATAGGAACAAAAATATTAATAAAAAAACAATAAATAAAAAAAATATCACAAAATTAAAAAATATCACAAAAAACTATATAACCCTTCTTAATTTAGTTTTTGGTCGGATTTGAGATACCGTGTATACAGAAGAGACCATCTATATACTGACTGACCTTAGAACATACAGTCACCTGTCACATAAAGTATAAGGAAAAGTGAATCCTAGTCAACTGAATTCTAAAAAAAAAGCAGTGTAATATTTATGAATAAATAATAAATAGAAACAAAAATATTAATAAAAAAACAATAAAGAAAAAAAATATCACAAAATTAAAAAATATCACAAAAAACTATATAACCCTTCTTAATTTAGTTTTTGGTCAGATTTGAGATACCGTGTATACAGAAGAGACCATCTATATACTGACTGACCTTAGAACATACAGTCACCTGTCACATAGAGTATATAAGGAAAAGTGAATCCAAAAAAAGTTAAGCAAATTCTCATTCAATGACAAAACACTACTACACTGAAAATATTGATTGTCGTTACTTCAAATTTTGCAAAAGAGCATTGCTCACTGAATATATTTTTTAAGTTTCAGGAGCAGCACTTTTAATATTTTAAATACATGATTTTCTTCTTATTCGAACTGAAATATAAAAATAATATCATATTATTTATGTTTTGTATTTTTTTATGTTAAATTATATGTTGAATTAAAACAATTCTAGATAACTTATTTGGGATAGAATTATTAAACTAATAATGACAACTTATTCCAAAAGGAATCTTCCTAAGGTTCATACAAACTGCAATAAAAACTGGTATTTATGTTAGATTTAATTCCACCCTCAAATCAACAAAACCATAACAATAATTCCCAAATTAATCAATATGTTATCGTATATAGATTACATCAAATTTTAAAAAAAGCTTATAACCATTTTTTTTATGCACTAGTTACCAATTACTGAGATAAAAAATTTAGATTCAAAGCAAATTTTTGTAGTTCAGAAAAATAGTTTTCGGACAGTAATTTATTATTTTTTAATATTAGACCATCTAAAATTAATTTACTGGGTCCTGAAATTTCTTCTAACATAGTAAATACTTCATCTCAAATTAAATTTTGTTTTTTAATTATTTAATCTGGAAAACTTTAATTTTTTAATTTTTCTTCTATTGTTTTGTTTTAAGGTTTTAATTTTCCTATCCTTCTTTTTAATTCTTTCTTTCAAAAGCCGTAATATTTTTTTATTTCTTAGTTTTTAGACTACAAAGAATGGATTAGATTTTATGAATAATTTTCGGTTTAAGAAAATTCTCGCGTTTTCGTTATTGTTAATTTTATGATTATATAAACTAACAGTTAAAGGAATCGGAAACTCTACCTAAAAAAGCTAATTTAATACATTATGATTGCAATTTTATTTTAATATTTATTTATTTTATAATTTTTATAATATAAAAATCCATGTTAAGTGATTTAATTAAAATCAATTTTATGAAAAGCAAACTGGAAAATAACACGCCAATTTTATTAAAAGCAAGCTGGTCACGTGAGCAAGGTGTGAACTGCAAAACACTTGACCAGCTATACGTTTATCACGTGACTCATTGATAGCCAATTGTAACTGGTTCTAGTCGATTTAAAATTTATTGCATATTGCTAACATCCACTTTGATTTAAGCCCTTCATTTTTGGAAAATCTTTAAATCAAAAGAATAAACTATTAAATTTTTGTTGGGAATTATAAATTTATATATTAAAAACAAAATTTAATTAAATATTTAAAAAATCAAAATAAGAACAAAGTTTACATTTTTATAATAATAGCACACGTCACTGATATAAAAATTTTTTCATCATGGCTTTTGTCAAAATTGCAATTTTTTTTGCATATAAAATAGCATGATTTGTAAATTATTTAAGTTTTACAGATTGTATTATTAATTTTATAATTTTTTTATTAGGATTTTCACACTTACCTGTGAAACGATAATCCTATTTTTAGATGTTTTCTAGCATTTAGATCGTAAACTTGTAAACAAAACTAAACAAAATAATTATGTAATATGTTGTCATCGAAATTTAAATTTTTTTTTGACAATCACAGACACATTTAGGCAATTAAAGGTAATTGATAATACTTCACTAATTTTTATATACGTATACAAAATTTTCTATTCCTTATACTTATACTCTATCATTCTAAGATACTGACCGATACTGATATTTAAATATGGTCGTCGCAGAGGTTATGATAAATGTAAACAAAGGTTAGTTTTTTTGTATCAACTTCTTCATACATATATAGTAATTATGAAATATATTTTTCTTGGGTATTAAAATTTTAAATAAAATAATTTCTAATTGGATAATAAAAATTAAAAAAAGCATTATTTAACAATAAGAAAGTGTTTTGTTTAATTAAATTTAAATTAAGTTTAGTGACTAGTTTAAAAAATTTGATATAATTATATAGTTTAAAAACTAGTTTTAAAAAATTGACTATAATTATGTAGCACTAAAAGAGAAATATAGCAATAAAAATAAACGTATTAATGATGGATTTTTACAGTCATGATTGTGGTATCAAATTTGTGTCTATAGAATTATGCACTTGTTTATTATTATTTAATATTTTTTTTTTATTTTTATTTTAATAACCGAGCAAATATTTTACCATACCGCATATGAAGAAATTCATGCAGGCAGCAGAACTAACTTTTGTTTTCATTTTTAATCTCTACGGCGGCCATTTTAAACTATGTTTCGGTTTGTCGTAATATAGGTGGCTTTGAATTTTTATGACTTTTTCAGAAAAAAAAAATTGTTCTAAGATGTCATGTCATTCGGGGTCAACTGTCAATCGAAGCACTTTTTTAGTTTTTACCTTTTATAGTTACTAGTTTGTATAAATTAGCTCAAAGCTGACAAAGTAATTAGGAATACTAAATTAAATATGAAGAGACTTTTATTATTATGTTTAATTATTGTCATATTTGTAACTTCACATGCTTGGGATAATGAAGAAATGGAAATTTTTGATTTAGTTGAGGATATTAATAAAAACTTTTATGAAATGTTGGGAATAAAACAGGTGTAATATGTATATATTATTCAGTGAAAACAAAATTAGGAATTTGTTAATATTTTTAGGATGCAAGTGCGCAGCAAATTAAAAAAGCTTTTAGAAATTTATCTGTTATATTACATCCTGACAAAAACAAAGCGGAAGATGCAAATATCCAGTTCCGGAATATAGTAGCTGTATATGAGGTTTTAAAAGATTCTTCGAAAAGAGAAAAATATGACAAGGTGTTAAAAGAAGGGTAAGGAAATGTCGTTTTAAGTAATCATATTTAACTAAATCTCGACAATTTAAGGCTACCAAACTGGAAGTCTGCATTATATTACTACAGAAGAGTCAGAAAATTAGGGTTAGTAGAAGGTTCAATTATTATTTGTGTTATATTTACAATTGGACAGTATTTATATGCTTGGGCATCGTTTTTAGAAAAGAAGTACACTGTAGTAAGTATGTCGAATATTATCATTTAATAAAAGTATATGTATCATAAATTTCTAGTAATTTGTGCAAAGTTCAGTTTACGTCAGTATTAAAAATAAAGGGCCACCTGAGTTGGACCCGCCAAAATATTCTTAAGATCGATTTTAGTTAAGCGTTATACTCGGTACGAGCCCTTTCTACTTCGAGAAATTTAAACTACTAAATTTCAAAAAGTAATAAAATTTACTTTAATTTTTTACATAAATAAATACGAATTTTTATACTACACCTGATTGGCTGATTGACATTTCGTTTGACTATTAAATTCATGCCTGTGCATATTTAAAAAGTATTGGCGGTGAAACATTTGATTTATAATTTTTCAACTGATCCGGGCCCTACTGCAACAACCACATCACATATTACTTTGCAACTTTTTGTAAAAGCCTTTTTTTTGCAAAGTAAAAGTTATTAGTGTTGCACCAAAAATATAATTTTACTCACTTATTGTTTTTTTTTCTTACGATCACCTATTTTATTTATAATAAGAAAAAGTTATTATTTATTCAATAACTAAACATTGTTAGTCATTACAGAATTTATTATTTTAAAAAAAATATTATTAGGTCTGTTCGCGTACAAAAAATTTACAAAAATTTTCGCAAAAAAAGCATTTGAGAGAATTTGAGTTTTATTTAAAAGAAACTCAAAAAGAAGAAAAGTGAATAAAAAAGAGACGGCTCTCTTTTTAAAATTTGTACAAATAAAATTTTATTTGTGAAAATTTGTAAAAATTTACTGACGTTTATTTTTTTTTTTTATTGTTCTTGCTTTTTCGACTGTCATTTGTCAAAAAAATAAACAAAGAAAAGTAAACAAAGGTAATTGCACAAAAAAAGTTAAACGAAGAAAGACAGTACTTATCATTTAATAACATTCAATTGAATGAAGAATGCAAGCAATCCACCACGATAACTATATTTAAAGGAGGATGTAAAATGGAAGCCGCAAATTATAGGCCAATTACATTAATAAATAATGTAGGGAAGATATATGTAAAAGTGATCAACATCAGAATAAGGAACTTCGTTGCGGAAACAATTGGATTTGATGAAAATCAATATGGCTTCCAAGAAGAAAGCAATACCGAAATTTACACAACGGAGGTTATAAAGTATATTATGGACGAAATGGAGAGAATAACCAGGTGGCAGCAGTGTTCATTGACCTACAAAAGGCCTTTGACTCTGTCAACCACGAAATTCTGGTAAACATCCTAGAGAAACTAGTCATAAGGGGAGTAGCGAATCATCTTATAAAAAGCTACTTAATGTCAAATAAACTAAACATATATAGCATAATCAAGCTTGAAAAAGCGAAGTATGTATATAAAATCAAGAATAACCTCGGAAAGACCAATAGAAGCCTACAAAGCCACGCAGACATACATGGATATGACACAAGGAACTCGGGAAACGGGAAGAGCGAGACATGAATACAGCAGGAATAATATGCACAACTCAGCTATCAGAATTTTTAATAACATACCGAATGAAATGAAAAACCTATCCACAATCATAAAATTTAATAAAGAAATGAAGAAGTATCTACTCAGCAGACAGTAAAGATAAGTGAACAACCGGCATAAGTACATAATACAACAATCAAGATATATATTTATACAAAGTAAAAACTACTTACATATGAAAAAACTCGGAGCGTTGATGGTGATTCGTTAGAATCTTGTTAACTTCCTGTTTAAGTGAATAAATTGGGTGCACGATTGACTGAAGTTATCACAAAACCATCTAAAAAACGCAATACAATGAATGAAGGAAGATAATTAAAAAGAAATAAAACATAAGCCGCATAGAGAATAATAACAATAAATAACAAGATGGGAAAACATACACAACTACACACGAGAAGCTACAGATTAACCATCATATACTCCAACTATAAAGATACAATAACATAAGATAATACAATAAATACACACAGTAACGCACAAAATTCAAAGTACACACATGTATCTGCATAAGAAACAACAATTGGAATCAAATATTGAACATTATAATTGAGTAGTATAAATAATGTAACTTAGTAACTTAACTTAACTTAATTAAGTTGGTAATTCATTTGTGTACGATATATCGAAATTCAAGAAGAACACTAACATCTTTCTTCAAAATAACTATCCAAATTTTTCCCTTCATCCTCCATAATCCCAATTTTCCTATATTCAAACACCCAAGTATTCCTTCCCCCATCCTTTTCCCCAAAACCAAGCTGTACATTATATTATTATGTATTAAAGGACCAATCCTATAGTTTGGTTTTAAAGGGGGTGGTTTTGGTTGGTTAAAGTCCAACACTACTCAGAGGAACCTCGTGCAGTTCCTTTGGGTGACTTTTGATGTTTTCCACCGTCCCTCGTAAAAAAAAAAAAAAAAAAAAAAACCACGACATCAATAATCACGGTCCATCTGCAGAAATCAAGACTTCATTAATAATAATAATTATAACTCAGCATCAACAAAGTGACTCTTCCGAAAATTAAGATCCCGTCATTTGGTGTGTCTAAAAAGAAGATAATAAAATTCTAAGTAACATCTATAAATATAACTTAAAACACAAAATGATAATAAAGGCTACCAGCAACATTATTTCAAAAACACAATATGATAACTTAACATAATAAATTAAAACAAAAAACATAAATGTGAATAAATACTAGCAAACAATAACAAAGAAATATAATAAAGGGAAATTATAAAAGGAAATACAAAAATATAATTAATCAGAATAAAATTAACCTAACTAAGATATTTTAAATCATTAACTTAAAACAAAAACAAACTAAAATAAAAAAAAAAACCAATAAATTGAAATTATAATAGTCCGCTCAAATATAAATATAAGATAATTAATTAGAAGATATAACTAAACTAAAACTAAAATAAACCAAACGAAATAACTTAAAATAAGATCATCTTTAAATAAAAACAATAACCCACTTAATAAAGTATGCCACAATATTTAACTTAAATAAAAAATAATAAGCAATAAGGATAATTCAATAAGTGTGAACAACGCCAACTACGAATAACAAAATAAACATATAAATTATATAAACACTAATAAACTAAACTTAATAAATATAATTATAAACTAATGGTCCATAACCTACAATATTGTTTTCACATGTCCTGACATAGAGAGAGAGCTTTGAAATAGTGGTAAAGCTTTCTTAAAAATTTACCTTAATAGTGGTAAAGCATAAACCTTAATAACTCAAACAATAATCATTTTTTCAAAATTCTTCTAAAGGCCACCATAAAATTTCATCTTTACCGCATCTTTTCCGACTCATATTCATATCCAACGAAGATCCATGGATACAGCCATGAGGCTCTTCATGACAGGTAACTGGCGTAACGACATAAGTTCGGTCGGTCATAAGGAAATTCTACGAATAGTAAAGAATGCGGCCGAAAACATACACAACTTCCGGGTAGGCCCGGAAGCTGCTGATATGATTGCGGGAGATCTCAAGTTAGCAGGCAACTTCGGGACGGAAACAGTCCACCCGAGCCACAACAGTGCCCATAACCAAATTGGAATAAATGTGTACACAGACCCTGCCAAAAAGGGCAGTAACTGTGGCATAGGTATCATATGTGATGAATTGAACATGCGAATTGCGAATACAGTGGCGTCACACGCGCCTGTACGTCAATGCGAAGCAGTCGTAATAGAATTCGCAGCCAAAGAACTACTTAAGAAAAGAATCCGGAGTAAAATCATAAACATACACACCGATTGCAAATCAATCGTTAAAATTATGGAGGGTGGTTTGCACAAATCGAGGAAAGCAATTGAGTGCTGGAAAGCCCTAAATGCGCTGGGGGAAACAAACGCAGTTAAGCTACAGTAGATACCAGCGCACTCGGGCTACCCAGATAACGAAATAGCAGATGTGACAGCAAAATCTGTATTAAAGAGACAGCTGATGGATATAGAAGATGTAGGTATGCTGTACTTTGCGGTAAAGTTAGCAACGAGCTACTGGGCAGAAGCCAGATTTAAGAAAAGTTGGTGGCAATCCCCAGGTTCAATACATACGAAGGAATTCTGGGTAGAATATAATAGTAAAAAGACTCAGAAAATTCTAAAACTAAATACAACCAATATAAGTTGCTAAGGGCTCACGCCGAAAGAATAGGTATAATGGAAGTGAATCTATGTAGGGGATGTGGGCAAGAGGCAGAAACAGTACTTCACGTTATGTGCCAATGCCCAAACTTGAGGACCCTAAGGCGAAGAAACTTGGGAGAGGATCAATGGGGAAACTTCTCCGAGGTGAGAATGCTCAATCAAGGAGACATGTGCGTTTTATAAAGGGAATTGAGTGGCTCTACGAGACGCTGTAGAAAGCGAGCGGATCGTTTAGCAGAGGAACACAACGGGTCGCAGGGCCTAGATGTAAGGGCAACTTCATGTCCCCCTTGATAAACAACAACAACAACGCATCTTTTGATGTATGCAAATTTAAAATATTTAAATGTTTTAATTAAAAAATTATGTTTTAAAAAAAATACCTCCATTTATTTTGCCACGGTTAAAGCTTCTTAACAAAACTTGAATGAGAGTACTTTTTGATACAGTATGGGCAATAAAAAAATTCACAAAACAAATTTTATCAAGAATTTCGTGTTAGAAATTAAGTTAGAAAACTTTAATTAAAAAAAATTACTATTATTAATAAAATAAATTAAATATACATAAAAAATAAATATTTAAATATGTTACATTATTAAAATTATTCTCATTTCCACACCACCTATGAGGTCGGCATTATGTAGCGTTGTTTTTTACGTGGATATCCCAAATACGCCTAGTGCAGACATCTGTAAGACAAAAGTGCATACAAATTATAAAAACAAACTAAAAGTTAAAAACAAATATAACTTTGTTAGTTTTTAGAACTAACAAATAACAAAAAAAAAATATCACAATAAATATTATCACATATTACTCTTTTTAATTATTAAATATTTTTAATTTTCTATTTTGCTTATTGTTTTTAAGAGTATCGTTATGTTGTTTTGTAAAATTATTTCATAAAATATTAGCGAAAGTTTTACTTATTTGGAAAAACATATTGCGACTTATATTACCACATTTACACGTCGATTTTAAAGCTATGTCATTTATTCCCAAACTGAGACTAATAAATGTTAGTTGAACAAGTATGCCTTTTTGATTACATTTCTCAAAGAATATTTTTTTTAAATCTAAATCCCGTAAAATTTGAATATTTAACGTGAATATTTTTAAGGACGCAATTGTAGAAACAAATATGCAACTATACGCCGTAGGTTGCCAATTTTCTTTTGATAAAGCACTTATCTATAATGTTCTTAATCGTTAATTTTTTGGAACTTTAAAAGTTGAAACGTTATATACGTGAGAATTATAATTGGATTTACATCCAGAAAGTGCACATTTTAAAACCGTTATTTTTGAAAAGAGTAATAAAATAAATAAAAACTAAAGTTTTAACTTTTAAATAAAAACGGAAATTTTATTTTATTTCAAATACCAACAATTTCAAAATTTAATTCACCTTTCAAAATACAAATAAAATTTTTTTAAAGTTAAAATAAAATTTAAAATTAAATTCAATAAACTAATTTAATTAAATTTATCTTCAATATATTTTATTATGTTATTCTAAAGTTATGTTATGTTATTCTTTACTACTAAATACTACACTTTTTTTTTTTGATTACTAACAAAAATATGAAAATTTACTTACATAAAAATCGGAACCTCCTTTCCTTTTACACGTCGATTTTAAAGCTATGTCATTTATTCCCAAACTGAGACTAGTAAATGTTAGTTGAACAAGTATGCCTTTTTGATTACATTTCTCAAAGAATATTTTTTTTAAATCTAAATCCCGTAAAATTTGAATATTTAACGTGAAGATTTTTAAGGACGCAATTGTAGAAACAAATATGCAACTATACGCTGTAGGTTGCCAATTTTCTTTTGATAAAGCGCTTATCTATAATGTTCTTAATCGTTAATTTTTTGGAACTTTAAAAGTTGAAACGTTATATACGTGAGAATTATAATTGGATTTACATCCAGAAAGTGCACATTTTAAAACCATTACTTTTGAAAAGAGTAATAAAATAAATAAAAACTAAAGCTTTAACTTTTAAATAAAAACGGAAATTTTATTTTATTTCAAATACCAATAATTTCAAAATTTAATTCACCTTTCAAAATACAAATAAAATTTTTTTGAAAGTTAAAATAAAATTTAAAATTAAATTCAATAAACTAATTTAATTAAATTTATCTTCAATATATTTTATTATGTTATTCTAAAGTTATGTTATGTTATTATGTTATTCTTTACTACTAAATACTACACTTTTTTTTTGATTAAGAAAAATATGAAAATTTACTTACATAAAAATCGGAACCTCCTTTCTTTTTTTGTCCATAGCACTGAAAAATGCGATTTGAAATTTAATTTTCTTACAAGCATAAAGAAGAAACTCCAAGCTTCATTTTTATATGTATTTCATATTTTCTTAATGAAATTTAATATATAAAAACTCGATATTAAAAAAAATTTTACTTACAAATTTTCTATCATATTTAATATAAAAGCTTTTAAATTTTGAGATTATGTGCACATAATTTATAAAAAAAATTTACTCAATTTTTTTTTTGACAGTAGCAAGATGGATGCAATAAGAAATTTCAACAAATTGGAGGGGGTTACAAATTTGTTTAAAAAATGGGTTAAAATTTTGAGTTCAAAGTTAAAAACCTACTTGTTGTATTGGGCAAATAATAAGCTATCTGAAATAAAAATTGGAACATTTCGATGCATATTTAAAAAAAAACTTTATATGAAATTCATGCCCATTTTGGTATTTTTCCTAAAAAAAAAAAAAAAAAAAAATTTTAAAAAATGTAATTTTTCGTAGTTTTCTCTCAAAACACATTGAAAATTTGCACTAATACATTCAAAGGTTTCGATGTCACGGCCTTCCGTTATTGTCGGCTCTGTAATGGTCAAATAAATTATAATAAACTAAATTAAAATAGTAAAATTAAATAAATAAATAAATAAAACTAAACAAAAATTACAAATCCTTAACGAAATTAACAAAGTATACGTATCAACTAATATGTCAAAACAGAAGCAACATGAAGAAAGAAACATGGTACTTTCTGATACCAGCTCGGCTGAGTGGAAGAATCGATAGGGGTGAAAAAAGCATCAAAGAACAATAGAATTATATAAAATATCAATGTAGAATGAAAGATTGTATTAATTGATTGAATAAATAAATAAATAAATAAATAAATAATTTTCGTACCATATTAATAGGTATTTAAAACTTTTTTTTACATTTTTGAATTAAAAAGTTTTTCTAATTTCTTTTGTTTAGTCTGATTTTAAAGAAGGTAAACATAACACAAAGACAATTTATGACATATTTAAAAATTTTGTAAATGGGTGCATTTTTTCGATTATTCTCTGAAATTTTAATTTGTCTCATTTGTAATTTTTTGCAAATAAATATATTGTATCAAATATAATAAATATATATGTATGTATTATGTATGTACATATATATACATTTATATAGGTTTGTATATATTATCTCTTTTAATTTTTATCAAAGCGAATACAAATTGAATATTTGCAACCTTATGATAGAAGGTAGAAGGTATGTACATACATATGTATAAATATTCTTCGTTTTTATTAAACCATAACCTACATTAATTTTTAGAAGGCCTGGACATCGAAATACTTAAATGTGTTTGTGCAAATTGTAAATGTATTGTGAGAAAAAGCTTCCAAAAATGACATTTCATAAAGATTTTTTTGTTCTTTTCTGTTTTTGTTTTTGTTTAAGAAAAATGCCGATTTTTAACAATTTTCTTTTCGAGTTTTCGATATGAAATATTTACCCAAACATGCCAAATTGTATATTAAAATAAAATTTGGAAATTTTTCTTTAACATACCAAAATTTCAGCTTTCAACTCGAAATTTTTAACATATTTTCAACAAAATAAAATTTTTAGTTTTTGTCTAGCATTTCATATCGTCGCCATTTAATACTCTCAAAAAATTATGAGAGTACACAATTATAATAAATTAGTGAACATAACCTAATAATTTAAAAGCTTTCTAATAGATTGTACTGCAAATTTGGAAAATTTATTTTAGTTAAAACTAAGTTTTTATATTTTTAATTATATTAAAAAATTATAAAATTTATATGAAAATAAAGTTTGAAGTTTTATCTTTATGTCAATAAAAAAATTAACTTTCAAATCATATTTTTCAGCAATATTTTAAAGAAAAGAAAAAAAGAAGTACCAAATTCTGGTTAAGCAATTTTCGTTTTTTTCTATACAGTCTATAAAAAAAAAATGATTGTAAATAGAATATTCATGTACTTACATGAAATAGAATAATCTTTTTATGAATAAAATTTTAAATTGCAATACTATTTGATAAGTATTAGAAAAAAATTAGGTAATATTTTATATAACTCTAAATTTTAGTAATATTTTATTTTATGTAGTCATATTTTTGTAGAGTTAAATTTTTGAATTGAATTATTATTTTTAAAAGATTTGATTGCCTAATATTGCTTTTTTTAATAATTTCCTTAAATAAAGTGGGTGGAAAATATTCGGTTGTTGCGTATAAATCCAATTATAATAATAGCACGATATCTGTAGCTACTTTTAAATTTCCGGATAAAGAGCCTTTGAGAAACTTAAAAGAGCTTTGTACAAAGATCAGACTGGCAACCAACAGCTTGTAGTTCCAAATGTAAATTGCATTTTTCAGAATCGTGTTTTATATTAAATAATGATAAAAGTCCGCGGTTAATACCAGATGCAGTTCCAAGTATATTCATCAATTACTTGGTAAATTTAATAAAAACGAATGATAAAAACTTACGCGATGATAATATAATTTTAAATTTCTCTAATTTAGTTTTAAATGTTAGTAAAAAAATAAATTTAAAATACTGGAAATTATATAAAGGCCAAAATAATATTATTTTATATATTTTAATAGAAAATAATTACTATAAATGTGATTTTTAATTTATAATAATAATTAATAACGATCTAAGTTACCTATTTGACAGGTAATACAGAAATAAAAGAATTTCAAAATACTGAACGATATTGAAAAACGCAAAAAATTAAATAGTATTATTGACTAAATTAACCTTTTTGATATGAAGGTACCTATATATAGTTGGGATACAATCGTCATGTCATTTTTCATTTTTGCACACTCAAGATCTATTATTACTATCTGGTCGGAAAATATTGATTTTTGTGATATTTTTTTTGTTTTTTACTTTTTTTAATATTGTTTTGTTGTAAATTAATTACTTTATTTTGTTTTATTCAATTTTATTTTAAATATATCATATTATTTAGTTAAAAATTATTTATATATTATTTGTATGTATTAATATATTTGTTTTTATTATTTTACTTTAAGGCCTAGTCTTCAGGCGATACCACTTTAAAAATAATCGCCATATCCCCTACCTCAAAGGAAAAGGCGAATGAATAACTTATAATATTAATTTATTTTATTATAGTAATAAAAATTTTAAATAAGTTAACATAAATTAACTTATTGTAAAAATAATTAAATAGTTTATTTTTTGCACTTAATTTTATATGCATTCTAAAAAATTTACAATATTTATTAAAGCAAATCGATATTGCAATAAAAATTAGTTTTCAACATTTTTTTTGTTCAGTAATGTACCAAATTAATGCTCTTTTAAAAAGTTTTTAAGAAGCTTTTTTTTGTTGAAAAGTAGTTGGAAGACATTTTTTAAAATGCATATTTATGAATGAAAATTAAAAAATTTTAAAAATTTCTTTTTACTCAAAAACGTAAAATAGATGGAACTTTAAATGCTCCCTTAGGACGAAATTAAAAAAAATCTGTAGTTTTTGTGTTATTTCGAGATTTCTAGGAGGACTACTATTTTTTTCCATAAGACTACGTGTATTTTTTTTTGAAAAAAAGGACTACTATTTAGCTTTCCTCTCAATGTCCAGGCCTTCTAAAAATTAATGTAGGTTATGATATAATATATTTATCTTCAGAAAGAAGTATATATGTATGTTTAAATTGTGTATACTATTTTTTTGTATGAATACATACATATGTATGGATGTACCTATATCAAATCAAAATAGCTCGCCGAACTCATCGTTTATTTTCGTTTTGATAAAATATTTCGAAGTAAAAAAGAAAAATATAAAATAATCAGACCCGGATTTGATTGGAAGCTTTTTTTTAAAAAATTTTTGTACAAAAATTTGTATGTGAGTGGGCATTTTCTAGTATGTATATATATAATATTACCTTTGGACATACATATGTCATATGTACTTTGATTTTAACATACTAAGATATCGCATTTAGCAAATAAATACATACATATATGTAAATAGAATTAGAATCTAAAGATTATGGTTTATGGTTATATTATGATTGTTTTTACTTTTTTTTTGAACAAAACAAAATAATGATTTGAATTTATTATATTTAGACATGTATATTCATATATGTACATATATGCGATACTTTTTTCATTCAAAAAATATTTTTAATAAAAATGTTCTAAGAAATTATAATAATAATGCATTGTCGCTTTATTGCAGCAATTGTTTTTGTTCATAAAAACAAATGCTAAATGCCAATTGGCAATGTTAACCACACCAATACTCAATACAATATTATCATATATAAAATTTATGATTGTCTCTTTTTTTTTTACAAAACGAAATAATAACAATTTTATTCTCTTTGCTCTTCTTTGAATTTGCTCATTTCATTCATTTGCTTATTCATTTGCTTTTCGCTTTGCTTTGTTAGTATTTACTGTGTAGTAATTAATATTGTGTTATTATTTGTGCTGCTAATAATATTACAATATCGTATGTGAATATACATTACTATCCACATATAAATTATAATTGTAGTTGGTATTGGTTGGTACATATGTAGTAGAATTAAAATAAAGAGTAAAGAGTATCGTTTAAGAATTAAACCATTTCTTTTCATATTTTTTTGTCTCTTTTCTTTTTAGTTTAGTACTAAAGTAAGAAATATTGTGTATTTTATTAGTATTGGGTAAGAAATATTGTGATTGTGTGTGCTCTAAAATTTAAAAAAAGGGCACGCGAATAGCAGCAGCAACTGGAGATTGTCTTTTATTATATTAAGATTTTGCACTACTTAAAAATAATCTAAAAGTAATTCAGATTACTTTTCGATTATTTTTGATTACTAGAAAATAATTAAAGAATTATCTGCATTACTTTTTAATTAATGGCGATTATTTTCAGAATATTTTAATATAATTTGGGAAAAATGAAAGAAAAAATAATAATTAGAAACTAAATCACATTCCTGTTAAAGTTTATATTCACAATTGTAGCGAAATCTCTAACTCAAAATTTTTATTAATAACTAATGAAATTAAAATTATTCTTTTTAAATAACTGAAATTTTTCAAATACTTTTTTCTATATATGTAGTATTATTAGTAAATAAATACTACAAATACAATATAATATGCAAAAATATTGGACTTGTTAATTTAGTAATACGTGACTATTTGTCTTCATTAAAACCTTTCTTTCAAAAGAAAAGTCTGTTGATTACGATTATTAAGTAATCGTAATCTAAATATAATGGTAATCAAAATTTTACAATTCTGTTACGTATTTAAATTATATTTGGTTGTAAAGGGGATTTGGTAAGAAAAACCTCTTACGACATGTTCAGGCTTTAAACCCATGTTTCCTCAGTTGATAAACCATGTACCTCAAATAATCCCATCAATTCAAAAATTGCGACTCCTTATATTCACGACAAATTATTTTGTTGTGAAATGTGTGAAAAATTAGTTTAATTTTTTGCTTTGCTTTTTAAAAAATAAAAAAATTATAATTAAATTTTTTATTCCGTATCAGGGGCTTCCCTAGAAAGGACCGTCCTATATTTAAGACTCTGGGTTCTTATGTGGTATCTTATGGAAGGTTTTTATTGCACTTCAAATATTAATCGAAAATTTTAATAAACACAGTTAAAGTTGATTTTATTAAACAATTTTTATTAAAGTTGATTTAAAAAAAAAATATCAAAGAAAACTTAGAACATATTTTAAATAAAAAATTAAATTTAACAGAAACATAACGTAATTAATTTTTTGTATAAAACTAGTTAAATAATTGTAAAATAAAAACAATGCTTGAAGAAAATAATATTATAATGTTACAAAATGTAATTATTATAATTTCTTTAAATTAATTTATGGTAGTTTCTAAACCATTTTGTTTGCAATCCTACGCTGCACTTGACGCATCGTGTAGTAAATTTTTGGCGGCAATAGCCACACCTAGTTTGTTTGAGGTTCTATAACCCCAACAGATACAAAGTTATGGAGGTTTAAAATGATTTAAAATGAAAAAATTATGTTTCAAACTCAATTTTTTTTTGAAACACCCTGTATTTGGGGTACTTTTTATAGCATATTTCGAGGCAGCTTTTCAAGCCCTATAATTAGTACCTGATAACTTTTTCTCTATCTCTAAGCGTTTTTTTGAGTTTTGAGTTTAAAACATAATTTTTTCATTTTAAATCATTTTAAACTTCCATAACTCTGTAACTGTTGGGATTATGGAATCATTAGGACATAAAAATTAAAGCTAACAACTTACTCTATAAAATACATTTTTTTTTATCTCTCTGTATTAAGCCGTTCAAAAGTTGTAGATTTTTTGATGAAAAGTTTCTAAAAAATCTTTAACCCCTCATATCTCGAAAATGGTCCAGAATAGACCGCCCCCTCCAATACAATTTTTTGTTCGTATCGATATGCCCAATCACCCATTTCAAGGAAGACCATCGAGTCGGAAACACCCTGTATATGGAAATATATATGAAAAGCTAAATGATCTAATGTACCAACATTAAAGCGATGAAGTTGCGAAGCATTTTGTTCGGCTGAATCATGACATAACAGAAAATTGGAAAGTACCATTTTTTTCCGCGCATACTTATTTTGTAGAGGCTAATGTTCTGATCAGCCTAATCAACACCGCCCATATATTTATTGCACAATTTGATTGAATTAGGTTGAGCAACGCTGAATCCTTTTTTCTCTTTGGCTATATTTACGTACATTATGTTCGGGATATGTTTTTGTTAAGTTTGATGCCATAGAAACGACATTATTGTCATTGCATTCTATAATGTAAACTGATTTATCAATTGTAGATTTAAATTCGTAAAAACCTCTTAGCGACTTTCTCATTTCATGTTTAGTCTTTATAGTACATTTTTGCAACCGGTTCTCTCTTAAAAAAAATTATCAAAATACAAATGGTAAGGAAATATGGCTTTGGATAGTAATATATCCAGTGGTGTTATCTAGGCGGCACGGTCCGGTGCTAAAAATGAGTAGGAACTCCGTACCGGCTGCTAAAGCAAGTTTCATATTTAGGCTGCTATTTAGAAAATATATAGGGGAATATTTAGGAATATTTACAGTCAGTCATTTTTAGATAATCACACAATTATTTTTGAATAATTTTTTGTTTTATTAATGTAATGATGTAATGACGGCCATCAATTAACAATATTTACATAAATTTTCTGTGAAAAGAAATCAAATTTTTTTTTCATCATTTTTCAATATTATCATGGCATAAGGAATACTTTTTTTTTTTTTGTCATGGCATAAGGAAATACATACTTGAAAATAGTTTGAAAAAACTAACCAAACTTATTAAATTTGAAATCGATATAAACAATTTCCGTGACCTAATTGACAATAAAGATTTAAAAGATTTCATAGAGCTTTCAAGTATTACTCGCGCAAATAAAATTTTGAACATTGCTGTTAGTTCAGCAGATGCAAAAAGAGGAGTCAGCATTATGAATAATATTTGTAATCATAAAAGAAACTCTCTTTTAGTTGAAAATATTAGTCATTTTTCCTAGACCATTAATATGCTAGGAAAACCATTACAACAATTCGATGCTCTTCCATTTGTGAAATCGTGGCTGAGGTTAGGGCATCGTGTAGCAAGCAATGCTAGAATTAAAAATATAGCTGAAGAAAATAATTCGCGAAACCAGGAGGAAATTTGGCAATTATTAAAATAATAAGACGTTAATACTTAATTTCGTATATAAAAAATGAATTAAAAAAACGAATAAACAAAGTTAAACTAAATCTAAATGTTTTTTTTTTCGTAGATAGAAACTAAATTTAACAGCCCGCTAGGTTATTTTTGATTAAATATAAAAAAATAAATGTGGAAAATTATAAAAAAAAGTCCGTACCGGTTAATAAAATATTTAGATAACACCACTGAATATATCAGTATATATAATTTAAGACTACATTTTCCCCTAGACCACAACTGGAATACTATTGATCAATCTGTGTAGTTGCACCTTGATAGGACTCCACCCACACGATGTAATAGTTGTATATTACTCCTTCCCACAACTTGTACCCATATCGTACGGATTTGCATTTGATGAACCGTTTCCAACTATGTCTGCCGAAATACATAACCTTCATTGCTTCATCTACAAAACAATTTTCTTCATGCGAAGCGTATTCTAAGAATATTTTGTTGAGGTGCTCAAAAATATTACGCACTTTTGAAAATTTATCATTTTTGTTTAATGTCATATTGTCATAAAAATGAATATTAGACATTATAAATTCAAAACGGTTTCGAGACATTGATTTTGTCACCATTTCATTATGTGTATCAATTTCTAATTCCCAACAAAGTCGCCCGCGTGGTACGTTTACATAACCACTTAAAAGCAAAATTCCAATAAAACATCTTATTTCGGAATCTTTTACATCTTTACAACTTTCTTTTTTAATGTATATGTAGAGGTTTGCGTAGCTATTTCATTTAGGATATCGTCTCCGAACAATAAATCACAAATTTGAAAAGGTGTTAAATTATTTGAAGCGGTACTCATAGAGGGCCATTTCTCAAAGTCGTTTATTAAATCGTCGTCTTCTATCCAATCATAGACTTTTTTTTTTTTGATTGTGGAATAGATTAACGATATAATTTACTTAAGGGAATTTCATCTTCACTATCATCACTGTCATGTTTTTTTCTTACTTTGACCTTAGCCAAAATTTGAGAGCCAGTGAGATTATTAATATCTTCTACGTTTTCTTCAGCATCGTCCTCATTGGTCAAATCGTCTGTAACGTTAATTGGTGGTTGTATATTTTTAATTATTTCATCATTTGAATCATCCCCCAGAACTTCTAATTCTTGTAAAATTTCATGTAAACGCAAAGGTCTAAAAAAAAAACAAAATACATAATTAGTAATGCACATATAAAATGCATGTATTACAAAAAATACTTGCAGTAGGTGAATATTCCCAATGTACTGCATTTAGGTTGTTTAGGTTGTTCCCAATGTGTTGCATTGAAAATTGTTTTTGTTTTTTTTCTCACATAAATATGTTCTTGAATTAGTTTTGATTATTCAACAATGAAATACTAACAATTATCTATAAAAACAAAGTGATTAACTTACCCCGACATATTGAAAGTCAGTAAAAAAAACAATAATATTTTATAGCTTCAATGTAAACTAAAATAAATGTAAACACAAAAACTTAGATACACCTAAACTTTTTTTTTTGCAACCAAAATGATTTTGTAGAAAAATCATTTCTAACTTTGTCAAAAAATTGAAATCTTAAAATAATTTTTTAACGTGTGTATCAGACCTATATGTAGGACTATTGTATCGAGCTATATGCTGTTCTATATATTGAACAGCGGGATAATTTGGATTAACCACTCGACGACCGAGGCCTTTTATCTTTATTTAAATATCTGTAATTATATTAGTAAAATATTTTTTTGAATTTCAATTGTACCCAAAATACATCCCTGATTGCATTTTTTAGTTTAGACAATAAAAATATTTTTATTTTTGAGTAGTAATATGAGACATAGTTAAAAACCTAGCAGTTTTACAATTAATAAAAAAAATTAAAAAGTAAGTACAAAATATTTTTTTATATTTCAAACAATTCAGTATTACCTACATATAATTTCTATGTATGTATGTATTTCAATTTCTATGTACATTTTAAACAATGCACTTAAATTTGGTTCCTTTCAAAATAACAAAACCTCAAAATTTGAAAAACAGAAAGCGTGGAAAGAAGTACTAAACAAGGCAGAATGTAAACCAACGGTTTTTAAAAGTATATCTAAATATAACCATGTGCTTACTAACCATGTAATCATATTATTTTTATCTAACTATATGCAAAATCATTTTTTTAACAAAATTTCAATTGTTCTTAATTTAGATAGGTTTAGAGAGGTTATATTTAGAGATTATATTTAGGTTATAGTTAGAGAGGTTATATTTAGATAATTATCTCGAAAACGGTAAAACATAAGAGAAAAATGAATGAAAATGTTGCGAAATTATTTTGCAGGCCGTTATCTCGGAAATCGTTAGAAATAGACCCCTCCTCCAGAACAATTTTTTGTTTGCATGAAATTCTCTATCAGCGGCTTCGTGACCTTTGAGTTCCGGACACCCTATAACCCACCACCATATATAATTGTGTTTTTAATTCTTTTGTTTTGATATTTGAAGACAACTTTTGTATATAATAATATTATTTTAGATTGATTATATATATGTATTTGTACTAATCTACCATTTCTTAAAACTGAAATTAATTTGATAAGTGAACTGATCAGAATAAGAAATTTTTCTCTGCAAATAAGTTAATAGTTATCAAAAAATTTATTGAAATGTGGTTAGTAAAAGTTTTTGGTGCAACCAAACTATAAATCTTATTTTAACCAAACTTGTAACCAACCAAACTAAAAGAACTATAAATCTTATCTTAATCAAACTTGCAACCAAACTTATCAAAATATTCTGGTGCAACAGAAACTTTGCGAATAAAACAATAAGTTGCAAAATAATAACTGCTAAGTGGTTGGTGCAAAATGGCCCCTATCTACTTATTGAAAACTAAGATAAGCAAATATTCTAATAAACAACCAATTTAATATTATGCTCAGTTAATAACAATATTTTAACGCAATTCTGTATTACCTTCATATCACTTTACTTTCGGAGTATACTAATTTCCCAAATTTTAGAGTTTAGAGGATTTTAGAGTTGATTCCAAATCAGGATTAAACGCTTTTTCCCTAATACAAATATGCACATGAGTTAGGATGGACCTTGGAGTCGGTTATAAAATCAAGATTTACGCTTTTTGCAGAATATATGTGCATGAGTTAGGACGAATTTTAAAGTTGGTTAAAAAATCAGGATTACACGCTTTTTCCAAAATATATATTATATTTATAAGAATTATGATGGATTTTTGAGTCGGTTGCAAAATCTGGTTTATTCACTTTTTTCCAGAATATACATATATATATATATATAAATGGGTTAAGATTGATTTAAGAGTTGGTTACAAAATCAGGGTTTCAATAATTTGTTTGGCGGGGGTTTGGAAGCGGCAGCCTCCACTGTTTTAAAAACTTTGTAATAAAAATATTTATATAAGAAAAATAATTAGGAGGGGTTTTAGAGTTGGTTTCAATATATTTCTTTTAATATAGTTTGGTAATCCTGTTTTAGTTAAATAATATAAAAACTTGTTTTTATTATTAGTAATTATTATTATACCCTACACATTAAGTATAGGGTATATTAACTTTGGTATGGTGTTTGTAACCACCAAAAGGAAGCGAGTTAGGTATAGACATGTATATATATTCTGAATCAGGATCACCGCCGGAGTCGATTTAGCGATGTCCGTCCGTCCGTCCGTCCGTACGCACGATAACTCAAAAAATAATGATGCTATCTTGATGAAATTTATACTGTAGGTTAACAATGACTAAGGTAAGGCGGGGATTGTAAATGGGCGAATTCCAAAACATAATACACATATTTTCGAAGTTAATAAAGATAGAAACTTCAAATTTTGTACGAGGGTGTGTTTTTCTGAATCGCTGATATCCCCAAAATTTGAGATGAAGTGCAGTGGTTGTTCGGGTACCTCCCATACAACTCCCAAAACCGAACATGCATATCTTCGAAATTAATAAAGATAGGAACTTCAAATTTGATAGGAGGGTGCTGTTTCCTAAATCCCTGATTTGTCTAAAATTTGAGAGGAATTGGAGTGGTCGTTCGGGTATCTCCCATACAACTCTCAAAACCGAACAAGCATATCTTCGAAATTAATAAAGACAGAAACTTCAAATTAGGTACTAGGGTGTTGTTTCCTGAATCCCTGATTTGTCCAAAATTTGAGATGAATTGGGGGAGCTGTTCGGGTACCTCCCATACAACTCCCAAAACCGAACATGCATATCTTCGAAATTAATAAAGATAGGAACTTCAAATTTGATACGAGGGTGCTGTTTCCTAAATCCCTGATTTGCCTAAAATTTGAGATGAATTGGAGTGGTCGTTCGGGTACCTCCCATACAACTCCCAAAACCGAACAAGCATATCTTCGAAATTAATAAAGACAGAAACTTCAAATTTGGTACAAGGGTGTTGTTTCCTGAATCCCTGATTTGTCCAAAATTTAAGATGAATTAGTATGGTTGTTCGGGTATCTGCCACACAACTCCTAAGACCAAACAAGCATATCTTCGAAATTAATAAATATATAAACTTGAAATTTGATATAAGAATGTTCTACCCTGTTGATGTCTCTAAAATTTGAGATGAATTGGGGTGGTGGTCCGCGTGCCTTCACACACTTCCCAAGACCTAACAATCATATTTTCGAATTTAATAAAGATAGAAACCTGAAATTTTGTACAAAGGTTGTAACAGCATTTACTTTTTTTAGCTTGTATTAAATACCTAACTAAAATAACTTATGGATTTTTAATTTAATTTGAATGTTTTACGTGTAGGGTGTTTAAATAAGTCGGTTACATCAACTTACTGTTATTTTTACTTGTTGTAATTTATTTGATATGAAAATTGTTAAGAAGCATTATTGATATGCAGTAATTTGATAAAGCTGTGTATTTAATAGTAGTTTATTTGTTAAAAAAGCACGTGTTAATATTTCTTTCTTTGCCTGTCAAGTTATTAGTTTTTGTTTGAATTTTAAAAAAAAAAGTCCATCTTCAGGTTTTTTTGGAAGTGCTTACGATCCAGAAATCAAATAAAGGCAAGGAGAAGTTATATGTGGATGAGTTTAGTTACAATTTTCAGTATAAAAATAAAGAAACAGAGTTTAGATGGCTTTGGTATTCCAAGAAAATCTGAACTTTGTCGAAGCGGTATTGTAACAAAACCAGAAAACGATTTTCATATAATAATAGAACAGTGCATCCCTCATAATCATGAACCAAATGCTCAAGATGTTAGTGTAAATGCAAGAAATAATGTGGTGAAAAAATTAGCCTCAACATCGTCATTACAATGTTCACAAATTGTAAGGATAACAATTATCGCTTGTCCAGCTGATATAAGAGTATATTTACCTGATAACATAATACAAAAAAACAAAATTTTAAAAATAAGGAGAAATAGAAGACTTAAAATATGTTGAAAAAGAACGTCTTGTGTCAAATGAAATGGATTTTAATGGAGAGAAAATCATAATATTGGGTACTGCACAATTTTTAAAAGAATTTAGTTAGACAGCATGTTGGGCAATGGATGGCATTTTTTATGATACACCTAAACTTTTCAGATAACTATTTAGCAATCACGGATACATCGACGGCCGATTTGTTCCTTTAATATATTCTTTAATGACAAAAAATCAGAACTATATATAAGTTTTTTTTATGGTTTATTTGTTAGCTACAGAACATTAAATAAGTTTAATTCCTGAAATCATTATTTATTACTTTGAAATACCTATTACAAGAGTAGCGAAAGAATATTTTCCATATAGCAAATTTAAAGATTGCGCATTTTATTTTGGGCAAATCTTGTGGGGCCGTCTTGTTGGGCATAATGAATAATTTAAATTAACTATGAGAATGCTAAAAAGTTTATACTTGATGCCAGCGGAAAATATAGTAAATTATTACCTTCAATGAGAAAAAAACTGTGCAGATAATGATTTTAAAAAGATTAGTTTTTGGTTTAAAAAGAACTACGTTTATAAGAAAAATAAAATGCCAGTAAAATATGATACGAAATTTTGCCCGGTGTTTGAACGTGTTCAACAAAATTTACCAAGAACCATAAATTCTGTTGAATGTTGTCATAGAAGAATCAAATACATAGTTATGTATTATTGAAATAATAAAAGAATTGGCAAACTAAGCAATTATTGTGAAGTCAACAATTGAAAAAATGTACGCTGGCAAATTTCAATTAAAAAAAACTTATTTAAAAAGATATAAAAAAAAATTAACAGAATTATTAGAAAAATAAGTGAAATAACAAAATTTTGAATATCTAAAATTATTAGCAAAAAATTATTATTTATGTTAGAATAAAACCGTTATTTTTTTTCTATTAATGTGTTTTTTATTAATATGAATTTTAATTTATTTTCGATATTTTCTTAAAAAGTAATATGTACGAATATTTACCCAAAAAAACGAATATGTTCTAATTAGCTGATAGCTTGAAATAATTAAGGTCGATTCCCAATGGAGATTTTTACGCACACGTGTACAGCCTGAACGATCCAGCGGAATTTTTTGAAATTATTTCTGAAATTCGTAACAGGAAAATATGGGAAAAATTATTATGAAAAAGTTGTTACACCATATAACATTTTTTGATCCAATTATTTAAGTTTTAGCATAGAGAATTCACGTAGAAAAAATATCGTAGTGAATTTCATTGATTTGAAATCACCCCAAGATCGTATTTGGCGTTATTTCGTAAAAAGATGACCGTATTTTTGGTATACCATCAAAAAAAAAACAAAACAAAAAAATATAATTTTTTCATTCATCTGTTCATAATTAAAATCATTCTTCGAAATGATTTTTTTTTCTCTAAAAATTGATTTTATTTTGTTAACACACATGCATACATAAATACATATCTATCTATGTATCTCAAACAAATGTTCTTATAATTTTAAAATGTAATTTTACAGATCTCATAAAAAATAACTCTACACAACACATACATAGATAATATTTGAAGGCCAACAAAATTTTATTATAATATTGCTTAAAGTGTGATGTAAATTGTAGGGAGCATTGTTTATAAAATATTTTAAAATTTTGTATGAATAATTTTTATGTAACTGATGTAGATATACATATGTATACAGATATTCCTTTCGTAACACTTAAATTTTAAAATTAGAAATTATTAAACAAAATTTGAGAATTTTGTTCGATATTGGTATTACAATACGGGCAATTACTTGTGACCAAGCTTTAGACAAAGTTTTTTCGTTGGTAGAAATAACATCTGATAAATCATCTTTTAATTATAATAATAAAACACTTTGCATATTCTATTTTCCTCATCTAATTAAATCTCTTAGAAATACATTAATGGATTCCGATTTAAAGAGATATTATTAGCTTTAAAGTTCGCATACAATTATGGGAAATTTAAATAAATTGAAAAACTAAGATGTGTACTAAATTAACTAGACAACATATTAATCCGAATACTTTTGAATGAGAAGTTAAATTAGCAACACAAATATTCAGTAGAAAAATGAGTGCCGCTATTCCAACAATAAATGAAACAACAGCAAATTTTGTATTGTTTGATAAACTTTTTGATTGTCTCAACAGTGCATCATTATATTCTGATAATAAATATCGATCTGCTATTAAACGAAATGCTTAGCTTGTCGCGTAAATTTTTAAAATATTCAAACGACACTAATACAATAAGAATTATGTACTTAAAAATATTTCATTGATTAAAAAGAAAAAAATATATTTTTTAGAGGGAATGAAAATAACTTTAAATTTATATTAATATACACATTTTTTCATATTTTATACTGTTACAATAATAATTCTTGTACCTATGGTTAGGTTATGAAAATAACTAAATTTGATAAAAAATCGAGGTATAACGAGGTTTTTTCTTTTTTTTTAAGAAGTCGAAAAAGTTATATGAAGAAAAATATATACGGATGTACATAAATCGATTGACATACAAACAAAAAAAAAAGAAAAAGAAAAACTAAAATACGATCGTTGATAAAAAGTTGATTTTAAGAAATTAAAAAAACTGCTAACTTTTTTCTTCTATGTGAATACTCTATGTATATGGTATATATGGTTTTAGTTAATTAAATAACATATTTTTTTCTAAGTCTAAATTTCATAAAATTTACAACACCCATATGTATTATATGAACATATTTTTTTTGTTTTAAAAAAAATTTATGTTACCTTTATATGTATATTATATTAATGATGACGTAAAATTCAAATAGTAAAATATTTGTTAGCAGATTCAATATTAATGCATATACACATAAAAATTTATCTGCTTGTTTTAACCTAAATTGTAAAAAATCAATTTGTTTACAATTTTTATTAGTTTTATTTCTAATATTTGAATCGAAAAAAATCTTTTACATATTATGTAGGTTATCTACAGTAGGTACATATT
The DNA here is from genome assembly GCA_947095535.1 of Poecilobothrus nobilitatus. Taxonomy (NCBI): domain Eukaryota; kingdom Metazoa; phylum Arthropoda; class Insecta; order Diptera; family Dolichopodidae; genus Poecilobothrus; species Poecilobothrus nobilitatus. The sequence goes on from OX352772.1 coordinate 144,370,213, forward strand.
TTTACTATTAATTCATTGCCTATTATTATTATTATTAAATAAAAGAAATGTTAAATTATTAGTAGTTATTTTGCTTTGATATAAATTAATAAGTCAAAAATCTATGAAATTTCGCGTTATGCTTTTTGTGTTATAGTGGTCGGTTCTGTGGTGGACACGAAAGATTCCTCTAATTTTATTAATATACCATTCCACATTTAGAGAGGGTTACTATTATACTATTTAGAGAGGGTTCGCAAACCCTGTTGTATTGCGGAATAACAGTGTGTGGTACATTTATATAACTTTAAAAACTTTATGTTTGGATATTACTATGTGGACTTTTTTTTTTGGATAAAATCAAAATTATTAAGTTATTTTAGTAAGTTAGTAAATTATGTCAGTAATTTAGTAATTGTTACGTAATGTAAATGTATATATTCCGCAACTTTGATCTATCTTGTAACATTTCAAGAGTAGACCAAAGGGAGTTATTTAGGTAAAATTATTTAATTCACAGATTTAAATGAAATTTGAGCAATTTCTTGGTTCAACTTCAGCACGTCATAATTAAACCAGGATTTAAGGAAATAATAAATAAATCGACCAAGGTTATTGATTGAGTTAATGTCTAAACATATAATGGATCAGTTTTGTAAAAATTAATGTAGGGATCTTAATTTATTTGAGTAACTAATCTATAGTAGAATTTAAAAATGTTTCTACACCAAAATACTACGGGGTTCATGCTTCCCACTCGTAATATGATGATTAACAGACTAGAATTATTGATTCATGCTATTTATGCTTTGACCAACAACGATTATCATGCTCGCATGAAGTCTGGTGTTTGATTATTACCATTTGTATCAAATAGTTCGATCTCTCTTAGCATTCGCAACTTTGGAGGGATATAAAATCGCCACGGTTAATGTGCTGAACTAAAAGGATATTCGCCACTGATCAACGTGACTCCAGGGAATTGAGATCTATTAGAGAAAGTCTAGTTTCATAAGAAGGAAGACAAATTGGATCAATGTATGATAAATGACTTAAGGCGAACCTTAACATTTTTTTTTTGACTGATTCAATGTGGAAAATATGCCCACGATACGGAGACCAAACCTGATTTGAATATTCAAGAATTGGTTTGACGTAGGTAATGAAAAAATGATTTGTGATACAAGTTAGAAAACTTATTGAACAATGCGTAATGAAGTCTACAGTATAGTTAGTTTTGTTAACTATTTGGTTATAATTACACTTGAAATTCAGCCTAATACAATAGCCAAATTAGTAGCCCAATCAAGTCTTGTAATGGCTTGATTGTTAAGAAAATATTCATACCTCATGGCTGAGTTAGTAAGTAGGCTTGAAAAGCTCATAACTTGACTTTCTAACATATAATTTGAGAGTGTTATTCTTCTTATTCTATTTTTTTTAAAGAGTTTTGGAATGGTTGGCAGCTTAGTCTATAATTATTTACTTCCTCACAAGTCCCTTTTTTAAAAATTGGATTAATGAAGGAGTTTTCCAGATTTCTGGGAAAAGCCACTTGGTATTATCCAAATAAAGAGTTTGCATAAAGGGCCTACGAAGCTTTTTTTATTTTTTTTTTATTCTTAAACCACAAACTAGGAACATGATCCTTTTTACTTGAAGTAGTTGTGATTATATGGGATGGGATAGGGATGGAGCAAATGAGGATAACGGGGAGTTGAAGGGTAAATTAAGGAAGAATCTGTTGAGATTCTTGCACCTACTCTCTTTTTGATTTTTATCAACGATCTTCTATCTTCAACTTTCAATCCAATTCACAGTTTCGCCGACGACAGCACTCTGGTGGCATCTTATAATTTTCCGAGAAAGTCAAATACCATAACCCCCGCAAATGTAAATCGCAAATAAAATCGCTAGTTGGGGCTCCAAAAACAAAGTGGAGTTTAATTCCTTCAAAACCCAATGCTGTCTCATGACATTAAAAAAAACGAATTATAATCCTAATCTGAGGTTTCTCGGGGAAATCGTGCACCATGTCATGAGACAGCATTGAGACAGCATTGGGTTTTGGAGGAATTAAACTCCACTTTGTTTTTGGAGCCCCAACTAGCGATTTTATTTGCGATTTACATTTGCGGGGGTTATGGTATTTGACTTTCTCGGAAAATTATAAGATGCCACCAGAGTGCTGTCGTCGGCGAAACTGTGAATTGGATTGAAATTTGAAGATAGAAGATCGTTGATAAAAATCAAAAAGAGAGTAGGTGCAAGGACGGATCCTTGTGGAACGCCAGCGTTTATTTGAAATGTGTCAGACGTGTAGCCGTCGACCGAACACGAATACAACGATTCGAAAGATAGTTTTCAATCCATTTGCATAAAACTGGACCAAGACCTAGAGCTTGACATTTGTTCAACAGAGCAGCATGCCATACTCGATCAAAAGCTTTCGAATTATCAAGAGCAACAACGGTACATTCACCAGAGTAGTGAATGCTGCTGTTAAGTTTACCACTGAGGTATGTCATAAGATCACCAGTGGATCGGTTGCATCTAAAACCGTATTGGCGATCATGTAAGATACCCCTATCGTCTAAAAATTTCTTTAGGTTGGAGTTTATAATAGTTCCCATAACTTTGGAAATGATCGAAATGATAGCTATAGGTCTATAGTTTGAGGGTTCGCTTTTGTCACCTTTTTGGGAATTGGGGAAACATGAGTAACCTTCCACTGACTGGGATAAATGCCAGTCGAAAACGAAAGGTAAAAAAGGTCTTCAGAACTTTCACTACAGCTCGATTCCTGAAGTAAACTTTCCCAAATCTACAGGAGCGATCAACTTCAGGAATTGATGGTGGAAGTTGAGTTGTAGAAGGGAGTGTGGAATTTGCCGCAAAAATTTTGCAAACAAGTTAGCTTTACCAGCTGAATTTGATATGATAGTCATTATCAATCAAGGGAGGAAATGAAGATTTACAAAAGTGCTGCTTAACATTTTTTGCAAATGTCTAAAAAGAACGATTGCAGTTGGGTTGGTGGAGAATTTTATGCTTCAACCTCTGGTTATGCAGGAACTTTTGTTGACTGATAATTTTTTTACAATCATTTCAAGCCAATTTATAACTTCTACGTGATGCCTCCGGGACATTAGCCTTGTAAAGCTTAAACTTTTCCTCTTTATTTCTGATGCCTTTTTGCAAATGTCATTAAACCATGACGTGATATTTGGTTTAACAGACTTATACGATCTAGGTATCAACAGTTTCATACCTAGCATTATAATTTTTCTAATGGCATCAGCAAAAAGATCAACATTTCTTTGACGAAAGTATATAGACTAGTCGAAGCCTTTTAAAAAATGATTCAAGCCATCCCAGTTAGCCAGACTAATCTTTTACATCCCAATTGTAATGCCAGACTAATCTTTTTGGGGTTAGGCTCGTACCTAAGCAGATATACCTCTTGAGAAACTGGTTTTAACAAGGCAATGGTCGGAGTTACCAAGCGGAGAGTTATCAGAAATTGTGTGTTTTTCTGGATTTGTGGTTAGAAATAAGTCCAGAAGAGGTTGATTATGGCCATTTTGATCTGGAGTCCTCGTTGGGTTTCTAACAAGTTGAGAAAGTTGGAAGAGATTTGAGAATAGTTCAACTTTCCTGCCTTCTGGTGAATTGAAACTAGAATAATGGAGCTAGTTTTTGTTGTGAAAGTCACCAGTGATAACAATCTCAGCAGGCGGGTGTTGGACCAGGACTGAGTTGATGTTATCCGATAGTTCTTCAATGACAACAGCTGTTTCAGACTCACTTGCTTTTGGAGATCTGTATAAAATACAGATAAAATATTGTAGATTTTTCAACACGTAGTTTAATCCATATATAATGAAAAATATGGTTGGAGCCTTTTAGATTGTGTTGAAAGGTGTTGCAAGTTACATCAGAACGAATATATAAAGCGACACCTCTGTGGGTAAGAAAATGCGAAACCAAGGAATAGCCGTTAATATTAAAATCAATACTATCGTCTTTAACTTGAGTCTCGCATAGTGCTAACAACGCCGGCCTTTCTGAGTGTGTGCCTCTACGGCGCAAAAGTTTGATACGAGACCACGAATATTGCAAAAATTAATAGAAAAGTTAGCCATCATGGTAATATAATATTGCAACGGAAAATAAAATTTATATTATAAAATTTAATTGATTTAATTTAATTAAAAAATTTAAACAAAAGGAATTACAATATATTATAATTCTCTTTTATACAAGGAATATTTAATTTATATCCACCACTAATAATTAGTCGAGACAACAACCGCAATTTTAAATTTTATTTCTAATTCTTTCATTTGAATGAAATTTTAATAGGAGTAAAAAGATGAGAATTAATTTTGTTAAAAAATAATTTAAAAGAAAGGGAAAGTTGTAGTACAAAGGGAACAAATTACACATCTGTGTTTTTTTTTTTATGTAAACAATAGTATATCTAATATAAAATAATTTTTGTGTTTTTAAATTAAAAGAAAAAAATAAAATAAAAAATTAGTATTTAAATTAAAATTAAGATAGTGAGTAAACAAATTAAAATAAATTAATTTAGATAAATTTAAAATCATGAAAGAAAACAAATTATAAAAAATCTAGTGTTTTAGTTGGTAGTAAAAAAATCTAAAATAGTATTCATATAATCCAAAATCATAATTTAATATAAAAATTTAAATGTTTTTTACAATATTTTAAGAATTAATTAAAAAGATATTAAAAATAAATTGAGTGACTAAATTATAGTAAAAACTTAAAATGATATTTTCTTTTTTTTTCTTTACAATGTTTTAGAAATTATTTGATATTAATTTAGTTTAAATTATTGAATTTAAAGAGTGTTTTTATAATAAATTATATGTGAAAAAAAAAAAAAAAGATTTATTTTTACACAAATGCAAAATAGGTTGAAGTTCTGATGTGTGTTGAAAGTTGATTTGAAAGAAGAAAAATTCAGCATATAAAAATCCAGTGCAATTTTAGATTATGTTGTATTCGTATTAATATTTTGTTTTTATGTTTAATTAATGTTTAATGATGATGATATTTGCTTTTAATTGTAATATATATGTAGTGAATTTTATGTAATATATTTTAATGATTTAAGTTAATAAAAGAAAAATTTATTTAGAAATATTTATGATGCTAAATTTTTTACATTGTTATAATCTTTTATTGTTACACTTAATGTCACTTGTTGTTAGATTTAATTAATTATATTGAATTGTTGTTATTCTTGGTTTTTTTCTTTTTTTCAAGTAATTAAGAAAAAGTTAGAAATTTATTAAGTAAAAGTTGGTTTATATTATGTACAATTTATTCTAATAAAATTTTTTGAATTTATTGAACAAAAAAAAAAAAAAATAACACTGAACTTCATTTTTGCTTTATTTTCCTTTGATTAAAATTTATTCTACATTTTAATCAAAGGAAAATATATTTTAATAAAAGGTTCAATATATAAATAATAATGTGTTAAAAAATATTAATATTAATATGTTCGGATTTAATACATATAAGAAAATGCAACAATAATATTTAATTGAAATATGAATTGTAAGATTTTTTTTATTTTATAGAAATTAATTTTAAGTTGTTCGGTGTTACTTGCTCGCTCGACGTACGAATTACGAATGATGAATTTGAATTTAAAGATAGAAAGCACAAGTCGTTTATTTATGTACCTAACATAAACATTTTACTTGTCGTTTATTAATGTAGCTAACATAAACATTTTTTTTGCAAAAAATAGAGAAAGGAACGACGAAAGGATGAAAACGTCATAATTATAAGCGTAGTGGTACTGGAAAAGTACAGGACGTCGTCGTCACGCAAATGAGTGACGTCGTAAATGACGATTAAGAGGACGGTCCGCTTGACTTGAATGGCTTGAAACTATTTATAGCCCATAGTAGTTTATCTTCTGTACCACACCTCTGAAATAGTAGAGGGAGGATTCAGGAGACATACCACCTCGGGTCTATTATTTGTGCACCCAGGAAAATGGGTTTTTAAAAGTAATTCCAAGGACTCCTCACTTTTGGTAGCCCAGCTGCCATCCTCTTTTTTAAGAAGACTGGGGACTATGGAGTTTGTCGATCGGATTTTCCTAAGTCTAGATGCCTCGAAGATGTTTTCTATACTTCCGGAGAATAATTTCCAGATGGCTCTTTCCTTTTCAAGTGCTTTTTTGTACTAAGAGCCGATTTATAAGACCTCCAGTCCTGCACCTCATTTGTTTTTGTGGCATTAATAAAAGCCTTCTTACTATCTTTTCTTAGAGCTTTGATTTTGTCATTCCACCAAGGTTTTCCCCTAGCCTTATTGATGGGACACAAATGCTCTAAGGACTTATTGCAGGCCTTAGTAAAAACTTTTGCTAGGCTATTCAGATCCTGAATATTTTTAGGAATTCCAGCAGTTAAAGAGGGAAGCGTTGACTTTAAGTGCTCCCTATATTTGTTCCAGTCCTCCTAAGATTTCGATAGACTGACTTTATTGGAGGACTTTCGTCCATACTGAACTCAAGGTATTTGTGATCTGAAACGGAATGCTTATCAGAAACTTTCCATAAGTTTATTTTAGAATAAATGAAGTCTGAGACTAAGGTTATCTCTAGGACTTCTTGCCTATTAGTAGTAACAAAGGCAGGTTACCTACCAATGTTACAGATAAGGAGGTTGGTTTGTAAAATGTAATCAAAAAGTGACTAACCTTTTTCGTTGGTATCCGAGCAATCTTTTTTTTTTTTTTAGACCTAGGCTCGCCGCGACCATATCAGGATCACTGTAACGAAACATAAAAGCTAAATTTAAAGTATTTTTAGAAAGTAAGTACGCTCTAGGTTTGGATTTCTCTTTATTATATAACGACGTATAACCTGGTATCTTGAGTCCATGAATCTGCTTTTTTTTGCCACCCATGGCTTTTGAATCAAGATAGCATCTTGTAGCCGTTCTGCTGAGGCGGATTTTAAGTGCGTGCTTTGCAGTGATGAGATTAATTTGGAGTAGCTTCATTATTTTTTATTTTATTTTATTATAAATATATAAAATATCATAAGCATAAATATCAATATGTACATTATTATATGAATAGAATTCTTTTTTTTTTTTGTTTCTTTTTTTTTAACAATGATATAATACACAAAAAAAAAAAAAGAAAACAAAAATATGAAATATGATTACAGGGCGCTTAACATAACTTAAAAAAAATTTTTTAAATTAAATTATTACTTTTCAGTTTTTACTTTTTTTCTTTTTTAACATTGACATTAAATACAAAACAGTACTTAAATTCGTAACAAAACGTTAATTTTTACAATATGACATAATAATTTAATAACTTTAATACAAAAATTGATGACTTAAACAAAATGCACTTTAAAAATTTAAATGTATAATTATGAGTTAGAATGACTTAAAAAAAAAAAAAAAGTTGTGTAAGGTCGTTGAAGGGAAAAATGTTGGTGTAATTTAGATTTAAATGTTCATTGTAACTCGGAAGATTAGCATAGTCGGAAGGATTAAACTGAATTCTTAAAGCAAATAAGAGAAATTGTTTTTGAACTGATTCAATTCTATCAGAATTTATTTGAAAAACTGGATCCCAAATAATGTTACCATATTCTAAAATAGATCGTATTAGGGAACAGTAGAGAGCTTTTGTCACTGCTATATTGTTAAATTCTTTCGCTCTTGTTTTAATAAATCCCAACATTTTATTTGCTATAGAGATCATGAAGTCATAGTGTAAGTTAAAGCTCAGTTTATTGTCGAGGATAATACCAAGATCAGTAATACTGTATACCCATTCAAGGGTTAGGTTTTGAATTGTATAGTCGTTAAGGATAGATTATCGTATAGTCGTTAAGGATAAATTACATTTCTGTACATTTAATTCCAAATTGTTCAATGAGCACCATTCTTGTAAATTATTGAGTTTTGACTGCAGTAACGTTATATCAGAACTATTTTTAATGACTTGATATACTTTTAAGTCGTCTGCAAACGCAATGTGCGGAATATCACCTAATTTGTCAGATAAGTCAGAAATAAATATATTAAACAATAGTGGACCTAAATGACTACCTTGCGGTACTCCTGAAGTGACATCGATAGTTTTCGATAATATACCTTGGAATTTAACATTTTGAGTTCTTCCAGTAAGATAAGAATGGAGCCATAAAAGAAAAGAACCAGATTTACCAAACGTGGCAAGTTTTTTTAACAAAATGATGCAATCAATACGATCAAAAGCTTTGCTGAAATCTGTGTAAATTGCATCAACTTAGTACCTTTTTTCCATTTGATTCAAAATTTCAGATGTGTATACGGCCTTTTCTAAAACCATGCTGTTGTTCATTAAGTTTTGTATAGATAATTGGCATACTTTTACCGACAAGAATTTTTTCGAACATTTTAGTTATAGTCGATAAAATAGCTATACCACGGTAGTTTTCCACAGATGCTTTATCACCCATTTTATGAATAGGAGTCAAAAAGAAGGATTTCCATACTTTTGGAAAAATCCCTGTCGATAATGACCAATTAAAAATAGTATGTAGCGGGTGAACATGATATTGAGCACAATTATACAAAAAGGTCGGTGGGTTTAAGTCAGGACCAGCGCCTTTTTTGGTGTCAAGGTTCTTTAATGCTCAAAAATGTCATTGTCAGAAAGATGCAAGTCGGAAATTAATGAATTAGGACTATTTATTGAATTGAAATTTATATAATCCCTATTAGGGAAGAGTTCTTGTGGTCGATAAACTTTTTGAAAATTATCAGCAAAGAAAATACAGATATCTCTTGGACAAGAGGAAAAAGTATTGTCAAATGACATAGATTTTGGATAACCAAAGGTTTTACGTTTAGTGTTAACAAAGTCAAAAATTTTTTTGGGATCTGTAATTAATGTATTACAGATATTAGTAACATAATTGTCATATGCTGAATTTGCCTTAAGCTTAAAATCTAAGGCAATATCTTTGTAAGTATTCAGCAAGTTAATGTTAGGATTATTTGTGTTTTTTATTCTTTTGAAGAGTTTATTGCATTGGTTACGCAATGTCCTGAGATCCCTATTTAACCAAGGTTCAGTGATTTTATCTTTTTTTCGTATTTTTGGCACAAATGAATTAATTATTTCAAAAATTTTTAAATAGAAGATAGAGACAGATGAGTTAATATCCTGTTGTGATAACAGGTCGGGCCAATTAATAACTGGCAAAGCATAATTTATATTTTGGTAGACAGCTTTTTGAAAATCATATACAATTGCATTATTGTATGATTTGGAAAAGTTTGGGCTAGTAGTTGTAAACTCGAAGATGATTGATGATGATTACCTGAGCCATTATATTACCACCCTTAGCTTCATCCTCGAAGTCCGAGAAGCTTTTGGCGTCATCATATCAAATCTAAGTAGATCGTCTACATAGTCATCCTTGATGACGTGATTCACTCTTTCTGAAACCGAGGAGGATGCTAAGTCAACGACATCGGGTCAGCAGTTGTTCTTGCTGCTATAGGGTAGTTGTCTTTTTCATCAATAGCCAGTTGATGTAAAATTTTTGTTGCTAAATAAGAAGCGCTTTTTCTACCAAAGGTAACCGTCAATATTTTATAATTTCTTATAGGTTGGTTTAAATTATCTCCAAACTATTCTCTGGAATTCTGTGTTTGAATCTTCGACACGAATTTGGCGATACATTATTTCAATGTCGGCGGTAAATGCAATGCGATGTTTTCTCCACCGAATCAGAATTTTGACTAAATCATCTTGTACCACCGGACCCTTTAAAATTCATTTTAAAAGTCAATGTCATTTAACGGCAATCCACTTGATGTTGCTTTGGATGCGTCGAAAACTACACGTAGCTTTGTTATGGTGTTCGTCTCCTTAATTACGGCATGATGTGGAAGGTAACAACAATTGCAATGGGTGAAGTCAGTCTTGCACGATGAGAGACTATCTTCACCATTAGTAATTTGTATCATATGACCAAGATCGATGTATTCTTGTAAACATTTTTGATATTCTTTTTTTAGATTTGGCTTTTTTCCAAATTTATGTTCAAGCTGATACAAACGGCACACCGCAATGTCTCTTAATTTGCCTAAGTGATGTTGCTCAGTTATCTCTTTAAATGGCAGTGAAACTTGGTATAGTCCTGATTTTAAACGAATAGTGGTTGATTCAAAAAATTGTTCACATTTGACTTCTTCTTCTGATTGATTTTGTTGTTTCGGCAATTCCTCAATTTCCCAAAACGCTTTTAATTGTTTATCGAGATCAGCACACATATGAAAATTTTTAACAGTAAGTTGTGGTTCTCCTGCACAATTAACATTGCCCGACAATATCCATCCAAAAATCGTTTTCTTGGCTGTGGGCGAATCCGGACTGCCTTGTCTTAGGCCCTCTAATATTATGCTGCTAAAAACGTCTGCTCCAAGTAATAAATCTATTAGCCCAGATTGATCAAATTGTAGATCTGCCAGCTGTAAACCATGTAAATGTTCCCAATGTTGCACTTCTATGTTTGAAGTTGGTAGATGATTTGTTAATGTTTTTAAAACGAGACTTTCGACTTCTAGCAAAGTTTCCTTGGTTAAGGTTTGAAGGCTAAATCTGACTCTAGAAGTGACATGATGTGTTTGACTCTTTCCTATCCCTTGCACAGTAGCACGGACTGGTTCTCTTCTTAAACCAAGCTGTTGAACAACTCTTTCGATGATGAACGAGGCTTGAGATCCTTAGTCAATGAGTGCTCTAATCAGGCTTTGTTAGCGACAATTGTGATCACAGCGGTTGCTAATAAAATTTGATTATTCTGCCGGTGATAAATCATTGAACATCGGATGTATTTAAAAAATTGCAGTTTATCGTTTGAATTTGATTATTTGGTACAAAACTTGGGCTATTGGGAGTTAATCTGTTGTTTGATATTGCTCGGGAAGTACTATGCTGACTGGATTGATTAGTAGATCGACTATTTAGTTGGTTATTGTTTTGATTCACAGAGTTTATATTTTTGTGTAAAAGTGTGTGATGTTTCTTTTTACAATATTTGCAAACTCTCGTACTGGGAAAATTAACAACTCTATGTCCAAAACCTAAACAGTTGATACATAAATTTTTTACCTTTATAAAGTGTAAACGTTTACCCTGATTTAGTTTTAGAAATTCATCACATTGCCGAATGGTGTGTTGGCCTTGAAAACCGACATATGAAGTTGGAGTTGCAATGTCATACGATTGTGTTGTAGTTTTGTTTCGATCAATGTTTAAAATGGTTGCTGGCTGTTTCTGTATTGGTTTTCTGCTATTTATGGCTTCTAAGGTCTGACTCATGGCGCAGTGGTTAAGTCGCCAACCTTTCAATCGAAGGGTCTTGGGTTCAAACCCTGGTCAGGTCATAAGTAAAAAATATGTAGTACTTTTATATCGTAATAATTTACATCGTATAATTAATAGTAGTAATAATAACATTAATAATAATAATAATAGTAATAGTAATAATAACTATAATTATAATAATAGTAATAATAATTTTAGCTACAGTGGGGCTATCTTTGGTTATATCATGCAAGTAAGGTGTTATATACTGCTGCACGTTGTAATCCACGGATGGCGCTGACTCTGTAGTAAAATAATAACAATAATAACAATAATAATAATAATAATAGTAAAAATAACAATAATTATAATAATAATAATAGCTGCTACAGTGAAGCCATCTTTGGTTATATCATGCAAGTAAGGTGTTATATACTACTGCACGTTGTAATCTACTGATGGCGCTGACTCTGTAGTAAAATAATAACAATAATAACAATAAAAATAATTATAATAATAATAATAAAAGTAATAGTAATAATAGTTAACAATAATTATAATAATATTAATAATAATAATAGCTACTACAGTGGAGCTATCTGTGGTTATATCATGCAAGTAAGGTGTTATATACTGCTGCATGTTGTAATCCACTGATGGCGCTGACTCTGTAGTAAAATAATAATAATATTAATAAGAATACTAATACCAATAATATTAACCGCTACAGTGACAGTGGGGTTGCCTTCAATAATTACCTCATGTAGTTACTATATACTACTACTACATGTTGTAACTGTTGTGATTGCTTTAGTCACTGTCACAGCAAAATAGTAATAATAATCGGCGGATTCATTGTTTCCTTACAGTCCCACTTCAATGTTTCCGTATCCATTTCCTTTCCTTTCCTATCCCTACTCCCTAGCCAATATGCTGCGTTCACAGGTAAGGATTTCATTCCATTATATTGGCTAAAGGGGGAGGTGGGTTTAGTCAGTAAGAATCTGACACTACCAAGGGGGAAATTCTTGGTGTCTTTGGAAGATTCCCACCTCCCTTAGGAAAAAAAAAAGGTGCGCAATCTCGATTGTAGAAATTCTTTGAGTGTTTTACAAGATGGCAATTCTTTCATTTTGCAAATTTCTTGCTCCCACAACTCATGCGTTTCGGTTGGAAGCTTGTTGACAATTAAAAAACTGAAATCGGGTCCCATTCTTTCGTGGAAATATCCAGATTATCTAGAGCGTGTAAGCATTCAGATGTTGTGTCTAATAATCCTCTGACCCCGTGGGCTGACTCTTGTTGAATTTTTGACTGAAATAATAATGTCTTTAATTGTATATTTACTAAGACCTTTCGATTCTCATATTGATCCTTTAATAGAGATCATGCTGAAAAATAATTCTTTAATAATAGTACGACTACCCAGGACGCAACATACTCCCCTTTTTTTTTGGATGATGACCATATTATCAGCTTGGATGATAACCTCGAGAAATATGTGAAACGAGATATAATTAGAGCAGTAAACTGGTACATAGTTTTAGTGTTAGTTTTAATTTTAGCAATTAAAATTTTTTTTTTTTAGATTTATTTTATAAGTGCTAGTTTTAAGTAAGTGCTAGTTTTAAGTAATGTAGTTTTAAGTAGTAGTAGTTTTAAGTAGTTGTATTCGATTTTAGTGGGTTTGAATGCTATGTGCGGTTTCAAAAATGAGATGCTTGTGTATGTGTGTGTGTGTAGGTATAGGTAAAATACATAATTTTGCAATTGGTCGTTTTAACATTGAATTTTTTGTTTTTACGGTCGCGACGCGAACTAACCCATCCGTACCGGGGTGCAATTCCGTAATACGAGCTAGTAACCAACAACAGAGTGGTAGGTTTTCATCTTTTAAGATGACCACGTCTCCAATTTAAACATCTTGAATTTGCTTTGTCCATTTTGGACTCTGTTGCAATCTGGTTAAGTATTCAGTATTTCAGAGTTTCCAAAAATTTTGATATAAACGTTGTAAATGTTGCCATCGATTTAAGTGAGTCGTTTTGAGATCTAATATGGACGGCTCAGGTGGAATTAGAATTGTGCCACCAATTTGTAAATTGTGCCGGTGTTACTATGTGTAAATCTTGGGTGTCATTGCTAACTTCGCATAGTGGCCGAGAATTTAAACACGCCTTAATTTGGTGCAATACGGTTGTAAATTCTTCATACGTTAAGTTGTCATTTTTCAAAATTCTTTTGAGATGGTATTTTGTGGATCTTACGCCAGCTTCCCATAGGTCGCCGAAATGCGGAGCAAAAGAAAGATTAAAATGAATGTTTACTCCGATTGTTTCAATTGTTTCTGCAATTTCAATATTTATCTGACCTAGCATCATATTTCTTTCTTTTGCCAGAACTTTACTCGCTCCAAGAAAAGTCGACCCATTGTCTCTATAGATGTCACTACAAAGTTCGCGTCTGGACGTGAATCTTCTAAAGGCTGCAATAAAATCTTCACTGGTTAAATCGATGATTAGTTCCAAATGTATGGCTTTTACGGACATACATACAAATAAGCATATGTACCCTTTGTATCGTTTTGCACTCCTGCCTTTATAAGTATGTTTTTAATTCAAACGGACCGCAGTAATCGATGCCAGTGTGTGAAAATGGGCGACACATTTGTACTCTAGGTGCCGGAAAATTGCCCATAAGTTGTTCTCTCACTTCAGCCTTTTGCCGAAAACATGTTATGCATTTTCCGTGTGAATTTTTCTTATGAGTAGCTGTGTGACGTGATCTTTGTCAGGAATGATTATAGGGTGCCTTTTATTGTATGATTGTGTTGTGACGATTGTTGTATTCTTGTGGTTACTCTCAAAATTTCGTTGTGATCTAAAAACGGAGTTAATTTCGATAAAGGATCGGTCTTCGGCTTATATATGGAGTTTTTCAGTTCAGATATATCTTTCGAAAAGTGCTGGTTTTGCATCCGTTTGATTAAAATCTGCAATGATGTTTGTATTTCGTGAGCCTTTAAATAGTTGGTCTCTTTCGATGTGGGTTTTTTACAATTTTTAGCAAACCTTATACAGTAGGCGGTCAGTAGTAATTTTGTGAACGATGAAAAATTTGTTTCAAAATATGGTCGTACTACATTGGTATGGGTAGAAATCGTTTTTCGAGCTTCCATATTAGTTTCTAGATTTTTCTTAGTGGGCCAGTTTTCCTTTGATTTACCAAGATATTCGGGACCATACCGCGAGAATCACAATCTGCCGGATTCTGTTTTGAAGCAACATGATCCCATGAATTTCAGCCAAGCTGTTCATGTATGTGTGAGACACGATTTGCACCAAAGGTTGTCCAACGAGATGGATGAGCATTCAGCCATGCTAGAACAATTTCTGAATCTGTCCATGCGTGAATTCTTATTGCTTGATCGAATTGAAACGATTCTAACACGTATTTAATTAATTTCGACACCAGCGTTGCAGCGCAAAGTTCTAATATTGCCAAAGAAATCGTTTTAATTGGTGCGACCTTGGTTTTAGATGCTACCAGGTGGGTTGATCTTTCGCCCAAGCTGCTGGTTATACAAATATAAACTACCCCTGCATATGCATTGATAGATGCATCGGCAAAACTATGAATTTCGATTTGAGAACTGTTGTTTGAATAATGAATCCATCTTTCTACTGCGATTGTTTGAACTTCTGGAAGATGTAATAAATATTTTTTCTAGCCTTGCTCAATCTCCGTATTAAATTGTTCATCCCAATCAGAGCCACATAACCAAGGTCCTTGCATAAGTATTTTCGCTAATATGATTGATAGTCAACCAAGGAGTTCAAACAACTTGGCGAGTTGCGGCAGTATTTTACGTTACGTTTTCAGAATTTTCATCCAAATTTACAGAATACGTACAGGTATCTTTGTTCGAATTCCATGTGATGCCAAGAGTTCGAACAGTTTCATTTTCTTCTAAAGACGATAATAAGGTAACTTTATTGTTTTGTATTTCAAAAGGTTTCGTTAATTATTTACAATTGGATGTCCATTTTCGAAGTGGCAACCCAGCAGAGTTGGTTAAATTAAGTATTTGATTTTGTAACTCGATGGCTTCTTTGGGAGAGTCAGCACCTGATAGAAGATCGTCAACATAGAAATCACTTGACGTTGTTCTTGCTGCTATAGGGTAGTTGTCTATTTCATCAATAGCCTGTTGTTGTAAAATTTTTGTTGCTAAATAAGGAGCGCTTTTTATACCAAAGGTAACCGTCAATAATTTATAATCTCTTATAGGTTGGTTTGAATTATCTCTCCAAACTATTCTCTGGAATTCTGTGTTTGAATCTTCGACACGAATTTGGCGATACATCATTTCAATGTCGGCGGTAAATGCAATGCGATATTTTCTCCACCGAATCAGAATTTTGACTAAATCATCTTGTACCACCGGACCCTTTAAAAGTTATTTTAAAAGTCAATGTCATTTAACGACAATCCACTTGATGTTGCTTTGCATGCGTCTACGTGCATACACGTAGCTTTGATGTGGTGCTCGTCTCCTTAATTACGGCATGATGTGGAAGGTAACAACAATTGTAATGGGTGAAGTCAGTCTTGCACGATGAGAGACTATCTTCACCATTAGTAATTTGTATCATATGACCAAGATCGATGTATTCTTGTAAACATTTTTGATATTCTTTTTTTAGATTTGGATTTTTTCCAAATTTATGTTCAAGCTGATACAAACGGCGCACCGCAATGTCTCTTAATTTGCCTAAGTGATGTTGCTGTCTAAAGAGATAACTGTCTTTAAATAGCAGTGAAATTTGGTATAGTCCTGATTTGAAACGAATAATGGTTGATTCAAAAAATTGTTCACATTTGATTTCTTCTTCTGATTGATTTTGTTGTTTCGGCAATTCCTCAATTTCCCAAAACGCTTTTAATTGTTTATCGAGATCAGCACACATATGAAAATTTTTAACAGTAAGTTGTGGTTCTCCTGCACAATTAATGTTACCCGACAATATCCATCCAAAAATCGTTTTCTGGGCTGTGGGCGAATCCGGACTGCCTTGTCTTAGGCCCTCTAATATTATGCTGCTAAAAACGTCTGTTCAAAGTAATAAATCTATTAGCCCAGATTGATCAAATTGTAGATCTGCCAGCTGTAAACCATGTAAATGTTCCCAATATTGCACTTCTATGTTTGAAGTTGGTAGATGATTTGTTAATGTTTTTAAAACGAGACTTTCGACTTCTAGCAAAGTTTCCTTGGTTAAGGTGTGAAGTTTAAATCTGACTCTAGAAGTGACATGATGTGTTTGACTCTTTCCTATCCTTTGCACAGTAGCACGGACTGGTTCTCTTCTTAAACCAAGCTGTTGAACAACTCTTTCGATGATGAACGAGCCTTGAGATCCTTGGTCAATGAGTGCTCTAATCAGGCTTTGTTAGCGACAATTGTGATCACAGCGGTTGCTAATAAAATTTGATTATTCTGCCGGTGATAAATCATTGAACATCGGATGTATTTAAAAAATTGCAGTTTATGGTTTGAATTTGATTATTTGGTACAAAACTTGGGCTATTGGGAGTTAATCTGTTGTTTGATATTGCTCGGGAAGTACTATGCTGACTGGATTGATTAGTAGATCGACTATTTAGTTGGTTATTGTTTTGATTCACAGAGTTTATATTTTTATGTAAAAGCGTGTGATATTATTTTTTGCAATATTTGCAAACTCTCGTACTGGGAAAATTAACAACTCTATGCCCAAAAACCTAGACAGTTGATACATAAATTTTTTACCTTTATAAAGTCTAAACGTTTACCCTGATTTAGTTTTAGAAATTCATCACATTGCCGAATGGTGTGTTGGCCTTGACAACCGACACATGAAGATGGAGTTGCAATGTGATACGATTGTGTTGTAGTTTTGTTTCGCTTAATCTTAAAAATGGTTGCTGGCTCTTTCTGTATTGGTTTTCTGCTATTTATGGCTTTTAAGGTGCGGAATCTCGATTGTAGAAATTCTTTGAGTGTTTTCAAAGATGGCAATTCTTTTATTTTGCAAGTTTCTTGCTCCCACAACTCATGCGTTTCGGTTGGAAGCTTGTTGACAATTAAAAAAACTAAAATCGGGTCCCATTCTTTCATAGAAATATCCAAATTATCTAGGGCGTGTAAGCATTCAGATGTTGTGTCTAATAATCCTCTGACCTCGTGGGCTCGTGACTCTTGGTGAACTTTTGACTGAAATAATAATGTCTTTAATTGTATATTTACTAAGACCTTTCGATTCTCATGTCGATCCTGTAATAGTGACCATGCTGAAAAATAATTCTTTTCTGTTACCTGGTACGGCCTCAGGTGTATCTTTAAATATTGCAATTTTTGAACTGGACTTAGAGAATCATTTTGGTGTACCATTGTTCTAAAAAGATCATAGATGGTTGGCCATTTTTTGTAATCACCTTAGCATAGATATCATCTTCAAAGTAACTATAACGCTTTCGGCTCCCCTTTTCTGATAATCTTTGAACTATTAATCTTTTATGCACACTGACAAATGTATCCCAATGCCCTTGAAAAGCTGCTAACCTTCTTTGATAAAAACCCTTTAGTGGGCTTATCCTTCGCCGTTTTTTTATAATTATTAAAGCAACTTTCAAAGATTTGTTTTTGCCAACTGAGCATTTATAAAGTCTTCCATCTTTCTTTTAATTTATTTACCTCAACTAAAAACTCACCAAATTCATATAAATTTTTTAAAATAAAAAAAATAAAAAATGTAACCCCTCATACAAGCGTTTTTATACCACCTCATGAAATTAATAGCAATTATTCGAACCACGCTCTGTCCAGAAATCAAAAACCCTGAAGCAACTTCTTTTAAAAACAATTTTTTATTTATTATGTTGAAATAGGCATACCATTCAAATACGTATATAGTTGTATTTAAAGTTAATGTACGATATGTAAATTTATTTATTACGTTCCAATAGGCATATCATTCAAATATGTATATAGGTATATTTAAAGTTAATGATATAATGTTTAAATATCCAAAAAATCAACTATAATAATGTGCAAAATTATGTATTGTTCCAAAAAATATTTTCAAATATTCTAAAATGTATATAACCGTTTACTCACCCTAATTCTGCTATTCTGGAACTTACCTCGTACGCGATTCGCGATATTACCGATACCGTGCCAAAGATTTTCGACTACACTACACTACATCAATGTTCTTATATATAGTTTATATTTTTAATTTTTTACCTATAGCACTCTTATAGTTTACAGTTTTATTTTTTTGTTTTAATAAATTTTTTAACCACTACAAAATTTTGATTAACCGTTTCCATTAGATTAGTTTTTTTTCTTTTTTGAACTAGAGCTTAGCCACTAAAAATATTTGAGAATATTTTTCCAAATAGATTTTAAGTACTTTTATAAAGTTTTTTTGTTTTTTAACTAGAGCTTAACCACTAAAAATGTTTGAATATTTTTCCAAATAGATTTTAAGCCCTTTTATAAAGTTTTTTTTTTTCGAATAGTACTTCCACTACAAATCTTCTAGCCTAGTCTTTTAAATAGATTTTATGCACACTATATCACTGATCCGACTCGAAGGACCATGGTCGTGGTAGTACTATTCGAAAAAAAAAAAAACTTTATAAAGGGGCTTAAAATCTATTTGGAAAAATATTCTTAAACATTTTTAATGGTGAAGCTCTAGTTAAAAAAAAAAATAAAACTTTATAAAAGTGCTTAAAATCTATTTGGAAAAATATTCTGAAACATTTTTAGTGGTTACGCTCTAGTTCAAAAAAGAAAAAAAACTAATCTAGTGGAAACGGTTAATCAAAATTTTGTAGTGGTTAAAAAATCTATTAAAACAAAAAAATAAAACTGTAAACTATAAGAGTGCTATAGGTAAAAAATTAAAAATATAAACTAAAAGAACATAGATGTAGTGTAGTGTAGTTGTAAAATCTTTGGTACGGTATCGGTAATATCGCGAATCGCGTACGCGGTAAGTTCCAGAATAGCAGAATTAGGATGAGTAAACGGTTACATACATTTTAAAATATTTGAAAATATTTTTTGGAACAATACATAATGTTGCACATTATTATATTTGATTTTTTGAACATTTAATCATTACATCATTAACTTTAAATGTACACTATATACATATTTGAATGATATGCCTATTGGAACGTAGTAAATAAATTTACATAGTGTACATGAACTTTAAATGCACCTATATACGTATTTGAATGGTATGCCTATTTCAACATAATAAATAAATTTTTTTTTTTTTTTAAAAGAAGTTGCTTCAAGGTTTTTGATTTCTGGGCAGAGCGTGGTTCGAATAATTGCTATTAATTTCATGAAGTGGTATAAAACCGCTTGTACGAAGGGTTACATTTTTTTAAAAAACATTTATCTGAATTTGGTGGGTGTTTTAGTTGAGGTAAATAAATTAAAAGAAAGATGGAAGACTTTATAAATGCTCAGTTGGCACGAAAGGAAATCCTTGAAAGTTGCTTTAATAATTATAAAGAGACGGCGAAGGATAAGCGCACTAAAGGGTTTTATCAAAGAAGGTTAGCAGTTTTTCAAGGGCATTGAGATACATTTGTCAGTGGGCATAAAAGATTAATAGTTCAAAGATTATCAGAAAAGGGGAGCCGAAAGAGTTATAGTTACTTTGAAGATGATATCTATGCTGAGGTGATTACAAAAAATGGCCAACCTTCTATGATCTTTTTAGAACAATGGTACACCAAAATGATTCTCTTAAGTCTAGTTCAAAAATTGCAATATTTAAAGATGCACCTTGTAGGAGAACCAAAACAGCTTTTGAGGCCGTACCAGGTAACAGAAAAGAATTATTTTTCAGCATGGACACTATTACAGGATCGATATGAGAATCGATAGGTCTTAGTAAATACACAATTAAAGACATTATTATTTCAGTCAAAAGTTCAACAAGAGTAAGTCCACGGGATCAGAGGCTTATTAGACACAACATCTGAATGCTTACACACCCTAGATAATTTGGATATTTCTACGAAAGAATGGGACCCGATTTTAGTTTTTTTAATTGTCAACAAGCTTCCAACCGAAACGCATGAGTTGTGGGAGCAAGAAATTTGCAAAATGAAAGAATTGCCATCTTGGAAAATATTAAAAGAATTTCTAGAATCGAGATTCTTCACTTTAGAAGCCATAAATAGCAGAAAACCAATACAGAAAGAGCCAGCAACCATTTTTAACATTAATTGAAACAAAACTACAACACAATCGTATCACATTGCAACTCCAACTTCATGTGTCGGTTGTCAAGGCCAACACACCATTCGGCAATGTGATGAATTTCTAAAGCTAAATCAGGGTAAACGTTTACACTTTATAAAGGTAAAAAATTTATGTATCAACTGTTTAGGTTTTGGACATAGAGTTGTTAATTTTCCCAGTACGAGAGTTTGCAAATATTGTAAAAAGAAATATCACACGCTTTTACACAAAAATATAAACTCTGTGAATCAAAACAATAACCAACTAAATAGTCGATCTACTAATCAATCCAGTCAGCCTAGTACTTCCAGAGCAACATCAAACAACAGATTAATTCCCAATAGCCCAAGTTTTGTACCAAATAATCAAATTCAAACCATAAACTGCAATTTTTTAAATACATCCGATGTTCAATGATTTATCACCGGTAGAATAATCAAATTTTATTAGCAACCGCTGTGATCACAATTGTCGCTAACAAAGCCTGATTAGAGCACTCATTGACCAAGGATCTCAAGGCTCGTTCATCATCGAAAGAGTTGTTCAACAGCTTGGTTTAAGAAGAGAACCAGTCCGTGCTACTGTGCAAAGGATAGGAAAGAGTCAAACACATCATGTCACTTCTAGAGTCAGATTTAAACTTCACACCTTAACCAAGGAAACTTTGCTAGAAGTCGAAAGTCTCGTTTTAAAAACATTAACAAATCATCTACCAACTTCAAACATAGAAGTGCAATATTGGGAACATTTACATGGTTTACAGCTGGCAGATCCACAATTTGATCAATCTGGGCTAATAGGTTTATTACTTTGAACAGACGTTTTTAGCAGCATAATATTAGAGGGCCTAAGACAAGGCAGTCCGGATTCGCCCACAGCCCAGAAAACGATTTTTGGATGGATATTGTCGGGTAACATTAATTGTGCAGGAGAACCACAACTTACTGTTAAAAATTTTCATATGTGTGCTGATCTCGATAAACAATTAAAAGCGTTTTGGGAAATTGAGGAATTGCCGAAACAACAAAATCAATCAGAAGAAGAAATCAAATGTGAACAATTTTTTGAATCAACCATTATTCGTTTCAAATCAGGACTATACCAAATTTCACTGCTATTTTAAAGACAGTTATCTCTTTAGACAGCAACATCACTTAGGCAAATTAAGGGACATTGCGGTGCGCCGTTTGTATCAGCTTGAACATAAATTTGGAAAAAATCCAAATCTAAAAAAAGAATATCAAAAATGTTTACAAGAATACATCGATCTTGGTCATATGATACAAATTACTAATGGTGAAGATAGTCTCTCATCGTGCAAGAGTGACTTCACCTATTACAATTGTTGTTACCTTCCACATCATGCCGTAATTAAAGAGACGAGCACCACATCAAAGCTACGTGTAGTTTTTGACGCATGCAAAGCAACATCAAGTG
This sequence comes from Poecilobothrus nobilitatus, assembly GCA_947095535.1. Lineage (NCBI taxonomy): Eukaryota > Metazoa > Arthropoda > Insecta > Diptera > Dolichopodidae > Poecilobothrus > Poecilobothrus nobilitatus. The sequence continues at coordinate 144,392,327 of OX352772.1, forward strand.
GATTGTCGTTAAATGACATTGACTTTTAAAAAGACTTTTAAAGGGTCCGGTGGTACAAGATGATTTAGTCAAAATTCTGATTCGGTGGAGAAAATATTGCATTGCATTTACCGCCGACATTGAAATGATGTATCGCCAAATTCGTGTCGAAGATTCAAACACAGAATTCCAGAGAATAGTTTGGAGAGATAATTCAAACCAACCTATAAGAGATTATAAATTATTGACGGTTACCTTTGGTATAAAAAGCGCTCCTTATTTAGCAACAAAAATTTTACAACAACTGGCTATTGATGAAATAGAGAACTACCCTATAGCAGCAAGAACAACGTCAAGTGATTTCTATGTTGACGATCTTCTATCAGGTGCTGACTCTCCCAAAGAAGCCATCGAGTTACAAAATCAAATACTTAATTTAACCAACTCTGCTGGGTTGCCACTTCGAAAATGGACATCCAATTGTAAATAATTAACGAAACCTTTTGAAATACAAAACAATAAAGTTACCTTATTATCGTCTTTAAAAGAAAATGAAACTGTTCGAATTCTTGGCATCACATGGAATTCGAACAAAGATAACTGTATGTATTCTGTAAATTTGGAAGAACATTCTGAAAAATGAACAAAACGCAAAATACTGTCGCAACTCGTCAAGTTGTTTGATCCACTTGGTGGGCTATCATCCACAATCATATTAGCGAAAATACTTATGCAAAGACTTTGGTTATGTGGCTCTGATTGGGATGAACAAGTTAATACGGAGATTGAGCAAGACTGTAAAAAATATTTATTACATCTTCCAGAAGTTCAAACAATCGCAGTAGAAAGATGGATTAATTATTCAAACAACAGTTCTCAAATCGAAATTCATGGTTTTGCCGATGCATCTATCAAGGCATATGCAGGGGTAGTTTATATTTGTATAACTAACAGCTTGGGCGAAAGATCAACCCACCTGGTAGCATGCAAAACCAAGGTCGCACCAATTAAAACGATTTCTCTGCCAATATTAGAACTTTGCGCTGCAACGCTGGTGTCGAAATTAATTAAATACGTGTTAGAATCGTTTCAATTCGATCAAGCAATAAGAATGTACGCATGGACAGATTCAGAAATTGTTCTAGCATGGCTGAATGCTCATCCATCTCGTTAGACAACCTTTGTTGCAAATCGTGTCTCACACATACATGAACAGCTTGGGAGAAATTTATGGGATCATGTTCCTTCAAAACAGAATCCGGCAGATTGTGCTTCTCATGGTCCCGAATGGCTTGGAAAATCAAAGGAAAACTGGGCCACTAAGAAATTTCTACCCATACCAATGTAGTACGACCATATTTTGAAACAAATTTTTCATCGTTCACAAAATTACTTAGCGTGACCGCCTACTGTATAAGGTTTGCTAAAAATTGTAAAAAACCCACATCGAAAGAGACTAACTATTTAAAGGCTCACGAAATACAAACATCATTGCAGATTTTAATCAAACTGATGCAAAACCGGCACTTTTCGAAGGAGATATCCGAACTGAAAAACTAAACATATAAGTCAAAGACCGATCCTTTATCGAAATGAACTCCGTTTTTAGATCACAACAAAATTTTGAGAGTAACCGCAAGAATACAACAATCGTCACTATCATACAATCAAAGGCACCCTATAATCATTCCTGACAAAGATCACGTCACACAGCTACTGATAAGAAGACTTCACACAGAAACTCTGCATGGAGGATTTCAATTAATTGCAACTATTCTAAGACAAAAGTATTGGTTACTAAATGCCCGCAATACTATACGGCATCATATTCACAAATGCATAACAGGTTTTCGGCAAAAGGCTGAAGTGAGAGAACAACTTATGGGAAATCTTCCGGCACTTAGAGTACAAATGTGTCGCCCATTTTTACACTCTGGTTTCGATTACTGCGGTCCGTTTGAATTAAAAACATATAAAGGAAGGAGTGCAAAACGATACAAAGCGTACATATGCTTATTTGTATGTATGTCCGTAAAGGCCATACATTACTTGTCATCGATTTAATCAGTGAAGATTTTTTTTTTTTTGGTCCTAAGGGAGGTGGGAATCTTCCAAAGACACCAAGAATTTCCCCTTGGTAGTGTCAGATTCTTATTGACTAAACCCACCTCCCCCTTTAGCCAATAAAGTGGGATGAAACCCTTACCAGCGAACGCAGTATATTGGTTAGGGAGTAGGGATAGGAAAGGTTAGGAATATGGATACGGAAACATTGAATTGGGAGTGGGACTGTAAGGAAACAATGAATCCGCCTATAATTTTGCTTACAGTGACTAAAGCCGTCACAACAGTTAGAACATGTAGTAGTAGTATATATATTACTACATGATGTAATTATTGAAGGCAACCCCCACTTCACTGTAGCGGCTGTTATTATTGCTATTAATATTTTTATTAATATTATTATTATTTTACTAGAGTCAGAGCCGTCAGTGGATTACAACGTGCAGCAGTATATAACACCTTATTTGCATGATATAACCAAAGATAGCCCCACTGTAGCTATTATTATTATTTATAATTATTGTTATTATTACTATTTTTATTATTATTATTAATATTATTATTGTTACTATTACTAATATTTAATTATACGATATACATTATTACGATATAAAAGTACTACAAATTTTTTATCCGGGGACCTTACCGGGGTTTGAACCCAAGACCCTTCGATTGAAAGGTTGGCGACTGAACCACTGCGCCATGAGTCAGATTATTGCATCCTTTAGAAGATTCAATTTTAACAATCGGAAACAATTGAAACAATCGGAGTAAACTTTCATTTTAATCCTCCTGCTTCTCCGCATTTCGGCGACCTATGGGAAGCTGGCGTAAGATCCACAAAATACCATCTCAAAAGAATTTTGAAAAATGACATCTTAACGTAGGAAGAATTTACAACCGTGTTGCACCAAATTGAGGCGTGTGTAAATTCTCGGCCACTATGCGAAGTGAGCAATGGCACCCAAGATTTAAACATAGTAACACCGGCTCACTTTCTAATTGGTGACACAGTTCTAACTGACTCATGGCGCAGTGGTTAAGTCAGGTCAGGTCATAAATAAAAAATATGTAGTACTTTTATATCGTAATAATGTATATCGTATAATTAATATTAGTAATAATAACAATAATATATTAATAATAATAATAGTAATAATAGTAATAATTATAATAATAGTAATAATAATAATAGTAATAATAATTATAATAATAATAATAGTAATAAAACAATAACTATAATAATAATAATAATAGTAATAACTGCTACAGTAGAGCCATCTTTGGTTATATTATGCAAGTAAGGTGTTATATACTGCTGCACGTTGTAATCCACTGATGGCGCTGACTCTGTGGTAAAATAATAATAATAATAATAGTAATAATAATAATAATAATAGTAATAATAGTAATAATAATAATAATAATAATAGCTACTACAGTGGGGCTATCTTTGGTTATATCATGCAAGTAAGGTGTTATATACTGCTGCACGTTGTAATCCACTGATGGCGCTGACTCTGTACTAAAATAATAATAATATTTATAAGAATATTAATACCAATAACAGCCGCTACGGTGACAGTGGGAGTTGCCTTCAATAATTACCTCATGTAGTAATATATATATTACTACTACATGTTGTAACTGTTGTGACGGCTTTAGTCACTGATAGCAAAATAATAATAATAGGCGGATTCATTGTTTGCTTACAGTCCCACTCCCATTTCAATGTTTCCGTATCCATTTTCCTATCCTTTCGCAGGTAAGGGTTTCATCCCAATGTATTGGCTAAAGGGGGAGGTGGGTTTAGTCAGTAAGAATCTGACACTACCAATTCTTGGTTCTTTCGAAGATTCCCACCTCCTTTAGGAAAAACAAAAAAAAACTCCACCTGAGCCGTCCATATTTGATCTCAAAACAACTCACTTAAATCGATGGTAACATTTACAGCGTTTATATCAACATTTTTGGAAACGCTGGAATACTGAATACTTAACCAGATTGCAACAGCGTCCAAAATGAACAAAGCAAATTCAAGATGTTCAAATTGGAGACGTGGTTATCTTAAAAGATGGAAACCTACCACCCTGTTGTTGGTTACTAGGTCGCATTACGGAATTGCACCCCGGTACGGATGGGTTAGGCCGCGTCGGGACCGTAAAAACAAAAAATGCAATGTTAAAACGACCAATTGCAAAATTATGTATTTTACCTATACCTACACACACACAAGCATCTCATTCTTTGAAAACCGCACATAGCATTCAAACCCACTAAAATCGAATACAACCTACTTAAAACTACAACTACTTAAAACCTAGCATTACTTAAAAACTAGCGTTACTTCAAACTAGCACTTATAAAATAAATCTAAAAAAAAAAAAAAATTTTAATTGCTAAAATTAAAACTAACACTAAAACTATGTATCAGTTTACTGATCCAATTATTTCTCGTTTCATACTTTTCTCGAGGTTATCATCCAAGCTGATAAAATGGTCATCATCCGAAAAAAAAAAAAAATTGTCAAAATATATCGGCATTCATTTCATCGATGCCAATGGGGGGGGAATATATACGTCCTGGGCAGCTGTCAACCTAAAAAGAGATTGAAAACAACCCCAAAGGATCATATAATAAAAAAAAGATATAGGAAATATACTTATCTAAAGTCATCCTGAGTTATACCAGCCATGATCTCAACATTTATCGAACCAACCATCAACACCTAAAAATAAATCAATTATTATTTCTTTATTATATTTAAACTTACCAATAATAATCCAAATTTTGCTGGTGATTTTTCACATAACGTTTACATTCACAAAATTTAAAATGTTATGTTTTTAAATTTAATTACTATTTTTTTTTGTAATTATGTACATATATTGTTATTGCATTTAATGTTTACTTCTAAAGTTCTAAGTATCAATAATTACCGAAATCGTCTTTCTCTTTTTTACTAAAAGAAATCATTATTATTGTTTCATAATTGTAACACATAGTATAATAGTTAATTAACTTTATTATTAACTCTATTCGTCACCACTCGTTCTTCACCGCTTTTGGATAGATTTCTTATGTACTATAATCATATGTCTCTTATGTAAGGTCGATTATAATTCTTTTAATATATAATAAAAATGCAATTTGTTACTGCTAAGGTCAATGAACTATATTACATAAGGAACTCTATAATTATAATGTGAATGGCATTTTTGTTCAGTTAGAATAAAATTTAATATGATATTTTTTAATTTTTTAAGTTAATCGCTACCAAGTCGCCGCAACGGAAAGATTAAATAAAATTAATATAATTAATAAGAAATCATTTTTAATTTAAAGAAAGATTACACATTTTGATATAATAAGTAATAGATATTTTTTTGTAATAAAATTGATAATTAATTGAACTTGAATTATTGCAAAATTTGGTGTTTTATTTTTTTTTATCTCAAACCATTTTTTAAGCTTTGTGAGAAACATTATGAATTATTATTAAGCTAAGCAAAACATGGTGTTCCAAAATCATGCGAGCAATAGAGTTGGAACTTTTCTAAAACAGGTGGAAATCTAGAATAGTTTTTCTTTGATAATTTTTAGTTAAAAAATGTATACAGAAAAAAAGAGTTTTTTAGCGCCCTATTTATATGGCGCCCTGTGCAACTACACAATTTGCGCATATAGAAAGCCGGTCCTGTTGCCAGGAACTTTTACTCGGCGATCGTTTATCACTACATGTAGTTTTCTTATAATTCCAATGGATGTAGCTGTTTTTGGTCTCCCACTTTGTTCATCATTTACACTTGTACGACCGCGTTTAAATTCAGCTATCCAAAAATATATGATGGTGATGAAGTACCTAAAGTACTATCCATATCCTTTTGAATATCGGTTGCTGATAAATCTTTCAAAAAAAATAATGAATTGCAACAAGAATTTGAAATTTATCCATTATTTGAAAAGAGCAAAAGTTAACTGATTAGATAGCTGTTTCACAATAAACTATTTAAGAGATCGACTTGAAAATTTAAGACAGACAACATAGAAGATTCTTTTTTGAAATGGCAATCATAAAAATTTCAATCACAAAAAGCTGCCGTTACAAGAAACTTTTCGGACAGCCCTCGTATCTCTAAAAATTAATATACCTACATACATATATGTATCTTCTCTTGTTAATTGAAATTGTAAATTTTTGTTCTGTCAAAAGTTTGTTTTGTAAAAATTGGTTCTGTGGTGTAGAAAGCTGATGTTTTTCTAATATTTTTAAAATAATATTGCTATTTAAAATTTGATTCATAAAAATATTATTTCCATAAATATAATTTATGTAATCAAAATAATATTCACTTGATAAGTAGCAAAATAGATTTAAGTTGAAAAGCATTGACTGTAACGCTTACCAATAAATAATAAAACGCTTACAATAAAAACTAGTTTTAAGGTTATGCTTGTATACTAATTATGAATAAAGGCAATAAAGATTAATAATAATAATAAAAAAATATATTATTTTATTTTATGTAAGTAAGAAACAAAAGGTACTCAAACTCGTGCAAAACAACTGCATATTGACTGATGCAGAAGCTGAAACAAATTTTGCTGAATTGCAACAGAAGATTTTCCTGAAGAAGAAGAATATAACAAGAAGTTGACGAAGAATTCGATGATGAAATTCAAGAATATGTTTTTTTCAAATGCTTTGTCTGCTGCTTCAGCTGGAGAACGATATAAAAAAAAATCAATCAAAATGTGCAAATTTTCAAAACTAAATTTTCAAAGGATATTATAATGGTACCTATAGATAATGGCTTATGGCTTTTTAAAATGGTACCTTTTTTTATAATGGTACCTTTAGCCGAAGTTCGTCCTCCAACGGAAAAAGAAACAGCTGTTATTAGCAAAGCTTTAAACACTTCATCAAGACGTGCTTTACGGTCAGTTATTGCAGATATTACTCTAACAGAACTTAATTTTCTCATTCCTAAGAAAAAATTAACAAGTTAATATACAAGGTAAGAAAAAATGTTGAATTTTAAGTTACTTTACTAATTGATTCATCTATGAATTATTAACTGGAAAATACATTATAAGCTTTTGCAAACAAGTCAAATAAGCACGTCATTTTGTATTCAAAATGCAACGTTGGTATTTCTGAAATATATATAAATGATTTTATTCCAAATATATATGGAGCAAACTCAGAAAAAAGAATTACAATTTATATCGGAGGTACGAAAGCTAAATATAATAGTATTGGTACAATATGCATTCCATACAGATCTCAGCAAATTAATTATGATTCGAAAACATTTTGTTTAATCAACACTAATACTAAGTATACAACCATTTCCTGGATATACAAAAATTAATGAATGTGAACGTCAACTTATGTGGGAAATCAATGAATATATTTCTATAGACTCTAGTTGTACAAAACTGAAGAATCAGCATTGTATGTTGGATAATTTATCAAAATTTGTGTTAACAATCTAAAAGTAGAAATAAAGTTACGCGGTGAAGGTGATTTTACAATACAGTTTTTATTAAGGAATGTTTTAACCAAATTTTACAAAAATTCCAAAAGTTTAAAAATTTTCAAGACGAGGTGCAGTTCGGAAACTTAATAAAATGCATGGTCAAGACAAAAGAAAAAAGGAAACTTATAAAAAGATCTCTATTTATAATTTAAATTATTTTACGTTAAAGCGACGCAAAGTAAATAACAAAAGGAAAAAAAGATAAAAAGATATTATTAATTATAATTGAGTATATGAAATCTGAGTTGGATATTTTTAAAACATAGTTCTTTCAGTCAAGTTTATTACGTTCTGAAGAAGTTTTGTTTGTCTAGGTAATTCATTAGTTATAAAATTCGTTTCACTAGCTTACATATACTATATATGTATATGTTATACCTTATATTTATCTTCTATGTATCTAAAATTTAAACTAAATTTTAAAAAAAGACGAAACGTATTGAGATATTGATAAATAATTTTTATAAGTTATATTTAAGTTAATAATTTTTTACATTCATTAATATAATAATGTACCATGTAAATGGAAAGAATATTCTCCATCATGTGGAAAAGCACTGCAGAGTTTATATTGAATCATTATTGAATTATAGAAAAGATGCATAGAAAAATCAGATAATGTTGGTTTTGGTGCTTTTTTAATTCAGACGCTTAACTAAGTAGACGTGCTAAATTTATTCTTAATTTTATTTTTAATTTGTTATTTAACTTTAATATAATAATATTAATAATACTTTTTAATATTCTTACTATTTCATAATAAAATAATAAAAATAAAATAAAAGAAGAAAAAACTGTATTGAACTCATTTTCATAAACTTGTGTAAACAGTGCTTTTGTAAAATTAAATAGTTTATTCGTCTTTTAAATTTTAACAAAAAAATTTTTTTCTCTTTTTGTTAAAGTTTTGTTATAAAAATAAAAATAAAAAAAAATTATATTGGAATCAGCTTTTTTTAAATTACTTATTTACTTGTTTTAATTTATTGTTTATTCTGCTAGTACTTTTGCTAAAAACTTTGAACTCTTTTTAAATTGCCGTTTTTTTAATTGTTAAAGTAAATACTATTTATATAATCTAAAATGAATTCGGTTAAATGCAATAGTTCAAGCTGCACAGTTTATGACGCAAAAACCAAAACTGTTACATGCAGGAGTTTTTGTAAGAGGCGCTTCCACGGAGTTTGTTTAAACGCTCCTAGAGTGTGGTATTCTGCATTCCTGGCTCAATACTTTGTATGTGACGAATGCTTGGATTATCATTCCAGCATTAATATGTTATTGGATGAAGTCAAATCTTCGTTCAATAACATTAAAGATGAGTACACAGGACTTGCAGCTAGATGTAACGACACAATAAAATACAACTCCGCGTTATTTAATGAAATGGCTAGAGATTATGAAGCCCTCAATACCACCTTGAGCAGAACGTTACTTAAGTAGAATGATTATTTGAAGCAGAATGCAGTGCTCAATAAAGATGAGTTTATCTCAACATTAAATGCTACTAATGAATCTATCAAATCATTAACTAATGAGTTAAAATCTTCTATTAACTCACAACTGCAAAAACTTTTTAATTCAAAATTAATCGACACTACTACTGACGTTGCAGAGAATTTTAATGAGCAGATAGGTTCATTAAGAAAAGAAATTTCGAATATGGGTATGAAACTAGATGCTAGTCTTGACACATCTTTTGATACATTTAGATACAACCAAATGTATCTAAGTCGCAACTCAAAAGATATTTGGACTCAGACTGATGAACCTTTCAACTATAGTGCAGATCAGAATGCGTTTATTTTTAAACCAATAACTACAATACAGTTAAAAATTCAAAAAATGTAACTCATGTTGGCTTTTGTTCTGAAACTATCTCATGTGCAGATTCAGTTCAAGATTCACCTGTCACGTTTTCGAACCAAAACATTCCTGAAACTGCTTCAAAATCAAGCTTCGTAAACAATTCTTTATATAATGAATTACTTCAGTGCAGTGCTGACAATAACAATTTATCTTCACCTAAACTGACTCTATCAACAATAAAAGTTCCACAAATTTCCGCATCTACTTCGACATATTTGTGCTCTGATACTTTGGATCAATTACCATCTGTAACTAATCCTTCTTCAATTAAAAAATGTTCTTCAAATGCTTCTAAATTGCCAACTAAGAAGGTTCAATTTTTACTTCCGAATGAAAAAGAAATTACTGCAGATCGTAGGCAGACGTCAGCTGAGGAAGAATCTAATCCGGATTCGGATCTCCAGTCACTGTATTTTACTAAATTTGCAGCTTACACAACTTCTAATTATCTCAGTAAGTTTTTAAAGAATAAGTTTAATTTAAATACTGTAACTATAGTTAACATTACCCCTAAGAATATTAGATTTAAACCGAAATATAAATCTTTTAAAGTTATGGTACCTCAATCCAAAGTTTGTGAAATAATAAATTACAAACGATGGAAAAAAGGTACTATAATAAAGCTTTTTAAAGAAGAGTCTAATTTTAGTAGTAATACACCAAAATCTATTTCACTTACTAATACAAGTTTAAACGTTAACACAAACAATAATAACACGCATTCTACAACACTTCTTAATCCTTTCGCTGTTCCTTTTAGTAATAAAGCTAAAAAGAAATTTCCAATTCAGAGTTCATTATCTACTAATAGCAAAAAGTATTCTAAATCCATCCAAGGAGATACTTTAAGACCGGTTACCAGTAACTATAATATAAATAATAATAAAGTTAATAGTAATAACAATAATAAATTTAAAAGTAACAATAATAATAATCGAATTAAAAATAATCAAAATAAAAATAATTATAATAAAAATAAAATAAAAAAAATAATAATAATAAAAATAATATTAATAATAATAATAACAATAATAATAATAATTGTAACGATAATAATAATAAAAATGTTAGTAATGACGATAATAATAATAATAATTATAACGATAATAATGATAATAATAATAATTATAACGATAATAATAATAATAATATTAGTAACGACAATAATAATAATAATAATCAAAATAATAACAATACTAATATTAATATTAATAATAATAACAATAATATTAATAATAATAATAAACTAGTATTACAAGATCCGCTTGTTTCTTCAATAGTTAGAATGACAAAGCAATCTCTAACAGAAGATTGCAAATATGCTCTGTCAAGATTCAGAGATGATAGGATTCTCTACAACGTTAGACTTTTCCTAGCCTATTTACATAATGATTCGTATAACACCGTTATAGAAGGTAAAACTAGGACTCACCTGTCAGTTCCCATTCACAATGAGGGCCTGCCATCTAATTATAAAGATTTATATGATCTTTATCTCAGATATCATAAAAATATAGGCTTCTCTGTTAAAGAGGTCGAAGAGGATCTTAAGGCTTATCGTAGTTATTGCAATAGCAATTACTACAATCATTTGAATCAATCACGTGAGAGTTATAACAAGTTTTTTCGTTCAAACTCTAAGTAATTACTCAAGTTTCAACCAAACTTCAAATCTCATCTCTTTATCTAACGTTACTTACTCTAAAAAAACCTCTCAAACTTTCAACAATATAAACAACATTAAAATGCTTTACCATAATTGTAGTGGTATGAGAGGTAAGCTCAAGAAGCTTTTTGTTGATGCCAAGTCGTGTAATTTCAGTGTATTAGTTATAACTGAAACATGACTCAATGATTCGTTTACAAACGAGGAAATTCTTGATGGTAATTGGTCCATTTACAGAAAGGATCGTGATTATCTTTCTGCAAATTGTTCGCGAGGAGGTGGTGTTCTACTTGCTGTAAAGAATAACTTATCTAGTGTACCATTAATCACTGGTACACATCAATCTTTCGATCACCAATTTGTTAAAATAAAATTAGGTACAAATAATTTATACCTAGGTATTGTTTATTTCCCTCCGAACTCTGACAATTCCTCATATTCTGATTTTTATAGTGTATATCACAATATTATTTCAGAAATGCATGAGGATGACTCAATTTTTGTGTTTGGCGATTTTAATCGTCCTTCTATTTCTTTTATCGTTGACGACGCTGATAATTTGTTATTACCGGTTAACTTTCGTGACGAAATTGACTTCGGTCTTATTAGCGAGTTCTACGGTAACGATTTACAACAAATTATCAGTTATCCTAATAGTAATAATAAGTGGTTAGATCTTGCATTTTCAAATGCATATGATAGAGTGTCGGTTAAACTCGCTGATGATGTTGATAATCTTTTTACCAACTCTGCTCATCATAACGCACTTATTTTCCAGTTCTTCACTTCTATCCCACTTTAGGTCAAATCTTACAATAATGAAATTGTATACGATTTTTTTAATGCTGACTATCAAAATATTTATTATGCTTTGTCATTAATCACGTGGGACAAACTGTTAGTTCAACAGGATATCAATTTACTAATCTCTATCTTTTACTCAAATCTGTTTCAAATTATTGATGCCTTTGTTCCTAAAATTCGCAAAAAGCATAAAACAACAGAACCATGGTTAGATAGAGATCTTAGGAACTTGTGAAATCGGCGCAATAAAATATACAAAAAACTTAAACATCATCAAGCACCATGCGACGACTTATTGAATATGTATAAGCAATTTGCAATTGAATTTAAACAAAAAGCCAATGCAGCATATGAAAACTATGTCACGGATATTGGCAACAAACTTGTTACTGATCCTAAAAAATTTTTTGATTTTGTTAACACAAAACGGAACTTATTTGGGTATCCCAATTCAATGATATCAAAAGACAATGAGGTTTCTGATTGCCCAAAAGAAATTTGTAACTTCTTTTCTGATCATTTTCAACAAGTTTATCGTCCAACAGCACCAGTTACCACATCGACTAATTTCTTATCTAATAGCTCAAATTTGCTATTTACAGACGTGTATCTTTCTGAAAATGATATTCTTGAAGCATTTTGAGCCTTGATATAAAAAAGAGTGCTGGTCCGGACTTAATTCCTCCAATATTTTTACATAATTGCTCTCACAGTCTAATCTTCCCTCTTCATTTTATTTTCAATCAGTCACTTTCAATTGGGATTTTCCCACAAAAGTGGAAATCCTCCCACTTAACCCCTATTTTAACCCCTAAGGGGATAGAGCATCGCTGGAAAATTATCGAGGTATAGCAATCCTTTCGACTATACCTAAATTATTTGAAAAAATTGTCATTGATAGAATTACTCCTATTATAAATGCAAAACTAAATGAACAACAACATGGTTTCAGAAAAGGTCGTTCAACTACTACCAACCTGATGGTTTATACATCTGAAATCCTGAATCAAATGGAGAAAGGGTACCAAGTTGATGCAATGTACACTGATTTTAGTAAAGCTTTCGATCGTGTAGATCACTTCACTTTGCTAAACAAACTGTCAACTTTTGGAATTTTGGGTTCATTTCTTGATTGGCTTAGTTCTTATCTTATAGAAAGAACTCAAAATGTTAAATTTCGTGGTGTATTATCCAACACCATCGGGGTAACTTCCGGTGTACCGCAAGGCAGCCATTTAGGCCCGCTTCTGTTTAATGTTTTTATTTCAGATCTTTCGGAATATCTAAACAATATACCTCACATTTCGTTTGCTGATGACCTAAAAATATATCAAGTGGTTAAAGATAATTCTGATGCAGCTAAACTTCAATCAAGCTTATCAGTGTTACAAGCTTGGTGCACGTCAAATAAATTAGAACTCAACATACAGAAATGTAAGGTTATAAGCTTTACACGTAAACGGTTTTCTTTAATATATGACTACAAAATAGATAATGTAACTCTTGAAAGGGTTTTTAGCATTACTGATTTAGGAATTCTTCTCGATAATAAACTTAATTATAATCTTCACTATGATCTAATAGTTTCAAATGCTAATAAAATGTTAGGTTTCATTAAGAGAAGAGCTAAAGAATTTAGCGACTTAGCTGTGACTAAATCTCTTTATTGTTCCCTAGTTCGATCTATCTTAGAATACGGTAACATTGTTTGGGATCCAGCCTTTGCAGTTCATTCCAATAGAATCGAATCAGTTCAAAAGCAATTTCTTTTATTTGCATTGAGGAATCAATATAACCCTTTTGATTTTGCTAATCTACCCAGTTACACTACAAGACTTAATTAATTAAACTTGCTTTCTTTATCTTTACGTAGACAACTATTGTCATCATGCTTTACTTTTGATATTTTGAATAATAGTATTTCTATTCAATCTCTTAATAACAAGTTTAGACTTAACGATAGTGTTAGGCAAACTAGAAATACTAAATTTTTAATGGACTACAAACATAATACAGAGTACGGTAGAAATGAACCCATCAATAGATGTTGTACTAATTTTAACAAAATTAGTCATCTCTATTCTACATCTATCTCCAGAAATACTTTCAAACACATTGTACAACTACATTTTTCCAATTTAATGACCTTAGACAATTAATTCTTACTTAAGCAAAAAAAAAATTTTTTTTTTTTTTTTAATTATGATATAATTTTAAACATAGCTGTTAATGTTTTTTATTTAGATCATTTTTGTTGTACATTTTATAGATAGTAATTTAATGCTTTTAGGTACCTATTGTTAATAAAAAAAAAATTCATTTTTTTTTTTTTTTTTCAATTTTACTTCTACGTAATAATAAGATATTATTATTTACATTTTTTTACATAAAATGTTAAATTGATTGTCATTATATGTATGTACATATCTGTACAAATATCATATATCAATTTTTTTGTTAAAATAAATGTTATTGTAATTTAAATAAAAATTAATGATAACAATAATAATAATAATAAATTACCTTTTTTTATGATTAAGTTATTATAAATTTAGTTTTAAGTCATTGTTTTGTTTATTTTTAATTATAAGCATTAATTTAAGAATTTTTTTTGTAACAACCTTGTTTTGGTTTTGTTTAATAAAATAAAAAATAAAATAAAAATAAAAGAACGTCAAAAATTATATTAAAATAGCAAGTACAACTTATGAGTGAACTTCATTTAAATATGTTCAATCAACCTACAGTTCTCATAAACAATGTTGACGTTCGAATTGTTCTAAGACTAGAAAATCCAAAATTACTTTTTTGCAGATGATTTTCATGAATCTCAACTGAAAATTTTAGAAGCTAGTGTGTTATTGGCACATAATGCTGTTTGGAAAAAACTTATGCCAAATACAAGTACAAGCTTGTAAAGCTAAAAAAGTTGTAATTAAATTAATTATTAATAGTTTCTTTTAAGAACTTGTTTAGGTAAAACAAAAATTAAAAATGCATTATTTAATACAGTAATTTACAAAATTAATTGCCCTGTTATTCTAAATTTGCCACTTGAATTTCTTATTATTTTATTACACATACATATAATATTGTACACATACTTATAATATTTAAAATAATATTCAATAAAGCAATTAGGCCTGATATTATACATCAAATTTTTTATATATGTATATTTAAAAAAACTATGATCAACCATTATTTTAAGTTACTGTATCATATTTAGTTTAATATTACATTTACTTGATTTTTATTTTTCAACTTTCTTCATACTTTCTGAACAAGCTAGTATACAAATAAAGCGCTGGCAATTAAAATAACCTCATATAAATAAATTACTTATATTATTTTTAATATAAAGATAATATTTATCCCAAGAATCGCCATAAATAATTCAATATAAAATATTATATATTGGACCCAATTGTTTAGTTTTGAGTAGCACGTCGTAATATTTGTCTTGAATATATTTGTCACTATCCAATTAAAAGTGGACTAAGGTAAGTATCCTAATATCCATTTAGATATTTTATTAGGTGTTTATTTCTACGAAATATATATATATTATTATAATATATATTACCAAATAAGGATGCAACTAATAAAAATTTAACAAAAGATAAAAACATCAACACACAGTAAAATAGTTTATACATTGAATTGTGTTGATGTTTTTATCTTTTATAAAAAATAAAAGATAAAAACATCAACACACAATTAAATAGTTTATACATTTAATTGTGTGTTGATGTTTTTATCTTTTGTTAAATTTTGCTAACAGCTAAAATATTCTTAAAAAAGGAATTGTAGTTATTCTAGTTTCCAGCACTGTATAAGTAATTTTAAATTAAAAAATTATGATTTTATTCTTAACTATTAAATTATTTAAATCTATTTTACTATTTATATGTATTTATTTTTATTTTTGATTGTACTAACGTTACAACTAAGCATTAACTTAAACTTAAATTCTATAATATATATGAATGAGAGTGCTGATAATTATTAACATCAGCCACGTGCATTTTTTTTTGTATATATGCATTATGAATTATTGTTGTTTTAGTTTATTTAGAACTTAGCTTAAGTAATCGATGAAATAAATAAATAAAACATTAAAAAAAAAAAAAATGTATATATTTCAAATATATAATTGTTATTATTTTAAAAAGTAGTACGAAATGTATTTTTTTTTGTTTTACTTTTTATAACAGTATTTTTATATTACATTTGTGACAATATTTAATAATAATTAATTAAGACAGAATGTACAAGTCGCGCATCGAATATTTTGCAACAATTTAAATTACTGTATAGAAACAAATAAATTAAGTTTCAAGAAATTTAAGTCAATCCAAAGAATATATACCATAAACCCTTTTTTTTTGTAAAATAATTCCACTTATCAAAAATCGATAAGAAAATATCTTTAATCAAAAAATGATTCTAAATATCAAAATGCTACTTGATAAGTGATTAGTGAATATTTTTGATGCAACAAAACTCTTAATTTATATGATAATTTGATTAACGAATCACTTTTCAATTACAAAATGATAAGTTACTTTATAAGTTAATTTATTTGGCGCAACATCATTTTGAAAAGTGAGTGTTTTTTACTAATCAAAACTTGTTTGAGTTATTATCAAATACGGTTTTGGTGCAACAAAAACTTATCAAAAAAGTGATTATTTGATTAGTGATAAGTGGTTCGTGCAATAGGGTCCTGGTAGTGTATTGACCTCAAAAAGCGTTTCTGTTACAGGGACAAAGCTATTCAATAATTTATATCAGCTAAAATAATTTTAGCTCCTGATTACTTGAATCGCTTAATATGATGTTTGTTAATAAATTTTAATACAATACGAGTAAGTTTTTTTTTTTTATAATTGCAATTTTTATATTTAAGCTAGTTTTTTTTCACTTTCCTTAAAGTTAACAGTTAATATTTGAAGTAATTGATATTGAATGAAATTTATTTTATTAGAACTAATTTTTTTTTATTATGAATTATCAAAATTAATTATTATTGTTGCCATATTATATCAAAAAAAACTAAAATAAACGTTAATTTATGTTTAATTCGATACCTATTATGTTTAAATCTGTTAAGAACTGCAAAACTTTTTCTTGGAGACTAGTTTGAGAATATTTGTGCCTTTTTTTTATTAGTTTGTTATTTTTATTATTTATCATTTATGTAATTACAATTCAGGAGAATAAACTTATAAAACTGAATTCTATTTTATAACCTTAACCTAATCGATACGAATTCTCTAGCTTATATTTTTTGTTGTTGTTTATAACTTGCTTGTTTTTCACAAAGAAAATTTCGATATTTTAATAACTTTTAAATTTAGATTACTACTAGCTGACTCGGCAAACGTTGTTTTGCCGCATAATACTTGTCCTATTTTTTTTTACCTATTTTTTACACATCTAGCTGAATCGTTGTTTCATTTTCTTTTCTAAATTATAAATATTTTTTAGTATTTGCTGAAATTTTAAAAATTAAATAATTAAAAATATTGCCGTAAATAATACACAAATGTCATTGATTGTTGTTTTGCTCCGTAAAATATACACGTTGTCCATTTTCAATAATTATACTGTGTTAAATTTTAAGCTAGAAGGAATTATACCGAATTCTGTATAATATTAAGTATACTTAAATTTATATATAATACTCGCTGGCCCGATAAATGTTGCTTTACCACATAATACTTGTCCTATTTTTTTTAAACTAATTTTTTACACATCTAGCTGAATCGTTGTTTCATTTTCTTTTCTGAATTATACATTCTAGCTGAATCGTTGTTCATTTTCTTTTCTGAATTATGTATATTTTTTAATATTTGCTGAAATTTTAAAAATTAAATAATTAAAAATATTTCCGTAAATTATACATAAATGTAATTCATTGTTGTCGGGCATTTTGCTCTGTAAAATATACTCGTTGTCCATTTTCTAGATGTATTGCTAAATGTATTACAGTATGATCTCTATCATAAATTGGAAAAGATAGAATTCGCCACACAGCTTCGTTGCTGCTTATATAGTTATATTTGGTATTGCTCAACTTTATCATATGTATTTACATTTTGAAGATTAAAAACTGCCGTATCACTATCTTCATGTACATATTTGCATATATATTTGTACACATTGTACATATACTACATATACACATTGTACATTGTACATATATTGTACATATACACATTGTACATTGTACATATTTGCATATATATTTGATGGATTTAATAGAACTGCAAAATTCAATATTAGGTGAAATGGCACAACCTATCTATTATCAATTTCAAATTCTGTTTCATTATTATTTTTATTCATAATAAATGAATGCCCACCACATTTTGTAGGTCTTCTGCGATACATTGGATATCCATCGCCAGTTATTGTATGCATTACTAAATCTTTAGTAAATCTGTGTAAATGCTACAGATCTATAATAAAATACTATCTATTATCATTAAATAATTATAAAATATATACTAAATTAAATGCATGTGGGTGGGTAGCTATAAATTTACAACTGGTATAAATATCAAAAAACAGGAATGGTATAAACTAAGATAAAGAAGAAAAATTTAATTTTAATATAACACGATTACACTTTACAACACTTTGTTTGTATAAAATGTGATAAAAGTATCAGAATATAGTTTTCGGTATAAAAACACTTGAAGTTCTATGGCCGGCGGCCGCTATGACTTTCTGTGAACCTTTTGAAAATACTTATATGCAGAATCAATAGGGTAGTCATGCCCTGTTAGATTGGAGCGTTTTGTGGTGATTAGAAGATCAGAAAATAGTTTTAGGTATAAAAAAAATTTTAAGTTGTGTGGCAGCTATGACTCCCTGCGAACCTTTTGAAAATACTAAAATACAGAATCAATAGGATAGTTATGACCGGTTAGATTGGAGCGTTTTGTGGTGATTAGGAGATCAAAAGATAGTTTTTGGTATAAAAAACACTTCAAGTTGTATGGCAGCTACGACTTCCTATGAAGCTTTTGAAAATAGTTGTATATAGAGTCAATAGGGTAGTTATGGTCGGTTAGATTGGAGCGTTTTGTGGTGATTAGAGGATCAGAATATAGTTTTTGGTATAAAAACACTTGAAGTTGTATGGCAACTATGACTTCCTCTGAATCTTTTGAAAATACTTATATACAGAATCAATAGGGTAGTTATGACCGGTTAGATTGGAGCGTTTTGTGGTGATTAGGAGATCAAAATATAGTTTTTGGTATAAAAAACACTTGTAGTTGTATGGCAGCTATGACTCCAGCGCCAATGACAAAAAAAAAAACAAAACAAAAACCATCCAGAGCACCAAATGAACATACGTTGTAAATATGACCGTAATATGAGGAGTGATTTAGGCGTGATTCGGTTTCATACAAACGCACCAACGATTTTATATATTAATATAATTAATTAATTGAATTGAAAATTTATATAAAAATAATTCTAAAGTTACTTTTTTTTCTTTTAATATAAAATCCTAACCTTATAAACTAACCTAATTGAAAACTAACTTAAAACTAACTTAGACTATACTTTAGTAAGTTCTCTATAGAACTTTTTTAATTTTTGTTTTTTTTTTGTCTTTCTCTGAAATATTTTGGCTGAATTTTGATAATCTGTGTAAATCTGGGCTAGTTGGATCATATGATATGCTTTGTGTTTGAAGCGTGTCTGTTGATATGGTATAGAATTTTGGGGTTTTTTTCTACTGAAATCAACCTTATTTTTGTTAAATCTGTATTTAGCTCCCTGACATTGACATTGACATTTTTTTGCTGTTGTGTTAATTTGCTGATTAATGTTACAGTGGCTATGAAATTCGTAGGAAGCTACAAAGATGCTGTCTGCAAAACTATGGATTGCGCTGAAGGTTATTGCAAGTAGGTCATTGATAAATATTAAGAAAAGAGTGGGTGATAAAATTGATCCTTGACACTTGTCAGATTAGTATCCATTGACTAGTATAGCAGTCGTAGGATTCGAATAGAAATCACCAATCCATTTTAAAAAGACCATACGTAGACCTTAATGCTTTGCATTTTGTTAATAAAGCATCATGCCAGATTCGGTTGAAAGATTTAGAAATATTCAGGGCAACAACATCAGACTTATCAGAGTGGTGGAGGCTGATCACACGTTGAGTGACGGGCTCTGAACCGGTATTGTCGATCATGAACTAAATCTTTACGATACAGTTTCTGATTTACAAAGTTGTCCATTATTTTAAAGTTAAAGTCCGAAAGTTGTTCATTATTTTAAACTAAAGCAAAAGTAAGGTAGTTACAACTTTAAGTTTTTTAAAGTTTCATTGATTTATTTTTAATGGTTTCGGCCTTTTGTGAAACAGGGAAACTAGTAAGCAAATTTTTCAAATTTAATGTTACTGACTGTATTACTGATTGGAAGTTATAAAGCTTTTAAATTAATATAAGGTACATTAATTAATTAATTATAAACTGAATATTGATAGCAAAATTGTACTACACACATTTATAAAGTTTGGAAATAAATAAACAACAAATAAATAAAGAAAATGGAATAAAAAGTTAAAAAAAGTTTATTTCTTTTAAATTTTTAAGTAGCGATTTCCGCTACAATTAAAGTTCCTTTTTTTCGGTGTTAGCCTATAAATAATAAAAAAAATATTTAAAATCAATTTACTTTGCAGTTTGTAATCAATAATCGATTATTTTTCTAGGAACATATTTTGGAATCTAAAATGAAAAGGATCCTAAAAAAAAAAAAAAACGAAGCAATGGAAATTATTTTTGACGATATTCCTTCTCCAAGCATTTGTGTAAGTATTATCTAACTTTAAAGAAAATTTCATTGTTTTTTAAAAGGCACTTTCCAAACCAATATTAATACCAAAATATATAAATATATTTATTGAAATAAAATAAATTTATAATATGACAATCATCTCTTACTGACACTTTTTTTCGTTATTATTATAAAAGTATGAATTATCACACCAATCGAAGAAAAAAGAACTAAAAAGGTATAAAGAGTGTAGGTCGCATAAGTATAATGTTATACTTATTTTATTTATTTATTTATATATTTTATTTTTATTTATTTAATTCTCTCAAAAAGAGCTACATAGACACCAATTTATTTTATTTAGAAAACATTTTTTTTTTTATTCAAGGTTAAATTGTATATGATTGTATATCAAAGAAAAGAATGAAAAGCGTTTATGTATGTATATTTAAAATTAAAAAAAAAACGAATTTAGTATAAGAAAGAAATAAATAAGAAAAGTTGAATAAATTAAGAAAAGATAATTAAATTAAGAAAAGATGAATAAATTTCATATTGATAGATGTCGCGACTATTTGAGGCACAGCCTTATTTTTATTTTATATACTAAAAAATTTGTTCTATTTGGAATATCTTTTATATGTATAGTCTTTGATAACAATTAATAGAAATAAATTGAAATAAGAATTAAGAGAAAGTAACTTTTTATATATTTTTTTACCGACCGCATACAATTATGCATAATGTTTTCACACTAAAAATTTGTACCCGAGATTTTGGTAAAAATGCAAAAACATCTCCGATGCGGAGAAGGCTGTACATTTTTTTTAGCGTGATGTTTGTGTGTGGGTGTGTGCGTGTGTATGACTGTGGGCACGTTTACAGCTTAAACGACTGAGCGGATTTTTTGAAATTTCATATTTAAGGTTTTGATGTAAATATCGCTAATATAAGCTTTTGGAGCAAATCGGACAACCGGAAGTGGTAGTGTACTAGTGTTATTTTTAAGTTTTTTACGAATATTTCGTAACAGGAAAATATTATGAGAAAAATTATTAAGAAAAAGTTACACAAGTAAAGAGCAATAACTGCCATAGAAACATTTTTTGATCAAACCAATTTTAACTTTTATTTAATTTTTTTTCTAAGTCCAAATTTCATACATAACGGGTTTTCCAATTTGAGTGATATGATTTCTAAGCGCGGTTTCGGCCATTTGTGGTATGTCATGGTCTGTCATTTTTTTTCATTGTATTCAGTAATTCAGGCAAGTGCTGCTGCAGACCGTAATTTGTCGATTCCAAGACGTTCTCAAGAATTTGGACTGTCTCAAACCACAACCTGGCGAATTGTGAGAAAGGATTTGGGCTTGTATCCGTATAAAATTGTAATTACTGAAGAACTGAAGCCATTGGACCACCGTAAACGTCGTGAATTTGCTGATTTTGTTTTGGAACAACTTGAAAACGATAAACGATTTTTTTAAGAAAATCATCTCCGATGAGGCTCATTTTCATCAATCATCTCCGATGAGCGGTAAATAAACAAAACTGTCGATTCTGGTGCGAAGAAAATCCACAAATTATTTATGAACAACTATTACATTCACCTAAATTGACAGTTTGGTGTGGTCTTTGGTCTGATGGAATCATCGGTCCGTACTTCTTTCGAAATGAAGCTGGTAACACCGTTACTGTCAATGGAGAGCGGTATATATCAATGATAACCAACTTTTTATGGCCGAAATTGGAAAAAATTGATCTTGACAACATCTGGTTCCAACAAGACGGGGCTACGTGCCACACAGCACGAGCAACAAGCGAATTATTGCGACAAAAGTTTGGAGATTCGATTATTTCAAGAAATTGTGACATTGAATGGCCTCCAAGAAGTTGTGATTTAACACCATTAAAATATTTCTTGTGGGGTTATTTGAAGTCATTGGTCTTAAGCAATAAAGCAGAATATCTTCAAGCTTTAGAAATCAATATTGAACGTGCTATTCATGACATACAACTTGATTTAGTGGGAAAAGTCTCGAAAATTGGGTTCATCGAATTCGTTCGTGCAAAAGAAGTTGTGGAGGCCATTTGAATGACATTTTATTCAGAACTTAATTGTATCGATTGTACTTCACATTAAATAAAAAGCATTTGAATTTCCTTAACCACTCAGATGAAAGTGAGCCTCATCGGCGAAGATGATTTTCTGAATTGGAGAAATATTATTTTTATAATAAAAGTGAATAATTTGTAAACGTTGTTCTTGCGTATATCTCTCTATGATGAAATTGTAAACATTACTGAATACAATGAAAAAAAAGACAGATCATGACATACTACAAGTGGCCGAAACGTCACTTAGAAATGATATAACTCAAATTGGAAAACCCGTTATATGTATATATGAATTTGTATATATATAGGATGCTCAAAATTGAGGTTTCATTTTAATTTTAATAAAAAAAGACTTTTTTGAAATATTAAATATATTTTTATTTTAATTTATTACAAATAGGTTCCGGTTAATAATGAAAAATTATGTCGGCCAAGTGGCTCCCTCTACTACTTCGGCAGGCTTCCAATCTTTTACCAAAATTCTGAATCACGTTCAATAAACTGTTCTCAATGGTTGAAATCTGCTCGATAATGTTGTTTTTAAGCTCTTGAATTGTTGTGGGATTATTGCTGTACACTTTTGATTTCACAAAACCCCACAAAAAAAAATCCAATGGTGTCAAATCGCACGATCTTGGTGGCCACATAACTCCTCCTCTACGTCAAACTTTTCCTTCAAAAGATCCATTGTTTCTCTTGATGTGTGGCAAGTGGCACCGTCCTGTTGAAACCACATATTCTCTACGTCCAAATCATCAATTTCCCGCCACAAAAAGCTTCGGACCGTCTCCCTGTAGCGATTTCCATTGACCGTAATCGCATTTCATTTGCGTTTTCAAAAAAATATGGTCCGATGATTCCTCCTGACCACAAACCACACTAAACCGTAACTTTTTGTGGATGTACTGGTTGCTCTAAGATAACCCATGGATTTTCTTCACCCCAAATGCGGCAATTCTGTTTATTGACGTAGCCGTTGAGCTGGAAATGAGCTTCGTCGGTGAAGATTATTTTGTTAAAAAAATTTTCATTTTCTTCTTGTTTTTCGATTGCCCAAGAAACGAATTGCCGACGTAATGCATGGTCAGTTGGTTTTAATTCTTGCGTTAGCTGGATCTTATAAGCCTTTAAATGGAGATCACGATGCAAAATGTTGAATAATGTGGATGGTTTGATGCTTTATTGCTGCGAACGATGACGAATGGAAGTTTTTCAATCTTCTTCAACACTTCTGCTCACAGCTGCTACATTCTCGGTTGAACGGCCACTACGTTGATAAATGTTGCCTCTGTTATCAAGAACAGATCCAGTTTCTAGAAATTTATCAACCATCAGCTTGAATTGCACGATTTGTTGGAGCATTTTCTCTACCAAATTTTGTTCGAAATTTCCTAATTACATCTTGAAAACTTTTACCATTTTCAAAAAATGTTGTAATAACAAAAACACGTTGTTCCTTCGTGTAACGTTCCATATTAACTAACCGGAATGTATTTAGAATATACCTAAAGAAACCTCGTATAAAAATTCCAGGTAGAAAAAAAATGGCGGCAAAATCAAAATGATACCTCAATTTTGAACACCCTATATAATTATGTGTATATATATAAATATACATTTATATATGTATATGTAAAATACTTAAATATATACATATATATATATATATCGGAGATACTTCCATATAAGGAGGGTGGAGTTACGTGATGACGTCATCGCGTAACTCTACTCTATGACGTCACGGTTCCGAATATATATGCCATTTATATACCATAGAGAATTTTTTTACCTACAAACTAAAAGTAAAATGAGTTCTCTACCATTTACCGTTACCTAAAAAAAACGCAAAAAAACTGATTTTTTTTTTAAAATTGTAATACATTTTTTGGCCACTAGATAGCGTTTTCGGAACCGTGACATCATACAGTACCGTTACGTTACTGTTACTGTTAAACAATAACCGTTTCTCCAGAAAAACCGGTTTTAATGAATTTTAAGATACGTTTTACCGTTATTTAAATAACGGTATGTGCTAGACTATAGTTAATTTGGTACACATCTTAGTTTTTCTATTTATTTGAACTTCCCATAATTCTATAAGAACTTTAAAGCTTATAATACCATCTGAGGTTTTTAAATCGGAATCTATTATTGTATTTCTAAGAGATTTAATTAGATGGGGAAAATCGAATAAGCATATTACTTACGAAGCATATTACAGAATAAGTTTTATTACTATAATTACAAAATGGTTTATCAGGTGTTATTTCTAGCAACGAAAAAACTTTGGCTAAAGCTTGGTCACAAGTAATTATCCGTATTATAATACCAATATCGAACAAGCTTCTCAAATTTTTTTAATAATTTCTAAACGCATTCATTTTGATACCTACCCAAATAAAATTACCATTAAAAATTATACTTATATGTAGTGTTGTTTTTTTTTTTCGTATACATATATGTTTGCTCTATACACACTTTTACAAATAGATTTTGTTGTTGTAGAATAATACATTAGTATTAGTAAAAAAGAGTGCAACTAAAATATGTAGTTTAATAATATGAATATATATTATAAAATTAATAAAAATTCATATTGTATATATAAGAAAAAAACATATGTATATATATTTCTATATATATATTTATATATATATTTCTATATATATATTTATATATATATTTCTATATATATATTTATATATATATTTCTATAATATATATATATATATATAAATATATATATAGAAATATATATATAAATATATATATATATATATATATTTCTTTCAAAATCTTATTCTATTACGTTTTATTTTTTAAAATCGCCGGCAAATTTAAAAAATAAAACTTAATAAAAGAATATGGTTTTGATAAATAAAATTTTGAAAAATAAGCTTATAACTAATCAGATTTCGTACCCAACCCGAAAGAATGTGTATATTATGTAATTGTCAATTTAATGTTATTTTCATTCCCTCTAAAAATAATCAATGTATATTAGTATTTTCTAAGTATTCTTACAATATTTTAAAAATTCAAAGGACAAGCTATTCAGTTTAATAGCAGATCGATATTTATTATCAAATTAATATAATGATCCACTATTCAGACGGATAAAAAGTTTATAAAACACTAATACAAAATTTGCTGTTGAAACTTCTTTAGTAAGACTTTTAAAACCAGACGTTTCAATTATTGTTCTAATAGCGGACCTCACTGTTCTACTAAATATTTGTGCTGCTAATTTAATTCTAATTTTTTCAAAAGTATTTGGATTAATATGTTGTCAAGTTAATTTCGTACACATTTTGGTTTTTCCATTTATTTGAACTTCCCATAATTCTATGAGCACTTTGAAGCTTATAATACAAACTGAGGATTTTAAATCGGAATCCATTAATGTATTTCTAAGAGATTTAATTATAATTGAAAATGATTATAATTAAAAAATTGTTTATCAGATGTTATTTCTAGCAACAAAAAACTTTGGCTGAAGTTTGGTCATAAGTAATTGCCCGTATTATAATACCAATATCGGACAAAATTCTCAAAATTTTTTTAATAATTTCTAAAAGTGTAATAGGAATATATGTACTTTATCTAATATATAAAGTAGAATTCTGTTTGTTTGTTTGTGCCCTTTTCACGTAAAAACCACCAGTCTGATTGCAACCAAATTTTGCAGGAACATTTCTACGATCCCGGAAAGTGTTATAGGCTATTTGGTGTTTCGGTTTATTAACCCATTGCGGCCCGAAAGCCATTCTTTTTCATTTTTTCGTTGTTCTGCCTAAACGGTTTGATCGATTAAGTTGACAATTTGTACAAACGTTCTTCTTAGCTTCCAAAAAAATGTTTGTTTCCGATTTTTTGTCCAATTTTGTATGGTGGTTTTATGGTCCGAAAAAAAGTTTGTGACAAATTTTTATGAAGTTCCGGTAACCCGTTTGGGCAGGAGAGCCGAAAGAAGTTTATTAAATTTTTCTGTTGCTCTGCTTAAACGGTATGACCAATTGAGTTGAATATTTACAATAGTGTAGCTCTTTACTACAGGAGCTCACTGAGTTGATTTGGTTACGATCAATTAATCCGTTTCGGCACCAGGGGTCAGTGAAGTTTTGTAATTTAGTTGTCGCACTTAAACTGTTTGATCAATTGAGTTAAAAACTTATCAAAGTATAGCTCTTTACCACAGGAGCTCACTGAGTTGATTTGGTTACGATCCATTAACCCGTTTCGGCACCAAGGCTCAATGAAATTTTTTAATATCTTTGTTGTCGCACTTAAACGGTTTTACCAATTGAGTTGAAAATTTACAAAAGTGTAGGTCTTTATAACAAAAGTTTTCTGAGTTGATTTGGTTACGATACATTAACCAATCAGGCTTCAGGCAATGAAGTTTCTCATTTTTTGTTGTTGTGCTTAAACGATTTGACCAATTGAAAATTTGCACAAGTATTGACTTTGACACTCAAAAAAATTTTGTTTCTAATTTGTGTCTAATTTGGCAGGATGAATTTATGGTTCTAAATAAAGCCTGTGACAAAATGTTTGTTAACGTTTGTTAACCCGTTTCCGCACGAGCACCTATTAATAATATTTTACCTAATTTTGTGTATTGTTATTATTATTAAAGACATATTTCCAACACTCTTTACTTTTATCTATACTGTTTTTAATATTCTATAAAAACCTTTCAATGCAAATTTCTAATATAGAACAGTAATTAAAGTAACCTTATTAAGTATCTTAACAATACTGTGTTTAAGTCTTAACAACATAACATTTTCGGCTGTTGTTAAAATACAGAAACACTTTTAAGAGACCTATGCATAGTTAATATTTCATTGATCTTTATTAAACAGTATATAAGTTTTGTAAATAGACGGAGGGACAGAGCGAACCTAATAGAAAATTTTTCAAAATGTGCTTAAAAAGGATAATTCACAAAAACATAAAGTGACATTACTTACGAAAAAAATGTATTACATTATGGTGTTTCATAATTGAAATACGATTTTATGTTTCGGTATTAACGAATATATTGTATACTTCGTCGTAATTGTGTACTCAAGAGATTATTCATTCCTTTAAAGATTTTTTGTAGACGAATTGTCTCTAATTCTTCGTTCTGTTTATTCAATTTAATTAAATGTAATAAAAAATAGAATATTAACTACCAACATCTGTAAATGCATAGTAATAAGTTAACTATATTAATTAAATTATATTAACGCAGACACAAAAGTTAATAATTTTTATTTCATGAGCCAATAAAATATTCCGGGCAACGCCGAGTACTCTGCTAGTATTCTATATTCTAAAAATAAAATTTAAGTGTTACGAGAGAAATATCTGTATATACATATATCCAAACATCAGTTACAAAAAAAATATTCATATAAAATTTTGAAAATATCTTATAAACAACACCTAAATAACTTACGGATCGGAACACTTATTTTATTTTATACACAAACAACTTTTTTTTCAAAGTTTTCGTTGAATGTTCCGGCTTGTAAGCTGTAAAGGCGTTGTTATAAATATTGTGAATTAAAATAACTTTTTTGCTTTGTGTGTAGACGTTTCTTCTTTATTTAATATTTTTTTTGAAAGATATGGTAAGGTTTTTAACCCTTTCGTGCCGAATGTTATTTGTTTTAAAAAATTTTTAATTTTTGTTCTTTAATATGACTAACTATGTAGCTAGCATATTGTTTTTGTATATGTTCACAGTTTTTATTATTTTTGAATGAATCATGTACCTACATTTTTCTAAATCATGTACATACATTTTGTTTTTTCCTAAGGGAGGTGGGAATTTTCCAAAGACACCAAAAATGTCCCGTTGGGTAGTGTTAGATTCTTACTGACTAAACCCACCTTCCCCTTTACCCAATATAATAGGATGAAACCTTATCTGCGAACGTAGTATATTGGCTAGGGAGTAGGGATAGAAAAGGATAGGGCATGGATACGGAAATATTGAATTGGGAGTGTAACTGTAAGGAAACAATGAATCCACCTATTATTATTACTATTTTGCTAACAGTGACTATAGCCGTTACAACAGTTACAACATGTAGTAGTATATAACACCTTACTACATGACGTAATTATTGAAGGCAACCCCCCCACTGTCACTGTAGCGGCTGTTATTATTGGTATTAGTATTCTTATTAATATTATTATTATTTTACTACAGAGTCAGGGCCACCTTACTTGCATGATATAACCAAAGATAGCTCCACTGTAGCAGCTATTATTATTACTATTATTATTATTATTATTATGTATTATGTATTATGTGTTATGTATTATGTATTAGTGTTATGTATTATGTATTATGTGTTATGTGTTATGTATTATGTATTATGTATTATGTATTATGTATTGTGTATTATGTATTTATGTATTATGTATTATGTATTTATGTATTATGTATTATTATTATGTATTATTATGTATTATTATTATGTATTATTATTATTATTATTATGTATTATTATTATAATGTATTATGTATTATTATTATTATGTATTATGTATTATGTATTTATGTATTATGTATTTATGTATTATGTATTATTATTATGTATTACTATTATTATGTATTATGCATTTTTATGTATTATTATTATGTATTATGTATTATTATTATAATGTATTATGTATTATTATTATTATGTATTATTATGTATTATTATTATTATTATTATTATTATTATTATTATTATTATTATTATTATTATTATTATTATTATTATTATTATTATTATTATTATGTATTATTATTATTATGTATTATGTATTATTATTATTTTGTATTATGTATTATTATTATTATGTATTATGTATTATATATTATTATTATGTATAATGTATTATTATTAATAATACATCTTCTTTTCAATCTCTCTTCTCAAAATCTGAAAATCTTATTTTTCTATTACGTTTTATTTTTTAAAATCGCCGGGAAATTTAAAAAATAAAACTTAATAAAAGAATATGGTTTTGATAAATAAAATTTTGAAAAATAAGCTTATAACTAATCAGATTTCGTACCCAACTCGAAAAAATGTGTATATTATGTAATATCAATTTAATGTTATTTTCATTCCCTCTAAGAATAATCAATGTATATTAATATGTCCTAAGTATTCTTACAATATTTTAAAAATTCAAACGACAAGCTATTCAGTTTAATAGCAGATCGATATTTATTATCAAATTAATATAATGATCCACGACAGACAAAAAGTTTATCAAACACTAATACAAAATTTGCTGTTGAAACTTCTTTTGTAAGACTTTTAAAACCAGACGTTTCAATTATTGTTCTAATAGCGGATCTCACTGTTCTACTAAATATTTGTGCTGCTAATTTAATTCCAATTTTTCCAAAAGTATTTGGATTAATATGTTGTCCAGTTAATTTCGTACACATTTTAGTTTTTCCATTTATTTGAACTTCCCATAATTCTATGAGCACTTTAAAGCTTATAATACAAACTGAGGTTTTTAAATCGGAATCCATTAATGTATTTCTAAGAGATTTAATTATAATTAAAAATGGTTATTATTAAAAAAATGGTTTATCAGATGTTATTTCTAGCCACAAAAAAAGTTTGGCTGAAGTTTGGTCATAAGTAATTGCCCGTATTGTAATACCGATATCGGACAAAATTCTCGAAATTTTTTTAATAATTTCTAATAGTGTAATAGGAATATCTGTACTTAATATATAATATTAATATATATCTGTATATTAATATATATACAGTATATATATTACAGATACAGACATATATTAATATATATCTTAATATATATCTGTATCTAATATATAAAGAAGAAATTCTGTTTGTTTGTTTGTGCCCTTTTCACGTAAAAACCACCAGTCCGATTGCAACCAAATTTTCCGGTCGGGGTTCCTACGACCCCGGAAAGTGTTATAGGCTATATGGTGTTTCGGTTCATTAACCCATTGCTGCCCGAGAGCCATTTAAAGCTTTTTGGTTTTTTCGTTGTCCTGCCTAAACGGTTTGATCGATTAAGTTGACAGTTTGTACAAATGTTCTTCTTAGCTTTGGACGGGTGCCGAAGATACAATATGTTATCGGATTCGGCCCGGCGGGCTTTCAAAAAAATGTTTGTTTCCGATTTATGTCCAATTTTGTATGGTGGTTTTATGGTCCGAAAAAAAGCCTGTGACAATTTTTTATGAAGTTCCGGTAACCCGTTTGGGCAGGAGAGCCGAAAGAAGTTCATTAAATTTTTCTGTTGTTCTGCTTAAACGGTTTGACCAATTGAGTTAAAATTTACAATGGTGTAGCTCTTTACCACAGGAGCTCACTGATTTCATTTGTTTACGATTCATTAACCCGTTTCGGCACCAGGGCTCAATGAAGTTTTTTAATTTCTTTGCTGACGGTTTTACAAATTTAGTTGAAAATTTGTAAAACCGTCAGCAAAACTGTAGCTATTTACCCCAGAATATCACTCAGTTGATTTGGTTACGATCCATTAACCCGTTTCGGTACCAGGACTCAATGAAGTTTTTCAAATTCTTTGTTGTCGCGCTTAAACGGTTTTACCAATTGAGTTGAAAATTTACAGAAGTGTGGTTCTTCACCACAGGAGCTCACTGAGTTGATTTGGTTACGATCTATTAACCCGTTTCGGCACCAGGGCTCAATGAAGTTTTTTAATTTCTTTGCTGACGGTTTTACAAATTGAGTTGAAAATTTGTAAAACCGTCAGCAAAAGTGTAGTTCTTTACCCCAGAATGTCACTCAGTTGATTTGGTTACGATCCATTAACCCGTTTCGGTACCAGGACTCAATGAAGTTTTTCAAATTCTTTGTTGTCGCGCTTAAACGGTTTTACCAATTGAAAATTTGCACAAGTATTGACTTTGACACACAAACTCATTCAATAAATTTTGATGTGACACATTAACTGTTACTCTCAATAAAAAAATTTTGTTTCTAATTTGTGTCTAATTTGGCAGGATGAATTTATGGTTCTAAATACAGCCTGTGACAAAATGTAAAGAGATATTTCCAACACTCTTTACTTTTGTCTATACTGTTTTTAATATTCCATAAAAACCTTTCAATGCAAATTTCTAATATAGAACAGTAATTAAAGTAACCTTATTAAATATCTTAACAATACTGTGTTTAAGTCTTAACAACATAACATTTTCGGCCGTTGTTAAAATACAGAAACACTTTTAAGAGACCTATGCATAGTTAATATTTCATTGATCTTTATTAAATAGTATATAAGCAGAGACTACATTATAAGTTTTGTAAACAGACGGAGGGACAGAGCGAACCTAATAGAAAATTTTTCAAAATGTGCTTAAAAGGATAATTCACAAAAACATAAAGTGACATTACTTACGAAAAAAAATGTATTGTATTATGGTGTTTCATAATTGAAATGCGATTTTATGTTTCGGCATTAACGAATATATTGTATACTTCGTCGTAATTGTGTACTCAAGAGATTATTGATTCCTTTAAAGATTTTTTGTAGACGAATTGTCTCTAATTCTTCGCTCTGTTTATTCAATTTAATTAAATGTAATAAAAAATAGAATATTAACTATCAACATCTGTAAATGCATAGTAATAAGTTAACTATATTAATTAAATTATATTAACGCAGACACAAAAGTTAATAATTTTTATTTCATGAGCCAATAAAATATTCTGGGCAACGCCGAGTACTCTGCTAGTATTCTATATTCTAAAAATAAAATTTAAGTGTTACGAGAGAAATATCTGTATATACATATATCCATACATCAGTTACAAAAAAAATATTCATATAAAATTTTAAAATATTTTATAAACAACGCCTAAATAACTTACAAGCCGGATCAGAACACGTATTTTATTTTATACACAAACAACTTTTTTTTTCACAGTTTTCGTTGAATGTTCCGGCTTGTAAGCTTTAAAGGCGTTGTTATAAATATCGTGAATTAAAATAACTTTTTTGCTTTGTGTGTAGACGTTTCTTTTTTATTTAATATTTTTTTTGTAAAGATATGGTAAGGTTTTTAACCCTTTCGTGCCGAATGTTATTTGTTTTAAAAAATTTTTAATTTTTGTTTTTTAATATGACTAACAAGGTAGCTAATATTTTTATGTATATTTGCTGTTGACAATATTTGCTGTTTTGTATTTGTTTACGTTTTTTATATTTTTGAATGAAAAAAAAAAGCATGTACATTTATTTTTTTTTTTTTTTAAGAGAGGTGGTAATTTTCCAAAGAAACCTATTATGTATTATGTGTTATGATTATGTATTATGTATTCTGTATTATGTATTGTGTATTATGTATTATGTATTTATGTATTATGTATTTATGTATTATGTATTATTATTATGTATTACTATTATTATGTATTATGCATTTTTATGTATTATTATTATGTATTATGTATTATTATTATAATGTATTATGTATTATTATTATTATGTATTATTATGTATTATTATTATTATTATTATTATTATTATTATTATTATTATTATTATTATTATTATTATTATTATTATTATGTATTATTATTATTATGTATTATGTATTATTATTATCATGTATTATATATTATTATGTATTATTATTATTATGTATTATTATTATTATGTATTATTATTATTATTATGTTTTATGTATTATTATTATGTATTATGTATTATTATGTATTATTATTATTATGTATGATGTGTTATTATTACTACTATTAATTATACTAAAGGGTGTTCAAAATTGAGGTATCATTTTGATTTTGCCGCCATTAAAGTTTTCAAGATGTAATTAGGAAATTTGGAACAAAATTTGGTAGAGAAAATGCTCCAACAAATAGTGCCATCAAGCTGATGGTTGATAAATTTCTAGAAACTGGATCTGTTCTTAAAAACAGAGGCAACATTTATCAAAGTGTTGAAGAAGATTCAAAAACTTCCATTCGTCATCGTTCGCAGCAATTAAACATCAAACCATCAACATTATTCAACATTTTGCATCGTGATCTCCATTTAAAGGCTTATAAGATCCAGCTGACGCAAGAATTAAAACCAAATGACCATGCATTACGTCGGCAATTCGTTTCTTGGGCAATCGAAAAACAAGAAGAAAATGAGAATTTTTTTAACAAAATAATCTTCACCGACGAAGCTCATTTCCAGCTCATTTCCAGTCAATTTCCAATAAACAGAATTGCCGCATTTGGGGTGAAGAGAATCCAAGGGTTATCTTAGAGCAGCCAGTACATCCACAAAAAATTACGGTTTGGTTTGTTTACAGGAGGAATCATCGGACCATATTTTTTTGAAAACGCAAATGGAAATGCGATTACGGTCAATGGAAATCGCTACAGGGAGATGATCCTAAGCTTTTTGTGGCAGAAAATTGATGATTTGGACGTAGAGAATATGTGGTTTCAACAGGACGGTTCCACTTGCCACACAGCAAGAGAAACAATGGATCTTATGAAGGAAAAGTTCAAAGATCGCATTATTTCTCGTAGAGGAGGAGTTATGTGGCCACCAAGATCGTGCGATTTGACACCATTGGATTTTTTTTTGTGGGGTTTTATGAAATCGAAAGTGTACAGCAATAATCCCACACTAATTCCAGAGCTTAAAAACAACATTATCGAGCAGATTTCAACCATTGAGAACAGTTTATTGAACAACGTGATTCAGAATTTTCGTAAAAGATTGGAAGCCTGCCGAAGTAGTAGAGGGGCCACTTGGCCGACATATTTTTCATTATTAACCGGAACCTATTTGTAATAAATTAAAATAAAAATATATTTAATATTTCAAAAAAAAAGTGTTTTTTATTAAAATTAAAATGATACCTCAATTTTGAACACCACTATAAAAGTACTACGTATGATATAAAAGTACTACGTATTTTTTTTATTTATATGACCTGACCGGGGTTTGAACGCAAGACCCTTCGATTGAAAGGTTGGCGATTTAACCACTGCGCCATGAGTTAGACGAGTCATCTGTAAATGAATGTATGTATATTTTTACGATATTGAATAAAAAGTAATGTTGTTAAATTATTAGAAGTTATTTTGCTTTGATATAAAAATTATTTTGTAAAAAATCTATGAATTTTGGCTTGGTAATTGCGGTCCTGTGGTGGAGACAGCTGATTTTTTTCCCCTAATTTCCATTCTATTAATTGTTCTAAAATTTTGTGTTTTGCTATTTTGTCGAAAGCTTTCTCAATATCACAAGAAGTAATAATGCCATATTCTTTATGTCATTGAGAGTTAAAATTCGTAATAAGGTCGGTCGGTCGTAAGGTTTGTAATAAGGTCGTTGTGCTTCTTTTGGCCTAAATCCATGTATTTTACTTAAAAATTTTTTCACTAAAAATCAACTGAGTTTATTACCCAAAATTTTCACAATTAGCTTTTAACATTGTTGAGAGTAGGAATATGAATCTGTAGTTCCTTGAGTCATTTGAGTTTTTTCGACCTTCTGAAATTGGTATAAGCTCGGCAATTTTTCAGGCTTGTGGAAAGATGCATGAGTTAAGGTCGATTTTCACTACAGCAGCACGTGACGGCATCGGCACGGCGAAGTTCCGTGACGGCCACGTTATTTCAATTTATATTATATGTTCTTATGAATATATTCAAACTATACCGGCAACGGCATGAACGGCACACACCGACACCATGCAGTCATTTAAAATATCGTTCTTAACAATATTTTTATTTTGCCGTCCAAACGTTGTCGGTATAGTGTGAATATATTCATAAGAACTGCATGTTATCAATTAAATAAAAAATAAAATAAAGAAAAAAAATAACGTTTTTATAATTTTATGTTTTATATGATAAATAATATTATGTAGTACAAAGTATATATTATAAATATTTGCGTTAGGTATTATTTTATTTTAATGTGCATTATATTACTTTATTTATAAATGATAAATTACTTTATTTACTATGATCTATTTATTTACTACCTACATTATGTATATGAGTTAATAATTAATTTAGTTCCTTGTATAAGGTAACTAATTCCCCTTCAGTACTTCTTTTCTGCCATGTACCCAATGCTCCTTTTTTTATGTCTTTATCTAATAAAATGGGATTAATGCCAAATGTTCGCCAAATAATTCTCGTAAAACTATTTTAAATTGCTTAAATAAAATAAAATAAAATACGAAAATACGTTGCCGTCATGTCCGATGTCGGTATAGTGTGAATAAAAACACGTTGCCGTCACGGAACGCTGCCGTGCCGTTGCCGTCACGTGCCCCTGTAGTGAAAATCGACCTTTAAGTATATTATTGTGTAAATCTATCCGTGTTGTTTTGGAATTTGATGTTGTATGATTAAGAATACGCTAAGAAATTCAATCTATCACAGGAGTTGTACCTCTAAACCCAGACAGTGTTTCTTCAATTTCATCTAAAATTATTTGACTATTACTAGTCTCTAAAGCCAGTTCTTAAACTGGAAATGATGAATTCTTCTTTTTGTTTTCTGAATTCAGCAGAATAGATATATTCTTTTACATTCTATTTGTAGCTGCATTTGTCTAATTGGATGTTTGCCATTGAAATTTGTGCCATTGAAATTTGTGCCATTGAATGTTTGCCATTGTGCCCGAAATGTTTGCTATTGAAATTTGGGAATTAGTTCCGGAGAACATATATTTAAGCCGATACACGTTTATGTGCCGTAGAAGTAGGGTTGGAGAAAAGTCATTCAAATCATAATACCAAATTATAATTTTCTTCTAACCATTTCTCGACTAATTTTCGCTTTTTAGTTATTTTATTTCCTTAGATCTCATTTCTAGCATTGAAATCACCTAAAATTACAAACTATTTCTGAAACTCTCCATATCTTTTTTTCTATAATCTGTAGAGTACTCAAGATACATATTTAAAATAGTTCTTGAAGTAGAAACATTAGGAAAATTTACTCTTATAGTACTAGCTTGAATATTTGAACTTAAATCTAAATACTTGTACAGTTTAAACCTTTGTTTATTAAAAAACTTAGACCATTTGAAAATGAGTTCAGAAAGTTTGGAGTGAAAAAGCAATTGCAATTCGCGTAATTAGGAATTAAATGTTCTTTCACGTGAGTTTTATGCAAGGGACTATTAAGGGTTATTATTGTATTAACTCTAAATAGGTTTTATTCCGTTTAAACATTATTCATTTTAGATTATTTAGTTCTTTTTTCTAATATTAAAAATATGAAAAAATACGTAAACAAAAAATTAAAAAAAAATGTTATTTCTTCAATTAAACAGACAGAAAACAAAATATTAAAAAAAGTTATTTCTGACTTTAAGTAATAATAATAAGCGGATTCATTGTTTCCTTACAATCCCACTCCCAATCCAATGTTTCCGTATCCATTACTATTATCCTATCCTTTCTTATCCCTACTTCCTAGCTAATATACTGCGTTTGCAGGGATGAGTTTCATCCCATTATGTTGGCTAAAGGAGAAGGTGGGTTTAGTCAGTAAGAATCTGACACTACCAATTGGGAATTTTTGGTGTCTTTGGAAAATTTTCACTTTCCTTAGGAAAAAAAAAAACATTAAAATGACAAAAAAAAAAAAAAAACAAAATAAAATAAAATAAAACAGCAAATGAAAATTCGATTTTCATGTAACAAAATTTTCAACATCAGATAATGCAATATCAGCGGTTGAAAATAAGTTGTCATATATTTCTACCGTATATAAACTTTCATTGCTTAAATTATTATTAATTATGTTGTTTGATTTACATGCTATTGTAAGTATTATTTAAAATAACATTACTACCATGACAATTAATTTTCTCATGCTTGTAATTAATTTTTTCAAGGTTTTTATTGATGAGTTTAATTTGCTTGTACTCGCATTATAAATGGTTCGAATACTTGAATGTTTGTTGATTTGTCTATTGGTATATTTATTTCATTATTTATTGTGTTAATTGTGGATTTACTATTATTATTGGACAGTTGAGCGAAAGTTTTCATTGAATATATTTGTGATGTTTTATGGATTTTTTTAACGTAAATCAGATTTTATTTTCAAAACTTTTTTCTCTTTGATATATATTGGGCATGAGGTTGAAGCAGACAGTGACTTGCAGGGTTAGATACAATGTTCTAAGGATACAACTGAATGATTTGGTTGCTCGATGGTGTTTAGTATCTGCTTCAGGTGTTTCAATACTGCAATTTGCGCACCTTAATGATTTTTTGCTGCATTTTTGTAAGTGGCCAAGCATTTGAAATTTTTTACATCTTAATGGATTTGGATACCACTGGATGGAGTGTAAAACCACTATTTTCATGTTAGGAGGTTGAGTCAAATGTGACTATAAGGGCGCAGGCGTAAGTTTTTTGTGAATTTTGTGTTTTTGATAATTTAAAAACTTCTACTACTGAATAATTTTTTTCTTTTAGTTCAGCTAGAATGTCTTCTGTTTCAACATTTAATAAATTTTTGTCAAAGATTTTTCCAACATTTAAGAAACTTCTGCCTCAAGACTTTTAATTAATTTATTATTTAATTTCTTCCTATTTGTTATAAACTAACCTATTTGTAATAAATTAAAATAAAAATATATTTAATATTTCAAAAAAAAAGTGTTTTTTATTAAAATTAAAATGATACCTCAATTTTGAACACCACTATAAAAGTACTACGTATGATATAAAAGTACTACGTATTTTTTTTATTTATATGACCTGACCGGGGTTTGAACGCAAGACCCTTTGATTGAAAGGTTGGCGATTTAACCACTGCGCCATGAGTTAGACGAGTCATCTGTAAATGAATGTATGTATATTTTTACGATATTGAATAAAAAGTAATGTTGTTAAATTATTAGAAGTTATTTTGCTTTGATATATAAATTATTTTGTAAAAAATCTATGAATTTTGGCTTGGTAATAGCGGTCCTGTGGTGGAGACAGCTGATTTTTTTTCCCTAATTTCCATTCTATTAATTGTTCTAAAATTTTGTGTTTTGCAATTTTGTCGAAAGCTTTCTCAATATCACAAGAAGTAATAATGCCATATTCTTTATGTCATTGAGAGTTAAAATTCGTAATAAGGTCGGTCGGTCGTAAGGTTTGTAATAAGGTCGTTGTGCTTCTTTTGGCCTAAATCCATGTATTTTACTTAAAAATTTTTTCACTAAAAATCTACTGAGTTTATTACCCAAAATTTTCACAATTAGCTTTTAACATTGTTGAGAGTAGGAATATGAATCTGTAGTTCCTTGAGTCATTTGAGTTTTTTCGACCTTCTGAAATTGGTATAAGCTCGGCAATTTTTCAGGCTTGTGGAAAGATGCATGAGTTAAGGTCGATTTTCACTACAGCGGCACGTGACGGCATCGGCACGGCGACGTTCCGTGACGGCCACGTTATTTCAATTTATATTATATGTTCTTATGAATATATTCAAACTATACCGGCAACGGCATGAACGGCACACACCGACACCGTGCAGTCATTTAAAATATCGTTCTTAACAATATTTTTATTTTGCCGTCCAAACGTTGTCGGTATAGTGTGAATATATTCATAAGAACTGCATGTTATCAATTAAATAAAAAATAAAATAAAGAAAAAAAATAACGTTTTTATAATTTTATGTTTTATATGATAAATAATATTATGTAGTACAAAGTATATATTATAAATATTTGCGTTAGGTATTATTTTATTTTAATGTGCATTATATTACTTTATTTATAAATGATAAATTACTTTATTTACTATGATCTATTTATTTACTACCTACATTATGTATATGAGTTAATAATTAATTTAGTTCCTTGTATAAGGTAACTAATTCCCCTTCAGTACTTCTTTTCTGCCATGTACCCAATGCTCCTTTTTTTATGTCTTTATCTAATAAAATGGGATTAATGCCAAATCTTCGCCAAATAATTCTCGTAAAACTATTTTAAATTGCTTAAATAAAATAAAATAAAATACGAAAATACGTTGCCGTCATGTCCGATGTCGGTATAGTGTGAATAAAAACACGTTGCCGTCACGGAACGCTGCCGTGCCGTTGCCGTCACGTGCCCCTGTAGTGAAAATCGACCTTTAAGTATATTATTGTGTAAATCTATCCGTGTTGTTTTGGAATTTGATGTTGTATGATTAAGAATACGCTAAGAAATTCAATCTATCACAGGAGTTGTACCTCTAAACCCAGACAGTGTTTCTTCAATTTCATCTAAAATTATTTGACTATTACTAGTCTCTAAAGCCAGTTCTTAAACTGGAAATGATGAATTCTTCTTTTTGTTTTCTGAATTCAGCAGAATAGATATATTCTTTTACATTCTATTTGTAGCTGCATTTGTCTAATTGGATGTTTGCCATTGAAATTTGTGCCATTGAATGTTTGCCATTGTGCCGGAAATGTTTGCTATTGAAATTTGGGAATTAGTTCCGGAGAACATATATTTAAGCCGATACACGTTTATGTGCCGTACAAGTAGGGTTGGAGAAAAGTCATTCAAATCATAATACCAAATTATAATTTTCTTCTAACCATTTCTCGACTAATTTTCGCTTTTTAGTTATTTTATCTCCTTAGATCTCATTTCTAGCATTGAAATCACCTAAAATTACAAACTATTTCTGAAACTCTCCATATCTTTTTTTCTATAATCTGTAGAGTACTCAAGATACATATTTAAAATAGTTCTTGAAGTAGAAAAATTAGGAAAATTTACTCTTATAGTACTAGCTTGAATATTTGAACTTAAATCTAAATACTTGTACAGTTTAAACCTTTGTTTATTAAAAAACTTAGACCATTTGAAAATGAGTTCAGAAAGTTTGGAGTGAAAAAGCAATTGCAATTCGCGTAATTAGGAATTAAATGTTCTTTCACGTGAGTTTTATGCAAGGGACTATTAAGGGTTATTATTGTATTAACTCTAAATAAGTTTTATTCCGTTTAAACATTATTCATTTTAGATTATTTAGTTCTTTTTTCTAATATTAAAAATATGAAAAAATACGTAAACAAAAAATTAAAAAAAAATGTTATTTCTTCAATTAAACAGACAGAAAACAAAATATTAAAAAAAGTTATTTCTGACTTTAAGTAATAATAATAAGCGGATTCATTGTTTCCTTACAATCCCACTCCCAATCCAATGTTTCCGTATCCATTACTATTATCCTATCCTTTCTTATCCCTACTTCCTAGCTAATATACTGCGTTTGCAGGGATGAGTTTCATCCCATTATGTTGGCTAAAGGAGAAGGTGGGTTTAGTCAGTAAGAATCTGACACTACCAATTGGGAATTTTTGGTGTCTTTGGAAAATTTTCACTTTCCTTAGGAAAAAAAAAAACATTAAAATGACAAAAAAAAAAAAAAAACAAAATAAAATAAAATAAAACAGCAAATGAAAATTCGATTTTCATGTAACAAAATTTTCAACATCAGATAACGCAATAATATCAGCGGTTGAAAATAAGTTGTCATATATTTCTACCGTATATAAACTTTCATTGCTTAAATTATTATTAATTATGTTGTTTGATTTACATGCTATTGTAAGTATTATTTAAAATAACATTACTACCATGACAATTAATTTTCTCATGCTTGTAATTAATTTTTTCAAGGTTTTTATTGATGAGTTTAATTTGCTTGTACTCGCATTATAAATGGTTCGAATACTTGAATGTTTGTTGATTTGTCTATTGGTATATTTATTTCATTATTTATTGTGTTAATTGTGGATTTACTATTATTATTGGACAGTTGAGCGAAAGTTTTCATTGAATATATTTGTGATGTTTTATGGATTTTTTTAACGTAAATCAGATTTTATTTTCAAAACTTTTTTCTCTTTGATATATATTGGGCATGAGGTTGAAGCAGACAGTGACTTGCAGGGTTAGATACAATGTTCTAAGGATACAACTGAATGATTTGGTTGCTCGATGGTGTTTAGTATCTCCTTCAGGTGTTTCAATACTGCAATTTGCGCACCTTAATGATTTTTTGCTGCATTTTTGTAAGTGGCCAAGCATTTGAAATTTTTTACATCTTAATGGATTTGGATACCACTGGATGGAGTGTAAAACCACTATTTTCATGTTAGGAGGTTGAGTCAAATGTGACTATAAGGGCGCAGGCGTAAGTTTTTTGTGAATTTTGTGTTTTTGATAATTTAAAAACTTCTACTACTGAATAATTTTTTTCTTTTAGTTCAGCTAGAATGTCTTCTGTTTCAACATTTAATGAATTTTTGTCAAAGATTTTTCCAACATTTAAGAAACTTCTGCCTCAAGACTTTTAATTAATTTATTATTTAATTTCTTCCTATTTGTTATAAACTAACCTATTTGTAATAAATTAAAATAAAAATATATTTAATATTTCAAAAAAAAAGTGTTTTTTATTAAAATTAAAATGATACCTCAATTTTGAACACCACTATAAAAGTACTACGTATGATATAAAAGTACTACGTATTTTTTTTATTTATATGACCTGACCGGGGTTTGAACGCAAGACCCTTTGATTGAAAGGTTGGCGATTTAACCACTGCGCCATGAGTTAGACGAGTCATCTGTAAATGAATGTATGTATATTTTTACGATATTGAATAAAAAGTAATGTTGTTAAATTATTAGAAGTTATTTTGCTTTGATATATAAATTATTTTGTAAAAAATCTATGAATTTTGGCTTGGTAATAGCGGTCCTGTGGTGGAGACAGCTGATTTTTTTCCCCTAATTTCCATTCTATTAATTGTTCTAAAATTTTGTGTTTTGCTATTTTGTCGAAAGCTTTCTCAATATCACAAGAAGTAATAATGCCATATTCTTTATGTCATTAAGAGTTAAAATTCGTAATAAGGTCGGTCGGTCGTAAGGTTTGTAATAAGGTCGTTGTGCTTCTTTTGGCCTAAATCCATGTATTTTACTTAAAAATTTTTTCACTAAAAATCAACTGAGTTTATTACCCAAAATTTTCACAATTAGCTTTTAACATTGTTGAGAGTAGGAATATGAATCTGTAGTTCCTTGAGTCATTTGAGTTTTTTCGACCTTCTGAAATTGGTATAAGCTCGGCAATTTTTCAGGCTTGTGGAAAGATGCATGAGTTAAGGTCGATTTTCACTACAGCGGCACGTGACGGCATCGGCACGGCGACGTTCCGTGACGGCCACGTTATTTCAATTTATATTATATGTTCTTATGAATATATTCAAACTATACCGGCAACGGCATGAACGGCACACACCGACACCGTGCAGTCATTTAAAATATCGTTCTTAACAATATTTTTATTTTGCCGTCCAAACGTTGTCGGTATAGTGTGAATATATTCATAAGAACTGCATGTTATCAATTAAATAAAAAATAAAATAAAGAAAAAAAATAACGTTTTTATAATTTTATGTTTTATATGATAAATAATATTATGTAGTACAAAGTATATATTATAAATATTTGCGTTAGGTATTATTTTATTTTAATGTGCATTATATTACTTTATTTATAAATGATAAATTACTTTATTTACTATGATCTATTTATTTACTACCTACATTATGTATATGAGTTAATAATTAATTTAGTTCCTTGTATAAGGTAACTAATTCCCCTTCAGTACTTCTTTTCTGCCATGTACCCAATGCTCCTTTTTTTATGTCTTTATCTAATAAAATGGGATTAATGCCAAATGTTCGCCAAATAATTCTCGTAAAACTATTTTAAATTGCTTAAATAAAATAAAATAAAATACGAAAATACGTTGCCGTCATGTCCGATGTCGGTATAGTGTGAATAAAAACACGTTGCCGTCACGGAACGTTGCCGTGCCGTTGCCATCACGTGCCCCTGTAGTGAAAATCGACCTTTAAGTATATTATTGTGTAAATCTATCCGTGTTGTTTTGGAATTTGATGTTGTATGATTAAGAATACGCTAAGAAATTCAATCTATCACAGGAGTTGTACCTCTAAACCCAGACAGTGTTTCTTCAATTTCATCTAAAATTATTTGACTATTACTAGTCTCTAAAGCCAGTTCTTAAACTGGAAATGATGAATTCTTCTTTTTGTTTTCTGAATTCAGCAGAATAGATATATTCTTTTACATTCTATTTGTAGCTGCATTTGTCTAATTGGATGTTTGCCATTGAAATTTGTGCCATTGAATGTTTGCCATTGTGCCGGAAATGTTTGCTATTGAAATTTGGGAATTAGTTCCGGAGAACATATATTTAAGCCGATACACGTTTATGTGCCGTAGAAGTAGGTTTGGAGAAAAGTCATTCAAATCATAATACCAAATTATAATTTTCTTCTAACCATTTCTCGACTAATTTTCGCTTTTTAGTTATTTTATCTCCTTAGATCTCATTTCTAGCATTGAAATCACCTAAAATTACAAACTATTTCTGAAACTCTCCATATCTTTTTTTCTATAATCTGTAGAGTACTCAAGATACATATTTAAAATAGTTCTTGAAGTAGAAAAATTAGGAA
Organism: Poecilobothrus nobilitatus; assembly: GCA_947095535.1. Taxonomy (NCBI): domain Eukaryota; kingdom Metazoa; phylum Arthropoda; class Insecta; order Diptera; family Dolichopodidae; genus Poecilobothrus; species Poecilobothrus nobilitatus. Next base: position 144,436,753 of record OX352772.1, read on the forward strand.
AATTTACTCTTATAGTACTAGCTTGAATATTTGAACTTAAATCTAAATACTTGTACAGTTTAAACCTTTGTTTATTAAAAAACTTAGACCATTTGAAAATGAGTTCAGAAAGTTTGGAGTGAAAAAGCAATTGCAATTCGCGTAATTAGGAATTAAATGTTCTTTCACGTGAGTTTTATGCAAGGGACTATTAAGGGTTATTATTGTATTAACTCTAAATAAGTTTTATTCCGTTTAAACATTATTCATTTTAGATTATTTAGTTCTTTTTTCTAATATTAAAAATATGAAAAAATACGTAAACAAAAAATTAAAAAAAAATGTTATTTCTTCAATTAAACAGACAGAAAACAAAATATTAAAAAAAGTTATTTCTGACTTTAAGTAATAATAATAAGCGGATTCATTGTTTCCTTACAATCCCACTCCCAATCCAATGTTTCCGTATCCATTACTATTATCCTATCCTTTCTTATCCCTACTTCCTAGCTAATATACTGCGTTTGCAGGGATGAGTTTCATCCCATTATGTTGGCTAAAGGAGAAGGTGGGTTTAGTCAGTAAGAATCTGACACTACCAATTGGGAATTTTTGGTGTCTTTGGAAAATTTTCACTTTCCTTAGGAAAAAAAAAAACATTAAAATGACAAAAAAAAAAAAAAAACAAAATAAAATAAAATAAAACAGCAAATGAAAATTCGATTTTCATGTAACAAAATTTTCAACTTCAGATAACGCAATAATATCAGCGGTTGAAAATAAGTTGTCATATATTTCTACCGTATATAAACTTTCATTGCTTAAATTATTATTAATTATGTTGTTTGATTTACATGCTATTGTAAGTATTATTTAAAATAACATTACTACCATGACAATTAATTTTCTCATGCTTGTAATTAATTTTTTCAAGGTTTTTATTGATGAGTTTAATTTGCTTGTACTCGCATTATAAATGGTTCGAATACTTGAATGTTTGTTGATTTGTCTATTGGTATATTTATTTCATTATTTATTGTGTTAATTGTGGATTTACTATTATTATTGGACAGTTGAGCGAAAGTTTTCATTGAATATATTTGTGATGTTTTATGGATTTTTTTAACGTAAATCAGATTTTATTTTCAAAACTTTTTTCTCTTTGATATATATTGGGCATGAGGTTGAAGCAGACAGTGACTTGCAGGGTTAGATACAATGTTCTAAGGATACAACTGAATGATTTGGTTGCTCGATGGTGTTTAGTATCTCCTTCAGGTGTTTCAATACTGCAATTTGCGCACCTTAATGATTTTTTGCTGCATTTTTGTAAGTGGCCAAGCATTTGAAATTTTTTACATCTTAATGGATTTGGATACCACTGGATGGAGTGTAAAACCACTATTTTCATGTTAGGAGGTTGAGTCAAATGTGACTATAAGGGCGCAGGCGTAAGTTTTTTGTGAATTTTGTGTTTTTGATAATTTAAAAACTTCTACTACTGAATAATTTTTTTCTTTTAGTTCAGCTAGAATGTCTTCTGTTTCAACATTTAATGAATTTTTGTCAAAGATTTTTCCAACATTTAAGAAACTTCTGCCTCAAGACTTTTAATTAATTTATTATTTAATTTCTTCCTTTTTTTAACACACTGTTCTCTAAAAGAAGTTGAAAATTGTTGATCCCCCGTTAGAGCTGCATACCTTTATATACCACTCAATCTGATTATAGCTTTTTGGCATTCCAGTAATTCAAAAATTTTTTGTTATAAGTATGAATGTTTGATTTAAATAACTTTTTTTATTTTTCGTTTACTGTTTTTCATATTTAACATTATAACTCTAGGAATACTTCTTGATGAATGAGTATACTTAATTTTGCGTACATTGATATTAATATTTACAAATCACATAGGAAAGGCAATATTACTAAACCATCTACTACACTAAGGAGTAAGGCCATGTAACTACTACATGTATGTATGTATGTAGTAATATTATTTATTTTATTTATTATACATATATATTATTATATATTTACATTATATTTGACGATTTGTTAAATCTGTTAAAAATAAATTTGTTAAATCGAAATCAACCGTGCAAAATCAAAGAAAAATGATTCAATTAAATTTCTTACTAAGTAAGTTATTAACCTAACCTAAGTTATTTCATTAGTTAAATATTAAATGTTAAATTGTTTAATATTGTGCATTAATACATTAAAAATGGGATTTATGTTATTATATAGATTTAAAATATAAATGAAAAGCTTTTTTTATGTATTCATTCCATGGTAAGCGATAATTTACAGATAGATCGGATCATGAATTATCATCGTAAATAAAACAAATAAACATATTCCGCCACTTTGCATTTTCTAGACTTCCATATTTAAGTTCTATATTCCATTTGTTTTTCTTTCTATAGCAAATAAAGACGCTCTGTTTTCTTTAGATTTGCTTTAGATTTTCTTTGAGTAAATTTCGAAAACTTGTTGGATTTAAATACCGAAACTATCTATTTTACAAAAGTGATGTGGTGCAAATTTCAGAATCCTTTATTTTTCAGTTATTGTGCGGGCAAAGGGACGTATATGGCACAAACGTAATAATAAGTTTATTATATCCTTGAAATTATGTACATTTTTATGATTATGTAAATTTAATATTATAAATACGATATAAAAAAGGCAACTTGACCACTAATATAAATTAGTCTATTTTATCTAAATTTGTATTTGTAACATTTTATTTAATTTTTTGTTCTAGAATACATTACCTTTTCAAGTTCCGTTATTTATTTGGCATACACCCAGTTATGTTAAAAATATCTATAAACAGTATTTAACACTTCGAGAAGAAAAATTAATCAAAAAAAAAGAGTAAGTATTATTATTTTTAAAATTAAATTTGCAATTTGTTCTTTATTTTTTCTTTATTTAATAATTTAATAGAGAAGAAGAGAAAACAAAAATTTTTGATATGCAGAAAGTTCAATTAATGGAAGAAAAACTCAAGTTAAAAGAGCTTAGAAAACGTAAAATAGTAGAAAAACCTCCTGAGAAAAGTGATGCTGATTTAGCAGGTTTTTCCCAGTTAAAGCCAAAAGAACTTAACGAAAGTGATTTTATTAAACCAGTTAATGAAAAAGTAAGTTATTTTTCTTAAATTAGCGAATGAAGGGGTAAGTTATAAATACTTTTACGGTTGATTTTGTGGATGAGTTCTGAAATTAAATCATAATTTATAACAAACATATATGATAAAAGTACTAAAAGATTACAATCTTAGCAGAATATGATTAGTGAGAATGATTTATCTGGAAAATATTTAGAAAAGCGCAGTAGTTAATACAACACTTGGGAGTAGGAAAACAATCAAAAACTTGTTTTGATTGTTTTGGTTTAGATTACAGGTTAGGTTTTAAGCTTGGGTTGTTAACTTATAAGTTCAAGTGTAAAGGGGAATAAGTTCTAGAGGAAGGCTCTTGGTACTGTGGAAGTCGTCAGGCAAAGTTAATGAACTGTTTTATATAGATTATTCTTGGTTATTAGATCAAAAACTTGTTAAAAAGATTTTTCAATTCAAATCAAATTTTTTTTTGCGCAAATTCGTAGTCTTAATAAAATATAGGTAAAGAAAACGAAAAAAACTTATTTTATTATTGGATAAGAAAAATATTTATAGATACTTTTAAATATCAAGATGTACATAAAATAATAAAAATAAAAAGCAAAAAGAAAAGAAGTTTTTTTCTTATTACGCAAATTCGTAGGTTTAATACAACATACTTTTGTTTTTTCTTTAAATTATTTGCTAAAAGTTGTTATAATTATAGTTTAAAAGTTAAAAAAAAAATAAGATAAATATATTATTTTTTAGGATGTGTGTTGTTTCTCATTATTGTTTTGAAATTGTTGGAAATACTATATAAGATTATTATTTATATTAAGTAAGTACATATGAACTTCAAAAATATTTTGCATTCTTTTCATTTTTATTCACCTTGTCAATTGTAAAATTGTTAAATTGTAAAAATTGGTCTGGCTCTTTCAAACAAGTTAAAACTTATGAATGCTGATAATAAAAACGTTAAACAAAAATATAAAAAAAATAGCTGCATCTTTAGCTATACCAAAAATATGGTTGGACCTAATTAACTTTTGGTTTAGCTCGATGCTCAAGTTGTTGAGCTCACCAAAATGTTGCAAAACTTCCCTTGAAAAATTAAAGTATGCATAGAAATGTTTTTTTCGAGAGACTAAATAGCACTGAGTTTTCTTAAAGTTAAAATCGGCCTGGTTGATTTTGCCTCAATTTGAAATTAAAGCTAAATCGAGATTTAGTTGAAGTGAAATAGAATATTTACTGTTGCTATCTTCATAAGAAGCAACGAGCGTTACAGATGATAGGTAAAGCTATGGTTTGGATTGGAGATTATACTTAAAAGGTCCTTTATAAATATTAGAAAAAGTATTTCGGAAAGAAAAGATCCTTGCAGGACACCAGCATTAATTTTTAATTGGTCGTAAGAGTAACCATCGACACGAATCGAGCCACTCGAAAGAAAATCTTTAATTCATTTTACAAATACACCACCCAGGCTTATTGCTTTGCATTTCGCAATTCAAGCATGAGTACAAACACGGTCAAAAATTTTTATTAGAAATATCCAAATCAACAACATCTGACTCTCCCGAATGGTGGAGGCTGATCAAGAGCCTTTCACAAAGGCATTTCATGAAATCACCTGTTGACCGATGGGTTCGGAACCCATATTGACGATAATGAATTAATGCTTTGTTTTGCACATATTTCAGAAGCTTTATATTTATTAAATTTTTCAATGTGCGGTTAAATCGTTCATCAATTGATGCTTCTAATTAACTAAATGTTTGATAATGATTGATTGATTTTTCTTTCATATAATTTTGAAATTGTGAATTTTAAAAATTCCTTATCTTGATCAGAATGAATATTCTTGTCTAATAATTAATTTTAACACTTAAAACATTTTCAGCATTTTTGTTTTTACAGGTTCGGCATATGTCTATTTAGAAAAAGTGTCAATGACCATCATCAAATATTTATAACTGTTATTAACCCTTGCATAAGGTATCATTTTCACTAAATCGATTTGCGATGTGTCATTTAAATCTTTTTGTTTAAATTTTCTTTTAATAAATTTCGTCTTACCTGTCTATGAATTTCACTTATATCTGGAATCTTGAAATTTTCTTTGTCAACTAATAAAAGATCTAAAGATTATTTTCATTTTAAAAAGGTTTTGACATAATAATTATACGTAAAGTGATACATCAAGGCATATTTTAAACTGACCTTCTGCTTGAGTCTAATTTACTTTTATACTTTACTATATGAGTATAATATAACAGGGTTTTATTTTCAGTTTTAATTCATCTTTATTCTGACTTTTATCCAACAATACTCAGAAATGTAAACTGATTCAACAACATTTCCGTTTAAAGCAACTGACCGAGTAAAGTCAGATTCAGGATAATAAAATTACACCCACTGTGGAAATTGAGGAGTTAACAGAAACAAAAGAAGTTTTGCAACCGTTTCTGATAGATGAATCGGAAGAAGAAAATGAAAATGAAGATGTCAGTTTAAACGTAAATGAAAAAGGAGAACGGCAAACCAGACAGAAGGAGAAACGGTGATCCTGACTATTTTGATGATTTATATAGAAATATTTATAATTTATAAATTCCGTTTATAATTATAAATTCCGTTTTTTTTATATTACTTAAATTGTTCTTTCAAGTAAACAAAAGTGTCAAATTACAATTGTTACATTTATATTTTTTTCTTCATATAATTTTTGCTGTTGCGATCAAAAATGATAACACACGAATACTTGCAACTATAGGGTGTTCAAAATTGAGGTATCATTTTGATTTTGCCGCCATTTTTTTCCTATCTGGAATTTTTATACGAGGTTTCTTTAGGTATATTCTAAATACATTCCGGTTAGTTAATATGGAACGTTACACGAAGGAACAACGTGTTTTTATTATTACAACATTTTTTGAAAATGGTAAAACTTTTCAAGATGTAATTAGGAAATTTCGAACAAAATTTGGTAGAGAAAATGCTCCAACAAATCGTGCAATTCAAGCTGATGGTTGATAAATTTCTAGAAACTGGATCTGTTCTTGATAACAGAGGCAACATTTATCAACGTAGTGGCCGTTCAACCGAGAATGTAGCAGCTGTGAGCAGAAGTGTTGAAGAAGATCCAAAAACTTCCATTCGTCATCGTTCGCAGCAATTAAACATCAAACCATCCACATTATTCAACATTTTGCATCGTGATCTCCATTTAAAGGCTTATAAGATCCAGCTGACGCAAGAATTAAAACCAACTGACCATGCATTACGTCGGCAATTCGTTTCTTGGGCAATCGAAAAACAAGAAGGAAATGAGAATTTTTTTAACAAATTAAAATCTTCACCGACGAAGCTCATTTTCAGCTCAATGGCTACGTCAATAAAGAGAATTGCCGCATTTGGGGTGAAGAGAATCCAAGGGTTATCTTTGAGCAACCAGTACATCCACAAAAAGTTACGGTTTGGTGTGGTTTGTGGTCAGGAGGAATCATCGAACCATATTTTTTTGAAAACGCAAATGGAAATGCGATTACGGTCAATGGAAATCGCTACAGGGAGATGATCCGAAACTTTTTGTGGCGGGAAATTGATGATTTGGACGTAGAGAATATGTGGTTTCAACAGGACGTTGCCACTTGCCACACAGCAAGAGAAACAATGGATCTTTTGAAGGAAAAGTTTGAAGATCGCATTATTTCTCGTAGAGGAGGAGTGATGGGGCCACCAAGATCGTGCGATTTGACACCGTTGGATTTTTTTTTGTGGGATTTTGTGAAATCGAAAGTGTACAGCAATAATCCCACAACAATTCCAGAGCTTAAAAACAACATTATCGAGCAGATTTCAACCATTGAGAACAGTTTATTGAACAACGTGATTCAGAATTTTGGTAAAAGATTGGAAGCCTGCCGAAGTAGTAGAGGGAGCCACTTGGCCGACATAATTTTTCATTATTAACCGGAACCTATTTGTAATAAATTAAAATAAAAATATATTTAATATTTCAAAAAAAAAAAGTCTTTTTATTAAAATTAAAATGATACCTCAATTTTGAACACCCATAGTTATTTCCATAAAAAATATTATCCAACTGTACAAATTATTTGTAAAATAATGTTAGAGTTATAATTTAATCATTACCGAGTGAAATTTATATAAAACATAAAACAATGTAAATTAGCTGTTAATACAAAATTATGTTATTAAATTAAAAATTAAGTTAAAGTATAAATGATTGTGTTTTTATTTATTTTTTCTTTTGAGTGTTTGTGAACCTTAATTTTGCGTACAAAAGAAACAAATTGAAAATTAGCAATGTATTGTTTTTTGTATGTACCTATATCTATACCATATATATTAAACTTATATACTTTACACTCAGTATAATAATACTTCACATACTTCTGAAACAAAAAATTATACGGTCAGATCACATGCACACAAAGATAACTGTATAAAAAGCCACCACTCAATGAATAATTTTATTTGTTTATTACTTTATTCATAGTGTATATCTATTTTAGTAAAAGGATTAATAAATTACAGTTTTGCTTTGTAGAATAGACGCAAGTGGTATAACATGTATGGTTGGTTTGGGCAGTTTAGGTGACTGGTCATCGCCGCTCATGACAGTGACCCCAATCAGCGCGTTCGCAACGTTTTGCTACCACTTCAGTGACCACAAGGCTTATAATAGGGCTATATTGGGTTTTATTTTAGATCCATTTTCTTGCGTTCAGAAGCCTTACCATTTCTGCAGGCTGCTAAGCCGCTAGACCACTGAGATCGTTCAGTTCATGGCTACCCAGAGTTATTCTTCTGACACTAGCCAGCGCTGGGCACTTACAGGTGATGTGTATGATGATTTCTTTCTCATTCTATTCACCACAACTGTGGCATAATGAAATAAAGGGGATACCTAGTCTGGCCGCATGTTAATCAATTGGCTAGTGTCTTGCGAACACACCTATTGTTCTGGCTATATTCCGGCAGGAAAGCTTCAATAGATTATCGATTCTTTTTTATCATACGATGGCTAGACTTTCATGGCCGTACGAGTAGGTAAAGTTGCAGTCTCTCATGGGAAAAAATCGAAGACCACCCACATCGCATGACCTATATATTTTGATTGATGTGCTTAATATAGGTCATTAAACATGGTTCAGGTCATGGTTAGTAGGTGAAAAATATGTTTTAATTGTACAAGTGAGGGTTGTGAACTTAATAAGTTCTAATAGGAAATGCAGGTTGTTGGTACTGTGAAAATTGTCAGGCAAGGTTATTGAACTGTACAATGGATTTAATGTAGGTTATACTTGGTTATAAGCGTGGAGTGTTAACTTATAAGTTCTAGTAGAAAATGAAGGTCGTTGGTACTGTGGAAGTTGTCAGGCAAGATTAATAAACTGGACAAAGAGTTTTATGTACATTATTCTTGGTTTTTAATTTAAAAATTTCTTATGATTGTTTTGGTTTAGTTTGTAAGTTACGTTATAAGCTTGGATATAAAAGAAACGAAGAAGAAAAATATTCATAGGAGCTTTTGGATATCAAGATTATAAAATAATAAAAACAAAAACGTAACAAGAAGACGTATAATTCATATTTAATTTTTTTAAAGTTGTTTACAGTTACAAAGTTTACAATTACAGTTTTAAAGTTGCAAAATAAAAATCGAAAAAATATTATACATTTTTTTCAAGTCAAATCAGGTTTTTTTCATTCCGCAAATTTGTAGGCTTTTGTTTTTTAATACCTCACTTTTTTAAGTTAAGTATGTAATTTGTGGACAAAACACTCCAAAATTAACTTCATTTTGAAGTAAAAAAAATAAGAATGTTAATGATGGCATGTACATCATGTTGAATTCGCATTCGCTCGTAAATGAAAGTTTTTTTTTTCATTTATATTTTGGTTAAAATTTTTGGTATATTCAAAAAAATTACATACTTAACTTACTTACCAGAACTTTCTAAATGAAAAACCTAAATGAATCTAAAATTAGTTACTATAATACATAATAGCAAATATTTTTTAAGTTTTAAAAATTTTTTATTTTTATTTTATATTTATTTATTATTACAATTTCCAGTTACAGGTTTTCAGCAACTGGAAAGATTTTTGAATCAGTGAGGAATAAACCCACTTCTTCATATCTACATAAAAATATTTTCTGGGTTTTTTCCATTTTAAAACCATTATTTATCATTTCCTCTTAACATTAACCTCTTAACATTAATCAAACCATTATTTATCATTTGAGGAATAAAAATAATGAGATTTTTGGTCTCAAAGGCCCATTTTGCACCATAGCAGGTGTTATTTTTTTTTAATGAGCCTGTCAGGCTATATCTTTTATTTTTATAAATTTTTGTTTTTTACTTTTTTTTTTCTTTATTTTAATTTAAAAGTTTTTTTGGGGCCTAGCCTAGGCTGTCTGACCCGATTGACATTATAAAGCAAGTTTATTTTTTTCCTTATACATATATGTTAAAGCTAAAACAACATTTAATATACCTTTGCATTGTACTTATAAACTATAATTATATAATCCAATTCAATTTTGTTTTATTTTAAATTTCAATTTAAAAAAATTATTGTTATTAATTCTTTTTTGTATCAATAACCTTTTTTTTTATTTTGTTTTTATTCTTATCAGGCTAATATTATTTATCAGTCTCGATCTCAAATCTAAATTTTGATTTCCATTTACTAAACAATTTACAACTTATTCTTAATTATAATCTCTTCTCTTATACTTAATAATTTTTCTTTTTTTTGTTTTACTGAAACTATTATTTCATTAACTATCATGTCAAGTACTTTTTATTTTTTTTATAATTTTTTTATTTCCTATTTTCTCTATCCCATCCCGTTCCATTCGCCTTATTAATGATATTAAATAAAGTAGAGAAAGATTGGTTAAAGAACAGATAATTTTGTAATGCTTCAAATATTGCTACACTATACCTTATAGTTTTTAATAATTTGTTGATATTACTCAATCTATTGATATTTTGTTTAAGTAGATATGTTAGTTTGGATGACGAAATAGTGAAAGGTAAAAGTTTGATTTTTTTCTTGTGTTATATTGTGAGGAGCTCTATATTTCTATTTAATATAAAATTGTGCTTAATGTGATCATTTATTATTTTGAAATTTCTCTGATGCATATGAAATCTAGGCTTGGAAATTTTGGAGAGTATAATAAAATATAGGATAATTATGGATAATTTTAATCGCTTTTTTGTGTAAAACATTTAATTTATTTATATGGCATTTTGGTGTATTATTCCAGATGGGATTTAAATATGTAATATTTGAATTAATGTATGATGAATAAATGATAAAAAGCGTATTTTCATCAAAGAATTGCTTCCTTTTTAAAATAAAAATGTACGGAGTAATTTTGTTACATACAAAGCGTATATGTTCAACTCATTTAAGTTTAGAGTCAATAACCATTCCGAGATAGTTGAAACTTTGAACTGCATTGATATGACTGTTTTTGAATACAAAGGAAGGATTATTGGAAGATTTGTTTTCGAACAGGAGTATCTTGGTTTTTCCTAAGTTTATAATTAGCCTAGTTTTTTCAAACCACTCATCTATTAATGATAGATCATGCAATATTCATGATTTAAGTTCATCCTCCCCTGTTGAGGAATATTTTATCGCTAGATTCTCGGCAAATCATTGTAATTTCCCAAATAAATTGAATCGTGCTATGTCGTCAATATACAATTTGAACAGGATTGGACCTAGGACTGAGCCCTGAGGTACTCCTTTTCTATTATATTTACAGTTACTACATGTTTTACCTTTTTTACTTTTTGTAACAGATTAACTAAATAGCTTTTGAAAAAGGCTATTTGTATTTGAGTAAAGTGTAGGTACTCTAGTTTTGACAATAAGATATCATGATCTACACTGTCAAAGGCTTTTTCTAAATCAATAAATAGACATGCTGTATATTTTCCTTGGTCCATGCTTTTAGAAATGGTGCCAGTAAGAGGCAGACACGCGGAAGTTGTATTTGAGTTTGTTTCGAAACCAAATTGTTCTGAATGTAGTACTCTGTTTTGATTTAAAAAAGTTTCCAATCGATTTTTAATTATTTTTTCATAAATTTTTGAAAATGTACTCAGAACAGATATTGGCCTATAGTTAGTCGGGTCAGTTGCACTGCATTTTTTGTAAATTGGTGTAAAACGGCCGTTTTAAGTGACTTCGGAAAGAGAAATGTTCAAAGGAGGAGGTATTAATAAGGTTAGCTAATGCCAACGCAAATCTATTCGCAAATATTTTTACAAATTTTGTTGATATGTTTTCATATTCGGTAGCTGAAGATGATTTTAAAGACTTAATGTTTGTTTTTACTTCTTCGCTATTAGTTGGAATAAATTGAAACAAAATGTAAATGTTTTGGTTAAAATTATTAAAGTAATAATGGTCAATGGGACGTGTACAAATATTTAGATTTTTTGTTACAGGCGTGAGGTAATTGTTCATCCACTGTGAGATCTCATGTTCTTCAGTCACTATCCGATTTTTATATTCAATTACTTTAATTTGGTTTTTCACCAGTATTTCTCCCGTATTGAACATTATTTACCTATATAAACCCCATAGTTTCTTTCCGTCATTCGGATATTTTTCTATTTCTGTAGCGCAAATTTTTTCGCTTCATATATTAAGAACTAACTTTATGTCTATAACTATTATATAACTCAGATGTGTAGGCGTCGCTAGGGTACCTACGCTTAAATTTGAGAAGTGAGTCTCGTACTTTGATTTCATCAAGTATTTCGTTCGTCATCCAAATTTTTTTTTTGTTTTTTTTTGTTTGACAAAATCACAGTAGTACTTCTTAATTAGAATTGTTAGTCTTTGAACTAACAGGTCAGTATTTTCAATTGTATTTAAAGCATTCTAAAAAGAATCATTATTGAGCGCGTCGTAATTTAAAATTATTTTAGTATAATTAACGATTTCTTTAATTGGCTTCTTATCTACACTAAGTAATAAAAGTTGATGATCCGATAAAGAAGTGTCTAATATTGAAAGTTGGTATTCATAATGTAATATATCGGTAAGAAAGTGATCGATCACAGTTTTTGAAGTTTTCCCTAATTTTGTTGCATACTCTTCGGTTATATTATTTCCTATAACAAACCCATTACTCAAAATTATATTGGACATCATTATTTTTTTTATTTAGTAAATTTATGTTAAAATCACCTAGGATTAACGAATTTTTGTAACTTGACATAAATGTATCAATTTTATCAACGAAAATATCTATTTTTGTTTAGTGTGACTTATATATTGAAACTATGTTAATACCATGCCGGAGGAGTTTTACTACTAATATATGTGATTGATCAAATTCTTCTTCAAAAATTTGGGTGGAGGTTAGATAATCAGCCACATAAATAGCTGCACCTCCATAAGCGTTTTCTCTATTAGAAAAATAGCCAGTATAACCTGGAATATTAAAAAAATTGTTTTCACTGTTTTTAATCTAAATTTGCACAACAACGTCGATTTCATTGTTAAGAGAATTAATATACGTTTCTAAATTATAAATTTTGTTTCTTATACTTTGAATGTTGAGATATGTTTTATTTCAAATTTTTTGAGTATTTCTGTAGAATGAATTATTTTTATACTATTACTTGTATCAATCATTAGTTTTTAAAGAGGCAATAATGCCTTTAGAATTAGTGATGAAATACAAAAATGCAATATGAATGGCAGGTATATATGAATGAATAATATTTTTGATACAAATAAACAAAAAGAAGAGTGAATAATAATTAGTTTTAAAATTACACGTGAAATAAATTTTCTTTAGATTTATATTATTTATTTTTTTTTTATTTAAAATATATACAGGGTCTTTCAAATTAAGTTTTCGAAAGTAGGCGTCTGTTTAACACACTTCAAATATTGAACGCACCCATATTATATGTCATTTTGACAGTTGAAGGTTTTGCATTTATAAAAATGGAGTCGTATACATTACAACAACGTGTTGAAATTATTGAATTATTTTATGAAAATGGTCGTTCTGTAAGAAATGTATTTCGCAAATTACGCCATGTTTATGGTCAACATAATCGTCCAACTGAGCAACAAATTGGTAATATTGTGCGGAAATTTCAAGAAATCCGTGTAGTACAAGATCGAGAAAGACATCAGTATGCTCGTGCCACTCGTTCACAAGAAAATATTGCTGCTGTGCGTAATAGTGTTACAGCTGACCCCACCATGTTAATTTCCCGACGTTCACAACAATTGGGATTTTCTGAGTCAACTGTAAGACATATTATGCAGAAAGACTCAGCGTTGAAGGTCTACAAAGTTCAATTGACACAATAATTGCTGCCACAAGATCTTTCCATGCGTCGGGACTTTGCCAATTGGATACTGGAACAAAATGACGATTTTTAAAAAAACAATCTACTTTTCGGACGAAGCACATTTCGAAATCGGTGGCTGCGTTAATAAACAAAAATGCACATATTTGGGGAGAGGAAATCCCTCGCGTGATGCAAGAGAAAGCATCCACAAAGAGTCACTGTTGGGTGTGCATTGTGGTCTGGTGGTGTGATTGGTCCGTACTTTTTCGAAAATGATGCTGTAAGAGCCATAACCGTGAACGGTACCAGATATCGCGACATGATCACAACTTTTTTATGGCCAAAACTGGAAAATATTGATACTCAGGACATGTGGTTTCAACAAGATGGGGCTACGTGTCATACAGCCAGAGAAACACTGCAATTACTGCATACAAAGTTTGCAGACCGTGTAATTTCCAGATTCGGTGACGTGAATTGGCTTTTGTTGCGCTGAGGAGACAAGTTCGGGTAGCTGCCGTTTAAATGAAAATAACTCAGTGTCTATTGAAGCTAGGTATCTGAAATTTAGCGAAGAGATGTCGAGTTACATGCCAACCATTTTTGTAATTTTTGGTTGGTCTAAAGCACTCGATTCAGGCTTCTTGCAAAAGATGATCAAGTTTTATGGCAACAACTTCTGTAAAATTTGGTTGTGGTGGTGCGACGGGTTTGGGTAGCCTCCATACAACTTCTCTGTTTAAATGAGCATAACTCAGTGTCTATTCAAGCTAGGTTTCTGAAATTTTGTGGTCTCGAGTTACATGGCAAAAACTTTTGTAAACTTTAGTTGGTCAGAACAGCCGGTTCAGGCTTTTTGCACCTCTTGGAACTTAATGGAGCTAGGCGTCTGCAATCTTGCAAATGATAATCAATTTTTATGGCAACAACACCAGTAAAATTTGGTTGTGCTGAAGCGACAGGTTCGGGTAGCTGCCATACAACTTCTCTTGAAATTTTGAAATTTTGTGAAAAGGTGTCGAGTTACATACCAACTATTTTTGTAAAATTTTGTTGATCTAGAGCAGCCGGTTCAGGCTTCTTGCACCTACCTGTTGGAACTTAATGAAGCTAGGCGTCTGCAATCTTGCAAGTGAAGATCAAGTTTTATGGTAACAACTTCTGTAACATTTGGGTTTGCTGGTGTATTAGATTTGGGTACCTGTCATACAACTCCACAATTTACATAAATATATCTCTGTAGTTTTAACGTCGATACTAAAACATCTGAAATTATTTAAAGGATGATCAAGTTATATAGAAACAGGATATATTACGTTCATACGGGTATCCCAGAGTTGACATAGTCTTCTCTACTGCACTCTTTCTCGTTTTTCTTCTAAAATTTTAAATGTAGTAATTGCTTTTATATGTTATTTTAAACTAGTGCTGAATATGAGAATGTCATCTAGATAGACTATATTTTATGATATGATTTCTCATAATTTTATTCATCAGCCTTTGAAATGTGGCTGTAGCATTTTCCAACTCAAAAGGCATTCTGTTAAATTTGTACAGGCCATGGGGTGTTGAATGCAGTCTTTTTCTTGTCTTCTTCTTTAATTTCTATTTGGTGGTACCCTTTCGCCAAGTCTATAACTGTGAAATATTGTGCTCAACCTAATTTATTCAATATTTAATCAATATTAGGCAAGGGAAATTGATCATCGACTGTAACTTCATTTAGCCTCCTGTAGTCAATAACAATTCTAAATTCTTTTTTACCTGAAGTATTCGATTCTTGGGGTACTGCAATTAATGGGCTAGAGTATGTTGAGTTACTTTTCCTTAATTCCCTGTTCCTCTATTTCCCTAATTTGATTTCTAACTTCTTCATGTTGGGGTGGATACCTATACAATTTTAAAATTTATAGACTAATCTGTTGTGGTGACTATTTCATGTTTAATTTCAGTTGTTTTAGTTAATTTTCCAGCTTCCTTAAAAAATAAATGACTAACCTATTAACCAATTTTTCCACTTCTGTCAACTCTTCTGAATTTAAATGATTTAGTTTTAATAAATTTATTTTAGGATCTAGAGTTTCTAAAGTATAAATTTCGTTAAAGGAGTAGGATGTATTTACAAAACTTATGTTTTTTCCATGTAAGTTAATAATTCCTCTTGCAAAATCTATTATACTCTCAAGATTTTTTAATAAATCTGAACCTATTATGAATTGATATTTTCTGTTTGGCAATTCTTTCACTTTCCATCTTATTAAAGCACCAACTGGAGCTTTTATCTCAGTTGCAGCAGAAGTATGTACTTCTTCCTTGATAGTGTCTTTGACATTTATTGTTGAGAACTGTAATGCGTTTACTTTTGCTCTTTTAAAAACTGTCACTTTATTATCTTTAATACGAAATGTAGCTCCTGTGTCAACTAGGGCTAAACAATTTCTCTTATCTATAGTTATTTTTATCATTGATTTGCCAAGGCTAGTTCATAAAAAACTCGAAATTGTTAACTTCATTAATATTAGGTCTGTCTGCATACTTTCCTGACTAATTTCTCTGATTATTTTTTTTTTGAGAGAAAAGAGTAACATTTCACATTTTTCTCATTTTATTGTCATTTGTAAGGAAAAGTACGCAGACAGAAAACTGACTAAAAATGTTATAGTTGACACTTCACACTTGCAATTTACATATAATGTTCAGTTGAAATTACAATTGACAACAATAAGGTACAAGTTTTTTTTTCAGATTTGTTTTTAAATTCAATTGTGTTAAATAAATTATTTATTAATAAAAATGGAAAAAGAATTAATTTTAATGTAAATGCTTGATAGTGATTCAGAAAAAGAAGAATCAGAAAGTTGTAGTAGTGAGACCGAAATAAGTTAAACATTAAATAATAAAACATCTAAAGTGCGTTTCGTTTCTTACTCGTTTCAAAATGGCCGGAATAGAGTTCCTCTTCGAGAGCAAAGCTAACTTAAATATTACAAAGTTACAAAGGTCAAACTGTCATAGTCTTATGAAGTGTCATTATTATTTCAAATTTTTATATTATAAATTTACATATTGAAATACTTGTAAACGAAATCGTTCAATTGAACTATACTTCTTAAAAAAAATTTTTTTTAAAACTCCATTATTTGTTTGTAATAAATACATGTTATAAACGAAAACGCATAAATTTTACTCAGCGTAAGAATGAAACTCACTCTGATAAAATATATTTTTTTGACATTTAAAAACTTTATAAATTTATAAAGTTTTTGCCCGATAAAATTTTCCTGGCTAAAACTTTATAAAAACTTTATAGGGGAAGTGTGTCACGTGATCATAAATTTAGTGAGTTTATCAGTTTTCGGGCTAAAAATTTATAAAGTTTTACATTTTTTGTAAAGTTTTTGAGTACACAGACAGACCTATTATTAGAATTTACGTTGTCGTATTCCGGATATTCAACTTCCATAGGTTGTCCTTGTCTTTGCCTAAAACAACTCTGTTGAGAGCGATATTGGCCTGAGTTATTTCTTTCTTGATCTTGTTTAGACCTACTTTGTACTGATCTTTGGTTGAAATTTAGATTTGGCTGATTTTGATTAAAATTATTATTATAGTTACTATTATTAGATTTATTGAGTAAAAAATCGTTTTTTATTTATACTTTTTGTCCAGAAAATAATTTTATTAATATTTTATTTTTATAATTCTTAAAATATATTTATTTATTATAAAGCCTATATATATTTCCGCATCGCTGCCATCATCAGGGCGAATACAATTTAATACTATTATTTTGTATTATTAATATAGTACTCAATTGTATTCGCCCTGATGATGGCAGTGATGCCGAAATATATATAGGCTTTATTATAAATAAATATAATATTTTAAGAATTATAAAAATAAAATATTAATAAAATTATTTTGTGGACAAAAAGTATAAATAAAAAACAATTTTTTACTCAATAAATCTAATAAAGATGTTCCACAAACTTACGGTTGAAAAAATTTTAAATTGTTGCGGTTATAATAATTATTATTATCGAACCTATTTGAACTATAATTGTTTCTTCTACTTAAATTATTTTGATTATTATAATTATTATAGTTGCTATTATAATTGGAATTATCATTATTATGATTATTTTTATTATTAAAATTTTTATTGAAGTTTCTGTTTTTATATGCTAAATTTAAAGTACTATTATCTAGATCCATGAAGCTGTTAATGATTTTCCTAATTTCTGTTAAATTATACTCATTTATTATAGCATATGCTAAAGATCCTGATACTAATTCTTTAATTCTTTGCACTAACATTCCGCAAAATATATCTTTCACAACCTGACTATTATCGTTAAAAGCGACAAATTCCACTGTATCTTCTACACAATATCTTATTTCATTATATAAATCTAAAATACTAATTACTTTTAATGAACTTATTTCTCTGGTTAAAGCCATGTGATCTTTAGATGACTTATAATGTTGTTTCAGTAAAGTATTACAATTATTCCAATCACTTGGAGAGCTTGCTGTTAATAATTTTTTTGCTGCTCCTAAAATTTTCCTTGATGAAACTAGCTGAAACATCAACGCCGTTTGATTTTGAGAGTTCTGCAAAATTCTGTCTACTGCATCGATAAAACTTGACTAAGTCCCTTTTTCTCCTTTAAATGGTTGCAAATACTGTAATTCCTGTTTAATTTCAGTTCTCTGGTTTGGAGCCTGGTTATTCTGTTGTGTTGCTAATATTTGTGCTAAGGATATTAAGCACTGTTCAACTGAATTTTGTGCCATATTTCAGTTGTTTTCAAAATTTTGTGTGAATGGCGATTAATTTTGTATTAATAAATTGTTTATTTTTTTTTTATATCTGTTTTAATGTTCACTTTAAAATTTCATTTTGGTTTATTAATGTTCAAATTCCCCAATTGTGGTCGTAAGGGACAATAATTTCACACCAAGATTAAAAAAAAATTTTTTTTTTCAATGTTTATTAAAATTTATTTTTAATTAGCATTGTTTTATTATATATATATTTTTTTTGTTGCAAAAGTTCGTTTCACTGATCTCTTTTTATTTCAGCAGAGATCCTATCGACTGCCCCAAATCAATTTTCTTTGAATTTATATTATTTATTTTTATTTCATTTAAAATATATATATTTATAATACATATAAAAAAAGTCTCTTTATATATTTTCTTTTTTGTTACATTTATTTTCTACAAAAAAAAACAATTCCGTTGCTATAAATATTAGCAGGGCTTTACAAATCGTTTCAGACTGATTTTTCTTTTACATTTTTATTTTTTTAACATTTTTTTTTTAATACGAGCCAGATACAAATTGCTAAATCAACATTATTTTGTAATAAATTTTTGTTTAATAACGTTTAGCAATATATTTTGTATCAGCAAAATTTTGAACAATTAAAATTAGGTACCTACTTTTGTTAATAATTTTTTTTTTTTTTTGTTGTTTTATTTATACTTAACTCGTGTCGGGATTGGATAAGTAATAATAAGATACCGATTAACAATGACCGATTAACAAGAAACAAAAAAATTAAAAATAAAAAATTTGTGTACATAATAAATTAAACAATTTAAAAAAATATGAAAAATTAAACAATTAAAAAAAAAATTAATATCATAAATTAAAATACTAATTAAATAGTTTGATGAGGTTTTAAAAGCATTTGAGTACTGAAGAAAAAATATAATTATATAAAAATATTCTTAGTAAAATTAAAAGTATGTTAATTATTTTTTATATATATGTATAAAGGAATTTTGTATCAAATTTAAAAAAGTTTTAGTAGTTATTTTTTTGTTTAAAATACATAAAAATCTTTGAAATTTTGAAACCTGAGAATTTCGGCATCACCATTTTTACGTAATTTTTGAGACGTTGATACTATATTTTTGACCCAGAGATAATTGTAGTTGTGTAGTATTTTAATTTGCTTCGCTTCATAATATAATCTTTTTTGCATAGTTGATAGTTGTTGAAGAAGGATTTCTTTGTTACCCTCTTGAAGCAAATTGAAATCTGCAGTATATAAATAATGAAGCCTTTTCTGTTCCAAAAATTCGTTTTTTGTTGCTTCTGAGTTAAATTTAACAATAAAAAGTTTTCGTTGTAATGTTTGATTTGTGCTGCTTTCTGCTGACTTTTCATTATTGAAATGTTTACAATATCTCTTTTATATTTGGATCATTTTTTCCCATCATCTGCATAAAAATTTTATCAATATTTTCAGCCATAGTTGGTAAACCAGATACAACGATGTTGGTTCTAGTATACTGCCTTTCTGTTTCATCGCATGTTTATATTCTAAATTATTTATTTTATGTTCCAGTTTGTAATATTGCTCTTCTTTTTGTTTTATTTTTTGTTTCAGAATTTCGTTTTCTTACAGCAATTTTTTATTGGATTGCATAATATCTTCCATTTGCTTAGATAAGAAACTCTGAGACTTCAAAATTTCGAGTACTATTGATCCCAGTGTTTTCATTATATAGCTGAACTATATATTTATTTAATATAGTTATATATTTCATTATATAGTTATATTATATTCTCAAGTTCCTGAATCTCGGAAATACTTGTAACTGCATCTATTTTCAGATTTCTCTCGACATGATCCGGTAATTCTATGAAGCTAGTAGATCCTAGTGATTCATTGTGTGATAGAGTTGGACCTTTTGGACATGTCTATATCCTCCTGCCTGTCGCAACGTAATCATAAATGTTTTCAGGAATCGCCGCACATCTAAGGTGGTAGAGAGCCTTACATTTTCCACCACAGTGTAACTTTCTTTTTTGTTTGGAAGTAATGTTTTCATTGCACGATACGCACTGAAGTTTTGATATTCTTAGATTTTTGTATATTCATTCCTATTATTAAAGTTTATTTCAAAATATGATTTATTTGTTTATTTTCCATTTTCTTTCTTTTGCCTTTCTGTTAAAGGCATGAAGAAAACTTCGTTTTTTTTTATCGGCTGTTCCTATTGTTGCGATTCCAGTTGTTACTGTTGTGGTCGTTGTTGCTGTTGTGGTTGTTGTTGTTAATGATGTTGATGTTGCTATTCTTGTTGTTGATGTGGTTTTTTTTTTCCTAAGGGGAGGTGGGAATCTTCCAAAGACACCAAAAATTTCCCCCTTGGTAGTGTCAGATTCTTACTCACTAAACTCATCTCCCCCTTTAGCCAATATAATGGGATGAAACCCTTACCTGTGAACGCAGTATATTGGCTAGGGGATGGGAAATGGATACGGAAACATTGAAGTGGGAGTGGGACTGTAAGGACACAATGAATCCGCCTATTGTTATTACTATTTTGCTAAGTGACTGTAGCCGTTACAACAGTTACATCATGTAGTAGTATATAATACCTTACTACATGAGGTAATTATTGAAGGCAACCCCCACTGTCACTGTAGTGGTTATTATTATTGGTATTAGTATTACTTATTGATATTATTATTATTTTACTACAGAGTCAGCGCCATCAGTGGATTACAACGTGCAGCAGTATATGATGCATGATGTAACTGCATGATGTAACCAAAGATGTTGATAATGATTAAGTTGTTTATCTTCTGTCTTCCGCTTCCTTCTTTTAGCTGGAAGACGCACAGTTGATTTGTTATCAGGCTCTTTGAAGAACATACTTAAATATTCTTGAGCCATTATTATTTAAAATGTTAAATGAAACTGTACCTATTCTACAAATTTTACTGTATTTATAGATACTAGTTTAAAAAGTATTGAAGTTAAATTTAATTTTTTTTTTTGAAAACTATAATTATCAAAATGTCCTTTCATGACAATTTTGCAAATTATATTTTTAATTCTTTTCTATTTTAAGTTTGGTTTAAGTTCGCATTTTTTTTTTTTATTAATTATATTATAATTTATTATAATGTCTTTCAGCTGCAATGTTGTGAATTTTCTCAATTATTTGTTGTAAGTTGGACGTGGGTAAACATAATATTTTTTGTTTTGGTTTTTATTAAACTATAATTTATTAGAATGTCTTTTGGCTGAAATATTGAAAAATATATATTTAATTCTTTTCTTTTTTAAAACTGGTTTAAGTTTGCATTTTTGCGTTTGTTTTTACTAAACTATGTTGCAGATTCTTTCAATTCTTTTGTTTATTTTAACTTAGACTTACTTGACTTAATATTTTTTTTGTTTTGGCTTTATTGAACTATAATTTATCAGAATATCTTTTATTTACAATGTTGCAAATTAGAACCTTTTTAAAAGGAAAAATCGATTTTATTCGTTAAGTCGTGTTTAGTTGCTTTACGTGGAAAGATGTCCAAAAAAGTTATTTTACCAAAATTTCTGGATTCAAATCCGGTAAGTTCAGAAATGTTCTATTGTAAATGTCAGTTTGACTTTCGTAAAACGGTAATATATATTATGTAGTCGCAAGGTAAAATTTTACATTAACATAGTACTGGTTAACGCATATTCAATCAATTGGATATGATATGAACAACATTTTGGAGAAACCTTTAAAGAACGCGGTCCGGCATTCGTAAATTTTAAATTGGCTAGTTATTTAAACTTTTCAGATATTTGGGATATAATATCGAAAGTTTTTCAAAGTAATTCAGAGGGTAAGTACAACATGCTTTTTAATTTAATAGACTTTTTATTTACTTTCTGTTTTAAATTTACAGGGTTAATTACGGACAAATTTTTCATGGAAATTACACATGTGAGATTACCTGTTAGAAGCTAAAGGAGTAAAAAGTTTATAAGTTTACAGGAATCTAAACAAAAAAAGGAAATAATTTCAATCAGAAGTGAAGACAATATATTGAAATGCAGGGTTGCGGAATACCAGAATTGGAAAAATTTCAGGAATGTTTAAAAAATTATAACATTGTTGTTGTATATAAATATGGAACGGCAAGGTCAAGAAATGGAGGCAATATTGGCAAAAGCATTAATTTGTTACACAAGAAAAATCATTGCAATATGTTTCACTCACTGCAGCATTTTCTACTGATTATTATTGCGAACAATGCCACATTGCACATCATTATCAAAATCAACATAGATGTTCAAAGAGCTGTCCTTGTTGTCGAAAATCACCTACATGCCCTCAAAACATAAAAAATATATTATGTAAGGACTTTAATCGTTCCTTTCTTAGTCAAATGTGTTTTGAGAATCATAAAGCTTCGATTTAGCTTATGTGAAAAAATCAAAAATATAAAAACTGTTTAAAAGTTTATTAAACAGAAAAAAAGCATACATGTGGAGAAATTTTCTGTAAAATTTGCTTCAGCTTTATTCCGGAAAATCAGCAATGTTACATTCATCAGGCCAAAAATAAGAATACAAATAAGAATAAAGATTATTCTGAACATTTTCTAGACATATTTTACGATTTGGAGACTAGACAAGAAAAAATTGTGTCAACAGATTTCTGATAAATAACATGAGCCAAATTTACGTGTCATTTAACAAAGATGTCACTTGTAGATCGAAAACAATTCATTAGATTTTTGTAGAGACAGAAAAACAATTTTTATAGAGAAAAACAAAAAAAGGAATTTATAAGAAAAAAATTATTGGAGTACATTTTAACATTAAGAAACGAATTTGAGAATATTATTTTCATTGCCTACAACGGACAAGTTTTTGATCACCAATTTTTATTAAACTATATATTAATATGTGAGGAACACAAATTATATTAATGATAATAGATAATACAAAATTTATAGATTAACTTAATTATTTATCAATGGCACTTGCAAAGTTAGCAAAAGCATTTAATTTACTAACAAGGCTAAATAAGTGTTATTTTCTTTATTTATTTAATAAAAAATAAAAATTATAGTGGAAGTTTACCCAAAATTAAATATTATTCCCCTGATACAATGAGAGAATATGAACGAAAGGAATTTTTAAAATGCTATGAAGAAAATAAAAACAGCAAATTCAATATGCAAAAGAAAATTCTGGAATACTGTGCTAATAACGTTAGAATTTTGGCTGAAGCGTGTATGTGTTTTAGATATTTTTTTTAGAAGAATGCAGAGTTGAACCCTTTTTGAAAGCGACCACAATAGCATCTGCTTGTAACCTTGCATATTGTCGGAATTATCCAAAACCTAATACAATAGGTATCATTCCTAAAAAAGGACTTGCAGATAAACAGTCTAAAATTGCCATACAGCGGCTAATTTGGAAACAAGATTCCCGAAAAATTAGTTTGCAAAGTGCTGTAAATGGTAAAGAAAAAATTGTTGGGGTATTTTTGTGAAAAAACCAACAAAATTTCTGAATTTGATGGATTTTATTATCACATACATTCAAAATGCTTAACTTAATCGAGATGCAAACTTATTTAATAGTAATGATGATTCCCTTACTCTTAATGTATGAAAGAACGGTAGTTAAATCCGAGCAATTAAAATATCTTGGATACAATTTAATTGAATGTTGGAAAGCGAATTTCGTTGGAAAATGAAATGTAATAAAAATATGGCCTACGTGCCAAATCATCCATTAATAATACTAGATCTTTAAATCCGAGAGATGCATTTTATTGCGGAAAAACCGGAAATACTTATAGACACTATAAATGCAAGGCCGGAGAAAAAATGAAAAATATAGATGTATGTTCTTTGTATCCATATGTTTGCAAACGAGGAAAATTTTCTGTTATTTTTTCATCCTACAATATATGTAGAAGAAGACAATTGTGCTAAACTAAACATAGAAAAGATCGATGGAACTATTAAATGCAAAATTTTACCTCTAACTAATTTACTACACTCAGTTCTTCCAATAAAACAATAAGCTAATGTGTCCGTTTTGCAAAACTTCCAGTGAAGAAACATTTTGAACTGAACATTGTAATAACCTTTAAGCTTCAATGAGAACATGGGTAATAAATGAAGTTGTAAAAAGAACTAAACTTTTGAACATTTATGAGGTTTGGGAGTATTAGACTATAAAGGATGATAAATTAAATAATGTTCATGGTTTATTTACCGCCATGATGAATAAATTTATCAAAATAAAACAACAAGCTTCAGGCTGGTCTCTTGATTCCCTTACTGATAAAGACAAAGAAACATATATAAAAAAAAATGTTCAATATTGCCAACAATCCTGTTTTAAGATCTTGCTAAAACAATTTTAAATTCATTTTTGGGGCAAATTTGGAGAGGCAGAGAACCAACAACAAACTACAATTTTAAAGCAGCCGTTTGAATTTTATGAAATGTTAAGAAATCTTTTTATAGAGATATGTCAAATACTTTCTATAAATGAAGAAAATATAGTGGTCATTTGGCAATACAAAGATGAAATTCAAACTTCTTTATCAACAGTTAATGTTAGTACAGCAGCTTTTACAACAACGCAAGCTCACGTTACAGTTATTTGTAGGAACTTGATAATAGAGTATTATATTATGAATTTGGCCCCCTACAGGGAAATTTGTAGGAGAAGTGACAGATGAATTAGAGTGTTATGGAGCTCGAAGTTACATCACAGAATTTGTCTGTGGAGATCCTAAAAAATATTAATATGAAGTGTACTGCACCAAAGATAGCAGCAGAAAACTTGTATGTAAAGTAAAAGGAATTTGTTTAAGTTATCGCAAAAAATAAATTTTGATACAATTAAAGAAGCAGAATCCTGCAGAAAACAAAAATACATGTAATTTCAGACAATATTCATAAAAATAAAGTACATTAAGTACTTACAGTACGCGAAATAAAAACATATCCTAAATCAGAAAAACGCAATTTTAATGAAGATATTAGGTCTTTTCCATATAGATATAAAAGGTTGCAAAAGAATATTAAAAATAAAACAAATAAATCTACAATTTTGATATTATGTTATTATTTTTATAAAAGAATTTACTATAAATTCAAAATGTTAATAAATACTTAATAACTTTACAATTATTTAAATAATATCTTTTTTTTTGTACTTATTTTTAAAAAAAATTGATTCCATGTATATATTTCTAAGAATTTTTTTTTTCCCTGTTTGTAATTTTTTCGGAAGGAAGTTTTGTTGTGCTATGTTTTTTTGAATTATATTATTTTATTAACAATTGTGCAATAGGTGCAATTGTGCAAACCATTTATAATTTCCATTTAAACTAAATTTTTTCCACAGAGAATTTTTCAATGTACGTTGAAATCGTTTAACAATTGATGCTTTTAATTCGCCAAATGTATGATAATGATTGATTGATTTTTCTTTTATATAATTTTAAAATTGTAAATTAAAAAATTTCTTACCTTGATTAGATGTAATATTTTTTGGTATGACTTTAGCTCTGCTAATAACTAATTTTAAGGCAATTAAAACATCTTCAGCATTTTTTGTTTTCAGATGATCAGCATAAGTATATTTAGAAAAAGTGTCAATATATTTATAACCGTTATTAAACTTTGCATAAGGTAACATTTCTATAAAATCAATTTGCAATGTGTTACTTGTTCGTTTTTGTTTGAATTTTCTTCTAGGAAATTTAAGTCTTGTCTGTCTATAAATTTCAGATACTATTTGGGATCTTGACATTTTATTTATATTAAACAATTATGTCATAATTATATATTATAAGAAAAATCTATATTTATTGATCTATATGGCCCAGACGGAGTTTGAACCCAAGGCCTTTCGTATGAAAGGCCGGTGTTTTAACCATTACACCATCGGGTGGATAGTACAATAATAATTACTACATAATTACCGCAAACAACAATTAGGAATAACAACATACACACGAGGAGTTCAAGATATAAGTCGCAATTACTTTGCAGTTAACACACACATAATAACATAAAAATTAGAAACACCCACCTAACATAATAAGCAAATAACACAAATTCATATTAAGTGCATAGAATTAAATTGTAACAGGATAACATTAAATTTCAAATAACAAAAAAAAAACAGGGTGACAACACAAGTACCAATGAATAACAAATGGCAGTGAACAACAATGTGAATAAAGTTATACATCTGTGTAAAAAATTAAAGTTAAAACACCCATTACAATATTTAAGGGTATAAAAGTGGGGGGAAAGTGATCAGCTCAACAAATGAAGGAAACAACAACACACTTAGAGGTGAACCAGAGAGGATACTAGGTAATGAATATAAGATTACCAACGCTAGGCAAATAAATCCTATGGTAAAAATTACGGGGGTAAAAAGGAACTACACTACGGAAGAACTGAAGAAGAAGATCACGCAGCTTAACCAACACATAGAAGAAGAAGACGACATAAAGATAGTACATTCTAAGGAAGACCAGGTAACAAGAAGATCTACCTTGTGCATTGAAGTTGCAGGAACGACATTTACAAAAAACATAAACAGACACATAAACATAGACTGGGAATCATACTTCGTTAAGACTGCCTAGATTTTAACAACAAATCGAAAGATTGCAAAAAAGGAATAAAATGTACGAAATGTGCGGGGAAACACAACAATAAGGATTGTAGGAGTAAGGAGACCAAGTGCGTCAACTATAACGAGCACAATGTACACCAAACAGAATAAACTAGATACACAACACAAGGCCTCAAGTATACACTGCAGTCTTATAAAAAAAAAGTCTAAAAGAGAGAAAAGGGACTAGAAATCAAATAAAATAATCGATGGTTCAGTCACTAAAAATAATGTATTTAGTCACTAAAAATAATGTATTTAAATGCAAGAAATATAAGGAACAAATTAGCGGAAATAGAAGCATGCAACATAAGATACAATAATAGAGCAGATATAATAATAATAAATGAAACATGGATTTACACACGAGAAACGATACATTATAATTTACCAGGATACAAAGCCATATATAACTGTAGGGACACAAATAGGATAAGATGGCATCAGAAAGCTAAGGAGCGAAACACATATACAAAGATAGTAAGGACAAGGAATAATAACTGGATCACACAAGAAATACTACAGTTGATGAAAAAGAGAAACAGATTATACAAACAACAGAGGAACAATCCGGAAGACATCAGGTTAGAAAGGGATATATTTCCTCTCTTCAAGGAAATGAAAAAAAAAAATAACACAAATAATCAAAGAAAATTTTAATACCGAAGTATTAACAGCGGAAAACGGTGCGAATGGGATAAATACAGATGATAAAAAAGAAATTCTAGAAGAAATAAACATATATTTTGCAACATCCGGTAGTGAATGCGCTAAACAACAAGTCAATTTTTCTACAACCTTCAAACGCAGCAGAAATTGTAAACAACATAAAGAAATTGAAGAACACCAATCCAGCAGGACCAGACGGAATTATAACATGCCAACTTAAATATATAGCCCATATCATAGCACCGACGTCGGCGAAACTAATAAACGAATTAGTGGAAGTAGAATCATTTCCAGCCATATGTAAGAAAGCCTATACAATTTCGTTGCATAAGAGGGGTAGCAAAAGTGAATTAGGGAACTACGGGCCTATAACACTAATAAATAACTTAAGAGAAATTTATGAAAAAATCATCAACACAAGAATAAAGGAATTTATCAGAAAAACAATAAGGTTCAACGATAATCAATTCGGCTTTCAAAAAGCATGTAGAACAAAAATGGCGACAACAGAAGTAAAAAGATACATCAACGACCAAATGGAAGAAGGGTTTTTCACGGCAGCAGTTTTTATCGACTTTCAATAAGCCTTTGACACGGTACACCATGAAACACTACTGGAGAAAATAGATGAACTTGGGATAAGAGGAGTAGCAAAGGAACCGTTAAAGGATTACTTGTCACAATCCATCTGGTAACCAAAATTAAGGATAAACAAAGCAAACCACATAGAATAAACAGTGTGCCACAAGGATCAGTATTACATCTCCTATATATAGAGAATATGAAGAAAGTGGGGTTAGCGGGCAAATATATCATTTTTGCGGACGACACATGTCTGCTAACAGAGCGAAAAACAAGCAACAAATAGAAGACCTTATCAAATTCAATAATTGGAGACTCGGTAACAAGCTCACTCTAAATAGCACAAAAACCAAATTGATGATATTCGTTCGAAAGACGGCGTTAAGTTTTACACCAAATATCAGCATAATCGGGGGACAACATCGAGAAGATCACAAAATTCAAATACTTGGAAGTTCTAATGGAAGAAAAATTGAAATGACGTCAACATGTGGAAGGATTCATCAATTAAATAGCGGCACTAGTAGGAGCTTGAAAAAAAAATAAGAATAAAATTAACCGTTATACTTTAGTTCCGCTTTTTTTTTCTCATCGAGGTGTCGCTTTATATATACGTTCCGACGTAGCTTTCAACTCTCTTCTCGATATTAAATGCTCCAACCCAATTTTCCATTATCTTTTTATCATAACTCCGAGTTGAAAATGCTACAATCTTTTTCTGTTTTATTTACAGATCTCCCCCAGCCAACGAGCTAGAAACAAATATACGACGATATTAATAAAGTTTTGGAAAAAAATCCAGAATGTGAGATAGCCGTCGCCGGTGATTTTAATGTCCACAACAAAAACTGGCTCCATTTCTCCAGTCACAACTCACCGGAATCACAACGAGCATCTTTTGGATCTGTTCCTGACCACAAATCCTGAAAAATATAATATTTCTGTTTGCTCTCCAATTGGGGGCTCTGATCATTGCCTTGTTAAAACAAGCTTTGCAACAAATACATCGGCCAGTCAAAATCATATTTCTAAAAGACTATTTTGGCACTACAACAGGGTTGGTCTGAACATTTTTTTGTCTGATTTTGATTGGTCAATGTGTTTCCGTCACAGAAACGTTGACTTTGCTACAGATGCCATTAGTAAAATAATTATGCTAGGTATGAAACTCTTCATACCCAGCTCTTTTAAACCGTTTAAACCAAGTTCCCATGGTTTAATGACATCTGTAGAAAAGCAATCGAATCTAAAGAGGAGCATTTTAAATCTGAGTCCTCACTTGCAGATTATAAAGCGGCTAGGAACAATTGCAAGAGAACTATCAATCAGCAAAAGTTTCTTCATAACCAAAGGTTGAGACAGAAAATAATTGATCTCCCTCACTGCAATTACTCCTTTTGGACTTTTGCGAAAAGTGTAAAGAACAACTTTTGTGGATCATCGTTTCCTCCGCTGATTGATATCGGCAACTCTATAATTTCCGATTCTATTGGTAAAGCTAATTTGTTCGCAAAAATTTTTGCAGCAAATTCTACACTTCATTCTACAACTCAATTACCTCCAGTATACCTTTCTGTTGATCCTACTAAGGTTAAAATTCTTCAATACTTCAGGTCACGTGCTGTAGTGAAAATGCTAACGAATCTGAATGTTAGAAAGTCCACTGGTCCTGATGGAATTCGAGCTATGGTTCTCAAACATATAGCCTCTCCCATTTCGAAACCTCTGCGCAATCTTTTCGCACTCTCATTTTCGACTGGTAAATATCCCAGTCAATGGAAAGTTGCACACGTTTCTCCAATTCCCAAAAAAGGTGACAAAAGCGATCCTTCAACACCAGCATTCATTGTTCCGGTGAATCTGAGGTTGTAACTCTCGATATCTCAAAGGCCTTTGATCGAGTATGGCATTCTGCTCTTCTGAACAAATGTTAGGCAATTGGGTTGGGCAGCTCCTTCTGTGCATGGATTGAGGATTTTCTTTCGAATCGTCGTATTGGTATCCTTGTCGACAGTTTTATGTCTGACACTCTCAAAGAAATGCTGGCGTTCCACAAGGCTCTGCCTTATCTCCCATTCTCTTCTTAATTTTCATTAATGACCTACTCAGTTCTACCTTGAATCCAATCCATAGTTTTGCCGATGACAGCACTCTGGTGGCATCTTATGATTTTTTAAAAAAATCGAATCCTTCAACCGCAATCAATTTAAAAAGGGAAATTATGGCTAGTTCAGTTAACCACGACCTAGCGAAAATAGCTGATGGGGGTGTTGAAAACAGAATTGAGTTCAACACTTCCAAAATTCAAAGCTGTCAGATCTCTTGGAAAAGAGATCAATCTATACCAATTCTACGGTTCCAAGGGGAAAATATACAGCGGTCTGCAAATTTAAATATTTTAGGCATGCAGCTTAATCAAAAAAGGTTGTGGAATGAGCATATTTTTGATATAGCCAAAAAAGCTGCTAAATGTTTAAGTTTTCTTTTTCGCTGTAAAGCTTATTTTTCCCCTAGTGATCTGGCCAATATCTATAGAGCATACATTCGACCTAAGATGGAGTATAATTCTCACATATAGGCTGGCGTTGCTTAAACATCATTAGGTTACCTGAACAAAATCCAAAATCGCGCCTTACGCCTGTTTGGCGACCCTACTGTTCAGGGAACCTTTACTCCTCTTAACTCACGTCGAAATATTGGAGCTTTATCTCTCTTTTATAGATATCTTGTAGGTAATGACACTTGTTCTATCGAATTGAAATCAATAATGCCTCCATTTAAACAATTCCAACACAACACTAGGGATGCCTCAAGTGCTCATTTCTACACCGTGGAAATTCCTAGGTGGTTTAAAACTGGTTATGGAATTTCTTTTATTGTGAGAATCGCTAAAATGTGGAACATGCTTCCATCCAACGTGTTCCCCTCTGATACAAATGGTCCAATATACAATTTGCAATTTTTCAAAACGAACCTTTTTACATCGTCTCCAATTTACCCGCTAATTCTACTTTGTATTCATATTTCCCTTGAATTCCTCTGCTTCTTGCTCAAACCTACAATGATTTTGTAAAAAGGAAAAAAAAAAAAAAAAAAACGACATATCATGTTTACAACGCACATATTAAATCAATCATTCTATACAACATAACTTGCTGGTCAAATCCGGCGCACGTAATAAAAAAGGTGCACGTTCCAATTAACAGAGCCATACGAAGATTCTTTAACTTTGCAGAGGAAACACATACGGAAGAATTACATACAGACACATACAGGAAATAAATTTACTCGACATACATCATCTCATCATACAAGAAAAAGCAAAATATATATTCAAAATAAAAACTTTCTTTTAATTTGCTTTAAAATTAAACATTTTTAATATATGTAATTCAATTCACACGTGCGAAAGAAACTAGCAAACAAATAGAATATTTACTTCCTCATTGCAGGCTTCAGCTGTTTGGAAGTGTGGCAGGGCAGTAATTGATTTTTATAAGAGATATATATATAAAATAATTGACCAAATCATGGTTTAAACTAACCATTTGCTTGAATTTATTTTTCTTTCATATTTTTGTACATGTGTATATAAGACTCACAGTCAAATCCAACAACAATTTTTAATTTATGAGTCTTTTTAGAAAATATGTGTAACTTAACAATAAATTTGTATTCTGACTTTGTTCCTTCATTCCTTTAATTTTACTAAAAACTGTTTATGTTGTGTTTATTATTTATACGTTTAGGAACACAAGTTCGTAATAAGTTTTATTTTCCAAACATATTTTGGAAGATTTTTAGAATCAATTTGTCATTTTCTAGTTGATCTACGATATTAAATTTTTTTTAAAAAGGAATTCATACTATAACCGCAACATCTATACCACGTTTAAACACAAGAATATTGTCCACATACATCTGAATAGTTACTTTGTAACTGTTTTCACTAAAAATTATACATTGGCTTTTTTAACGCACTCAAAATTTCTAATTTATCTGGTTTCTTACCAAATCAAAATCAAAATATTTAATACATCCCATGTTTTGGGATATAAATAGTTAACCAATGTGTCCCTAAATCTTTTACTTTGTCAGTATTTACAATTAAAAAAGTTTGCTCTTTAATTATTTTGGGGAGTCGATCTAAAGCAAAAACTCCTTTAAAAAATGTACTTGTGTATTTGTTACATTTTAATGCGCTGCTTATTTCTAGGGTGTTCCTTAATCAAATTTACTTAAGTCATACACTTTAGTTGTTTCTTTAATGCAGTTTGTTAAAACCTCTTTTTTGATTTTTTTATTTGTTATAATGGCATCAAATTTTTCTGTTTTCTAGTCTTTGAGAGGAATCGTTACTTATTTTATGTTGATCTTATCATCGCAGCAAAATGTTACTTCCAGAAGTGTACATGACAATGACATTTTGTCAAATATTCGTATTTACTTTTTTGTATGCTATTTATAGGTTTGTGAATTTATTTCGATTTTTATCAATTTATAAGCATGTATCAAATCTCCATAAACAATAGCAGTTAGTGTGGATTAAAGGGGCTTTGATAGCCTTGTCTCTATTCTAATTATACCTTGGTTTAGTAAACCTTGACACACTTCATTTCCAGGTCCAGCTGGAGTTAAATCGAAAGCTAGTATAAAGAATCCATTCGTGAACATAGACTTTGTTATCTGATGTCTTTTATCATTATCGTAAATTTCAGTACCTCAAAAAAGTGTACTATACGCTCTAGTGTGGCAATTATTTTCTTCGGAAAAACTAGTTACAATTGCTGAATTTGATATTTGAACTCCACTTACGTTTAATATAAATTGTGAAATATTGTGTTTAAAATTCTATTGATTTTTTTGACCTTTTTCCAGAGTAAACAGCAATTTCTGTCATACAATATATTATTGTGTTTGGTAACTGTAAGTGATATTGATGAACTATTCTGGGGAATTGTAAAACTTTTTACCTCTACACGTTTGTAATACTTGGTGTTAGTTTTTTCCAAAACAGTATTATGTGCCAATAACACACTAGGATTAATAGTTACATGTCCCACAAGTAAAGTAGCTTTTAAAATTTTCAGAATCATCTGCAAACAGATAAAACTTTGGCTCTTCTATTATTAGGAGAATTCGAACATCAACATTGTTTATGAGAGGTCCAGGTTGGTTAAAGATATCTAGATGTAGTTTCGCCATAAGTTCTACTACATTGCTATTTTGGTATAATTTTTGACGTAATTTTGAACCACTATTATCTATTTTTGCT
The DNA here is from genome assembly GCA_947095535.1 of Poecilobothrus nobilitatus. Taxonomy (NCBI): domain Eukaryota; kingdom Metazoa; phylum Arthropoda; class Insecta; order Diptera; family Dolichopodidae; genus Poecilobothrus; species Poecilobothrus nobilitatus. The sequence goes on from OX352772.1 coordinate 144,470,224, forward strand.
ATATTCAGCTTATCTAGCACCCCTTCAGCGCATTCTAAATTGTTTGTAGCGGCATCTGTACCGTAATCTAATAATGATTCAATATAAGCTCTGTAATGATAATTACCATCTGATGGAGATATATTCTTTCCATTTAGTTGCACGTTGCATTTTTTTATTTATGCATGTAACATATTATTAACTACAATTGGTTGGCTGTTCCATCAGTTTTTTGTCTTTATATTTATTCCAGTGAGTTCCATATTTTTTAAATTTGTATTTTCAATTTTAGTTATGTAGAAGGTAACTCTCTATATGTATCATCATGACCTAATGAAACAAATTCTATGAATGATGGATTATCTAGAGAAGTGATGGAGTTATAGGAAACTTTTTCAGAACGCAATATATTTGACTGAACTGATTGTGTTTTAAATATATCCAACTCATATTTTATAAACTCACTCATAAATATTCAAAAATATCGTTTTGTTTAATTTTGCTACTAGCTTTGCGTCGCTTTGATGTATAATAATTTAAATTGTTAATAAGATGACTTTTTATATGCTTTCCTTTTCTTTTACCTTCTCTATACGTTTGATTGACTTTTCGATCTGCGCCTCGCCTTACATTTTACATCTCTTTACTTCGATCTTGTAAAACTTCTTATACATTTACACCTGTTGCAATATCAGATAAAGCATTAATACCTAAGTTAATAACTTCTCTTTTTAATATATTAGCGCCAGACGTAAATATTGGTTTTAAATATTTAAAAAGGTCACTGAAAAAACTTCCTAATCCTCTACCCCTTTGGTAAGATACAATAGAAAGCAACAGTGGGCCAATATCCTCAAAATCTTTTGCTGATTGAAATAAATAATATTTATAGTATGCTCTCTCCATAATGTTTAAGTAAAATAATAAATAATGTTCAAAGTTTTTTTTTTTTATACTTTTTTAAAATGTTGGAAACTACTTTTGTTGGAATGGACTATAATACTTATCACAAAATAAAATATAAATATTATCAAAACTTTTCTTTTGAACAGGAAAATATTGGATATTTTTTAATTCTATTGAATTATTTTCATATATATTTTGAATCGTCATTGCTCTTAAACATCTTATAATATTATCTCCAACAATATGTATATAATGTCAGTATATACAAATATAGTATCAGTTATGACATATACTTAATAACTGGTACCAAGTATAATGTTTCTAAATATGATTTGTATAATTGTAAATAAATTATAAATTTATATTTTGTAAAATTTGGTTGAAACATTCTTTAATAAAAAGTCTATTCTAAAATGACCTTCTCCGCGTAACTTTACTTCCACTTTTTAATTATTAACACAAATTTTAATTAATACTCCAAAATACGATGCTGATTCTTCAGATTTTGTATAACTAGTATCTTTAGAAGTATAATCATAGATTTGCCATAAAAGTTGACGTTCACATCCTGTTTTTGTATACAAAGTAAATGTTTATATATTTTGTATTTGTGTTGATAATACAAATGTTTTCCAATCACAATTAATTTGTTGAAATTTGTATGGAAGGTATGTTGTAACAGTACTATTATATTTAGCTTCCGTACTTCCGATATGAATTGTAATTCTTTTCTCCGGGTTTTCTTATGTATTTGGAATAAAATCATTCATATATAAATCCAAACTGACTTGATTATTTAAGTTGTTTATAAAAGCTGATAATGTATTTTCTGGATAATAATTCAAAGATGAATGGCTGAGTAAAGTAATGCAAAATTCATCCTTTATTTGTATGTTGTCCATGAGCTGGTTGATTTATTCTTACGAAGGAGAAAATTAAGTTCTCTTTCAGTATTGCCTGCAATAGCTGACTATAAAACATGTCTTGATGTATTGCTTAACTCTTTGATATTTATAGTTTTTCCTTTCTTCGTTGGTTGGCTGTGGCTGTCTAAAGAAACTGTTACTACGACATCTGTATCAGTTTCACAAATTTGTAGATTTTTATTTCTAATAGATTTTCTTTTTCTGAGACGTTCTCTAGCTAAAACAGCTGACAATGCTTTTGTAAAAATTTCTTCCATTTCATAATCGAATACTTCGTCAGCTTTTTTTTCGTATACTTCTTCTTCGGGAATATTCTTCTTCGAAATTTTATTGCAGCATCTTTATCAATTTGTTTGAGCATCTGCATCAATATACAGTGGCTTTGCACGAGTTTAAGTACCTTTTGTTTCTGCAATTTTTAGATGCTCTTCTTTATTACGAGGAAGAACTCTAATTTTATTTCTTATTTTAAATAAATTTTGACGGTATAAATACCATTTTTGACGGTATAAATACCAGTGTCTGTCAGTTGTTTATGTAACAGTATTTTTTTCATGTTTTTATCCAACTCACAGAGTTCAACGTCTGCATTTTGTTTCATTTTTTTCATAAATCTCGGGTTTTAATATAATCACATTGTTAGATTTTTAAAAAGTACTAGATATTTACAGTTAAGCGGAGAATGTCTCTTGAACATTTACCCTGATAAAAAAATATTTTAGGTCACAAAAATTACAGACAAATTTCTATGATGTAAACCTCATAATTATAGTTAAAAACTAGCATAGCTGACCTATATTTATATTAAAAGCTCTTCTTCTGAAATGAATACAAACGTAAATTTAGAAACAGATCAGCATGGATAAACAAATATTCGTAGTTGACCTACCATTTTTATGAGGAATGATAAGCAACATATCCTAAAAGAGCTAGCTATACTTACAAAAGGAAGTTTAATTCGAATTGTGTATCACTTTAAACCACCATACCACGCAGAAGAACTAAGTCTAAAGATAAAATTTAATAATCAATAATGTAAATGGGCTAATGGACTAATTGGTTATTTAAACGTTAAACCAATATTAAAACATTATTTAGAACCAGCCGAAAAAATTTATTTCAAAGGAGAACAAAAAAAACGTTTCTTCGAAAAGTACATTGACAGTACTAAAATAAAAGATCTAGCCAGAGATTTACCTTCACTACTAAAGATTGATAACTATAAATCGACATGTCCTATACACTTAACAAACACAGTTTTAGATGTGCTGTTAAAATTTTTTATAATGTGTACATGTTTCTTTTAAAAAAAAAAAATTTGAATTAAAACCTTCAATTTTCATACTTGCACGATATGAATTTAAATAACAGAACTAAAAAAGTTTACTTCAACATAAAACAAGAAATTCACTTTATGCATGTGTGGGACTGTGCTTACAGATCAGCACGAAGAGGTCGTTGGGAGGAATATGCCCGTGATAGAAGTAGATTTCAAAAACCTATAGAAAAAGTTGTTTTCACTATTTCTAAAATCTTAACATTTATGTTTTTATTTATTAGTTAACAAAAGCAATTAGCTTGTCTTTGGTTTTTTTCATTCTTGCAATACAATGCATCAATAATAACAACAAACAAGCAAACCGAAGATTTCTGGCTATTTTCTCAATGTTCTTATAGAACAGAAAAAAAGAAATCCTACATAACAGATGTACCTATAATTCCATAATTTTATTCTATTTTTGTTTTAATTTCTTTTATTATCAGTATTCATAAGTTTTTAAATTGTTTGAAAAAGTCGAACTAATTTTTACAATTTATTTTACAACAGGTAAACAGAAATTTAAAGAATGCCAAATATTTTTAAAGTTCATATGTACTTATTTAATATACTTAGGTCTCATATCATGTACCTTCAACAAGATTCGTTTTTTCTTTTTATTATATTACATCTGGATATTATAAAGTGTCTATAAATATTTTTCTTATCCAATAATAATCCAATGAAAATGAAGTTTTTTTTCTCGTTTCTTATATATTTTATTAAACCTACCAGTTTACGCAATAAAGAAAAACTTAATTTGACTTGAAAAAAATTCTTTTGTTACTATTTGTATGATATTTTTGTTATTTTTATTTTGCAACTTTAAAACTATAATAACAACTTTAAAGAATTAAATACGAACTACACCTCTTGTAATTACGTTTTCGTTTTAATTTTTATTATTTTACAACTTGATATCCAAAAGTACCTAAAATATCATTCTTTTTTTGTTTCTTTTGTATCTTCTTTTACCTATGCACATATATTTTATTAAGCATATGAATTTGCGCAATAAAAACAAACTTGATTTGACTTGAAAAAAATTCTTCTTTTTATTTGTATGATATCATATTACAAAGTACCAATGAATTTATTGAAAAATCTAAATATGCTAAACTTGTTCAGTACATTAACCTTCCCTGACAACTTACACAGTACCGGCAATCTTCATTTCCTACTATAAAACCACTTGGAACTTTAAGGTAACAACGCATGCTTATAACCTAACTTGTAATCTAAATCAAAACAATTATAACAAGTTTTTAATCTAATAACCAAGAAAAACCTACATAAAATCCATTGTTCAGTTCATTAACCCTGCCTGCCAACGTCCACAGTGCCAACAACCTTCACTTCCTACTATACAACCATTTGCAACTTATGAGTTAACAAGTTTATTTTTTTTTTAGTGTGTAACAGGAAATTACATACCCTTTCTTTTTCAGTCGTGGCTGTAAATGTCGTAAGGGGGAATAACTCTTACGACGTGTGTGGGATTCGAACCCACACTCTCCTCTGTGTTTACAGCGTATTTTATACGCTCTTACCCACTCGGCCACCGAGGCCCCCAGTTTCTTTATTAAAATGTGTGTTAAAATTGAATTCCATGATACTGCTTAGTTGTATCATGTAACTTTTTTGCCGAATTCGGATTGTCTGAATGTAAAGTTAATTGTCACATTAATTCGTTTAAAATAGTTGTTACCTTAATCTTTTGTTTTCATATCTTTGTGTAAGCGTATTTCATGCTGCTCCGTAATTGTTATCTGCTATCCTAAAATGTCGTATAACCTTTTATGCTTCACTATTTACATTGGCTTTGAGATACCTTATTTTTTGATAATTTCCAATGCCATTTGAATAAATAAATCATGAAACTGCCTCCATTTCAAATCATTTCCATCGAATTTGAGAATTTCAATAGTGGACAATTTAAATGACGATATTGATTACTCGTTGGGTTTTAATTTATTGTTTTTGTTTGATTATTATTCCGTTTGCTTAATTCTTCTTGAATTTGCACAATGATTGCTTAATATTTTTATTTAGTTCATAATATTGTTTTGTTTTAATTTCACTCTTGGCTTGTATTTGTTCAATATTATGTAACAACGAATGCATTTGCATTTGATGCAGCCTTAGAAGTCTGGTGAGTGCTTTACTCTTCTCATTTTCTTCTTCCTTTGGTTTTTCGTCACTGAACTCTCTTGCATTTATCTCTTTGACTTGATATTCGCCATCTAGGACTTTTAATGCTATACAGTCGTCTTGGAATTATTCATTAATGGGCTTTAATGCGTTATAATAATCTGAAGGGAAATAATTGTGATTCAACTGGTTACTGAATTGGTCTCTGATTATATTGGTTTTTTTTTCAAATGACTTTCATACTTCTCTACACGCTCCAGCCTTTGCTCAAAATACGTCAATGTTTTTTGCTTTTTTTTTGTTTTTTGCGTCAATGCTTTCCGGATCCTTTTTATAATTAAGTAGGCGCTGAATTTCTTCTTACAAATTGTTGGGATTTGTTGCTAAATGTTCCACCATGCAACGAAACATTTTTATGTGCCTTTATGTGTAAATACTTTTTATATGTATCTGCTTATCCGCTATTTATTGCGTAATACAAGCGTTTCGCTCTTTAATAGTTTCTGAATAATATTTGGTGCTCCTGTGTGTATTGTATTAGTTCATTTTACACGACTTCTGGGTAAGGAATACCGAAAACGAATCATTAGCTAGGTTTCTGGGGGATATCCTGCATCTTCTCTTTATAATAAAATGATTATAGTTTTATATTAAATTGTAATTGTAGATATTTATTTACTAAAACTAAATTTCTTTCGCTTTGTCGATAGTTATTTTCGAAATAAGTTCAACAATCACTTGTACTAAATATATATGAATCATAAAAGAATTTTGTAATTCAAAATAAAAGTATTTATAATTTATTACTTATAAATATAATTTTTTTCTTTTATTTTTAAAGTTTAAAACTGTCTTCTCCAATAAACTTCTCTACAGAACATCTGGTTTGAAATTTTCAAAAAAAGTATAGGTGCTAGTACAAATTTTCACGGAATTTAAAATAACTAAATATTTTTATTTGTAATGAATCTAATGTTTTGAAAAAAGTTTAAGTCGGAATTCAAAGTAATTTTGATATTTTTGCGAAAGTATCCCGCTGAGGGCAAATTTATTGCAATACACCCAAAAAATTGTTACTCGATGGTAATGTTCTGCCTAATATTTTTTGCGTCTTTTAATTATAGACTTTGCTATATTATATCTATAAATTTAAAAGAAATTTTGAAAAGTTATTAAATATTTTATATTGTACTTACTTGGCAATTCAAAATTTTATAGTTTTTTTTTTAAATATAAAATGTATGTATTTTTACCTTACTATTTACTAAATAAGAACAATATTTTTTTAAGGCACAAATTTCTGGTGGTTTATGGACTGATGAAGATATAACCCAATTAATTGTATTAGTGAAAAAATATTCTGTTGGAGTTCAAAGAAGATGGGAAGTTATAGCTGATATAATGGAACGATCGGTTAGTGAAGTAACATTTATGGCAGGAAAGTTGAAAGAAAATAGTTTCAAAAATGGAAATCAGCCTAATAATCCAGTTGAAAATTATTCTTTAAATTTAATTGATCAACAAAAATTAGAAAACGTAGATATACTCGTTCCTCAGAAAAATTGGTCCCAAATTCAACAAAAAGCTTTGGAAGATGCTATTGTTTTATATAAAGATTATCTTCAAAGTGAGAAATGGTCTAAAATAGCAGAATATGTGCCTGACAAAACGAAAGAAGAATGTCAATTACGATATAAGCATTTAGTACAACTAGTAAAAACCTCAAAAACAAGAAAACAGGAAAATAATAAAATATATTCCGCGAATGAAAATAATTCACAATTCCAAGAGTTATTGCAAGACAATAGTTGTATTAGTTGTCAAGAAAATATACAAAAGGTTCAACAAGGTGGAAAAAGGAAAAATGTACGTAAACAAAGAAAAAAGTTGGCCGCTGAATTAGGGGATGATAGCGACTACACAAATTGAAAATAAAAAAAACTAAAAAAAATCATTTGATTAAGTAAAAAAAAATTTCAAATAGTTTAAAAATGTGTTATTTATAAATTTTTTATATGTAGTTTATAACGCCGTGAAATAAACCCATAGCCAATAAGGGCCTTATTTCGGTTTTGAATGAGATATAAAACCATATCGTTAATTTTTTCGCGTGTGGTTTTATTTTGAATATAATTGCTTTATGACTTTATTTCCTTTTTAAAAATGAAATATATTCTCTTCAAATTTTCTCTTCAACTTTTAAATTTTTGCAAAACTTGACTAATTTTTTTAACTTTTTAAGTATGTAAATATGTAATGCGTGTTGGCTAGTTTTTAAGGTTTAAATAGTAGAACAAAACAAACAAAACAAAAAATTTGCGTTTACTGATACATTTTCCTAGTTTTTTTTTAGAGAAATGTAATATTAAAAAATAGAAACGTTGTAAAAAATTTACTTATCGCAATAATATTAAGGTACAACATTGTTATTTCAAATTTAAATTTGGTTAGAAGTTTAAATAATATGTGGAATACACATTTCAGAAAATATTGAAAATGATAAAGAGATGCAAGAAGTTAGAGATGGTCGGAAGAGAACTAAAAAACGCGCACAAAAAATACAAGATATTGTGAAGGTAAATCTACTCTCGTATTGTCTTGTCCACACATTTAAACTTCAAAAAAAGAAGGTAATGAGTTATACGAGGTACAAATTAACATACGACGATGTGTAAGTTTGGCTTTTAATTATTATAAATAGATATTAAAATATTTTAAAATATTAATGTAATATTTCGTCACCACTGTTATGCCAAAGCAGCAAAAGTTGATCAAGATAGATTTATTGTGAAGTATTTAAACCCTTCTTATCGCAAAAGCACAAACAAAAACCAAACTCCATAAAAAAAAGCAGAGGTGTATCTACTCATTATTTTTTTTTGCAAAAAGAATGGAGATATTCTTCCAATGTGCGCTTTATTGTTAAGAAATATAACAGATTCATATTATTATTACATAAAATAATCATTAACAACATTTTTTTCCGTTTCGTATATTTTTTAATTTTTTTTTTTTGGGATATTACTTGAACATTGGGTTTGGGATAATTAGGATTATGGAGAATGAAGAGAAAATTTGAAGAGTTATTTTGAAAAAGGATGTTAGTGTTCTTCCTGAAATTCGTTATATCGTATACAAATGAATTACCAACTTTTGGGAACACATATGCAGGCATAAGGTTCCATAAACTCGACCTGCACATGACAAACGAATTTCTGAATCTTGTGTTACTCCATCCTGACAGTCCGTCTGTGTATGGATGGGTATCTGTTGCACTCCTCGTTTCACGTTGGACAACTTTCAGTGGAGGCATTATTTGTTTTACCTACAATTCGCCAATAGGGCGAATAGGTCTGTTTTTTTTCGGTTTGCCGAGATAACCCAGCAGTTCATTTTCGGCCGAATGCATGTTTTATAGATATAGTGAAGGTGGGTTGAAGAAAAGTATTCTTTACAGCGGTACAAGAAACCAAAACATTTAGCAGCATTTTTAGCAGAATTTTTAGTAGAGATTCACCCTAACAAATAAGGTTAGTAATAGCTATTTTACACGAGATAAATTAGAATTGTGTTTTTTGGAGTAAAAGTCAACTCTGTCGATTAATGTTACAGCGGCTATGAAATTCATTGGAAAAAGTGCTAGAAAAGTGCTGTTATCTGCGGAGCTAGGGATTGGATTGGAGATTATTGAAAGTAGGTCATTGATAACTATTAAGAAGAGGGTCTAAAATAAAACCGATCCCTGAGGGGCACCATCATTTCGTATAAAATTGTCAGATGAATATCCATCAACAATTACCCGAATATTGCGATTCGAAAGGAAACCTCCAACCCGTTTGTTTATGTTATTTATTTATTTATGTATCTATCCCTTATCTCCAGTCGCTCGTACGGAGTATATAATTTCTTAATTCTAACATAACAACTATAGTAAAAAATTCAAATTCTAATTCGATTCAGTACAACATATAAAATAATATATTGAGTTATTACGTATCTCAATTTAAAACTTCAATAACATAAGATAAAGAAGAAAATATATAAATAACGAAAAACAGAAATAAAATTGAGAAAAAAAAAAATTCATAATTAACACACAAATTACAGAGAGCAAAACAAGTTTTATAGTATTATTTTCTTTTTTTTTTTCTTTATCTAGTTTAAGTTATTTTTTGGAGAAGGTACTTTTGGCAGATATAGGCAGAGGTACTAGCAGGAGAATCTTATGTTTACAATGAATGTTACTAGCTGCTGCTCTTTTTCTATAACCATATAGATTTTTTATAGCTTTATTTTGTCGCTTTTGCAGTTGGTTTAGGTCCTTCTTATATGCATTACCTCAAATTTGTATTGAATACGCAATTTAGCTTTGAAATAGTTTAAAAAAAAAGCCTTTTCCTGTGGTACGGCACTCTTTTACTTATTAGTTTAAAAATACCGGCTATTTTCCTGCCTTTTTTAGCTGTATGTTGATCTGGTCGCCTAATTTAATTCGCTGTCAATTACTACCCCTAGATACTTATGAGTGTCCACTTCTAAATTGATATTTCTGTAGCTTAATTTGATAAAAAAACCTATACTTAGTTTTATTGATTATTTATTGTTAGTTTGTGTGTTTCCATCCAATCGTTTATTATACTTAGGTCTTCGTTTATTTTTTCCTATAATTTTTTGCACCTAGTTTCTGAGTAAAGTATTGCAAGGTCATTAGCTAACATATAGGGTTTACCAATTAGCTTTATGTTAAGTAGGCTTCCTATGTAGCAAGAAAACAAGGTCGGTCCTAGCGAACTCCCTGCATAACTCCAAAATCAAAATTGTTTGTTTCGTTTCTTAATCCTTCACACAGACTATATTTTTTTGTTTTTTTTACGAGGGTTGGTGGAAAACTCGAAAATCACCAAGAGGAACTACACGTGGTTGCTCAGGGTAGTGCTGGACTTGAACCAATCAAAACCACCCACATTTTAAAATCAAACTTTAGGATGGAACCTTTAAAACAAATATACAGCTTGGTTTTGGTGATAGGGATCTGGGAAGGATGGTTGGGGAAATTTGGGATTATGGGGATAGGCAGGAAAATTTGGAGGGATATTTTGAAGAAAGATATTAATGTTCTTCTTAAACTTAAGTAAATCGTACACATATGAATTACTAACTTTAGGGAACACATGATGGTATATGGTTCCACAAACGCGACGTGCGAATAACAAACGAATTCCCATAAGCCGTATTTCGCCATCTTGATAACTCTACATGATAGGGATGAGCATTTGTTACACTCTTTGTTTCTCGTTGGAAAACGTTGAGTGGAGGCATTAACTGTTTTATTTCTTTGGAAATCCCAAATCCCAAAAAAATCCCAAACATTTAGCTGCATCTTTAGCTACACCAAAAATATGATTTGGCCAAGTCAATTTTTGGTTTAGCATACCAAGCATGTTTAAATCTGTTGAATACTGCAAAACTTCTCACTGAAATAGTAGGTTAGGAATAGTGGTGGCAATTTTTCTCGAGATCAGACAACATTGAGTTTTTTTGGTGTTCAAATCAACTCTGTTGACTTCATTCCATTTTTGGAGTTTTGCTAAATCATTGCTCACTAATAGTGAAATTTTTTGCTGTTGTACTAATTTGGTGATTAATGTTACAGCGGGCCGGAAACTCATAGGAAGCTACAAGGGTTCTCTTCTGCGAAGCTATGAATAGGATTGGAGGTTAATGAAAGTAGGTCATTGATAAATATTAAGAAGAGAGTGGGTGATAAAACTGATCCTTGAGGGATCCCAGTATTTATTTTGAATTTGTCAGATGAATATCCATTGACCAGTACACGAATCGTGCGATTCGAAAGGAAATCTCTAATCCATTTTAAAAAGATCCTACCCAAACCTAATGCTTTGCATTTTGCCAATAGAGCATCGTGCCAAACTCGGTCGAAAGCTTTAGAAATATCAAGAGCCACAACATCGGACTCACCAGAATTATGGAGGTCTATGTTTAGCTTCTCACAAAGGTAATTCATGAGATCACCAGTTGAACGACGGGCTCTAAGCCCGTATTGTCTGTCATGAAGCAAACCTTTGTGATTCAGGTATTTCAGAAACTTTTGATTCACAATTTTTTCCATTACTTTGGAAAGGTGCGAAGTTATAGCAATAGGGCGGTAGTTAGAGGGATCGCTTTTGATACCTTTTTTGGGAATTGGGAAAACATGTGCCATTGGGTAGGATGGATACCCGAAGTGAAGGAAAGGTAGAAAAGGTTGCGCAGAGCTTTTAAAATACTGGAGTAGGTATTTTTGAGCACCATGGTAGGTATACCATCTGGACCGGCTGATTTATTTGTTTCAAGATTTTTCAAGATTTTCATCACGGCCCGCGTCCTAAAATAAATTTTACCGAAAGAGCAGCCAACTTTTGTAACGGAGGGTGGCATCTGAGCTGACTGTGGCAGTGTCGAATTGGAAGCGAACTGCTTGCCAAATAAATTGGCCTTCTCTTTAGAATCTGAAACAGTTCTGCCATTGTTATCAACAAGTGGTAGAAAAGAAGACTCTCTAACGTCTTTTAGACTTTTTTTTTATTTTTTTTCTTTATTATTAATACTTAAAAACAAAAATTACATTATGGCCAATATTTCACTTAAATTAAAATTTATATAATAAATAAAAAAGAACAAATATTGTTTTACTTACTGTATTATAATATTGTTTATATAAAATGAAATATTGGGATACACTTAATGTTTAAATTAAAATACAATTGCGACCGATAACAAAAATAACAAAAGGAAATATATAGATATATAAATATATACAAATCCAACATAAAAAGTTGCGAAAAAAAATTATTTGTCTTATTAAAAAATTATTTGTATTATCAATTTATCGATTTAACTACAATTGAAGTTATTTCAATTTAGATGTATTTGCATATAACATTCTTTCATGATTGTGTACTTTGTTTTTATTTCTTAAACATTTAAGTGTGGTATAATAATGCTTTGTGAATTCAAAGTCAAACACTAAATATACTCTTATCAATAAATACATAATTATCATTTAGCACATAATACTCGTTACCGTAGTATACGCTCAGTAATTTTTTTTTTAAAAGTAACAAAATTATCAATAAGTTTTAAATTTTGTGGTAGCTCATTGTACATTTTTAGGCAGATATACAAACAATTTTTTTTTTGGTTTTCAGTTCTGAAAAGCGTAAGATAAAAGTTTGATTGGTTTCTGGTATTTCTATTGCGGATATCAAAATTTCTATTAAGTATGAAATTATGCTTGATCTCATTGAAAATAATTTTAAACGCTGTTAAATAAAGCTCCCTTTGACATAAATTACTACAACTAATGTATGGGTTCGTATATAATAAGTTAGAAGGGTGTCTTATTTGGTAATTGTGAATAATTTTAATAGCCTTCTTATTTAGTATATCTAATTTGTTTATAAATAACTGAGATCCTCCGCTCCAAATTGGAGACAAATATATAAAGTGGGATTTTATATAGGCGTAATATATTTGATACATACTTTCTTTAGTTAAGAACTTCTGTAATCGCCTTAAAATAAAGATGTACGGAGAATTTTTTTTGATTATTGCGTTAATGTGCCCATGCAATTTTATTTTATTGTCTAATAACAAACCAAGATAATTGAAAGATTCCACAGCCTCAATAATATTATTTCGGAAATGAAAATTGGGGTTATTAAAAATTTTATTTTGGAACAGCATAATTTTAGTTTTTTTTATATTAAGGGCCAGACGCTTTTTGTAAGCCACGTTTCTATTATGTCAAGGTCATGATGAATAGCATCAGTTCCTCCTCACTATGTTTTGCATATTTTAATACAGCATCGTCTGCATATAACTGTATCGACGCTTTTAAGTTTAACCTAGGTAAGTCGTCTATGTAAATTTTAAATATAGTAGGATCCAAAATTGATCCCTGCGGAACTCTTTATTTATTTCTTTATAACTGCTAAATACATCCCCTATACGTACGTTTTTCATTCTATTTGAGAGATAAGATTTAAACAGGTCAATTTCATCTAAATCAAACTGCAGGTTAGAAAGCTTTAAAAGAAGAACATCATGGTCGACACAATCAAATGCCTTTTTTAAATCGAGAAACACGCAACAAACGTATATTTTCTTGTCCATATTTTTGGACATGAAATCCGTTAAGCTTAGACAAGCTGCCGTTGTATTAGATTTACTTTCAAAACCATACTGTTCTTCATTTAAAATGTTGTTATTTGCTATAAGCTTATCTAATCGACTTTTGATTATAATTTAAAATATCTTAGAAAGAATAAAAATCTTTTGGCAAATGTCCAAAAAGATTTATTATTCTTTGGCATGTGGATGATTTTACGCTTCAACTTTTGTTTGAACAAGAATTTTTGCTTGTTGATAACTCTCTTGCATCTGTTTCTAACCACTATATAGTTGGCCCTGTGAGCCTCCGACCTGTTGTTTTAGAACCGTTTAAAAGCCTGCCCTTTTCTAGAAATGGCTTCTTTGCAAACGCGATTAAACCAAGATTTGGGTCTCCTTTTGACAGTTCATGGAATGAGGAATGAATAACCTCATTCCAAGTAAAATCGTATTTGCAGCAAAGTTGACATTTCCATTACGGAAGCAGAATGACTAATCAAAGGTTCTAAAAAAATTGTTAAGGCCCTCCCAGTTAGCATGACTGTAATGCCAAACTAACTCTTTGGCAGGGGACCTCTGATTGGAGATTGGGCTTACCCGGAAACTTGTGTTAACCAAACAATGGTCGGAATTACCCAGGGGGCAACCAACTGAAACCACATATTTTTCAGGGTGTGTGGTGAGAAGCAGATCCAAAAGGTCCAAAGATCCAAAAGGGATCCTAGTGGGATTTTTAACAAGTTGAGAAAAATGGAACAGTGAGAAGAATAGTACAACTTGTTTCAAACAATCTGTATAGGAAAGCGATCTGTATAGGAAAGAGAAATGTATGACTTGCTTTTCAACGATAATTTTGACCCAAATATAGTGGAAGGTTGGGCTAGACCTTTTATATTTTTGAAGTGTGTTGAAAGAGATGTCATTTTTTACATAGATTACGATACCTCTTTTGGGTACGAAGTGTGAAATAAGTGAGTAGCCGGTAACACTAAAGTTATCATTATTGCTGCTAACTTGTGTTTCACATAGGGCTAAGATTGCTAGTTTAATTGAACTAAGATGACAATCGACGGCATGAAAATTCGTTTGCAACCCGCAAATGTTACAGAAATTAACATTAAAATTGGTAATTTTGTTAGAAAAATTAATAAACGAACAATTAATATAAACAAAATTTAAATCAAGATTAAAATAAAATTAGAGTTGAAATTGTAGTTAAATTCAAAATTAGACTTAAAGTCAACCCTAAAATTAACCGAGATCAAAATCTGAATTAAAATTCAGTTAAATATCTAAAAAATTATCATTTAAAATTTAATTAAAATGAAAAGTAAAATTGTACTATTTAAATAACCCGAGCTTGACAACACTTTAAAGTAAAAACAAAAAAAAGTATTAATATTAATATCAATATTAATAACAATAATTATAATTATATTTTGCTTTGAGCGAGCAAATGATTTATAACAACGTTCAACAGTTTTTAACATACACTTTTAAGTGACCTATTGAACGCAGCTACAACCAAAAACCCACTAAAAGCAAAATTTACCACCAGAAATTAATAAATTAAATTACGGTAATAACTATAACTACTAACTATAATAAATTTAAAATTGAGTGAATTGATAGTTAAAGAAGAACATACCACCATACGAGTGGAAGGGAGATAGATATATAATAGTTTTGTTTACCACAAGTTGATATTGAGAAGAAGTACCATTTTTGAACCATGCTGCTGTTACTCCAAGTTCATATAATATTCTGAGGAATACGGCATCAAATGCTTTTTTAATATCGAATAATACTACCACCACTTTATTGTTTTTTTCGATACTAGACTGAATTTCAGCTATAAAATCAATAAAGCAGCACCAGTATTGGATTTCCTGTTAAAGCCGTTTTCGTGTTTAGTTGTTAGATTGTCTCTTTTCTAAAAAAAAAGTATCAGTTGCCTATTTAAGTATGTTTCCAAACTTTAGAGAAAGTAGTTGAAATAGAGATTGGTCGAAAATTGTTTATGATAAATGGAAATAACTTTTTTTTTATTATTTATTATTATTTAATCTTTATTCTTCATTGGAAATTCATACAAAATGCTTACAACTAATAAAATATTATGATTAAGGAAAAAAAAAATTTAAAAATACATTACTTCATTACAATAACAATAATAACCACTAAAGTGATTCATGAAATTTCTTTAAAAAATTCAAAATTTAGTAAGAAAATATAATTTAAAAAATTTTTTCTAAACTAAAACTATAAAAGTTTAAAATCAAAAAATCCAATTAAGAATAAGTAATTGTATTATATATTAAAATAAAATAGTTTTAAATACCATATCAATTAAGAGTTCAACAATGTAAAAAGGTGAGGTGATAAAGGAAATTAAAATTTATATTTTTTTTTTTTTCCTAAGGGAGGTGGGAATCTTCCAAAGACTCCAAGAATTTCCCCTTGGTAGTGTCAGATTCTTACTGACTAAACCCACCTCCCCCTTTAGCCAATATAGTGAGATGAAACTCTTACCTGCGAACGCAGTATATTGGCTAGGGAGTAGGGATAGGAAAGGATAGGAAAATGGATACGGAAACATTGAATTGGGAGTGGGACTGTAAGGAAACAACGAATCCGCCTATTATTATTATTTTGCTAACAGTGACTAAAGCCGTCACAATAGTTACAACATGTAGTAGTAGTATATATTACTACATGAGGCAACTATTGAAGGCAACCCCCACTGTCACTGTAGCGGCTGTTATTATTGGTATTAATATTTTTTATTAATATTATTATTATTTTACTACAGAGTCAGCGCCATCAGTGGATTATAACGTGCAGCAGTATATAACACCTTACTTGCATGATATAACAATGCAAATGCATGATATACAAAAACAAAAATATTAAGAAAATATAATGCAAAAGATAAAAATATTAAGAACATATTACAAGGAGAAGCAAAACAAAATAAAATTTAATAAAACTTTATTTATTTTCATCGAACCTGGCACTATTTTTTGATATTTGAGGGGCGGTAATTAATTGTTTTATACAACTAGCCAATTCTTCTTTATATTCTTTTATTGACATTGTGGGAATCTCATCCTCTCCTGCTGCATTGGTATTGGACAAGCTATTGATTATTTTTATTACTTCATATCGATTTATAGCTTTGAATTGAAATATACTCTGTGTCCTAATTTTTGGAATAAATTCTTTTAAAACTTTTTCTCATATCATTCCCTACACAATAATATTGGTTGAATTGATTTTTTTTTTTTGATCTATCATTTTCACTCAGTTCTAAGTTCGGAAAAAATTAATTTGTTTTAATATTTGGCCCATTTATTTTTTTTATAACTCCCATGTTTTTTTTTGAATCTCCAACTGATTTTCAGATTGTTTTAAATCATACTCTTCTCTTGTTTTTCTCTTCAACCTAGTATATCTATTTAACCAGCACAAGTATTTCGTTTTAAAGTATTCTGATTCTCTGTTCTGCGCATATTTTTTATGCCAGTAGTGTTTTTTATCTATTAAATCTACACATTTTTCATTAATCCAAGGTGCACCAAATTTACTACATTTTTTTATTTCTTAAAAGGTAGTTTTTTATTCAACATGTTTTTGACGTGTAATGTCGAATTATCAGCAATTTGATCAGGTGCGACTCGTCATATTGTTCATTTCGTGCATGAACATCTTAAAAAAATCCATAGAAAACAAACATTTTATTTTAGCAATATACTTTTTTTTTCGTAACATATTTTTTTTTATATTACTATCGTTCAATATTATTTTTGTTTAACATTTTCGCAGAAAACACATACATATACGTATCTACATAGATATTCTTATCTGTTCTTCTATTTTTTGTGCGTTGTCCCAGCAAAGAAAAGCAACTCGTTCATTTGCAAAATGAAAGCAATTTTAATATACCAAAAAAATATGTAATTGCAAAGCAAAACAAAACAAAAAAAATCTTTAGTTTAACCCGCTATTTCGTTCAACTTCATTTTGAACGTAGAAAAAAAAAATTGCAAAGCGAAACAAAAACAAAACAAAAGGAATCTCTATAGTTTTTTGACAGCTATTTCGTTCAAATTAATTTTGAACGTAGACCTTTTCTAGCTAGAATATTATGTATGAAATGAACTATGAATACATACTATGTAAATATTAATAATGATTGATATGTGGATTGATGAATTGGAAAAAACAAAAAAATAAGAATATAATTTTGCCTATCAATAGCGACTATTTCGTTCATTTTGAACGTAAATTTTTACATTATTTTATGATATTATGATGATGAATTTTTTGGAAATCAAAGGAAAAAGAATAAAAATAGAATTATTAAAGCATTGTTTTTGTTTTGTTTGTACAAATTTTAGTATGTATGTAGGTATTAAAATAAATAGTAAAGTTTTGAATAATTTTTTTTAATACTTGAAGTAGTTTTATTTTAAAGTACATGAAGTACATATTTTGAAGTACATACATAGCTGAAAAGTAAAAGCAAATTTTAATTTTATATTTAAAAGAACTTAAAGTTAAAAAAATTTTTAAATATACCATTTCACAAAGAAGTGTCAGTAAAAAAAATGATATTAAAAATATATTAATTACCAAATTATATACTCTTATATATAAGTATATATACTTATATACCAAATTTAAAGTCAAAATTTAAATCTGGAAAAAAAGAAACAATAAGAAATTTTCATGTTGAAACATATCAGAGATACGAATTTATTACAGGTTGTAATAAATTAAGTAAATTGTTCCGTTGTTGTAAATTAAGTAAATTGTTCTGTTAAATTATTTAGCAAACTATGGTTCAGTGTTAGCAACTCATTTGGAAGATTCAACAGTTTTTCGTGTAACTGCCAGTGCTATACCAAATGACATTATAAATGCAATTAGTATTCTTATTTTAAATTCTATTAGGAGTGTAATAAATAAAGTCAATTTTCTATCTATATTAATGGACGAAACATCTGATATTAGCAATAAATCTCAGCTTTCTACAATGATACGGTATTGTACATGTCACGGCAATATAGAAGATAGATTTTTATTTTTTTCCGTCGTTATTTTAAAAAGAAACGCAGAAAATTTATCACAACATGTAGTTAAAATAATTAATGATTTCAATTACACGAAGAAAATTCTGTGTCAAGCTTATGATGGGGCAGCAGCCATGGCAGGTCATTTGTCGGGAACTCAAGTTAGAGTGAAACAGGTTTTTCCAAATGCAAAATTTATACATTGTGCGGCTCACCGATTTTCTTTAGTATTGTACGATGTTCTTAAATATAATCGAAAATGCCGAAGATTTTTTGAGAGATTATCGGGTATAGCCAGTTTTTTTTCTCAATCTTCAAAAAGATGTGCTTTATTAGATAAAATGTTGAAAAAAAGATTTCCAAATGTAGCCGCTACCAGATGGAGGTACAATTCTAAATTAATAGAAGTTGTTAAAAATTACCGAGATGGTTTAATAAAATATTGTGAAAAAATAATTAATTACGAAGATGATGACACGTTTTGGGATCCAAATACAATTAATTTATCTCAAGGATATTTCTGAATGATTTTGAGTCTCAGCTTTCGGTATTGATATTTGCCCAAATTTTTTGCTTTTCAGATGCTTTATACAATGTTCTTGAATCTAAAACATTGGATGTGGCTATTAAATGCAAAAGATATTGCATTAAATTTCTTGTAGAGACGAAACAAAATATATTTAATTTACGAGAAAATTTCGATATTTTTTTTGAAGAAACTAATAAATTAGAAGGCATTGTTTCATCATTTAGAGCTCGACATGGCATTGAAGAAAAACGGAATACAGAATGTGTTTTCATGAAATTATAGACTGCATTGTAGTGCAAATAAATACTAGATTTGCAGATCTAGAAGAATTAATGGTCGTCGGCCTATTAGACTCAAAACATTTTAAAGAGTACTCAAAAAAATTTCCTTTAAATTTACTAAATGGGTTCAAAATGTCATACGGTGATTTTTTGATTTTCTTAGTCTTAAAAATGAGTTATTTGTATTCTATTTATAAGCATAGTGATTTTTATGAGAGAACAATACAAGAAATTAATACAAGATTTAAATTCCATTTTTACTGAAATAGCAAATTATGTGAGCTAGTTTTAGCTTTACCAATAACGACATCATCAGTGGAATGATTTTTTTCAACATTAAAAAGAATCAAAACTTATTCACGTAACACTATGGGACAAAATAGCCTTTCTGAATTGGCAATACTATCCATTGAAAAAGAATTATTACATAAATTACAGTTGGAAGAGACATTTTATGACAAAGTTATAGAAATATTTTTATTAAAATCCAGAAGAATTGACCTAATTTATAAATAATGTTACCCGTAAGTACAATAATCATATTTCTAAAATTTTAATTTAATTTTTTTAACTTGTGTATTTTTTCTGAACGACAGCTATAAAATGTTACAAATCGCCACTGAATTTGATTAACCTCATTTTAACTTTTTACTAATCTTTCACATTTTTTATAATTTTATAGTTTATTTTCTTCATAGGGTGAGTTTTGTTATTGTTTACTTTTATATTTTTATATATTTAAGCTCGGTAATTATCCCGAAATATCTGATATATCATGGTGGAATAATGATATATTTACATCAGCATTAGGGTCGTTCGTTATTATAATGATCTACTCATGTATTGGATTTTGGCCTGGTAATAGCTTTATGCAAAAAAAATATTCATTGCATTCAACTATTGTTTCTATCATAAGTATTGTAAATATTAAAATTAAAATTACGGTTATATTAGCATTTTTTATATTTTCCAGGCAGGTACTAAATTTCTTAAGGAATATTTCAATTTGTAAATTTGAGTTTTACTCGAAGTAAAGGTAAAAAAGAAAATGTTATATAGAGGTTTTGAAATACTTGAATAGGGATTTTTAAAAACCATGGTAGTTATACCATCTGGACCGTTTGATTTTTTGTATCGGAAATTTTCAAGATTTTCATCACTACTCTCGTCCTAAAGTAAATTTTACCGAAGAAGTAGTCAACTTTAGGTACGGATGGTGGCTTTAGAGTTGACTGTGGCAGAGTTGAGTTGAAAGAGAAGTGCTTGTCAAACAAATCGCTTGTCGCTTTCTCTTTGGAATCTGATACAATTCTGTTGTTAATATCAACAAGCGGAGGAAAAGAAGACCCGCTAACACCTCTTTTATATTTGTTTCATGTGTCCAAAAGCATTTGCTACTCTTAGGCATGTGAATAAGTTTGCATTTCAACCTTAGGTTGAATAAGAATTCTTGCTTGTTGATAACCCTCTTCCGTGGTTTCCGAACCACTATATAGTTTGTCCTGATAACGTCCGACCTGTTGCTTTTGTACAGTTTAAAAGCCCTCCTCTTTTTTTAGAATTTCTTTACTGCAGATATGATTAAGCTAAGATTTGGACTATCGTTTACCAATTTCCTTGGAGTGAGGTATAAATAACTTCATTGCAAGTAAAATTGTTTCACAAATTGCATTTGCAGCAAAGTCAGTATTTGAATTCAAAGGATTTGACAAAGTTGTTAAGGTCATCCCAGTTCGCATGGCAATAGCGCCATACTAATTTTTTGGGATAAGCCCTTTGATTGGTGATTGTGCCTGTCCGGAAACTCGTTTTAATCAAACAATGATCGGAGTCACTGACGGGGCAAAC
The DNA here is from genome assembly GCA_947095535.1 of Poecilobothrus nobilitatus. Classification (NCBI taxonomy): domain Eukaryota; kingdom Metazoa; phylum Arthropoda; class Insecta; order Diptera; family Dolichopodidae; genus Poecilobothrus; species Poecilobothrus nobilitatus. The sequence continues at coordinate 144,491,409 of OX352772.1, forward strand.
AACTGAAACCCCAAATTTTTCAGGGTGTCTTGGGAGGAACAGATCCAAAAGGTGACTTTCCTAATCATCGCGGTCCGGGATCCTAGTGGGATTTTGGATAAGTTGAGAAAGATATAACCGAGATGATAATAGTCCAACTTGTTCCCAATTGAGTTTCGACTCAGAGAGGTGTTGTTGGAAAAGTGAATCCAGTCTTTATTGCAAATATTGAAATCACCCTCCGGAACAATTTCAGTTTCTGGAGATGAATCCAAAATTTTGTTTTTTCCCTAAGAGAGGTGGGAATCTTCCAAAGCCACAAAGAATTTCTCCTAGATATTTACTAACTAAACCCACCTAAACCCACTAAACTGGAGTTGGGTAGTATCAGATATTTACTAACTAAACCCACCACCCCCTTTAGCCAATACAATGGGATGAAACCCTTACCTGCTAACGCAGTATATTGGCTTGGGAGTAGCGATAGGAAATGGATGCGGAAACATGAAATTGGGAGTGGGACTGTAAGGAAACAATGAATCCGTAATTATGTAAGGTAATATACATGTACATATGTAATTAATAAGACAACCCCCACTGCCACTGTAGCAGGTATTATTATTGGTATTAGTATTCTTCTTAGTATTATTATTATTATTTTACTACAGGTTCAGGGCTATCAGTAGATTATAACGTGCAGTAGTATATAACACCTTCCTGCATGAAATAACCAAAGATGGCTCCACTGTAGCAGCTATTATTATAGAATTATTATTATTATATTACAATTATTATTATTATTATTATTACTACTATTATTATTATATAAAAACTATTAATTATACGATATGAAATACTAAATATGTTTTATTTATATGACCTGACCGGGGTTTGAATGCAAGACCCTCCGATTGAAAGGTTGGCGACTTAACTACTACGCCATGAGTTGACCTGGTTTAAGAGATTTTCAATTTCCACAACAGTTTTCTCTTCATTTGAGTTGGGTGATCTATACAAGAAACAGAAATGTATGATTTCCTTTACATGAGTACGATAGATCTCTAAGATCGCAGTGCTCTCTTGCGTTCCGCTTAAAAAAAAAATTATTTTCTTTTTAACGAGGACCCAAACCTAGTAAAAGGTTCAGCTAGAACATTTGAATTTATTAAGCAGCCAGTAGTATTAAAATTATTTAATTAGATAATTAGTTTGTGTTTCAGATAGGGTAAGGATTGGTGGTTGTTAATGCGCTGACGTATGTATTTAAATTGCAAAGTAATTTTTCTTCGAGTATTATTTTATTTTAATTGTATGTAATTTTACAATGTTAATTCCCAATAGTTTATTCTTTATAGTTTAATGTATTTAATTAATTTATTTCGAATTTGATAAGTTTTAAATTTTCTTCTTTTAAACAATGTTTTCTCTAATTTTTAATTTTATTTTATAAATTTTCCAAAATATTCTGAATAAATAGATATTCAGTATATTATATAAAGAGACAATTCTAAAGTTCTTTATAATCCTTTTCTTATTTTTTTTTTTAAATTTTTTTAATTTATTTTTATTTCAATATTCCTGGCGATATTTGCACTCTTTTCTTCTTGCTACTTGTGAAACGATTTGGAAATATAATATATTTCCAATATATATAATAATTTTGGTCATATTTCATTAACCTTTCTGTTAATTTGTTCTTCAATTTATCCAAGGAGATTTTATCATGACTTTAACGGTCCCAATATTACATAAGATTACCCAAGAACTTTATTCGGATAGTACTAGATAGATTCTCCGATTCGAGCCACGAACGTCAACTTGGAGTACTGTGCAAACATACCCTTATTGAATTGTCATATTTAATTTAAATTAATATTTGACAAAACAGAATAAAGGTAATAGAAGGGTCAAGAATAAGTTTTGGAATTATATAAAAATATAATAATTCCATACTTATACGGATAACCATAATTACCACCAGGTAATTATGTATGGATATTAGCCAAATTGATAAGAAGCAAGGTGGAAATGCTCGAATGGAACCAATTTAAAAGCTAAATTTTTGAATTTAATTTTTACTAACAAAGTTGGGTGTTTGTTTATTTTAGGAAGATGACAATCTGAACATACCGGACCCCTTGAAAGGATGAGGCTTTCAAAAAAGTAGAAGACCAACAAAAATAAACTAGAAGAAAGGAATTTTTTTTTTTTTTTTTAAGGTGAAATTTAAACCAAGGTAAACTAAATTTAAGATAAATCTAAAGAGAAGTGTAATAAGTAGTGTGAATATCGTATGAATGTAGTGTAATTGATATAAATTTAGAAATGCCTTTTTCTTTGAGTATTAATTGGTGCTAAACTAATTAGGAATCAATGAAATGGGTGTGATAAATAAATTGATTGATTTTGATTTTTTGATTGATTTAAAATGATTATTGTGAGCGTGAATGTGATATGCGGTGGTTTTAAATGATTTGGCCGGAGTGACTGGAGATGCCGGTAAATCGCCCGTCAATTGGGTATTGATTCTGGGCCGATTTCTGAAACATGTAACGCAAGTTCACATGTATTTTGTGGCCGCATTTTTCTTGGAAATAGGCCAAAATTTTTGTCTTATTACTTAGGAAAGTATAAGCTGTGGCTCTGCGTGTAATTTGAGCTTGTGATAATGCCGAGAAATTAACTCGCTGCAGTGATGGTTGGCAGGTTTCAAGATCGGGTGCTTGTTATCAAGTCCGAGGTCGGAATTAGTAATTCTACCTCCCGCTCACAAAATTCTATTTTTGTCTAAGAATGGATGTAGTGAGTAGATATGAGTAGATATAATGTGATATGTTTGAGTAGATTAAATATTTTTTTAAATTTGCATCGCGATTATTATTTTCGATAATGAAACCACCATTTCACTTGTGGATAAAAAACTTTCAACCTGAGTTTTACGTTCTTCTTGAAGCTTCCGGTATGCTCTGAGGTAGCATGCGATGATTCTCAAAAAATTTGAATAAGAATTGTAGCGTTCAATCAATTCGAACATGAATTCAAAATTCGGAAAGTGGTGTGTGGTACCAATTTTAGCAGGCTGTGTGAGAAGATTTATATATTCAGGTTTAAATTCTAGAGTGCTATGATCCAGGGGTTCTAACCCATTAGTGTGCATCTCTGCAGTACACTCACGTAAGATACATGATTCGTTGAACTATTTTTGGTTGGACATCAATTGTTTAGGAGTTAAACCGCGGAATATTAGATCCGCTGAATTGTTTTGTGTTGAAACGTGTTTCCAACTGTATCGTTTAGTGAGTTCTTGGATTTCCGATAGCTGATTTGCAATAAACGTTTTGAGTTTAAAAGGTTCGGTCCCTATCTACATCAAAGATACTGCCACTCCAAAGATAAATCGCGTCAAAAGTTAAATTTAGAGCCTTAAATATAGTTCTTCACTGTATTTATTAATTTTCTGAGTTCTTTCGCGTTATCCTTTAGGGAATTAGGCAAATTCAATAGAATATCTATATGAAGTTCTATTATTTTCCTTTTATTGTCGAAACAATCAAGTAATTTTTTCCACGTCTTGATATATACTTTCTCTGACAAAATTATGGCTCCTAACAGGCTCTTTGTATCGTTATCTAAAGCATTTAATAGACATGTGAATCTGGGAATGTATTTGAGGGAACCAGTTGTTTTTTACAATATTTTAATATAGAACTAAAAGATAATGCTATTCCCGTAGCTAAACCGTCTAAATTGTTCCATTGTTGTTGAAAAAACCATTAAAAAATAAATTGGGCATTTGTCTTCAAAAGATATAATAGAAAAATGTCATTGTAGAAAAACTCAGTCGCAAGATTCCTTGCAATAGGTGCGTTCACGAGACCCTGGTCAATTGGCGAACAAGCGGCCAGATTAGGTATTCTGTTCAACAAATCATACCAGACTTGTGGTGAACAGAATGAAAAAAAAAACATTATACACTTGTAAATGCCCAGCGCTCGCCAGGGCCAAAAGAGAGTAGCTCTGGGGAACCATGAATTTAACGAGCAATTTAGCGGCTAAGCAACCTGCAGAAATGGTAAGATTCCTGAATCCCGTGAAAAAGATCTAAAATTAAATCCCATATAACCTAAACATAGCCTTGTGGTCACGGTAGTGGCCATGCCATGTGTAGATTTAGTGGGAAAAAATGGTTATCGGTATTGGATTGTAGTGAGGGTGTTTATCAGATAGCATTAAGTGAAAGTTCTAAAAAACCTTGTACTTTTAGTACACCCTTCGGCTTCTATAGATTCAAAAAATTATATTTTTTTGTGAAAATAACACCGGAAGTTTTTCAAATGTCCAATGAAAAAAAATTTTAGGGAATTACAAATCTGGAAATTTATATTGATGATATATGTTTAGCAGCTGAAACTGAAGAAGAGCACGACAGAACGGTTGAGAAACGAATGGATGGGCCAAGGGATTTGAACATCAAATTTAACAAAAATAAACTTCAATATAGGAGAAGATTTTTTTTTAGGACATGATCAGTGCGGAGGGAATAGCTTGTGATCCAAGACGTATGCAAGGAGTAGAATAATGAAGTCAACCTAAAAATAAAACTGATTTGCAAAAATTGTTAGGACTTATTAACTATATGAGAAATTATGTACTTAACTTGAGCGAGGTGAGTAGTCCTTTAAGAGTTCTTTTGAAAAAAAGATGTAATTTTTACTTGTAATAAACAAAAAATAGAGTATAAGGAAAAAAAAGTTTTGATACAAAACGCGCCAGTTTTATAATATTTTATTTAATACAAATGAAGAAATGTCAATTAAAACTTATACTTCCAACAATGGTTTGGGGCATGTTTGATGCAACAAGGAACACCTGCATGTTTTGCATCAAGAAGTTTATCTGAAGCTGAAAGCAATTACGCTAAAATTGATAAGGAATTTCTTACGGTATTATACGGTTGCAAAAATTTCACCATTATATCTATGGTCGTAAAACGAAAATAATAACTGATCATAAGCCATTATTAGGGATTATGACGAAATTGTGGCATTCCATCTACAACGTCCTAAATAAAAGTTACAAAAGTATAATGTCAGTTTTACCCACAGACCTGGAATATATATGAATATTATGGAATATATATGAATTTATTAAGCCGATTTATTATCTAGAAATTTTAAAATAAGTAAAGAATCTGAAGTTGAAGAAGAGAATGGTCTTAATGATATGGTGCATACAATTAACGTTGCTGATAAAAAGAGAATGGCTTTTAAAAAAGAAACTAAAAATGATCCAGTTTTAAGCAAATTGTACGAAATAATTCGTGAGGGGTGGCCTCCAACTTAAGCGCAATTACCTATTGAATTAGGAATTTTTTGGAGAAATAAAAATGATTTATTTATCGATAATAATTTAATATTTCTTAATAATCGCGTTTTAGTTCCAAAAACTTTAAGACCGGATATATTACAAAAACTTCATTGTCTCAATTGGAAAATTGAATTGACAAAACTTTGAGTAGAGGTAGATCTTTAGTATATTGGCCCAATATGAGAGAAAATATCGAAAAAATAATATCTAGATGTAGTGTTCGTTGAATAGTAAAACAACAAGTACGGTTAGCGAACTATTACAATTTTATTTGCACTCATGGCATTCCAAAAGAAGTAGTGGCAGACAATATCCCTTTTATTTCCTATCACTTCAAACAACTCGTATACCAATGGGAATTTAAAATTACAAAAAGTAGTCCCTTGTATGCTAAATCTAACGGATTTGCGGAAAAAATAGTAGGCATAGCTAAAGTTTAGTTTTCGGGAAATTCTCGAGCGATTTTGCAAATTTCCTATTCCGAATCTCGAGAATGAAATTTTTAACATTTTCGCCAAATCCCGAATCTCGAGAATTCCACAAGATTTCTTGAGAAATCCAGTTTCTGTTTTTAATTTTTTAGTTTCTGTTTTTATTAATTGAAAAAACGATTTTTTTTAAATGAATGATCAATGTTTTGAAATAAATGAGTATACATTGCATTATCTGATACAAAATTTACAGCTATTATGTATACATTACATTATCTGGTACAAAATCTAGTAGAGCTTTGTTGGCATAACCAACGACAATAAAGCTATTGCATATAATGTATGTGACTTCTGATCGAAATATTTATTACTTAAGAAATGAAATTTCCTAGGAAATATTAAGTAATTTGTTATTAATTTGAAAAAACGATTATATAGCAATACATACATATATTATAGCATATTATATCATACATTTAGCTTTATCTATTTTCGTCAACAGCCAGACAAACGCCAAAACAATGTATGTGTATGTATGTATACAGATTTAAGAAAAAAAATAAAAAATTTTAAGAGAAGTTTGTTTATTCAATATGGATGTGTGTATTGTAATTTTTAAAGGAGACGATTTTTTTATATTTACTTTCGAAGGTTGCTTTTATTGCTTTTAAATGTTTTATTAACTGCACGTATTTAAAATTTCATGGTCAATTTTTTCTTATTCTTGTTTTTTTTTTTAATTTCTTTGTTTTTACACCGATTTTAGGATTTTTCACATGTTTTTTTTTAAATTTTATCGATGACTCGAGAATTCTCCAGAAATCCCGAATCTAGAGATTGATTTTTCTCGGGAAATACCCAACTCCAGGCATAGCTAAACGACCAGTAATCAACTTATTGGAATCAAACAATAGTTTATGGCTAGCTTTGTTGGAATACCGAAATGCACCTAGAACCTAGGTTCAGTTGTTCCGCCAATTGAAGTACCGCCAACTGCACCTAGGTTCAGTTCTTCCGCCAATTGAAGTACTAATGGGGAGAAAAACAAAAATATTGTTACTATGTAGAGAAGAATTCTTTCAAAATAAAAATGTTGCAAATGAAGTATACGCAAATTTAATGAAAAATAGTGAACGCAATAAATTTTATTACGATAGAAGTAGTAAGTTTAAGAGAGACTTTTTTGAAGGGGAAAAAGTTATAATAAAATAGTTATTGGGTACCAAGAACTATTAAATCAAAACATAAATTGCGATCGTATTGGGTTGAATTTAAGAATGGAAAGATTTTCAGAAGAAAATAAAATTATATTAAAAAAACAAATCTATAAAATCAAAAATTAATTCTGTCACATTGCACTTATTGATAAAAATGTATTAGTAAAATTAGGTATTAATAAAAATTTAGATAGAAAAATATAAATACAGAGAAAAATAATAAAATAAAATTTAAATTAGATGTATTATAAATAATTTAAAAAATAATGAATTTAAAATAAAATTGAACTTAAATGAAATTAAAAAATAAAATAAAGCTATTAATGATAGGTTTAGGAATTTGAAATTAATTTGAAAAATAATGAATTGAAAATAAAATTGAATTAAGATGTATTAAATTAAAAATTTATAATAATACTATTAAGATAAGGCTAAGAATTAAAAAAAATAAATAGATAAATAAAAAGGATAGAGATGTATTATATATGTAGATTCACTACATGTATTGTATGTATGTATTATATGTAAATTCACTTCAGTTACACTACTATAACATATGATTTGAGAAGTGACGTTTAATAAAAAGATGTGACACAGTTGCAATAGAGTACTCATAGTAACAAGTAGTTTTATTAAATAATACACATGATACATGGTTACTGGAGTTGTTTCCGATATGGGATAATCTAAGTCAAATCAAAGTCTAAGAAACCATTTCGTAGATTCAGGATATCTGTATAATGGCAGAATTATTAATATTCTTCCAATAAAAGAAGTAATGAATTTAAAATATACATCATATCTGACAATTTCACTCAAAATATTTGAGCTGCATCTACTGCTGAAAATATTGAACGACCAAAAGTCAAATTATGTATTCAACTACGATCACATTCAGTGTCGTCATCTATAAAAAGATGTGTTAAGCTTGATAAATTTCATAGCGAAAATGAAATAGTATGGATGACTTCATTAAAGCAGTTAATTATTGGTTTATATTCAATAGTAAAGTTCTCAGAGTAGATTAGAGAAATAGAAAAGCAGCTTCTGGGATAGCTCTTGAAAAACAAAACGAAATTCTCGATAAATTTTATAAAATTATTTTAAATTTAAGGATAGTTCAAAAAAAAAAGTTTGTTATCTTTTTAAAAAGGTATTTTAATTAGTAACAGGTCATTAAGAGATCTTTTTTTATATTTAAAACAAAATTATAAGTTCGATTTTATTTTAACGAATCGACTTAACCAAGTCGTTTTAGCAAACTTCTTTTGTTATATTAGATTTATGGGAGGTCTTAACGATTACCCTTCTACCTTAGATTTTAAATGTAGATTCCGTTCCCACTTTTTGGGTAAGCTTATTTAACTTGAGTGAATTAAATTTTTTAATGATTATACTATTATATATAAAATTACTATTTAATATAACATATACTAATGTTATACTATTATATATATAAAATAAAAAAATATCAACACCACCAACACGTAAGTACGATTATTATGCTGTTTTAATAATTTTTTTTAGACTCTTTCTATAAAAATGTAAGTTATATGTATATACATAATGTAGCTACATAATATTTATTTATTTATATTCATATTACAAACCACATCACATAGGATATTGCAATAATACAAAACCATCGGCTACTAAGACATTATAGGCCGAATACTATTATTAAATTTTACACTAATATTTATTTGTTTATATTATACATTATATATTTAAACTATACTTGGTAGCAAGTGGGATTTGTTTTCAATTAATAAAACTTGCTACCTGTGCAGAATTTGAGCCCGCACCCCCTCGGTTAATAAGCCACGTGCTGGACTACTAGGCTACCGAGGACCCTATAATACTGTTAATATTCTATTTTTAAATCCAAATAAAACAATTTTAAATTAATCAAATGTAGAAGTTGATCAAGATATTCGTTTGAAGTTAAATTGGCTGGATAAAGAAGAAAATCAGAAGATGATTTTATAATAAAAAAAATCTTTTTTGCAAGAACTTCCAATAACAAATTTTGATGACAATACCAAAATTGGGAAGATTTCGATGAACTTAATCTTGACGCTTACGAAAATTTAGCGGGATACACTATTAAAAACTGCAAATCAGTTATACATGGATCTAGTTATACATGGATTAATGAAATTTGCGGGAGGGTTTAATAATACCTTAAAATATTTTCTTAAATATTTTTAAAAATTTAGAAATATTTCAAGAGATAAACCAAGAAAAATTAAAATTACCAATGGCTATTTAAATAACTTGTTGAAATTTGATGAACATATCAATATTCCTGAAAGTGCAAAAACAAATTATTTTTCCGTGCACTAATGTATATTTTATAATAAAAAATTTAAATCAAGATTTAACAAAATTCAGAAATACACAAAAATAAAAAATAAGAAAAATATGCCAATAAAAATTATATAAAAATTACAAAAAAGTCCAGTAAATTCATTGTTCTGCTATAGTCTTAACTCTTATTTCAACAAAATAATTTTAACCCTTAAATGAAAGAACAAAATCTTTTTGTTTTTATTATGAGCATATATACCTTACTAAGGTACTTTAAGACTATATGTATTGTCATATGTATTTTTGAAACGTATTACCCAGAGTCAACAATAATGGAAGAGTCAACAATAATGTATTAGTGCATACATTCAAACAAATGAGAGTACAATTTCGTTTTAAAAAATTGTTTTTGTTCTTATTATTTTGTATTTTTTTTCGAAAAAATGCCCTTTTTTAACGATTTGCATTACGAGTTTTCGTTATGAAATATTTCCCAGAATAATAATAAGAATAAGGGGCATGTTTGATGCAACAAGGAACACCTGTATGTTTTGCATCAAGAAGTTTATCTGAAGCTGAAAGCAATTACGCTAAAATTGATAAGGAATTTCTTACGGTATTATACGGTTGCAAAAATTTCACCATTATATCTATGGTCGTAAAACGAAAATAATAACTGATCATAAGCCATTATTAGGGATTATGACGAAATTGTGGCATTCCATCTACAACGTCCTAAATAAAAGTTACAAAAGTATAATGTCAGTTTTACCCACAGACCTGGAATATATATGAATATTATGGAATATATATGAATTTATTAAGCCGATTTATTATCTAGAAATTTTAAAATAAGTAAAGAATCTGAAGTTGAAGAAGAGAATGGCCTTAATGATATGGTGCATACAATTAACGTTGCTGATAAAAAGAGAATGGCTTTTAAAAAAGAAACTAAAAATGATCCAGTTTTAAGCAAATTGTACGAAATAATTCGTGAGGGGTGGCCTCCAACTTAAGCGCAATTACCTATTGAATTAGGAAATTTTTGGAGAAATAAAAATGATTTATTTATCGATAATAATTTAATATTTCTTAATAATCGCGTTTTAGTTCCAAAAACTTTAAGACCGGATATATTACAAAAACTTCATTGTCTCAATTGGAAAATTGAATTGACAAAACTTTGAGTAGAGGTAGATCTTTAGTATATTGGCCCAATATGAGAGAAAATATCGAAAAAATAATATCTAGATGTAGTGTTCGTTGAATAGTAAAACAACAAGTACGGTTAGCGAACTATTACAATTTTATTTGCACTCATGGCATTCCAAAAGAAGTAGTGGCAGACAATATCCCTTTTATTTCCTATCACTTCAAACAACTCGTATACCAATGGGAATTTAAAATTACAAAAAGTAGTCCCTTGTATGCTAAATCTAACGGATTTGCGGAAAAAATAGTAGGCATAGCTAAAGTTTAGTTTTCGGGAAATTCTCGAGCGATTTTGCAAATTTCCTATCCCGAATCTCGAGAATGAAATTTTTAACATTTTCGCCAAATCCCGAATCTCGAGAATTCCTCAAGATTTCTTGAGAAATCCAGTTTCTGTTTTTAATTTTTTAGTTTCTGTTTTTATTAATTGAAAAAACCATTTTTTTTAAATGAATGATCAATGTTTTGAAATAAATGAGTATACATTGCATTATCTGATACAAAATTTACAGCTATTATGTATACATTACATTATCTGGTACAAAATCTAGTAGAGCTTTGTTGGCATAACCAACGACAATAAAGCTATTGCATATAATGTATGTGACTTCTGATCGAAATATTTATTACTTAAGAAATGAAATTTCCTAGGAAATATTAAGTAATTTGTTATTAATTTGAAAAAACGATTATATAGCAATACATACATATATTATAGCATATTATATCATACATTTAGCTTTATCTATTTTCGTCAACAGCCAGACAAACGCCAAAACAATGTATGTGTATGTATGTATTCAGATTTAAGAAAAAAAATAAAAAATTTAAGAGAAGTTTGTTTATTCAATATGGATGTGTGTATTGTAATTTTTAAAGGAGACGATTTTTTTATATTTACTTTCGAAGGTTGCTTTTATTGCTTTTAAATGTTTTATTAACTGCACGTATTTAAAATTTCATGGTCAATTTTTTCCTATTCTTGTTTTTTTTTTTAATTTCTTTGTTTTTACACCGATTTTAGGATTTTTCACATGTTTTTTTTTAAATTTTATCGATGACTCGAGAATTCTCCAGAAATCCCGAATCTAGAGATTGATTTTTCTCGGGAAATACCCAACTCTAGGCATAGCTAAACGACCACTAATCAACTTATTGGAATCAAACAATAGTTTATGGCTAGCTTTGTTGGAATACCGAAATGCACCTAGAACCTAGGTTCAGTTGTTCCGCCAATTGAAGTACCGCCAACTGCACCTAGGTTCAGTTCTTCCGCCAATTGAAGTACTAATGGGGAGAAAAACAAAAATATTGTTACTATGTAGAGAAGAATTCTTTCAAAATAAAAATGTTGCAAATGAAGTATACGCAAATTTAATGAAAAATAGTGAACGCAATAAATTTTATTACGATAGAAGTAGTAAGTTTAAGAGAGACTTTTTTGAAGGGGGAAAAAGTTATAATAAAATAGTTATTGGGTACCAAGAACTATTAAATCAAAACATAAATTGCGATCGTATTGGGTTGAATTTAAGAATGGAAAGATTTTCAGAAGAAAATAAAATTATATTAAAAAAACAAATCTATAAAATCAAAAATTAATTCTGTCACATTGCACTTATTGATAAAAATGTATTAGTAAAATTAGGTATTAATAAAAATTTAGATAGAAAAATATAAATACAGAGAAAAATAATAAAATAAAATTTAAATTAGATGTATTATAAATAATTTAAAAAATAATGAATTTAAAATAAAATTGAACTTAAATGAAATTAAAAAATAAAATAAAGCTATTAATGATAGGTTTAGGAATTTGAAATTAATTTGAAAAATAATGAATTGAAAATAAAATTGAATTAAGATGTATTAAATTAAAAATTTATAATAATACTATTAAGATAAGGCTAAGAATTAAAAAAAATAAATAGATAAATAAAAAGGATAGAGATGTATTATATATGTAGATTCACTACATGTATTGTATGTATGTATTATATGTAAATTCACTTCAGTTACACTACTATAACATATGATTTGAGAAGTGACGTTTAATAAAAAGATGTGACACAGTTGCAATAGAGTACTCATAGTAACAAGTAGTTTTATTAAATAATACACATGATACATGGTTACTGGAGTTGTTTCCGATATGGGGTAATCTAAGTCAAATCAAAGTCTAAGAAACCATTTCGTAGATTCAGGATATCTGTATAATGGCAGAATTATTAATATTCTTCCAATAAAAGAAGTAATGAATTTAAAATATACATCATATCTGACAATTTCACTCAAAATATTTGAGCTGCATCTACTGCTGAAAATATTGAACGACCAAAAGTCAAATTATGTATTCAACTACGATCACATTCAGTGTCGTCATCTATAAAAAGATGTGTTAAGCTTGATAAATTTCATAGCGAAAATGAAATAGTATGGATGACTTCATTAAAGCAGTTAATTATTGGTTTATATTCAATAGTAAAGTTCTCAGAGTAGATTAGAGAAATAGAAAAGCAGCTTCTGGGATAGCTCTTGAAAAACAAAACGAAATTCTCGATAAATTTTATAAAATTATTTTAAATTTAAGGATAGTTCAAAAAAAAAAGTTTGTTATCTTTTTAAAAAGGTATTTTAATTAGTAACAGGTCATTAAGAGATCTTTTTTTATATTTAAAACAAAATTATAAGTTCGATTTTATTTTAACGAATCGACTTAACCAAGTCGTTTTAGCAAACTTCTTTTGTTATATTAGATTTATGGGAGGTCTTAACGATTACCCTTCTACCTTAGATTTTAAATGTAGATTCCGTTCCCACTTTTTGGGTAAGCTTATTTAACTTGAGTGAATTAAATTTTTTAATGATTATACTATTATATATAAAATTACTATTTAATATAACATATACTAATGTTATACTATTATATATATAAAATAAAAAAATATCAACACCACCAACACGTAAGTACGATTATTATGCTGTTTTAATAAATTTTTTTAGACTCTTTCTATAAAAATGTAAGTTATATGTATATACATAATGTAGCTACATAATATTTATTTATTTATATTCATATTACAAACCACATCACATAGGATATTGCAATAATACAAAACCATCGGCTACTAAGACATTATAGGCCGAATACTATTATTAAATTTTACACTAATATTTATTTGTTTATATTATACATTATATATTTAAACTATACTTGGTAGCAAGTGGGATTTGTTTTCAATTAATAAAACTTGCTACCTGTGCAGAATTTGAGCCCGCACCCGCTCGGTTAATAAGCCACGTGCTGGACTACTAGGCTACCGAGGACCCTATAATACTGTTAATATTCTATTTTTAAATCCAAATAAAACAATTTTAAATTAATCAAATGTAGAAGTTGATCAAGATATTCGTTTGAAGTTAAATTGGCTGTATAAAGAAGAAAATCAGAAGATGATTTTATAATAAAAAAAATCTTTTTTGCAAGAACTTCCAATAACAAATTTTGATGACAATACCAAAATTGGGAAGATTTCGATGAACTTAATCTTGACGCTTACGAAAATTTAGCGGGATACACTATTAAAAACTGCAAATCAGTTATACATGGATCTAGTTATACATGGATTAATGAAATTTGCGGGAGGGTTTAATAATACCTTAAAATATTTTCTTAAATATTTTTAAAAATTTAGAAATATTTCAAGAGATAAACCAAGAAAAATTAAAATCACCAATGGCTATTTAAATAACTTGTTGAAATTTGATGAACATATAAATATTCCTGAAAGTGCAAAAACAAATTATTTTTCCGTGCACTAATGTATATTTTATAATAAAAAATTGAAATCAAGATTTAACAAAATTCAGAAATACACAAAAATAAAAAATAAGAAAAATATGCCAATAAAACTTATATAAAAATTACAAAAAAGTCCAGTAAATTCATTGTTCTGCTATAGTCTTAACTCTTATTTCAACAAAATAATTTTAACCCTTAAATGAAAGAACAAAATCTTTTTGTTTTTATTATGAGCATATATACCTTACTAAGGTACTTTAAGACTATATGTATTGTCATATGTATTTTTGAAACGTATTACCCAGAGTCAACAATAATGGAAGAGTCAACAATAATGTATTAGTGCATACATTCAAACAAATGAGAGTACAATTTCGTTTTAAAAAATTGTTTTTGTTCTTATTATTTTGTATTTTTTTTCGAAAAAATGCCCTTTTTTAACGATTTGCATTACGAGTTTTCGTTATGAAATATTTCCCAGAATAATAATAAGAATAAGGGGCATGTTTGATGCAACAAGGAACACCTGTATGTTTTGCATCAAGAAGTTTATCTGAAGCTGAAAGCAATTACGCTAAAATTGATAAGGAATTTCTTACGGTATTATACGGTTGCAAAAATTTCACCATTATATCTATGGTCGTAAAACGAAAATAATAACTGATCATAAGCCATTATTAGGGATTATGACGAAATTGTGGCATTCCATCTACAACGTCCTAAATAAAAGTTACAAAAGTATAATGTCAGTTTTACCCACAGACCTGGAATATATATGAATATTATGGAATATATATGAATTTATTAAGCCGATTTATTATCTAGAAATTTTAAAATAAGTAAAGAATCTGAAGTTGAAGAAGAGAATGGTCTTAATGATATGGTGCATACAATTAACGTTGCTGATAAAAAGAGAATGGCTTTTAAAAAAGAAACTAAAAATGATCCAGTTTTAAGCAAATTGTACGAAATAATTCGTGAGGGGTGGCCTCCAACTTAAGCGCAATTACCTATTGAATTAGGAAATTTTTGGAGAAATAAAAATGATTTATTTATCGATAATAATTTAATATTTCTTAATAATCGCGTTTTAGTTCCAAAAACTTTAAGACCGGATATATTACAAAAACTTCATTGTCTCAATTGGAAAATTGAATTGACAAAACTTTGAGTAGAGGTAGATCTTTAGTATATTGGCCCAATATGAGAGAAAATATCGAAAAAATAATATCTAGATGTAGTGTTCGTTGAATAGTAAAACAACAAGTACGGTTAGCGAACTATTACAATTTTATTTGCACTCATGGCATTCCAAAAGAAGTAGTGGCAGACAATATCCCTTTTATTTCCTATCACTTCAAACAACTCGTATACCAATGGGAATTTAAAATTACAAAAAGTAGTCCCTTGTATGCTAAATCTAACGGATTTGCGGAAAAAATAGTAGGCATAGCTAAAGTTTAGTTTTCGGGAAATTCTCGAGCGATTTTGCAAATTTCCTATTCCGAATCTCGAGAATGAAATTTTTAACATTTTCGCCAAATCCCGAATCTCGAGAATTCCTCAAGATTTCTTGAGAAATCCAGTTTCTGTTTTTAATTTTTTAGTTTCTGTTTTTATTAATTGAAAAAACGATTTTTTTTAAATGAATGATCAATGTTTTGAAATAAATGAGTATACATTGCATTATCTGATACAAAATTTACAGCTATTATGTATACATTACATTATCTGGTACAAAATCTAGTAGAGCTTTGTTGGCATAACCAACGACAATAAAGCTATTGCATATAATGTATGTGACTTCTGATCGAAATATTTATTACTTAAGAAATGAAATTTCCTAGGAAATATTAAGTAATTTGTTATTAATTTGAAAAAACGATTATATAGCAATACATACATATATTATAGCATATTATATCATACATTTAGCTTTATCTATTTTCGTCAACAGCCAGACAAACGCCAAAACAATGTATGTGTATGTATGTATACAGATTTAAGAAAAAAAATAAAAAATTTTAAGAGAAGTTTGTTTATTCAATATGGATGTGTGTATTGTAATTTTTAAAGGAGACGATTTTTTTATATTTACTTTCGAAGGTTGCTTTTATTGCTTTTAAATGTTTTATTAACTGCACGTATTTAAAATTTCATGGTCAATTTTTTCTTATTCTTGTTTTTTTTTTTAATTTCTTTGTTTTTACACCGATTTTAGGATTTTTCACATGTTTTTTTTTAAATTTTATCGATGACTCGAGAATTCTCCAGAAATCCCGAATCTAGAGATTGATTTTTCTCGGGAAATACCCAACTCTAGGCATAGCTAAACGACCAGTAATCAACTTATTGGAATCAAACAATAGTTTATGGCTAGCTTTGTTGGAATACCGAAATGCACCTAGAACCTAGGTTCAGTTGTTCCGCCAATTGAAGTACCGCCAACTGCACCTAGGTTCAGTTCTTCCGCCAATTGAAGTACTAATGGGGAGAAAAACAAAAATATTGTTACTATGTAGAGAAGAATTCTTTCAAAATAAAAATGTTGCAAATGAAGTATACGCAAATTTAATGAAAAATAGTGAACGCAATAAATTTTATTACGATAGAAGTAGTAAGTTTAAGAGAGACTTTTTTGAAGGGGGAAAAAGTTATAATAAAATAGTTATTGGGTACCAAGAACTATTAAATCAAAACATAAATTGCGATCGTATTGGGTTGAATTTAAGAATGGAAAGATTTTCAGAAGAAAATAAAATTATATTAAAAAAACAAATCTATAAAATCAAAAATTAATTCTGTCACATTGCACTTATTGATAAAAATGTATTAGTAAAATTAGGTATTAATAAAAATTTAGATAGAAAAATATAAATACAGAGAAAAATAATAAAATAAAATTTAAATTAGATGTATTATAAATAATTTAAAAAATAATGAATTTAAAATAAAATTGAACTTAAATGAAATTAAAAAATAAAATAAAGCTATTAATGATAGGTTTAGGAATTTGAAATTAATTTGAAAAATAATGAATTGAAAATAAAATTGAATTAAGATGTATTAAATTAAAAATTTATAATAATACTATTAAGATAAGGCTAAGAATTAAAAAAAATAAATAGATAAATAAAAAGGATAGAGATGTATTATATATGTAGATTCACTACATGTATTGTATGTATGTATTATATGTAAATTCACTTCAGTTACACTACTATAACATATGATTTGAGAAGTGACGTTTAATAAAAAGATGTGACACAGTTGCAATAGAGTACTCATAGTAACAAGTAGTTTTATTAAATAATACACATGATACGTGGTTACTGGAGTTGTTTCCGATATGGGGTAATCTAAGTCAAATCAAAGTCTAAGAAACCATTTCGTAGATTCAGGATATCTGTATAATGGCAGAATTATTAATATTCTTCCAATAAAAGAAGTAATGAATTTAAAATATACATCATATCTGACAATTTCACTCAAAATATTTGAGCTGCATCTACTGCTGAAAATATTGAACGACCAAAAGTCAAATTATGTATTCAACTACGATCACATTCAGTGTCGTCATCTATAAAAAGATGTGTTAAGCTTGATAAATTTCATAGCGAAAATGAAATAGTATGGATGACTTCATTAAAGCAGTTAATTATTGGTTTATATTCAATAGTAAAGTTCTCAGAGTAGATTAGAGAAATAGAAAAGCAGCTTCTGGGATAGCTCTTGAAAAACAAAACGAAATTCTCGATAAATTTTATAAAATTATTTTAAATTTAAGGATAGTTCAAAAAAAAAAGTTTGTTATCTTTTTAAAAAGGTATTTTAATTAGTAACAGGTCATTAAGAGATCTTTTTTTATATTTAAAACAAAATTATAAGTTCGATTTTATTTTAACGAATCGACTTAACCAAGTCGTTTTAGCAAACTTCTTTTGTTATATTAGATTTATGGGAGGTCTTAACGATTACCCTTCTACCTTAGATTTTAAATGTAGATTCCGTTCCCACTTTTTGGGTAAGCTTATTTAACTTGAGTGAATTAAATTTTTTAATGATTATACTATTATATATAAAATTACTATTTAATATAACATATACTAATGTTATACTATTATATATATAAAATAAAAAAATATCAACACCACCAACACGTAAGTACGATTATTATGCTGTTTTAATAAATTTTTTTAGACTCTTTCTATAAAAATGTAAGTTATATGTATATACATAATGTAGCTACATAATATTTATTTATTTATATTCATATTACAAACCACATCACATAGGATATTGCAATAATACAAAACCATCGGCTACTAAGACATTATAGGCCGAATACTATTATTAAATTTTACACTAATATTTATTTTTTTATATTATACATTATATATTTAAACTATACTTGGTAGCAAGTGGGATTTGTTTTCAATTAATAAAACTTGCTACCTGTGCAGAATTTGAGCCCGCACCCCCTCGGTTAATAAGCCACGTGCTGGACTACTAGGCTACCGAGGACCCTATAATACTGTTAATATTCTATTTTTAAATCCAAATAAAACAATTTTAAATTAATCAAATGTAGAAGTTGATCAAGATATTCGTTTGAAGTTAAATTGGCTGGATAAAGAAGAAAATCAGAAGATGATTTTATAATAAAAAAAATCTTTTTTGCAAGAACTTCCAATAACAAATTTTGATGACAATACCAAAATTGGGAAGATTTCGATGAACTTAATCTTGACGCTTACGAAAATTTAGCGGGATACACTATTAAAAACTGCAAATCAGTTATACATGGATCTAGTTATACATGGATTAATGAAATTTGCGGGAGGGTTTAATAATACCTTAAAATATTTTCTTAAATATTTTTAAAAATTTAGAAATATTTCAAGAAATAAACCAAGAAAAATTAAAATTACCAATGGCTATTTAAATAACTTGTTGAAATTTGATGAACATATAAATATTCCTGAAAGTGCAAAAACAAATTATTTTTCCGTGCACTAATGTATATTTTATAATAAAAAATTGAAATCAAGATTTAACAAAATTCAGAAATACACAAAAATAAAAAATAAGAAAAATATGCCAATAAAACTTATATAAAAATTACAAAAAAGTCCAGTAAATTCATTGTTCTGCTATAGTCTTAACTCTTATTTCAACAAAATAATTTTAACCCTTAAATGAAAGAACAAAATCTTTTTGTTTTTATTATGAGCATATATACCTTACTAAGGTACTTTAAGACTATATGTATTGTCATATGTATTTTTGAAACGTATTACCCAGAGTCAACAATAATGGAAGAGTGAACAATAATGTATTAGTGCATACATTCAAACAAATGAGAGTACAATTTCGTTTTAAAAAATTGTTTTTGTTCTTATTATTTTGTATTTTTTTTCGAAAAAATGCCCTTTTTTAACGATTTGCATTACGAGTTTTCGTTATGAAATATTTCCCAGAATAATAATAAGAATAAGGGGCATGTTTGATGCAACAAGGAACACCTGTATGTTTTGCATCAAGAAGTTTATCTGAAGCTGAAAGCAATTACGCTAAAATTGATAAGGAATTTCTTACGGTATTATACGGTTGCAAAAATTTCACCATTATATCTATGGTCGTAAAACGAAAATAATAACTGATCATAAGCCATTATTAGGGATTATGACGAAATTGTGGCATTCCATCTACAACGTCCTAAATAAAAGTTACAAAAGTATAATGTCAGTTTTACCCACAGACCTGGAATATATATGAATATTATGGAATATATATGAATTTATTAAGCCGATTTATTATCTAGAAATTTTAAAATAAGTAAAGAATCTGAAGTTGAAGAAGAGAATGGTCTTAATGATATGGTGCATACAATTAACGTTGCTGATAAAAAGAGAATGGCTTTTAAAAAAGAAACTAAAAATGATCCAGTTTTAAGCAAATTGTACGAAATAATTCGTGAGGGGTGGCCTCCAACTTAAGCGCAATTACCTATTGAATTAGGAAATTTTTGGAGAAATAAAAATGATTTATTTATCGATAATAATTTAATATTTCTTAATAATCGCGTTTTAGTTCCAAAAACTTTAAGACCGGATATATTACAAAAACTTCATTGTCTCAATTGGAAAATTGAATTGACAAAACTTTGAGTAGAGGTAGATCTTTAGTATATTGGCCCAATATGAGAGAAAATATCGAAAAAATAATATCTAGATGTAGTGTTCGTTGAATAGTAAAACAACAAGTACGGTTAGCGAACTATTACAATTTTATTTGCACTCATGGCATTCTAAAAGAAGTAGTGGCAGACAATATCCCTTTTATTTCCTATCACTTCAAACAACTCGTATACCAATGGGAATTTAAAATTACAAAAAGTAGTCCCTTGTATGCTAAATCTAACGGATTTGCGGAAAAAATAGTAGGCATAGCTAAAGTTTAGTTTTCGGGAAATTCTCGAGCGATTTTGCAAATTTCCTATCCCGAATCTCGAGAATGAAATTTTTAACATTTTCGCCAAATCCCGAATCTCGAGAATTCCTCAAGATTTCTTGAGAAATCCAGTTTCTGTTTTTAATTTTTTAGTTTCTGTTTTTATTAATTGAAAAAACGATTTTTTTTAAATGAATGATCAATGTTTTGAAATAAATGAGTATACATTGCATTATCTGATACAAAATTTACAGCTATTATGTATACATTACATTATCTGGTAAAAAATCTAGTAGAGCTTTGTTGGCATAACCAACGACAATAAAGCTATTGCATATAATGTATGTGACTTCTGATCGAAATATTTATTACTTAAGAAATGAAATTTCCTAGGAAATATTAAGTAATTTGTTATTAATTTGAAAAAACGATTATATAGCGATACATACATATATTATAGCATATTATATCATACATTTAGCTTTATCTATTTTCGTCAACAGCCAGACAAACGCCAAAACAATGTATGTGTATGTATGTATACAGATTTAAGAAAAAAAATAAAAATTTTAAGAGAAGTTTGTTTATTCAATATGGATGTGTGTATTGTAATTTTTAAAGGAGACGATTTTTTTATATTTACTTTCGAAGGTTGCTTTTATTGCTTTTAAATGTTTTATTAACTGCACGTATTTAAAATTTCATGGTCAATTTTTTCTTATTATTGTTTTTTTTTTAATTTCTTTGTTTTTACACCGATTTTAGGATTTTTCACATGTTTTTTTTTAAATTTTATCGATGACTCGAGAATTCTCCAGAAATCCCGAATCTAGAGATTGATTTTTCTCGGGAAATACCCAACTCTAGGCATAGCTAAACGACCAGTAATCAACTTATTGGAATCAAACAATAGTTTATGGCTAGCTTTGTTGGAATACCGAAATGCACCTAGAACCTAGGTTCAGTTGTTCCGCCAATTGAAGTACCGCCAACTGCACCTAGGTTCAGTTCTTCCGCCAATTGAAGTACTAATGGGGAGAAAAACAAAAATATTGTTACTATGTAGAGAAGAATTCTTTCAAAATAAAAATGTTGCAAATGAAGTATACGCAAATTTAATGAAAAATAGTGAACGCAATAAATTTTATTACGATAGAAGTAGTAAGTTTAAGAGAGACTTTTTTGAAGGGGAAAAAGTTATAATAAAATAGTTATTGGGTACCAAGAACTATTAAATCAAAACATAAATTGCGATCGTATTGGGTTGAATTTAAGAATGGAAAGATTTTCAGAAGAAAATAAAATTATATTAAAAAAACAAATCTATAAAATCAAAAATTAATTCTGTCACATTGCACTTATTGATAAAAATGTATTAGTAAAATTAGGTATTAATAAAAATTTAGATAGAAAAATATAAATACAGAGAAAAATAATAAAATAAAATTTAAATTAGATGTATTATAAATAATTTAAAAAATAATGAATTTAAAATAAAATTGAACTTAAATGAAATTAAAAAATAAAATAAAGCTATTAATGATAGGTTTAGGAATTTGAAATTAATTTGAAAAATAATGAATTGAAAATAAAATTGAATTAAGATGTATTAAATTAAAAATTTATAATAATACTATTAAGATAAGGCTAAGAATTAAAAAAAATAAATAGATAAATAAAAAGGATAGAGATGTATTATATATGTAGATTCACTACATGTATTGTATGTATGTATTATATGTAAATTCACTTCAGTTACACTACTATAACATATGATTTGAGAAGTGACATTTAATAAAAAGATGTGACACAGTTGCAATAGAGTACTCATAGTAACAAGTAGTTTTATTAAATAATACACATGATACATGGTTACTGGAGTTGTTTCCGATATGGGGTAATCTAAGTCAAATCAAAGTCTAAGAAACCATTTCGTAGATTCAGGATATCTGTATAATGGCAGAATTATTAATATTCTTCCAATAAAAGAAGTAATGAATTTAAAATATACATCATATCTGACAATTTCACTCAAAATATTTGAGCTGCATCTACTGCTGAAAATATTGAACGACCAAAAGTCAAATTATGTATTCAACTACGATCACATTCAGTGTCGTCATCTATAAAAAGATGTGTTAAGCTTGATAAATTTCATAGCGAAAATGAAATAGTATGGATGACTTCATTAAAGCAGTTAATTATTGGTTTTTATTCAATAGTAAAGTTCTCAGAGTAGATTAGAGAAATAGAAAAGCAGCTTCTGGGATAGCTCTTGAAAAACAAAACGAAATTCTCGATAAATTTTATAAAATTATTTTAAATTTAAGGATAGTTCAAAAAAAAAAGTTTGTTATCTTTTTAAAAAGGTATTTTAATTAGTAACAGGTCATTAAGAGATCTTTTTTTATATTTAAAACAAAATTATAAGTTCGATTTTATTTTAACGAATCGACTTAAACAAGTCGTTTTAGCAAACTTCTTTTGTTATATTAGATTTATGGGAGGTCTTAACGATTACCCTTCTACCTTAGATTTTAAATGTAGATTCCGTTCCCACTTTTTGGGTAAGCTTATTTAACTTGAGTGAATTAAATGTTTTAATGATTATACTATTATATATAAAATTACTATTTAATATAACATATACTAATGTTATACTATTATATATATAAAATAAAAAAATATCAACACCACCAACACGTAAGTACGATTATTATGCTGTTTTAATAATTTTTTTTAGACTCTTTCTATAAAAATGTAAGTTATATGTATATACATAATGTAGCTACATAATATTTATTTATTTATATTCATATTACAAACCACATCACATAGGATATTGCAATAATACAAAACCATCGGCTACTAAGACATTATAGGCCGAATACTATTATTAAATTTTACACTAATATTTATTTGTTTATATTATACATTATATATTTACACTATACTTGGTAGCAAGTGGGATTTGTTTTCAATTAATAAAACTTGCTACCTGTGCAGAATTTGAGCCCGCACCCCCTCGGTTAATAAGCCACGTGCTGGACTACTAGGCTACCGAGGACCCTATAATACTGTTAATATTCTATTTTTAAATCCAAATAAAACAATTTTAAATTAATCAAATGTAGAAGTTGATCAGAAGATGATTTTATAATAAAAAAATTCTTTTTTGCAAGAACTTCCAATACCAAATTTTGATGACAATACCAAAATTGGGAAGATTTCGATGAACTTAATCTTGACGCTTACGAAAATTTAGCGGGATACACTATTAAAAACTGCAAATCAGTTATACATGGATCTAGTTATACATGGATTAATGAAATTTGCGGGAGGGTTTAATAATACCTTAAAATATTTTCTTAAATATTTTTAAAAATTTAGAAATATTTCAAGAGATAAACCAAGAAAAATTAAAATTACCAATGGCTATTTAAATAACTTGTTGAAATTTGATGAACATATAAATATTCCTGAAAGTGCAAAAACAAATTATTTTTCCGTGCACTAATGTATATTTTATAATAAAAAATTTAAATCAAGATTTAACAAAATTCAGAAATACACAAAAATAAAAAATAAGAAAAATATGCCAATAAAAATTATATAAAAATTACAAAAAAGTCCAGTAAATTCATTGTTCTGCTATAGTCTTAACTCTTATTTCAACAAAATAATTTTAACCCTTAAATGAAAGAACAAAATCTTTTTGTTTTTATTATGAGCATATATACCTTACTAAGGTACTTTAAGACTATATGTATTGTCATATGTATTTTTGAAACATATTACCCAGAGTCAACAATAATGGAAGAGTCAACAATAATGTATTAGTGCATACATTCAAACAAATGAGAGTACAATTTCGTTTTAAAAAATTGTTTTTGTTCTTATTATTTTGTATTTTTTTTCGAAAAAATGCCCTTTTTTAACGATTTGCATTACGAGTTTTCGTTATGAAATATTTCCCAGAATAAGCCGAATTTTACATTAATGTAAAATTTGGAATTTTTCCTACAACATATCAAAAATTTAGCTTTCAGCTCGTAAATTTAACTTAATATTTAATAAAATTACTTTTAAGCCTTTTTAGTTATTTTTTACCCTTGCTTTTTGACGTTTGTAAAAGTAGAAGAGATTTTTTTTTTTCAAAATAAGAGTGGGATTGAAAGTTTTGTTTAAAAGCTTTTTAACATAACCTAAAATTTATTAAAAATTATCATGCGAATGACGTAAGAAATTTTAAATTAATATCGAGTTTTCATATTTATAGCTTCATTAAAAGTATATAAATTATTTTATATCAAAATAAAATTTAGAATTTTTTCGTTTTTGTTGTAAAAAAAAATGTTTGGAATGTTTTAGCAGTTTAAAAAAAAGAAATCAAGAAAATTAGTAAAACATTTTTGATATTTTTGATACAGTCATTGAAAATAAAAGCAAGTCTTTGACTGTTTTTTAAAATATGTATTTATTCGTTAACATATCATTTTTATTTAATATTTTATTAACGTCATGTTTAATATATTTCAATACTTCATACTAAATTATTTAAAATTTAAATGAATTATTTGGGTTGGCCACGAAATCCCAAATACAAAAGCCTAAAATTCAAAATCTCAAAGCAGTTTTCTTATTTTTTTTTTTTGTTATTTAGTATTTATGGTTATAAATACTATTAAATGACATTTTTATAATTTTATAAAATAATAATAATGTTGATGATCTTTTTCGATTAAGAAATCGTAACAAGATCAATAATAATATCAATAGTAATAACAATAATTTCAATATAGAAATAAACAAAATGAAATGAAACAAATTAAACAAATTATACAAAGACTTAAAAAATTATGGATTAAACAATTTAATTTAATTTTAATTTTACTCTGATTTAATGAATTCAATTATTTTATTTTTAAATTTTTTGTTATTATTTTCATTTTTAATATAGTTAGGAAATTCGTTAAACATTTTTAACCCTTCATATAGAATTGTTTTGTTTGATTTTTCAGTTCGGAAAAAATCCAATCTAAAATTAAAAAATTTCTAAGATAATAATTCTGCACATCTTGAACGTATAATAATTTCGAACACAAATAATTCGGCAACAAATTATGTTTCATTTTGAAAACAAAAATTAATATATTTAAATTGAAACATATATTAAGCCACTTCAAAGTTAAGAACATGTAATTAACCAATGTATATCTGCTACATTTTAATATTATGCGCATACCACGATTTTGCAATTTTTGAAGTCTTTGGAACTTTACATTGGATGAGAAAGCAAAAACTGTTGAGCGATACTCGAAATGAGGCTTTACCATGGTGTTAAAAATATCTATTGCTATTTAAAGAAACTTTGTTTCTAATGCAATACAGAAATGATAGTTTGTTTTGCAACATAAAATCAATATGTTTAGTTTTCTGTCAATAATTAAACCTAAATATTTTATTTCATCGACCGTTTCCAAAATTGTATCATCCATTTTTATATAACTATTTAAGACACCATTAAATATCATAGCCTTAGTTTTCTGTACATTTAAACTTAATTTGTTTTCTTTAATCCAATTACTGATGTTACTTAAATCAGAATTTATCTTATTTACACATTCATTAATATTTTGATCCTCTACATAAATTATTGTGTCATCTGCAAAAAGTACAATTTTTTCAAATTTAACCACTTTTTCAATGTTATTAATGAATAGTATAATTAATACAACACCTAGAATTAATCCTTGCGGGACACCTGTCGAAACCATTTTAGATTCAGAAAAATTATTAGTTTTGTTCTCTGAGTTCTATTATTTAGATAAGGGTCAAACCATTTGTACTATTTTTCTCTAATTCCAAATTTTTCAAGTTTTTTCATTAAAATATTTTTATTTACTGTTTCAAAAGCTCTCTGGAGATCAGTAAATACAGCAGTCATGATTTTTCTATTATGTATGGAAACTTTCCAATTGTTCACTACAAGATTTAGTAGAGATTCACAGCTGTGATTTTTGCGAAAGCCCGATTGATTTTCAGAGATATTTCTCTAAAAAAAATTTCAAGTTCAATATTTTTTATTTTTTTTATTTATTTATAAAGTCAAGAGAGCTCAGTCACTCGTACAGAGTATTCATAATAAAAATCAATAACAATTCATTAACATAATTTATTGCATAAAAAGAACCAAAGCAATATAACAATCCGGTAATTCAATGCGTATTAATAATATGTAGAAACAAAAACAAAATAAAGATGTGATATTAGAAAAAACAAACAAGAAAAAAAAAGAAGAGAACACAATTACTAAAAAAATTTATGAAAATAAAAAGAAAACAAACTAATATATATAAGAAGCTAAGTAATTTAATTAACTTTAAGATAAAAAGTCAAATACAAATTGCAATAAGTTTGTAAACTAAATGTATTAATTAAAATTAAATCTATCAAATAATTAGGCAAACAGTTGTAATTCTTAAACGCTAAGTTGTATATGGTATCTTGCCTATTGAATCTGATTCTTGACGAGCCCAACCTAATATTATCAGCACTCCTGGTACCATAAATGTGATAACTGTTGTTGAACCAGTGCTGGACGTTCGTATTGATGTTTCCAGTAATCATTAGATGAGTTTGGGTTGACAATTTACTTTTGATGAATAAGTCAATAGGAAGAATGTTATGTTTCGTATGTATTTCTTTAATGGAAATTCTTGAATTTTAGCCATACAGGTTTTTAATTGCCTTGTTTTGTAGCTTTTGCAATAAATTGATGTTCTTGTCAAATGTGTTTCCTCATATTTGTATCGAGTACATAACAGAACTGTGAAACATACTATAAAAGAGTGATCTCTTCATATTGAAAGGAACTCTTCTATTAATAATTCGAAAAATCCCAGCAATCTTTGTTCCTTTTTTAACTCGTTCATCGATTTGGTTAGACCAATTTAATTTGTCATCAACAATAACCCCCAAATATCTGTAACTGTCAGCTTTATCAATAAAACAGTTGTCATAAAAGATATCAACTTTGTCGGACGGCTTAGATCTAAATAACATGTATTTCGTTTTCTTCATATTTATTGATAATTTGTGTTTATTCATCCACGATTCTATATCTTCCATATATTTAATACTTTTTCTTTTATATTTTCCAACAAGTCTTCAGTATACTCTATTACTAAGTCATCCGCAAACATAAACGGTTTACTACACAATTCCTAATTTAAGAGACTACTAATATAAATCAAAAACAAAATCGGACCTAAAGAACTACCCTGTTTTACACCACATGTATTATTGCGCTGTTTGCTTTTCACGCTCTGACACTCAGTAAATTGTAGTCGTGCTGACACATAACTTTTAAACCAATTAAGATCTTCCCATAACACCACATTCATATAATATTCTTACCATTATATTTTGATCAACAGAATCAAAGGCCTTCGATACATTGAAAAACACAGCTGCGACTTTTTTTTGTTTATCAATTCCAGATTGAGCTTCAGATACAAAATCAAATAAGGCTGCTTGCGTGCTTGACTTAACTTTGAACCCATATTGACGAATATTACTTAGATCCATTTTAGCTAAAAATTCTGTGAGCTGGGTACAAACATATATTTCAATTATTTTGCTAAATGTGGCTGAAATTGAGATTGGACGAAAATTGTTAATGTCATTTCTATCACCTGCATTCTTATATATAGGAATAACTTTACTAACTTTATAATTTTCTGGCACAACACCTTGGATCAACGAGGAATTAATTAATTTTTTTATGCGTTCCAATAGTTATTCTTTACTATTCCTTACTAGGTTAGGTTAGGTTAAAGTGGCTGCCAAAAAGGCACACTTAGACCGTATTTGGTCCATTGTGATACCACATAGAAGCTTTTCTATCCCACTCGTTAAAACCAATTTGAGGTTTTTGCAAAGCGAAGAATACTCTTCACATTTTTACCTGACAGATCGCTAAGGCAGTCGAAGAGATATTGCCCCAAATGGGTATTCCTTCTTGCCGACAAGGCCGGGCATGTGCATAGGAGATGGAGAGTAGTTTCCTCCTCTTCTTCATCATTGCAGGCTCTACAATAGTCGTTTGCGGATAAGCCAAGTCTTCTGGCATGCTTCCCTATTAGACAGTGACCGGCGATTATTCCCATTGTCATTCCAATGTTTGCCCTTTTGAGGGAAAGCAGATCATTGGAACGTCTTAAATTGGTTTTGGGCCATATCAATCTTGTGATATTGCACGAGGTTAAGTTTAACCATTTGCAATTTACCATATCCGTTATTTCCTTTCGAAGTAACGTTTTGCTTGTGGATAGAGGTACCTCCAGTCTTGCCCTATCCGGCAGCACTTGTAAGGTTGTACCAATTCTTGCGAGTTCATCCGCTTTTTCATTTCCCGGAATACCTCGATGACCTGGTACCCAGCAAAGCTGAATGCTAAACTGCATGGCCATCTCGTTAAGAAGTTTTCGGCAGTTTATTACAGTCTTCAAGGTTGTGCATGTTGATTCCAGAGATTTTAGCCCAGCCTGACTGTCTGACAGAATGCGTACTTACTTCACAGTCAAAACGCTTCTATTCAGTAGAATCAAGGCTTCTTGAATTGCCATAATTTCCGCTTGGAAGACGCTACAATAGTCTGGTAATCGGAAATTATGACTGATATTCAAATTATCTGAGAAGACCCCGCACCCTACACTGCTGTTCATTTTTGAACCAGCCGTGTAGAAGTGCACTCCTTCGAAGGTCATCACTGTGTTCGAGTTCTAACTCTCACGGCTTGGTATGCTCGTCACATGAGATTTCCCGAAGAAGTAAGTGGGGGACGTGTAGTCCATCAAGGTGGGAGTGATCTTGAATTGGTTTATGATATCCGAGTGACCTTCTCGTGAATTGATCCACTGGGATGTAGCTTTTAATCTCACAGCTGTGTTTGCGGCTGCAAATTTACTATAATATTCTACAGGTATCAGATTAAGCATGATGTCTAATGCCGCAGAAGGGGTTGTTATTAAAGAGCCACTAATACATAGTGTGGCAGTTCTTTGGACCATAGTGATGGCCTTGCGGTTGACCTCTTTATCGATTACCTTCTACCATACTAGGACTCCGTACATAAGAATGGGTCTTACGGATGTGTATAGCCAGTAAGTCATGTATAGCTGAAGCCCCCATTTCCTACCAATGGCTTGTTTACACGAATAGAGTGCTATTGAGGCCTTTTTTACTCTTTCTGAGATGTTAGCCTTCCAGCTTAACTTCCTGTCTAGAGTTAGACCCAGAAATTTCGCCGTTTCGCTAAAGGTAAGACTGCAGCCATTTAACGAAGGCGGTTTTATTTTAGGAATTTTATATTTCCTTGTAAAAAGGACCAGTTCTGTTTTCTGTGGATTTATTGACAGCCCACAGTTTGTAGCCCATGTTGTAATTTTGTTTAGTGCAAGTTGCAAAACATCCCTGAGACTATCTGGGAACTTGCCACTGACCACCTCAGCAATATCGTCCGCATAGGCGATTGTTATGCAGCCCACCTCTTCCAGGATTTTAAGCAGTTTATTTACCACCATATTCCAAAGAAGGGGAGATAGCACCCCTCCTTGCGGAGTCCCTCTTTTCACAAACCTTTTTGCTGAAGCGTTGCCTAAGTTGGCGCTGCTATTTAGCATATTAGCTATCAGTGCTCTCAGCTCCGGTTCAACACCTAGGCTTATGAGTGCGTCCACAATTGCTACCTGATTGACGTTATTAAACGCTCCCTCAATGTCTATGAAAGCTGCAAGAGTATACCTTTTGCAATTTAAAGATCTTTCAATCGAGCTTGTCAAAGTGTGAAGTGCAGTATCCACTGACTTTCCTTTACAGTAAGCATGTTGAGAGGCTGACAACAGATTTTCTAAGTTGCAGCGGATATGGATGTCGATCAATCTTTCTAAGGTTTTTAGAAGGAAGGATGACAGGCTTATAGGCCGAAAGTCCCTTGCATGGACGTGACTACTTTTGCCGGCCTTGGGTATGAACACTATTCTGACCTGTTTCCATTTATCCGGGATAAGCCCCAAGTTAAGACAACCACAGAAAATGCTTTTTAACCAAGCCAGGGTAGCAGATGCAGTTTGCTGAATCTCAGCGGGTATAATTCCATCCGGTCCGCTTGACTTGAATGGTTTGAAACTATCTATAGCCCATTGTAGTTTGTCCCCTGTAACCACCACCTCTGAAATAGTAGAGAGAGGATTCAGAAGACAAGCCACCTCTGAGCTGTTATTTGAGCACCAAGGAAAATGGGTTTTTAAAAGTAATTCCAACGACTCCTCGCTTGTGGTAGCCCAGCTGCCATCCTCTTTTTTAAGAAGACTGGGTACCATGGGGTTTGTCGATAGAATTTTCCTAAGTCTAGATGCCTCGAAGACGTTCTCTATACCTCCGCAGAATAGTCTCCAGGTGTCTCTTTTCGCCTTTTTAAATGCTTTTTTGTACCGACTAAGAGCCGATTTATAAGTGCTCCAGTCCTGTACCTCATTCGTTTTTTTGGCATTATTAAAAGCCCTTCCACTATCTTTCCTTAGAGCTTTGATTTCATCATTCCACCAAGGTGGTTTAGGTTTTCCCTTAGGTTTACTGATGGGACATGAATGCTTTCAGGATTTATTGCAGGCCTTAGTAAAAACGTTTCCTAGGCTATTTAGATCCCGGATATCTTTATGAATTCCAGGTGTTAAGGAGGGAAACGCTGACTTTAAGTACCCCCTATATTTGTTCCAGTCAGTTCTCTTAGGATTTCTATAGACAGACTTTTTTGGAGGACTTTCGTCCAGACTGAACTCAAGGTATCTGTGATGTGAAAAGGAATGCTCTTCAGAAACTTTCCATAAGTTTATTTTAGAATAAATTAAGTCCGAGACTAAGGTTATGTCTAGGACTTCTTGCCTATTACTAGTAACAAAGGTAGGTTTCCTGCCAATGTTACAGATTAGAAAGTTAGTACTTAAAATGTAATCAAAAAGTGACTCACCTCTTTCGTTGGTATCCGAACTACCCCATATGTCATTATGAGCATTGACGTCGCAACTTATGATGACTCCAATGTTCATCCTTCTAGCATCCGCTATCAACCCTGCCAGATTGGATGGAGGGAGTGAATCCTGCGAGTCGTGAGGAAGATACGCCGCAACGACCCAGAGCCTTAAGTTTTTTAGCTTTAGGCTCGCCGCGACCAGATCGGCATCGCTGTAATTATACATAAAAGTTAAATTTAATGTATTTTTAGGAAGTATGAACGCTCTAGGTCTGCATACCTCTTTATTATACAACAAGGTGTATCATAGTATCTTGAGTCCATGAACCTGTTGTTTTGTTACCCATTGCTCTTGGATCAAGATAATATCCTCACCCGTTCTCCTGAGGTGGATTTGAAGTGCGGCGGAAGCCGCATTGGAGTGATGGAGATTAATTTGGAGTAGCTTCATTACCTGGGCCATCCTTAATCTCCACCGCCTCATTCTCTGTTAGCTTAATTCTCGAAGTCCATTGAGAAGCTTTTGGCATCATCAAATCTGTCGGAATCAGATTTAAATAGATCTTCTTTATCGTCAGCCTTGATGACATCATTCACTCTCTTTGGAGCCGAGAAGGATGCTCCGTCAACGACATCGGATCGGTCAGAGTCTGCCTCTTGGGCTTGACTTGAGCCTTCATCGATGCTCCTTGAGGCCTCCACCTCATCCTTTTTGTACACCTTCAGTGTAACCGCTGTGAAGCCGTAATTTATGACTCCTTTGGCTTTCGTTAGGGGTTGTAGGGAGTTCTTATTGACAATGACTAACGCCTGTCGGGATTCTCCTACTACTTCCCCTAGTTTGGCAATCCTCCAATTGTGAGTTGGAAGTTGGGGATTTGACACTTTCATCATTTTGATGATCGTTTCTGCCTCGGCAGGTTCTCTCGGCAGCCATACTCTAGCTCTTGGCCTGCTAGGCATTTCCTCCCTGCTTACGGCTTTGAGCTTGGCTCCCGGCCACAGACTTCCCACCTTACCTATCACCTGCTTGTAAAGATCTGCCGATCAGCACAAGCACAAGCAGTCAATTTGACGTGGCCCTGATGCCAGCCAGCATCTCTACAGGAGGGTGGTGGTCCTGGATTATCTTGCAGTACCTGGAAGAAAGTTGTGTTTAAAGCAACAACAACTTTCTTCCAGTTACTGGGAGAAATGCCCCCATCCTCTAACCCCTCATCAATGATTGCCAGAATTAATCTATCCTTTGCAATTTCAGCGAAAGGCTTGGTTACCTGGTTGCTCCCTAGCAACCTAGCCTTTTTGGAACTACCTTGTAGCTAATCTTGTGATCTCTGTCTCTTGGACACAAGGCCCTTCGATGAACCTGGGATTTGTCTTCTTGGAGCTTCACCTGGCCTACTACTGTTTTGGCCCAAACTAAAGAGTTCTTTTGTGCCTCCGATAACTGACTAATATTGAGAGAGCTTAACCTCTCAATAATTTTATAGGCCGACCGTTTATCAAAGAAAGCTTGTTTCGACGGGCGCACTTTGCGTACCGTCTTTAGTTGTTCGCGACTTTCCTTAGCACTGCTAGTGCCCGGTTTGGTCGCTTTACTTGCCGACTTTTGGGAAGTGCCGGGTAACTCTTTTTTCAAATCTTTTTTTTTAATTAATTGTTCCATATTTGAACCCACGAGTACGAAGAAAAGGAAGGTCCACCCTATGCAGAGATTCATATACATAGGGTAAGGCTAATTAATTGGGAGGGTCGCCAGATACTCCGAATACTGCGTTCGCGACTAGGCTATTTTTAAGACTGGGCCCCCAGCCAGGCTAATCATAGGCACGGGTCGTATAACAACTTGAATCCGGCCCAGGTTTACCCCAATCCGATGGTTCCGGTAAAAAACCGAGGTGTCAGTAATACGACACATAAAGACAGACTCAGTTTACCTTTCCCTTAGTACCTAACCACCTAGCTGGTGATTATTTCCGGTCGCCACCCACGAGGAGGGTTTGGATTGAGGATTTTTGCCGACCACTTACTAACCTTACTAACGAATTCCTTACTAACAACCCTGTAATTTCATTGGCACAATGGAAATTGGTCTAGGTAGATTATTTATTTGGCGTGATGTTTCATATGTGATAATTAATTTAAATTTAAATTTTTTTGCAGTTCTCAACCTAGGGCAGTAAATAGTTGATCTTGAAGGTTAGGTTCGATTAAGGTGACTGCCAAAAAGGCACACTTAGACCGTATTTGGTCCATTGTGATACCACATAGAAGCTTTTCTATCCCACTCGTTAAAACCAATTTGAACTTTTTGCAAAGCGAAGATCACATTTTTACCTGACAGATCGCTAAGGCTGTCGAAGAGATATTGCCTCAAATGGGTACTCCTTCTTGCCGACAAGGCCGGGCATGTGCATAGGAGATGAAGAGTAGTTTCCTCCTCTTTTTCACCCTTGCCGGCTCTACAATAACCGTTTGCTGATAAGCCAAGTCTTCTGGCATGCTTCCCTATTAGACAGAGACGGGTGATTATTCCCATTGTCATTCCAATGTCTGCCTTTTTGAGGGAAAGCAGATCATTGGATCGTCTTAAATCGGTTTTGGGCCATATCAATCTTGTGATATTGCACGAGGTTAAGTTTGACCATTTGTAATTTACCATATCTGTTATTTTCTTTCGTTTTGCTCGTGGATAGAGGTACCCCTAGTCCTGCCCTATCTGGCAGAACTTGTAAGGTTGTACCAATTCTTGCGAGTTCATCCGCTTTTTCATTTCCAGGAATACCTCGATGACCTGGTACCCAGCAAAGCTGAATGCTAAACTGCCTGGCCATCTCGTTAAGAAGTTTTCGGCAGTTTATTACAGTCTTCGAGGTTGTGCATGTTGATTCCAGAGATTTTAACGCAGCCTGACTGTCTGACAGAATACATACTTGCTTCACAGTCAAAACGCTTTTATTCAGTAGAATCAAGGCTTCTTGAATTGTCATAATTTCCGCTTGGAAGACGCTACAATGGTCTGGTAATCGGAAATTATGACTGATATTCAGATTATCTGAGAAGACCCCGAATCCTACACTGTCGTTCATTTTTGAATCATCCGTGTAGAATTGTATTCCTTCGAAGGTCATCACTGTGTTCGACTTCCAACTCTCACGGCCTTCCCGAAGATTTAGCGAAGAAGTAAGGGGGGGACGTGTAGTTCACCAAGGCGGGAGTGGACTTGAATTGGTTAATGATATCCGAGTGACCTTCTCGTGAATTGATCCACTGGGATGTAGCTTTTAATCTCACAGCTGTGTTTGCGGCTGCAAATTTACTATAATATTCTACAGGCATCAGATGACGCCACAGAAGGCGTTGTTATTAAAGAGCCATTAATACATAGTGTGGCATTTCTTTGGACCCTAGTGATTGCCTTGCGGTTGACCTCTTTATCGATTGCCTTCCACCATAGTAGGACTGCGTACATAACTATGGATCTTACTACGGATGTGTATAGCCAGTAAGTCATGTATGGCTGAAGCCCCCATTTCCTACCAATGGCATTTTTACACGAATAGAGTGCTATTGAGGCCTTTTTTATTCTTTCTGAAATGTTAGCCTTCCAGCTTAACTTCCTGTCTAGAGTTAGACACAGAAATTTCGCCGTTTCGCTACCTGATTGACAGGCGAATGCGAAAATTGTCGAAAAAAAAATTTTAAGAAAAAAGTCTGTTAAATGTGAAAAATATTGGAAAAAAAATGTAAAAAATAATATATGCCTATGTCTTTATTTTTTAAAATAATTTATATCATGGTATTATTGATATAAGAAAATTATTTACATTTTAATATTTATATCATGGCCTGAAAAAACTATTGTTAGCTGTGGTTTACAACATAATAATACATATATAATTTACATAAGTAATCAACAAATTTTGAAGAAATGCGTGTCAGCTTAGCAGTACAAACATTAAGTCACAGTGTTGCATCTGCAAGTGAAAATAAACAATTTCAAAAAAATACATATTTGCTCTATGTAATGCAAATTCTACCACAAAATTTTAAAAAAAAATTGATACTTTGACTGTCTAAATATTAAACGATCCTAATCCTTTTGTTCACAAATTAATAATCATATTTGGAAAAAATTACAAGAATTAATTGTATACTTACAAAAAGTCAAATATCAAAAGAATCAAAATATCAAAAGAATCATTATTGATAAATGTGTAAAATGTACTCAAGAATCGCCTTATAAATTTTGGTTTGATGAGGAGGCCTCAATATGCTGTTCACATAAGATGCAAATTTTAAATTTATTGATTACCATATTATTGCGAAAACATTGTTCTTGGATACATTCAAAGATAAAACTTCCAACGAATTTAAAACACAGATCTTACAAAATCAATAATTTCATTATACAAGCAAGTAAAACATCAGAATATTTAAAATTTAAAAATAATATTAAATAAGATTATGTATTAAAAAAAATCAATTAATTGTTTTCTTTAAACATATTTATTATAAACAAATTTAAAAAATTGTTTTTGGGTTTTCAAATATATTATTTATCTATTTTTTTAACTATTGTTTATTACACTCTTGCAAGTACATATTATTATTCCATTCTTTTTGACATTCATTAAATTTACACATGGTTGGATGTCACATATTTCTAGTTTCGAACAACTGATTCATACTATGTTCAATTTACCTATTTTATTATTTATGATGCTTTCGAATGAAACAGAGAACGTGCAATGCAATTTAAAAGTGAAACATTATTTAACTTATAAGAAGCACTTAGTAAGTTTAAAATATCAAAATAATTTTAATATTTTGTACTTGCATATTCAAAGCTTACGGAATAAACTATTCCACCTCATATCTTTGTTTGGTAGTTTTGGTTGTAATATACATGTAATTGTCTTAACGGAAATTTGGTTGGCACTTTCTGAGAATAATTTTTTCAATATTCCGGG
This sequence comes from Poecilobothrus nobilitatus, assembly GCA_947095535.1. NCBI lineage: Eukaryota > Metazoa > Arthropoda > Insecta > Diptera > Dolichopodidae > Poecilobothrus > Poecilobothrus nobilitatus. The sequence goes on from OX352772.1 coordinate 144,528,188, forward strand.
ATATAACTCATACTTTATAAATCGTGATAAATGTTATGGTGGAATTGCTATATATGTTAAGGATGATATTGCTAGTAATTTTTATCTAGTGAAGAGTACGAGAATAGTCAGTTTTTAGGAGTAAAATTACTTAAACATAATATTAATGTTATAGGCATATATAGATCTCACTCTACTCATCCTAATCAGTTTGTTAACAAACTGGATGAGCTCATATTTACCTATAAAAGGTCAAGAATAGTAAGGAATTTTAATATTAATTTGTTAAACAGTAATAGCTCTGAAATTAAAATGAATTATAATATTGTGTTGAGTAATGGCTTTGTGGTTTGTAATAATATCTCCGAAAAATTTGCAACTAGGGTTGGATCTCAGTCAAAAACTATAATTGATAATTTTTTAACTGATATTGTAAATTGGGAATATAATTTTTACGTATTAGACAACAGTCTGTCCGACCAGCAAATGTTTTTATAAGTTCGAACTTCACACCCACAATAAAAAGAGAAAAACATTACAAAGTTATTTTAGACCATTCAAATGTTGGTAGAGACAATTTCTGGATAAACATTGACTCCTACAATGATTTTGGTGAGGTCACGGGTAAAATTAGCGCATTTAGTATTCTGATTTATTACTAAACGTATTGAAATAAAAAATTGTAAGAAGAAAAATGAGTGGGTTACAAGTGAGATCTTGCAAGTAATAAAAATAAGGGACTCATTTTACAAATACAAAAAGAAATATCCACATGATGAGCACATTAAGAATTTATATATTCAATATAGAGATAAAGTAAAAAATCTAACAAGGGAAGCTAAAAAATATATTTATTCTGATAGGATAGCACAGCATCCCAGTGACTCTAGAAAATTATGGAATCTGTACAAAAGCATAATATTTAACACAGCTTTCTATGAGTCTAAAACTATAATAAATGCTCTGTGTGATAACGATAGAATAATTGAAAAGGAGGAGGAAATTACTGAATATTTTAATAATTACTTTATTAATGTAACAAAAAATATAAAAATTTCAGATAACAACATTGATCAAATCTACTTAAATCAATTTATATGAAATATCTATTCTCATTTTCAACTGAGTACTACTAATATAGAAGAAGTTAGTTCAGTGATTAAATTTTTAAATCTTAAAGCAGCTACGGATTACGATAATATTTCGGCAAAATTTCTTAAACATTACTCTGATCAATAAATCCAAGTTTATTAACAAGTCCTTCCAAACATACATTTTTCCTGACAGTCTTAAAACTGCTATAGTAGTACCCATTTTTAAACCTGGCACTAATACAGATTGTTGCAATTATCGACCGGTATCTGTTCTTTCAGTTTTTCAAAAGTTTTTGAAACTATTATTAAAAATAGACTAAATTTTTTCATGAGTAATAATGATATTTTAAATTATGAACAGTATGAATTTCAAAGTAACTCAAATACCGCTGCAGCATGCTTAAGAGCGACTTCATTTCAAAAAATATAGAAAACAAAAAATACGTTGGTTGTGTGTTTATAGATTTGAAGGCATTTGAAAGGCATTTGACTACGTCGATCATAAGATTTTATTGCTTAAATTATCTAATTTGCATTTCGATTATCACCAAGTGAAATTCCTTGAATCCTATTTGCAAAATCGAAAACAGATGGTACGCATTAATAATAATTATAGCTCTGAAAAGGTGGTGTACAAAGAGATTCCTCAGGGTTCCATACTTGGACCGGATTTTTTCAAGATATATATAGATGATTTATCTCGTTTAAATCTAAAAGGGAGGATTCAATTATATGCAGATGATGCAGTACTAAAATACGCCGATGAAAGTGAAGAAAGTATTATTTTGTCTATTAAAAGTGATCTTGATGATATCGAAGAATGGTTAACTAAAAATCGGTTAAAAATAAATATTACAAAAATAAAAATAATGTTTTTTGAAAATAAAATGTGGGATAATACTTTACAGAAACGAGAGTATTGAAATTGTTAAAGAATTCAATTATTTTGGTTTACTAATAGATAGTAAATTAAACTGGAGCAATCATATTGACAGTCATATCTATATAATAAAACGTATAACGCCTTATATTTTTATTATTCGTAAATTGAGAAATTTTTTGTCACACAAGGCTTTATTTATGATTTATGCTTCTTATATAAAAACACTAATTTCGTATTTCAACCCAATTTGGAGTAATGCTCCACAAATCTATATTAATAAACTAGATATAATTCATTAAAAATGTATAAAAGTAATTCAGAGATTCCCCATATACCACCCAACAGATTTGTTGTATTCAAACCAATATTTAAACCTGGAAAGAATTTGCAGGCTTGAACTATACTTACAAGCTTTTAAAAATGCAAATAACAAAATTAAACATAACTTTATTTTAAATCTAATAACTGACATACATAATTACAACACTCGCATAAGTCAAATTTTCATCTAACGTTATTTAGAACAGATAGCCAAAAAAAAAACTGTTTATATAACTGTTTAAAGGTTTACAATGAACTTCCGCAAAACCTTAAGATTATTGCTAATTTACTTTTGTTTAAACACAAAATAAGAATATTATTGGCCATCTAACAAGCCAGCAAAGTTAAAAATAAAAAATTTATTTTTATATGGAAATGGATTGTTTTTTTTACGATATTGTGGGAATGAATTAGTATTTAATTTTAGAATTTGTTTTAGTATAGTATTAGTATTTAATTTAAAGAAAGAATAAGTAAAAATAAATAATTGAAATTGATATTTAGTTGTAACAAAACATTATGTTTGGTAGATTAACAAAAAAAAATGTATTTGTTATAATTTTATACGACCATACGGCTTAGGTTTTGAATAAAAAAATTAAAAAAAAAAAAAGGAAACAAAGAAAAAAAAATTAGATTTAGAATTAGTGAAAATACAATTAAATATATAGGTTAGGTTAGGTTACGTTAAGGTGGCTGCCAAAAAGGCACACTTAGACCGTATTTGGTCCATAGCCATACCACATAGAAGCTTTTCTATCCCACTTGTTAAAACCAATTTGAGCTTTTTGCAAAGGGAAGAACACTTCACATTTTTACCTGCTAGATCGCTAAGGTTGTTGAAGAAATATTGCCCCAAATGAGTATTCCTTCTTGCCGACAAGGCCGGGCATGTACAAAGGAGATGGAGAGTAGTTTCCTCCCCTTCTTCAGGGCTCTACAATAGTCGTTTCGGGATAAGCCAAGTCTTCTGACATGCTTCCGTATTAGACAGTGACCGGTGATTATACTCATTGTCATTCAAATGTCCGCCCTTTTGAGGGAAAGCAGATCATTGGATCGTGTTAAATCTGTTTTAGGCCATATCAATCTTGTGATATTGAATGAGGTTAAATTTGACCATTTTTAATTTACCATATCCGTTATTTTTTTTCGAAGTAACGTTTTGCTTGTGGATAGAGGTACCTCCAGTCTTGCCCTATCCGGCAGCACTTGTAAGGTTGTACCAATTTTTGCGAGTTCATCAGCTTTTCATTTTCCGGAATACCTCGATGATCTGGTACCCAGCAAAGCTGAATGCTAAACTTCCTGGCCATCGCGTTAAGAAGTTTTCAACAGTTTATTACAGTCTTCGAGGTTGTATATGTTGATTCCAGGGATTTGAACGCAACCTGACTATCTGACAGAATACGTACTTGCTTTACAGTCAAAACGCTTCTATTCAGTAGAATCAAAGCTTCTTGAATTGCCATAATTTCCGCTTGGAAGACACTACAATGGTCTGGTAATCGGAAATTATGACTGATATTCAGATTATCTGAGAAGACGCCGAATCCTACACTGCTGTTCATTTTTGAACTATCCGTGTAGAATTGTACTCCTTTGAAGGTCATCACTGTGTTCGAGTTCGAACTCTCACGGCTTGGTATGCTCGTCACATGAGATTTCCCGAAGAAATAAGTGGGGGACGTGTAGTCTACCAAAACGGGAGTGGACTTGAATTGGTTTATGTTATTCGAGTGACCTTCTCGTGAATTGATCCACTGGGATGTCTCTTTTAATCTCACAGCTGTGCTTGCGGCTGCAAATTTGCTATAATATTCTACAAGCATCAGATTAAGCATGATGTCTAATGCCGCAGAAAGGGTTGTTATTAATGAGCCACTGATACATAGTGTGGCAGTTCTTTGAAACCTAGCAATTGAACCTCTTTGTCGATTGCCCTCCACCATACTAGGACTCCGTACATAAGAATGAGTCTTACTACGGATGTGTATAGTCAGTAAGTCATCTATGGCTGAAGCCCCTATTTCCTACCAATGGCTTTTTTGCACGAGTAAAGTGCTATTGAGGCCTTCTTTACTCTTTCTATGATGTTAACCTTCCAGCTTAACTTCCTGCCTAGAGTTAGACCCAGAAATTTCGCCGTTTCGCTAAAGGCAAGAGTGAAGCCATTTAACGAAGGCGGTTTTATTTTAGGAATTTTATATTTCCTTGTAAAAAGGACCAGTTCTGTTTTCTGTAGATTTACTGACAGTTCACAGTCTGTAGCCCATGCTGTGATTTTGTTTAGTGCAAGTTGCAAAACGTCCCTGAGACTGTCTGGGAACTTGCCACTGACGACGACAGCAATATCGTCCGCATAGGCGATTGTTGTGCAGCTCACCTCTTCCAGGATTTTAAACAGTTTATTTACCACCATATTGTAAAGAAAGGAAGATAGCACCCCTCCGTGCGGAGTCCCTCTTTTCACAATCCTTTTTGCTGAAGCGTTGCCTAAGTTGGCACTGATGGCCCTGCTATGTAGCATATTAGCTATCAATGCTCATCGTTCCGGTTGAACTCCTAGGCTTATGAGTGCGTCCACAATCGCTACCTGATTGACGTTATTAAACGCTCCCTCATTGTCTATAAAAGCTGCAAGAGTATACTCTTTGCAATTTAAAGATCTTTCAATCGAGCTTGTCAAAGTGTGAAGTGCAGTATCAATCAGTGCAGTATCCACTGACTTTCCTTTACAGTAAGCATTTTAAGAGGCTGACAACAGATTTTTATCTAATTTGCAGCGGATGTGGATGTCGATCAATCTTTCAAAGGTTTTTAGAAGGAAGGATGACAGGCTTATAGGCCGAAAGTCCTTCGCATGGACGTGACTACTTTTGCCAGCCTTGGGTATAAACACTATTCTGACCTGTTTCCATTTATCCGGGATAAGCCCCAAATTAAGACAACCTTAGAAAATGCTTTTTAACCAAGCCAGGGTAGTAGATGCAGTTTGCTGGATCTCAGCGGGTATGATTCCATCCGATCCGCTTGACTTGAATGGTTTGAAACTATCTATAGCCCATTGTAGTTTGTCCGCTGTAACCACCACCTCTGAAATAGTAGGGAGAGAATTCAGAAGACAAGCCACCTCTGAGCTGTTATTTGAGCACCCAGGAAAATGGGTTTTTAAAAGTAATTCCAACGACTTCTGGCTTGTGGTAGCCCAGCTGCCATCCTCTTTTTTAAGAAGACTGGGTACCATGGGGTTTGTCGATAGAATTTTCCTAAGTCTAGATGCCTCGGAGACGTTCTCTATACCTGCGCAGAATAGGCTCCAGGTGTCTCTTTTCGCCTTTTTAAGTGCTTTTTTGTACTGACTAAGAGCCGTTTTATAAGAGATCCAGTCCTGTACCTCATTCATTTTTTTGGCATTATTAAAAGCCCTCCTACTATATTTCTTAGAGCTTTGATTTCATCATTCCACCAAGGTGGTTTAGGTTTTCCCCTAGGTTTACTGATGGGACATGAATGCTCTAAGGACTTATTGCAGGCCTTAGTAAAAACGTTTACTAGGCTATTTAGATCCTGGATATTTTTAGGAATTCCAGGTGTTAAGGAAGGAAGCGCTGAATTTAAGTGCTCCCTGTATTTGTTCCAGTCAGTTCTCTTAGGATTTCTATAGACTGACTTTGTTGGAGGACTTCATCCAGACTGAACTCAAGGTATCTGTGATCTCAAAAGAATGCTCATCAGAAACTTTCCATGAGTTTATTTTACAATAAATAAAGTCCGAGACTAAGGTTATGTCTAGGACTTCTTGCCTATTACTAGTAACAAAGGTAGGTTCCCTGCCAATGTTACAGATTAGAAGGTTAGTAGTTGATCTTGAAACATTAGACATATTTAAACCGACGTCACAGTAAAACTGATTAAATTTTTCAACTTTTTCATATTTTTCTTTTGCATTTAAATCACTATTTAAAAAGAATGGATTAGTTCTATTGTCTCTGCCTATCCATTAGTTTTTTCACATAATTCCAGTTTTTTTTTTGGATTACCAGCTACCAGCTAGACAGAATTATTTTTTATCAAATTCTTCTCTTTTTTTCTCTTCATTGTTGTCACTCTATTCAACCTGTACATGTACACAGATTTTAAATTTATTAAATTTACACATTCATGATCAATCCATGTAGCAACATATTTTCTTGGTGGATTTTTTGTATTTTTCACAATGGTAGCACTATTCATTATGTTTTGTATATGACATGTCAGTTTGGTAGCTATTTTGTTTACATCTTTTTCATTGACATTTATGTTTTTTAATTGTTGCTTGACAGAAGTAAAATTTATTTTTTTTATTGGTTTGTTATTGTTAACAAATTTATCAAGATTATAAGTTACTTTTGTAATTCAACAACGATACCTAGATGATCAGAGAAATCTTGCTGGAAAATAGAGATCTTTGCATCAGATTTAGGAACATTAAGAAGAACAACAATCAGCTATTCGATTGTTGATCAGATATCATTGTGACAAAAATAAAATCCATTGGACTCAACAATTGATTTATAAGTTTTTATATTATAATAGGTTTTATTTGTAATGTTAAAATTGAAATATTTTAAATAATGAAATTTAAAATAATTAAAGCTTTTTTATTTTTTAGAAATTCAAAATGTTTATTTAGTAAAGTGAAGAAATGATACAAAAGAGTATTTGAATTTTCAGGTGGTCTATAAACAGCTGATACATCAAGTTTTTTATTTTTCATTTTTAAAGTTAAATTTATGATACTACTACATTCATCACAAAATATCACATTTGAAGTATACTTAACAATTGAGTGAAAGAAAATACAAGCCCCATCACCTCGTCTAAATTTTTTACAAGAGAACAGGGCTGAATAATTATTTATATTAAAACATTTATATTCATTATCCAATATCCAGGATAAATATTGATTAGATTTCGCTAAAAATTATAATGTGAATAGTGTTTTGATTATATCCAATAAATGAGATCTTCTAATTTGTGTTTTAAACTTCTTGCATTTAAATATAATACTTTTAGTGAATCATTATTTTTAAAGTGAATAACACTAATTAGGTGTAGATCAGTAGTTACATGAGTTTTAAATGGTAAATTATAATCTATTTTGTTATTCAGCATTAAGAATCAAGTTGTTTTCATCTAGTACTCGTACTATTTTACTATTAGCATTTTTCTATAAAATAATTTACCATTTTTAACTCATGTAAATTCTATCATATTCTCTCCTTTCATATCTCCAGTCTTCTTATATAAGTAGCTGAAGTAAGGTTTTAATATTGCATTTACAAAAATTAATTTTATTTACATTGATTTTTGATCATTTGCGCTTTTAACTTTATTAATTAGATATTTATTTTTTTCATTTTCAAGCTTCGATTTATAATTATTTCTTAGCTGCCTATATATATCCCATTCCTGCTCATTATTTGACCATTTGGCTCTTCTGTACTGAATGATTTTATTATGTTACATATTTCTTAATTCATTTGTAAACCACATATTTTGTTCTTACCAATATTTTTAGTTGTAGTAAATTGTCTTGCAGCCTTCTTTAAACTATTACTAAGTATGCTCGCTTTTTTATCGCATGATACAAAGTGCCGGGCAGAGTGCTTCTGATATTATTTCTAAATGCAGATTTGTTATATTTTAAAAATTTTACACTTTTGACTTCATTATTAATAGTGTGGGATAATTCAGTTTCGACAATAATACTTTCATCAACACTAACTTTTAAGGAACCATCAGTTTTAACCGTAATTTTATTAGAATTATTTGTAATTATAAAATCTATCAGCATGCTGCTATTCATCGTAATCTAGTTGGTTCATTTAGTCTTGTTTGAACCCTGCAACATTTAATATTTCTGACATATTTATTACAACATTTATTATTTCAACATTTATTATTTTTTATTTCGAATGTGAGTCGATTTATTCAAAACAAAAATATTGAATGCGAAAATTGTCGAAAAAAAACTTTAAAGAAAAAAGTCTGTTAAATGTCTTTATTTTTTTAAATAATTTATATCATGGTATTATTGATATTTACAACATAATAATACATATATAATTTACATAAATAATCAACAAATTTTGAAAAAATGCGTGTCAGCTTAACAGTACAAACATTAAGTCATCTGCAAGTGAAAATAAACAATTTCAAAAAAATACATATTTGCTATATGTAATGCAAATTCTACCACAAAATTTTAAAAAAAAATTGATACTTTGACTGTCTAAATATTAAACGATCCTAATCCTTTTGTTCACAAATTAATAATCATATTTGGAAAAAATTACAAGAATTAATTGTATACTTACAAAAAGTCAAATATCAAAAGAATCAAAATATCAAAAGAATCATTATTGATAAATGTGTAAAATGTACTCAAGAATCGCCTTATAAATTTTGGTTTGATGAGGAGGCCTCAATATGCTGTTCACATAAGATGCAAATTTTAAATTTATTGATTACCATATTATTGCGAAAACATTGTTCTTGGATACATTCAAAGATAAAACTTCCAACGAATTTAAAACACAGATCTTACAAAATCAATAATTTCATTATACAAGCAAGTAAAACATCAGAATATTTAAAATTTAAAAAAAATATTAAAAAAGATTATGTATTAAAAAAAATCAATTAATTTTTTTCTTTAAACATATTTATTATAAACAAATTTAAAAAATTGTTTTTGGGTTTTCAAATATATTATTTATCTATTTTTTTAACTATTGTTTATTACACTCTTGCAAGTACATATTATTATTCCATTCTTTTTGACATTCATTAAATTTACACATGGTTGGATGTCACATATTTCTAGTTTCGAACAACTGATTCATACTATGTTTAATTTACCTTTTTTTATTATTTATGATGCTTTCGAATGAAACAGAGAACGTGCAATGCAATTTAAAAGTGAAACATTATTTAACTTATAAGAAACACTTAGTAAGTTAAAATATCAAAATAATTTTAATATTTTGTACTTGCATATTCAAAGCTTACGGAATAAACTATTCTACCTCATATCTTTGTTTGGTAGTTTTGGTTGTAATATACATGTAATTGTCTTAACGGAAATTTGGTTGGCACTTTCTGAGAATAATTTTTTCAATATTCCGGGATATAACTCATACTTTATAAATCGTGATAAATGTTATGGTGGAATTGCTATATATGTTAAGGATGATATTGCTAGTAATTTTTATCTAGTGAAGAGTACGAGAATAGTCAGTTTTTAGGAGTAAAATTACTTAAACATAATATTAATGTTATAGGCATATATAGATGTCACTCTACTCATCCTAATCAGTTTGTTAACAAACTGGATGAGCTCATATTTACCTATAAAAGATCAACAATAGTAAGGAATTTTAATATTAATTTGTTAAACAGTAACAGCTCTGAAATTAAAATGAATTATAATATTGTGTTGAGTAATGGCTTTGTGGTTTGTAATAATATCTCCGAAAAATTTGCAACTAGGGTTGGATCTCAGTCAAAAACTATAATTGATAATTTTTTAACTGATATTGTAAATTGGGAATATAATTTTTACGTATTAGACAACAGTCTGTCCGCCCAGCAAATGTTTTTATAAGTTCAAACTTCACACCCACAATAAAAAGAGAAAAACATTACAAAGTTATTTTAGACCATTCAAATGTTGGTAGAGACAATTTCTGGATAAACATTGACTCCTACAATGATTTTGGTGAGGTCACGGGTAAAAGTAGCGCATTTAGTATTCTGATTTATTACTAAACAGTTAAAAATATCGGTTAAAAATAAATATTAAAAAAATAAAAATAATGTTTTTTGAAAATAAAATGTGGGATAATGCCTTACAGAAACGAGAGTATTGAAATTGTTAAAGAATTAAATTATTTTGGTTTACTAATAAATATAAACATATGGAAATATAAACTAATAATCAAGTTGTTTTCATGTAGTACTCGTACTATTTTACTATTAGCATTTTTCTATAAAATAATTTACCATTTTTAACTCATGTAAATTCTATCATATTCTCTCCTTTCATATCTCCAGTCTTCTTATATAAGTAGCTGAAGTAAGGCTTTAATATTGCATTTACAAAAATTAATTTTATTTACATTGATTTTTGATCATTTGCGCTTTTAACTTTATTAATTAGATATTTATTTTTTTCATTTTCAAGCTTCGATTTATAATTATTTCTTAGCTGCCTATATATATCCCATTCCTGCTCATTATTTGACCATTTGGCTCTTCTGTACTGAATGATTTTATTATGTTACATATTTCTTAATTCATTTGTAAACCACATATTTTGTTCTTACCAATATTTTTAGTTGTAGTAAATTGTCTTGCAGCCTTCTTTAAACTATTACTAAGTATGCTCGCTTTTTTATCGCATGATACAAAGTGCCGGGCAGAGTGCTTCTAATATTATTTCTAAATGCAGATTTGTTATATTTTAAAAATTTTACACTTTTGACTTCATTATTAATAGTGTGGGATAATTCAGTTTCGACAATAATACTTTCGTCATCACTAACTTTTAAGGAACCATCAGTTTTAACCGTAATTTTATTAGAATTATTTGTAATTATAAAATCTATCAGCATGCTGCTATTCATCGTAATCTAGTTGGTTCATTTAGTCTTGTTTGAACCCTGCAACATTTAATATTTCTGACATATTTATTACAACATTTATTATTTCAACATTTATTATTTTTTATTTCGAATGTGAGTCGATTTATTCAAAACAAAAATATTGAATGCGAAAATTGTCGAAAAAAAACTTTAAAGAAAAAAGTCTGTTAAATGTCTTTATTTTTTTAAATAATTTATATCATGGTATTATTGATATTTACAACATAATAATACATATATAATTTACATAAATAATCAACAAATTTTGAAAAAATGCGTGTCAGCTTAACAGTACAAACATTAAGTCACAGTGTTGCATCTGCAAGTGAAAATAAACAATTTCAAAAAAATACATATTTGCTCTATGTAATGCAAATTCTACCACAAAATTTTAAAAAAAAATTGATACTTTGACTGTCTAAATATTAAACGATCCTAATCCTTTTGTTCACAAATTAATAATCATATTTGGAAAAAATTACAAGAATTAATTGTATACTTACAAAAAGTCAAATATCAAAAGAATCAAAATATCAAAAGAATCATTATTGATAAATGTGTAAAATGTACTCAAGAATCGCCTTATAAATTTTGGTTTGATGAGGAGGCCTCAATATGCTGTTCACATAAGATGCAAATTTTAAATTTATTGATTACCATATTATTGCGAAAACATTGTTCTTGGATACATTCAAAGTTAAAACTTCCAACGAATTTAAAACACAGATCTTACAAAATCAATAATTTCATTATACAAGCAAGTAAAACATCAGAATATTTAAAATTTAAAAAAAATATTAAAAAAGATTATGTATTAAAAAAAATCAATTAATTTTTTTCTTTAAACATATTTATTATAAACAAATTTAAAAAATTGTTTTTGGGTTTTCAAATATATTATTTATCTATTTTTTTAACTATTGTTTATTACACTCTTGCAAGTACATATTATTATTCCATTCTTTTTGACATTCATTAAATTTACACATGGTTGGATGTCACATATTTCTAGTTTCGAACAACTGATTCATACTATGTTTAATTTACCTTTTTTTATTATTTATGATGCTTTCGAATGAAACAGAGAACGTGCAATGCAATTTAAAAGTGAAACATTATTTAACTTATAAGAAACACTTAGTAAGTTAAAATATCAAAATAATTTTAATATTTTGTACTTGCATATTCAAAGCTTACGGAATAAACTATTCCACCTCATATCTTTGTTTGGTAGTTTTGGTTGTAATATACATGTAATTGTCTTAACGGAAATTTGGTTGGCACTTTCTGAGAATAATTTTTTCAATATTCCGGGATATAACTCATACTTTATAAATCGTGATAAATGTTATGGTGGAATTGCTATATATGTTAAGGATGATATTGCTAGTAATTTTTATCTAGTGAAGAGTACGAGAATAGTCAGTTTTTAGGAGTAAAATTACTTAAACATAATATTAATGTTATAGGCATATATAGATGTCACTCTACTCATCCTAATCAGTTTGTTAACAAACTGGATGAGCTCATATTTACCTATAAAAGATCAACAATAGTAAGGAATTTTAATATTAATTTGTTAAACAGTAACAGCTCTGAAATTAAAATGAATTATAATATTGTGTTGAGTAATGGCTTTGTGGTTTGTAATAATATCTCCGAAAAATTTGCAACTAGGGTTGGATCTCAGTCAAAAACTATAATTGATAATTTTTTAACTGATATTGTAAATTGGGAATATAATTTTTACGTATTAGACAACAGTCTGTCCGCCCAGCAAATGTTTTTATAAGTTCGAACTTCACACCCACAATAAAAAGAGAAAAACATTACAAAGTTATTTTAGACCATTCAAATGTTGGTAGAGACAATTTCTGGATAAACATTGACTCCTACAATGATTTTGGTGAGGTCACGGGTAAAAGTAGCGCATTTAGTATTCTGATTTATTACTAAACAGTTAAAAATATCAGTTAAAAATAAATATTAAAAAAATAAAAATAATGTTTTTTGAAAATAAAATGTGGGATAATGCCTTACAGAAACGAGAGTATTGAAATTGTTAAAGAATTAAATTATTTTGGTTTACTAATAAATATAAACATATGGAAATATAAACTAATAATCAAGTTGTTTTCATGTAGTACTCGTACTATTTTACTATTAGTATTTTTCTATAAAATAATTTACCATTTTTAACTCATGTAAATTCTATCATATTCTCTCCTTTCATATCTCCAGTCTTCTTATATAAGTAGCTGAAGTAAGGTTTTAATATTGCATTTACAAAAATTAATTTTATTTACATTGATTTTTGATCATTTGCGCTTTTAACTTTATTAATTAGATATTTATTTTTTTCATTTTCAAGCTTCGATTTATAATTATTTCTTAGCTGCCTATATATATCCCATTCCTGCTCATTATTTGACCATTTGGCTCTTCTGTACTGAATGATTTTATTATGTTACATATTTCTTAATTCATTTGTAAACCACATATTTTGTTCTTACCAATATTTTTAGTTGTAGTAAATTGTCTTGCAGCCTTCTTTAAACTATTACTAAGTATGCTCGCTTTTTTATCGCATGATACAAAGTGCCGGGCAGAGTGCTTCTAATATTATTTCTAAATGCAGATTTGTTATATTTTAAAAATTTTACACTTTTGACTTCATTATTAATAGTGTGGGATAATTCAGTTTCGACAATAATACTTTCGTCATCACTAACTTTTAAGGAACCATCAGTTTTAACCGTAATTTTATTAGAATTATTTGTAATTATAAAATCTATCAGCATGCTGCTATTCATCGTAATCTAGTTGGTTCATTTAGTCTTGTTTGAACCCTGCAACATTTAATATTTCTGACATATTTATTACAACATTTATTATTTCAACATTTATTATTTTTTATTTCGAATGTGAGTCGATTTATTCAAAACAAAAATATTGAATGCGAAAATTGTCGAAAAAAAACTTTAAAGAAAAAAGTCTGTTAAATGTCTTTATTTTTTTAAATAATTTATATCATGGTATTATTGATATTTACAACATAATAATACATACATAATTTACATAAATAATCAACAAATTTTGAAAAAATGCGTGTCAGCTTAACAGTACAAACATTAAGTCACAGTGTTGCATCTGCAAGTGAAAATAAACAATTTCAAAAAAATACATATTTGCTCTATGTAATGCAAATTCTACCACAAAATTTTAAAAAAAAATTGATACTTTGACTGTCTAAATATTAAACGATCCTAATCCTTTTGTTCACAAATTAATAATCATATTTGGAAAAAATTACAAGAATTAATTGTATACTTACAAAAAGTCAAATATCAAAAGAATCAAAATATCAAAAGAATCATTATTGATAAATGTGTAAAATGTACTCAAGAATCGCCTTATAAATTTTGGTTTGATGAGGAGGCCTCAATATGCTGTTCACATAAGATGCAAATTTTAAATTTATTGATTACCATATTATTGCGAAAACATTGTTCTTGGATACATTCAAAGATAAAACTTCCAACGAATTTAAAACACAGATCTTACAAAATCAATAATTTCATTATACAAGCAAGTAAAACATCAGAATATTTAAAATTTAAAAAAAATATTAAAAAAGATTATGTATTAAAAAAAATCAATTAATTTTTTTCTTTAAACATATTTATTATAAACAAATTTAAAAAATTGTTTTTGGGTTTTCAAATATATTATTTATCTATTTTTTTAACTATTGTTTATTACACTCTTGCAAGTACATATTATTATTCCATTCTTTTTGACATTCATTAAATTTACACATGGTTGGATGTCACATATTTCTAGTTTCGAACAACTGATTCATACTATGTTTAATTTACCTTTTTTTATTATTTATGATGCTTTCGAATGAAACAGAGAACGTGCAATGCAATTTAAAAGTGAAACATTATTTAACTTATAAGAAACACTTAGTAAGTTAAAATATCAAAATAATTTTAATATTTTGTACTTGCATATTCAAAGCTTACGGAATAAACTATTCCACCTCATATCTTTGTTTGGTAGTTTTGGTTGTAATATACATGTAATTGTCTTAACGGAAATTTGGTTGGCACTTTCTGAGAATAATTTTTTCAATATTCCGGGATATAACTCATACTTTATAAATCGTGATAAATGTTATGGTGGAATTGCTATATATGTTAAGGATGATATTGCTAGTAATTTTTATCTAGTGAAGAGTACGAGAATAGTCAGTTTTTAGGAGTAAAATTACTTAAACATAATATTAATGTTATAGGCATATATAGATGTCACTCTACTCATCCTAATCAGTTTGTTAACAAACTGGATGAGCTCATATTTACCTATAAAAGATCAACAATAGTAAGGAATTTTAATATTAATTTGTTAAACAGTAACAGCTCTGAAATTAAAATGAATTATAATATTGTGTTGAGTAATGGCTTTGTGGTTTGTAATAATATCTCCGAAAAATTTGCAACTAGGGTTGGATCTCAGTCAAAAACTATAATTGATAATTTTTTAACTGATATTGTAAATTGGGAATATAATTTTTACGTATTAGACAACAGTCTGTCCGCCCAGCAAATGTTTTTATAAGTTCAAACTTCACACCCACAATAAAAAGAGAAAAACATTACAAAGTTATTTTAGACCATTCAAATGTTGGTAGAGACAATTTCTGGATAAACATTGACTCCTACAATGATTTTGGTGAGGTCACGGGTAAAAGTAGCGCATTTAGTATTCTGATTTATTACTAAACAGTTAAAAATATCGGTTAAAAATAAATATTAAAAAAATAAAAATAATGTTTTTTGAAAATAAAATGTGGGATAATGCCTTACAGAAACGAGAGTATTGAAATTGTTAAAGAATTAAATTATTTTGGTTTACTAATAAATATAAACATATGGAAATATAAACTAATAATCAAGTTGTTTTCATGTAGTACTCGTACTATTTTACTATTAGCATTTTTCTATAAAATAATTTACCATTTTTAACTCATGTAAATTCTATCATATTCTCTCCTTTCATATCTCCAGTTTTCTTATATAAGTAGCTGAAGTAAGGCTTTAATATTGCATTTACAAAAATTAATTTTATTTACATTGATTTTTGATCATTTGCGCTTTTAACTTTATTAATTAGATATTTATTTTTTTCATTTTCAAGCTTCGATTTATAATTATTTCTTAGCTGCCTATATATATCCCATTCCTGCTCATTATTTGACCATTTGGCTCTTCTGTACTGAATGATTTTATTATGTTACATATTTCTTAATTCATTTGTAAACCACATATTTTGTTCTTACCAATATTTTTAGTTGTAGTAAATTGTCTTGCAGCCTTCTTTAAACTATTACTAAGTATGCTCGCTTTTTTATCGCATGATACAAAGTGCCGGGCAGAGTGCTTCTAATATTATTTCTAAATGCAGATTTGTTATATTTTAAAAATTTTACACTTTTGACTTCATTATTAATAGTGTGGAATAATTCAGTTTCGACAATAATACTTTCGTCATCACTAACTTTTAAGGAACCATCAGTTTTAACCGTAATTTTATTAGAATTATTTGTAATTATAAAATCTATCAGCATGCTGCTATTCATCGTAATCTAGTTGGTTCATTTAGTCTTGTTTGAACCCTGCAACATTTAATATTTCTGACATATTTATTACAACATTTATTATTTCAACATTTATTATTTTTTATTTCGAATGTGAGTCGATTTATTCAAAACAAAAATATTGAATGCGAAAATTGTCGAAAAAAAACTTTAAAGAAAAAAGTCTGTTAAATGTCTTTATTTTTTTAAATAATTTATATCATGGTATTATTGATATTTACAACATAATAATACATATATAATTTACATAAATAATCAACAAATTTTGAAAAAATGCGTGTCAGCTTAACAGTACAAACATTAAGTCACAGTGTTGCATCTGCAAGTGAAAATAAACAATTTCAAAAAAATACATATTTGCTCTATGTAATGCAAATTCTACCACAAAATTTTAAAAAAAAATTGATACTTTGACTGTCTAAATATTAAACGATCCTAATCCTTTTGTTCACAAATTAATAATCATATTTGGAAAAAATTACAAGAATTAATTGTATACTTACAAAAAGTCAAATATCAAAAGAATCAAAATATCAAAAGAATCATTATTGATAAATGTGTAAAATGTACTCAAGAATCGCCTTATAAATTTTGGTTTGATGAGGAGGCCTCAATATGCTGTTCACATAAGATGCAAATTTTAAATTTATTGATTACCATATTATTGCGAAAACATTGTTCTTGGATACATTCAAAGATAAAACTTCCAACGAATTTAAAACACAGATCTTACAAAATCAATAATTTCATTATACAAGCAAGTAAAACATCAGAATATTTAAAATTTAAAAAAAATATTAAAAAAGATTATGTATTAAAAAAAATCAATTAATTTTTTTCTTTAAACATATTTATTATAAACAAATTTAAAAAATTGTTTTTGGGTTTTCAAATATATTATTTATCTATTTTTTTAACTATTGTTTATTACACTCTTGCAAGTACATATTATTATTCCATTCTTTTTGACATTCATTAAATTTACACATGGTTGGATGTCACATATTTCTAGTTTCGAACAACTGATTCATACTATGTTTAATTTACCTTTTTTTATTATTTATGATGCTTTCGAATGAAACAGAGAACGTGCAATGCAATTTAAAAGTGAAACATTATTTAACTTATAAGAAACACTTAGTAAGTTAAAATATCAAAATAATTTTAATATTTTGTACTTGCATATTCAAAGCTTACGGAATAAACTATTCCACCTCATATCTTTGTTTGGTAGTTTTGGTTGTAATATACATGTAATTGTCTTAACGGAAATTTGGTTGGCACTTTCTGAGAATAATTTTTTCAATATTCCGGGATATAACTCATACTTTATAAATCGTGATAAATGTTATGGTGGAATTGCTATATATGTTAAGGATGATATTGCTAGTAATTTTTATCTAGTGAAGAGTACGAGAATAGTCAGTTTTTAGGAGTAAAATTACTTAAACATAATATTAATGTTATAGGCATATATAGATGTCACTCTACTCATCCTAATCAGTTTGTTAACAAACTGGATGAGCTCATATTTACCTATAAAAGATCAACAATAGTAAGGAATTTTAATATTAATTTGTTAAACAGTAACAGCTCTGAAATTAAAATGAATTATAATATTGTGTTGAGTAATGGCTTTGTGGTTTGTAATAATATCTCCGAAAAATTTGCAACTAGGGTTGGATCTCAGTCAAAAACTATAATTGATAATTTTTTAACTGATATTGTAAATTGGGAATATAATTTTTACGTATTAGACAACAGTCTGTCCGCCCAGCAAATGTTTTTATAAGTTCGAACTTCACACCCACAATAAAAAGAGAAAAACATTACAAAGTTATTTTAGACCATTCAAATGTTGGTAGAGACAATTTCTGGATAAACATTGACTCCTACAATGATTTTGGTGAGGTCACGGGTAAAAGTAGCGCATTTAGTATTCTGATTTATTACTAAACAGTTAAAAATATCGGTTAAAAATAAATATTAAAAAAATAAAAATAATGTTTTTTGAAAATAAAATGTGGGATAATGCCTTACAGAAACGAGAGTATTGAAATTGTTAAAGAATTAAATTATTTTGGTTTACTAATAAATATAAACATATGGAAATATAAACTTATAAATATAAACATATATGGTTTACTAATAATATAAAGATAGTAAATTAAACTGGAGCAATCATATCTGACAGTCATATCTATATAATAAAACGTATAACGCCTTATATTTTTATTATTCGTAAATTGAGAAATTTTTTGTCACACAAGGCTTTATTTATGATTTATGATTCTTATATAAAAACACTAATTTCGTATTTCAACCCAATTTGGAGTAATGCTCCACAAATCTATATTAATAAACTAGATATAATTCATTAAAAATGTATAAAAGTAATTCAGAGATTCCCCATATACCACCCAACAGATTTGTTGTATTCAAACCAATATTTAAACCTGGAAAGAATTTGCAGGCTTGAACTATACTTACTAGCTTTTAAAATTGCAAATAACAAAATTAAACATAACTTTATTTTAAATCTAATAACTGACATACATAATTACAACACTCGCAATAAGTCAAATTTTCATCTAACGTTATTTAGAACAGATAACCAAAAAAAAAACTGTTTATACAATGAACTTCCGCAAAACCTTAAGATTATTGATAATTTACTTTTGTTTAAACACAAAATAAGAATATTATTGGCCATCTAACAAGCCAGCAAAGTTAAAAATAAAAAATTTATTTTTATATGGAAATAGATTGTTTTTTTTACGATATTGTGGGGATGAATTAGTATTTAATTTTAGAATTTGTTTTAGTATAGTATTAGTATTTAATTTAAAGAAAGAATAAGTAAAAATAAATAATTGAAATTGATATTTAGTTGTAACAAAACATTATGTTTGGTAGATTAACAAAAAAAAAAATGTATACGTTATAATTTTATACGACCATACGGCTTAGGTCTTGAATAAAAAAATTAAAAAAAAAAAGGAAATAAAGAAAAAAAAATAAGATTTAGAATTAGTGAAAATACAATTAATTATATAGGTTAGGTTACGTTAAGGTGGCTGCCAAAAAAGCACACTTAAACCGTATTTGGTCCATAGTGATACCACATAGAAGCTTTTCTATCCCACTTGTTAAAACCAATTTGAGCTTTTTGCAAAGGGCAGAATACTCTTCACATTTTTACCTGACAGATCGCTAAGGTTGTTGAAGAGATATTGCCCCAAATGGGTATTCCTTCTTGCCGACAAGACCGGGCATGTACAAAGGAGATGGAGAGTAGTTTCCTCCCCTTCTTCATGTTTGCAGGCTCTACAATAGTCGTTTGCGGATAAGCCAAGTCTTCTGGCCTGCTTCCGTATTAGACAGTGACCGGTGATTATACCCATTGTCATTCAAATGTCTGCCCTTTTGAGGGAAAGCAGATCATTGGATCGTGTTAAATCTGTTTTGGGCCATATCAATCTTGTGATATTGCACGGGGTTAAGTTTGACCATTTTTAATTTACCATATCCGTTATTTTTTTTCGAAGTAACGTTTTGCTTGTGGATGGAGGTACCTCCAGTCTTGCCCTATCCGGCAGCACTTGTAAGGTTGTACCAATTTTTGCGAGTTCATCAACTTTTTCATTTTCCGGAATACCTCGATGACCTGGTACCCAGCAAAGCTGAATGCTAAACTTCCTGGCCATCGCGTTAAGAAGTTTTCAACAGTTTATTACAGTCTTCGAGGTTGTTCATGTTAATTCCAGAAATTTTAACGCAACCTGACTATCTGACAAAATACGTACTTGCTTTACAGTCAAAACGCTTCTATTCAGTAGAATCAAAGCTTCTTGAATTGCCATAATTTCCGCTTGGAAGACACTACAATGGTCTGGTAATCGGAAATTATGACTGATATTCAGATTATTTGAGAAGACCTCGAATCCTACACTGCTGTTCATTTTTGAACTATCCGTGTAGAATTGTACTCATTTGAAGGTCATCACTGTGTTCGAGTTCCAACTCTCACGGGTTGGTATGCTCGTCATATGAGATTTCCCGAAGAAGTAAGTAGGGGACGTGTAGTCTACCAAGACGGGAGTGGACTTGAATTGGTTTATGTTATTCGAGTGACCTCGTGAATTGATAGAGTTAGACACAGAAATTTCGCCGTTTCGCTAAAGGCAAGAGTGGAGCCATTAAATGAAGGCGGCTTTATTTTAGGAAATTTATATTTCCTTGTAAAAAGGACCAGTTCGGTTTTCTGTGGATTTACAAAAACGTCCCTGAGACTGTCTGGGAACTTGCCACTGACAACGACAGCACCATCGTCCTCATAGGTGATTGTTGTGCAGCCCGTCTCTTCCAGGATTTTAAGCAGTTTATTTACCACCATATTCAAAACAAGGGGAGATAGCACCCCTCCTTGCGGAGTCCCTCTTTTCACAAACTTTTTTGCAGAAGCGGTGCCTAAATTGGCACTGATGGTCTGCTATTTAGCGTATTAGCTATCAGTGCTCTTAGCTCCGATTCTACTCTTAGGCTTATGAGTGCGTCTACAATTGCTGCCTGATTGATGTTATTAAACGCTCCCTATAGAAGCTGCAAGAGTATACTCTTTGCAATTTAAAGATCTTTCAATCGAGCTTGTCAAAGTGTGAAGTGCAGTATCAATCAGTGCAGTATCCACTGACTTTCCTTTACAGTAAGCATGTTGAGAGGCTGACAACAGATTTTTATCTAAGTCGCAACGGATATGGATGTCGATCAATCTTTCAAAAGTTTTTAGAAGGAAGGATGACAGGCTTATAGGCCGAAAGTCTTTCGCATAGACGTAACCACTTTTGCCGGCCCTGAGTATCAACACTATTCTGACCTGTTTCCATTTATCCAGGATAAGCCCCAAACTAAGACAAAAAACAGAAAATGCTTGTTAGCCAAGCCAGGGTAGTAGATGAAGCTAGCTGGATCTCAGCGGGTGTAATATCTTCCGGTTCGCTGGACTTGAATAGCTTGAAACTATCTATAGCCCACTGTAGTTTGTCTCTTGTAACCGCAATCTCTGAGATAGAAGGGGGAGGATTCAAAAGACAAGCCACCTCTGAGCCATTATTTGTGCACCCAGAAAAATGGGTTTTTAAAAGTAATTCCAACTACTCCAGGTGTCTTTTTTCGCCTCTTTAAGTGCTTTTTTGTACTGACTAAGAGCCGTTTTATAAGAGCTGCAGTCCTGTACCTCATTGGGTTTTTAGACATTATTAAAACTCCTCCTAATATCTTTTCATAGAGCTTTGATTTCATCATTCCACCAAGGTGGTGTAGATTTTCCCCTAGGCTTACTGATGGGACACGAATGCTCTAAGGACTTATTGCAGGCCTTAGTAAAAACGTTTACTAGACTATTTAGATCCTGAATATTTTTAGGAATTCCAGGTGTTAAAGAGGGAAGCGATGACTTCAAGTGCTCCCTATATTTGTTCCAGTCAGTTCTCTTAAGATTTTGATAGACTGACTTTATTTGAGAACTTTCGTCCAGACTGAACTTAAGGTATCTGTGATCTGAAAAGGAATGCTCATCAGAAACTTTCCATTAGTTTATTTTAGAATAAATGAAGTCCGAGACTAAGGTTATGTTTAGGACTTCTTGCCTATTACTAGTAACAAAGGTAACAAATTAATTACATAGTGGTATATATAAAATCTAAGAATCTTTCTAACTGATATAATATAAAATATTTTTTTTTGAAAAATTAATAGGTATAAGAAAATAAAATATAGAATAAAAAAAATATTAAGCTTTTTCTAAATTTTTACAAAGTTGTTCTTAAGAAATACAAAAAAAGAACTTTTTTCAGTAAATCCAACATATCTTAAATTTAATTCTATGGAGATAAATTGAATTTCAAATCCAAATTTTTTAATAAGGCTATATATATATGTTATCGTCTGTTCTGTATCGATATGTTATTGATTGCAAAAAGAAAGAACATAATAAAAGACTTATTTCTCATCTCACTAACCTTTTTTATTTTTGCATTTTACAATATATTGTAATATTTTTTTTTGTCTTGTCATAAAAAATGTCTTTCCTGTCATAATATATATGAGTTTATTTTCCCAAAAAGTTCTTCATATATTTTAATGGCGTGAAGAATGCGCCTATCGCCTGGCAAGGCGAATTGCCTAATTTTCCCTATTATAAAGGCACGGCATGCCATTTAATTGCATGTTCCTACAAAGTGAATTGCTGGTTTGTGCGGATTAAATAGTAAAATAAATAATAAACTATATAGTTTGGTGATATGAATATATCTGTTTTTATTTTCAAAAATCAATCCTTATATACTAATTTGGATTTATCAAAATCCATACAAATTTTATCAAAGACAATAAATTATATTAATTTATTGCTTTGTTACATACAATTTTATTTGGGACAAAAATGCAATACAATATATTGACCCTAGTATCGTTCTACAATATGATTTCCATATGTGATAATTAACCAAAATATTATCAAAATATAATTGCATACAAAAATGAATCATTTACATAAAAATCATAACGTTTAAAAATCTAAACGAAAGATTTAATATGATCTTTTTCTATTAAAATAATAATATTGTATGAAAGTAAATGTACTTGATATTGTACGATACAAAAATAAACAGATGTTTGCAATTGAAAAAGTGACCACACAAAATGTTAGTTCAACAATTTTATGTTATTTGTAAAGCTATTTTGATAATGTTTAATTTACAGTTATGGAAATAAATTTGTGAACAAGATATACTACATCTTCCCCCCAAAGAAAAAATTCGTTTATATTTCTTAAAACTTCAACCAATTTTTTAAATATTCTATCAAAAAAAAATATTTTTTTTAGTATCTTTACATCTTTACATTTAATTCATTTTTATGTTACAATAATTATTAATCTACGAGTATACTTATACATTATCAAAATCTTTATATTACTTGTAATTTATTGTTTCTTATTTATAAAATTGTTTATGATATTTATAATTTTTCTAGATTTAATTAGATTGTTATTATGTAATTCTGTTTCTTTATTGTTTATTATTATTGTACTATTTGGACCATTGTGTGATACAATTTTAAATGGTCTTTTAATGAAATATCTAACTTTTTCTTATTTCTTATATTATGGATGATATAGTCACTTACTTTGAAATTTGATTTATTTACATTGTTAATACTAATTAATAATATTAAAATTTTGCTAAATTTTGATTATTTAAATTGATTTACATTTCTTTTTATTATTAATTTGATTTCAATTATATTTCAAATAATTTAGTACAATATTGTATCATTAACATATATTTTTACTAATCACTCTGTTTTGATAAGTTTAATTTTTGAAAAGAACCTTCTTTTTTTAACCAGAAAATTTTTAACCGTCTTGTTCATATTTTTCCAAACGTATTTTTGTTTTAATTTACTGATGCATTTACTTTACACAGTGTCGACCATTTATTATATGATTCACTTGATTCACTTTAATTAATTTCTTCTTTATTTCTAATTTATTTCGCGCATTTCTTCTTTATTTCTAATTTGTGTAGGAGGATCATATAATATAATTTTTAAACAATCTGTGTTTTCAGATGTGTTTTGGAGCTCATTAAACATATTTTTAAATGTTTGGATATCCATAATTTTAAATATTTCATCATTATTTGCCAAAGCTAAATTCTTTATATTTAAATCGCTTTTAATTATAGCTTCCTCAGAACCAATTTTATCTCTAGTAAAGATTTTTGGCTGTATTCAGCAGTTTTTCATTTTTTGCTGCTAAAATTTTAACTTCATTTTCAATTTTATAATTTTATATTTGTTTTTCTTCTCCAATTTTACTTTTTTTTTAACAATTAATAATAGTGACTTGTACGGGCTTTCAACTAACAGTGATGACACAAGGCAATTAGTCAATCGAAAAATTCTGTAAGCTAGTGCATAGGCAGCTCAATTGAATATTGGGAATAGTAAATTCAATGGAATTGCCAAGGGATGCGTGGTCGCAATAGCCCAAAAACATAGAAATAGAACATTAGATGAATTTATTAACGGATTGAAGGGGGAGCTTTCATCAGTATTATTGGATATTAAAGAGCCTAGTGACTTATCGGAAGCTTTGGAATTGGAAAGTAGAAAACAGGCTTAAAAGAAATCAAAGCCTTGCAAGCAAACAGATTGACACTGTTAAAATGCAACAACCTGGTCAAAAGTTATCACCACCAATACGTTCAGACGAACTTGCATCCGGAAGAGCAAATTTTGCAAATAGGAATCCAATCCAACGATCCTATAGCAATCAACCATTCTATAACAACCGACAACCTTATAACCAATAATTTTATAACAACCGTCAACCCTACAATAGCCAATCATTTTATCACAACCATCAACCCTATAAAAACCAATCAATTTCTAACATCCGACAACCTTATAATGGTCAGCCAACTTCCCATAATAATCATATGGAAACCAAACCAAGGAAAAAATTTCAAAGAAACCAGGATATTGAAGAGCAACCTTTAGTTAATGGTAAAGATTCAATTGGGCATGAGAATTACAATGACAATGAAAATCCTTTTTAGATTAAAATGGTCCTCACTTCCCTATATGGAACATTTTGCAGGGAATAGGGAACAAATAAAAATTTTAACCGGTTTGAACCGGTATCTATACAAACAAAAATTAAATCCATCCTAGATTCATAAAAAGTCCAATACCCAATAATAACATATTTTACGCGAACTCCATTGGTGATGACGTAAAGATCACGCACCACGCTGAGATCGATTTCTTTAAAAATGGAATGCCGAAAATTAAATTTTATTTATTACCAAGTTTATTGAAAGTATAATTGTTTTGAAGGTATAATTGGAATGATGCGCTCAAAACACTAAAAGCGGTTATTCATACAGATAAGGGATACCTTGAACTCGCAGATGATGTAAGAATTCCGCTTAAACAACAAATATCAGAATTTATCAATAGAATTGAACTGAGAACCAGTCATTTAACTAGAGCAGAACGAGATAAACTATGTAGTTTAATCAATAAGTTCACCAAATTTTTGTGGACCCGAATGTGAAACTGACCTATACTACAAGAGTTGTAGCCGAAATTTGAACAACAACTGCGGAACCAGTGTATTCTAAATCATATCCGTATCCGATGGCATTAAAAATAGATGATCGGATTAAACAACTTTTAGAAGACGGGAATTATCCCAACAAACAATCTAGATCACCATACAACTCACCGGTTTGGATTGTTCCTAAAAAAGAGGACCCTTCAGGGAAAAAGAAATATCGAATGGTAGTCGATTATCGGAAGCTGAACAAGATCACCATTGCTGATAAATACTCAATTCCAGAAATAAACGAAGTTCTCTCAAATTTAGGAAAAAACCATCTGTTCTCGGTAATTAACTTGAAGAGCGGATTTCAGCATATACCGTTGAAATTAAGTGATGATAAAAAATACAGCCTCCGTAAATAACGGAAAGTACGAGTTCAACTGGCTGCCGTTTGGGTTGAAAAATGCACCTTAAATTTTCCAAATAGTCCTTGATGACATCCTTCGGGAACATATTGAAAATTGTTGTTATGTCTATATAAACGACATAATAATCTTTGGCAAGGATAAGGAAAGTCACTTCCAAAATCTGAAAAAAGTATTTACTACACCCGAATCAGCCAACATGAAAGTACAACTGGACAAAAGCGAATTTTTACGAAACGAAGTCGAATCCTTAGGGTTTGTAATTTCGGCAGAAAGAATAAAAACTAACCTAAAGAAAGTAAGGCGATTTGCGCTATGCTCTTGCCGACAACTCTAAAGGATTTACGTTCGTTTTTAGGTATGTCAGGGTACTACAGACGGTTTATTTGTGACTTTGCTAAGATCAAAAACCATCCCTGACATCCCTTTTAAGTGGGAGGATGTGTGTCTAGAAATCAATCAAAAAATTCCGCTATTACGTTGAACGGCCTCATTGTTCCTTGCCTTTTTCGAGCTGAAAAACTCATTAGTATATGAAGTTATCATCCTGAAATATCCCGAATTTGATAGAGAATTCGAACTAACAACCGACGCGTCGAACTACGTGATTGGGGCGGTGTTGTCGCAAAGAAGAAAGCCAATCACATTTATTTCCAGGACTCTCACAAAAACCGAGGAATCATACGCCACTAACGAGAAATAGATGTTAGCAATCGTCTGGTCACTAACTTCGTTAAGGAGTTACTTAAATGGATCTAAAAACTAATAATATTCACTGATCATCAGTACGCTTTGAGCTGTACGCTGATCATCAGTTACCCTTACGTACGCTTTGAGCAATAAAAACTCCAACAGCGAATTAAAGAGATGGAAGGCCTTTATCTCGTACTTGTACTCTTGAAGAGTACAAGTACGAGATAAAGTATAAGCCTGGCCAAACGAACGTGGTAGCTGACATGTTATTAATTAAAAAATCGGAAATTAATGCGTTACCAACAATACAACATAGTGCTGAGAGTTCCTCGCAAAATTACATTCAATTACGAAGGTTTCATTAATGCGTTCAGAAACCAATTAACTTTAAAACGCGATGGTGAAATCGATTACGAAATTATTAAAACCTTTCCAGGCTATGTCCGGCACATAATAACAAGAATTGATTTCAAGGAAAAAGAACTAGTGAATATTTTAAAAAATGTACCTGAATTCAAAAACAATAAATGCAATATGACGGAAGAAAGTATCATGGATAAGATACAACAAATTTATACTCAACATTTTGAAAGTTATAGATTAAGATTTACGGAAATACTGGTCGAAGACATCATGGATGAAAGTCAAGATGAGCTTATATTAAAATTTCATAAACGCACCCATAGGAATGCATATGAAAATAAAGCTCAAATAATTCGCAATTATTATTTTCCGAAAATGAATAGAAAAATATCTGATTTTTTTACAAAATGCACAGTATGTTAGGAAAATAAATATGATCGGCATCCCAATAACCCATTGAGGATGAAATGAAGATAAAGATTTTTACTACGCCGCCATATAAAAGTGAGGTGAATGAACAAATAGAACGCTTTCATTCACCTTTATCGGAGATTATGCGATTTGTCAAAGTAGAGGGAGATAACAGAAGTTTTGAAGAATTACTACAAAGAATGGTAAACGAATATAATTATACCATCCACTCAGTAAGCAAAAGAAAGCCTATGGAGTTATTTTTTGGTAGAGTTCCAAATATAACACCCGAAGAATTTGAGAAAACTAGACTTAGCAATATTGAAAAAATTAAAAACAAACAGATCAAGGATATAGATCTTCAAAATAAAAAAAAGGAAACCAAGTAAACACTACCAACCAGGTGATACAATTTTTGTAAAGTATAACAAAAGAATCGGATCTAAATTAAAACAACGCTTCAAAAAGGAAATAGTAAAGGAAAATAAAAATACAGTTGTTATAACAAAATTAGGAAGAACTGTTCATAAATCAAACATAAAATCATAATGATACTCATACAAACCTTATAAAATTTTGCTTTTCTGTCATTTAACTCTTCTAGAAAATTATTATTTTTTGTTTTCTCCACATTTTTGTTTATTTGTTCATTTTCTTACCATATTATTATCCTTTATAGCATTTTAGGTGCATACGTCTATCATTGGTCCAAATATTAAACTACACAAGATCGCAGTATCTATTATTCTGGAAGAAGCAAAGGTGGCAGAAAAAAGCTTTAGACTTATCCATAAGGTTGACTTTGAACATCTAAGGAATTCATTAAAAGAAATCGACGACGTATTAGAGGAAGACGGAATGAAGAAAAATCACCTGCATGGGTACATGAAATACGAAGCTCTGCAAGTTCAAGACCTGTTGGAAAAATTTGAAAATAGACGGGAGCCAAGGTCCTTTAACTCTATAGGCACGATGTGGAAATGGATAGCGCAAGTAAATGTACAGGAAAATTAAACACACAATAGCACCAAGCGATAACTTATTAGCTAGTTGCAAATGAATTCAAACTTAAAGCTCATACAGCCTATGAAAACTATGTCATTAGTATAGGCATCAAATTAATTAGTGATCCCAAAAAATTTTTCGAATTTGTCAACATAAAACCAAAAATATTCGGCTACCCTAATTTAATATGCACGGACAATTATTTTTCTTCTTGCCCAAAAACAATTTGCAACTTTTTTTCCGACAGTTTTCAAAAAGTTTATCGTCCAAAAGAACAATTCGAGATCTCTGCTACTTCTTTATTTAATAGCTCAAATTTTTTAATCACAGATCTATATCTTTCCGAAAGTGACATTTTTGAAGCTATTATTGGTCTTGACACAAAGAAGGGTTCTGGGTCCCTCCACTTTTTTTACATAACTGTGTTCATTATCTAATTAGTCCTCTTCATTTCATTTTAAACAAATCGCTTTCAAATAGTGTTTGTCACATGTGTGGAAATCCTCTCATTTAAGTCCCATCTACAAAACGGGTGAGAGATCATCAGTAGAAAAATATAGAGGTATAGCCATCCTATCGACTATTCCAAAATTATTCGAAAAAATTGTTGTCGATAAAATTGCTTCTTGTAATAAATGCCAAACTTAACGAATAACAATACTGTTTAAGAAATGGTCGTTCCACTATAACGAACCTTATGTTATACACATCTGAAATCCTGAATAAAATGGAGAAAGGATATCAAGTTAATGCAATTTACAATGATTTTAGCAAGGCCTTCGATCGTGTAGACTGTAGATCACTACAATTTGCTAAACAAACTTACAACTTTTGGTATCTCGGGTTCTTTTCTTACATGACTTAACTCTTATTTATCAGGAAAGATCCAAAACGTTAAATTTCAAGGTATATTGTACAATATAATCGAAGTTACTTCTTGTTTACCACAAGGTAGCCACTTAGGCCCACTTTTATTCAATATATTTATTTCTGATCTTTCAGAATATTTGTGTGCCATACCTCACATTGCGTTTGCTGACGACCTAAAAATATATCAAGTCGTAAACGATAGTTCTGACCCAAATTTACTTCAATCAGGCTTATTGTATTATTATAGATTACTGCACAACTAACAAATTAGAGCTCAATATACAGAATTGCACGGTAATCAGTTTTACCCGTAAACGTTCTCCTTTAGTGTACGACTACAAAACAGATCATCTAACACTTGAACGGGTGTTTAGTATTACTGATCTCAGAATTCTACTTGATGGTAAACTTAACTTTAATCTGCACTATGACCACTTAATTTCAAGAGCAAATAAAATGTTAGGTTTCATTGAAGAGCTAAATAATTTAGTGTCTTAGCTGTGACAAAAACTCTTATATTGTTCGCTAGTTCGTTCTATATTACAATACCATAGGGATCCAGCTGTTCAGGTTCATTCTAACAAAATTGGGTCATTTCAAAACCAGTTTGCTCTGTTTGTATTAAGAACCCTTCAGACTTTTTAAATCTTCTTAGCTACACAACAAGACTTAAATTCTTAAACATGCTCCTCTTGTGCTCACGTAGACAAATATTTTCATCATGTTTTACTTTTGACATTTTAAATAATAATATTGCTATCCAATCTCTTAATTACAAATTTACAAAAATTTGAAAAAAGATCATTTCCAAAAATTTAAAAAAAGGAAACACTTTTCTCTCAGCTGATTTTGACACTAGATTTTTTTTATTTTTATTCAATAATCTCAATCTACGAATATGTTCCTTTGTACTAAAAAGTAGTTGAGACTAAATTGTATGGGATACGGACAGGAAAAATGACGATAAAGGGGAATGAGACGGTAATTGCATAATAAATCGGTTAAAATTCGTCTTGAATTTGTGCAAATTGTAAATCAAAAAATTGTCAACTTTTGGAAACACAGAGGACGGTAATATGTTCCACATTTTTGCAGTTCTGACAACAAACGAATTGCTTATAACCAGTAGAGTACCATTTAGGAAGTTCCCCATAGGCATGAGCACCTGAGCTCCCTCTAGTGGTGCGGTGGTACGTTTTGAGAGGGTTGCATCCGCGGTTTTATCTCACCTGAACAACTGCCATTACCCACAAAATATCTATAAAAAAGAGAAAGGGCTCCAATATTACGACAAATGCCAAGAGAAGTGAGACAAGCAGTCTCAACGGAGTCACCAATAAGACGAATGGCGCGTTTTTGGATTCGATCGAGCTAATTCAATGAAGTAAGTGTGGTGCCAGCCTATATATGGAAATTATACTCCATTTTGCGTCGTATATAAGCCTTATAGATATTAAGCTAGATGACATGTCTTGCACCTAAAGAGAAAACCTAAGCATTTAGCAGCACTTTTCGCTATATCAAAAATATGATCATTCCATATCATTTTTTGATTTAGTTGTATGCCTAATGATTGATGAGAACTGAATGAGAACTGGATGAGAATAGAACTATCATCATTTAATACAAATAAATACATAAGATGTACGCATAGCTGACAGTAGTTTTCAGGCGATGACATGAAAAAGTTCTGATGCATTAATACCAAAGTATATCAACTGTTAAGTAAGACCACTCATTTTTACTAATGCTACAACAAAAAAATTCTATTTGCATAGGTACAACTTTTTTTTTTGTTTCATATCCACTGTGTATAGGAAAAACAGAGAATTTTATATGCTACAAAATATATAATATATTGACCCTAGTATCGTTCTACAATATAATTAACCAAAATATTATCAAAATATAACTGCATACAAAAATGATAATGAATCATTTACATAAAAATCATAACGTTTAAAAATCTAAACGAAAGATTTAATTTGATCCTTTTCTTCATTAAATATATTGTATGAAAGTAAATGTACTTGAAATTGTATGATATAAAAATAAACAGATGTTTGCAATTGAAAGTGTGACCACACAAAATCTTAGTTCAACAATTTTATGTTATTTAATTTGTAAAGTTATTTTAATAATGTTTAATTCACAGTTATGGCAATAAATTTGTGAACAAATCGAAATAATCTACAATGATATGGAATAAACATATATTAGATTCCATGATACACGTATACAAAATACAACATGCAATATATACATACATACATACATTACAAAAAAGTAATAAGAAAAACATGAAAAGAAAATAAAATAAAAATGATGTTTATTCTTCTTTCTGGTTTTATTTATAGTAAATGAGAGAGAAACGAGAATAATTTTATAATTTACTAATTTCAACGATTTACTTTCATATTACTTTCAATTCAAAAAGGATTGGTGGATTTAGATAACATCTATTTCAAATTTTAGCTGACCCATTTTAATGTATAGCGTGGGTATATTTATTATAAGAAGCAGTTCCACTTACCATGGCAAATAAATTTTCTTGCTAGTTCACATATGTATGCATATGCAAAAATTTATTGAAATTATAAAAAGTGGACGGTATTAAAAATTTCGCATGCAGGAAGAAGCAAAAAAATTTCAAAAAATTTTTATAGATATTTTGTGGGTAATGATACTTGTTCAGATGCGATATAATCGCTGATGCCACCTCTCAAAACATTTCACCGCACCGCTAGAGGGCCTCAAGTACTCGTGCCTACTATGTGGAACTTCCTAAATGGTACTCTACTGGTTATAAGCAATTCGTTTGTTGTCAGAACTGCAAAAATGTGGAACATATTACCATCCAAAAGTTGACGATTTTTTGATTTACAATTTGCACAAATTCAAGACGAATCTTAACCGATTTATGATGCAATTACCGTCTCATTCCCCTTTATCCTAATTTTTCCTGTCCGTATCCCATACAATTTAATCTCAACTACTTTTTAGTACAAAGCAACATATTCATAGATATATGATACATAGATACAGGATTGGGACCTGTTGTCTCTGAACGCGGGCACGCGGCAAACGAGGGCGCGCGGACGACGTGGTGCGCAGGCCGCAGCTCTTTTCTTCATACATATTTTCAGTATCAAAGCTTTTGCAAACATTTTTCAACATCAATCAAACAAACAACAATTATACAAAAAAATTATATTTGAACCAGAGAATAATTTAATTATGGCTTTATGACACAAAATATTTTATAAAAATATAGCTTTATGACGCATTCAAATGACTCATAAAGGCATATTCCCATTCGTGAAATATGGCTTTATGACACCCCACCTATCATCTCACTTATTTTACGTTTAAGCCAGTTGTTTTCTTTGTCAATTATTTTGGTATCTTCAAAAATTAAATTGTGATTGTTATTGAACCGATGTGTCGCTAACGCTGTTTTTTCCAATTTATCCATATTAATTATTTTACAGTCATTCCGATCTTATTTCAGTCTATTTTTAAAGTATTGTTTTGTTCGACCAATATAGTATTTATTGCAATCATTACAGTTTATTTCTTCTTTATCTTTGATTTCTGAAAATAAATTAGAAATCTGGGACAAATTCTTTAAATGCATTCTCAATGTTCTTATTAATGTCAGGAACGAAATGAAATTTCAAATATTACTATGTAGTAGTGTTGGTTTCAGCAGTAAGATTAGAGAATGTGTTATTGTTGATCCTATTGTGTTGCAATTATATATATGAATTATCTTGTTAATAAAAAACTTGGGATAGTTGTTATCTTTTAAAAAGTTTTTCATTAATGTGATATTTTTTGATATAATATTGATTTTATGTTGTACTGGATGATTTAACAAAAAATTTAGAATTCGACCAGATGACTTGGTTTTCTGGTACCAATCAGTTGACATGTTACCATTTTCATGTCTTGAGTCATAAGTTAAATTTATTAAAAATTTCCAAAATCTCAATAGCTTTATCAGAAGGAACAGCTAAAATAGAATTAACGAAAATTCTTAAAAATGGTATATTAAATTTAAATTGTCCTAAAACATTTTTAACCAAATATCTGACTCATGGCGCAGTGGTTAAGTCGCCAACCTTTCAATCGAAGGGTCTTGGGTTCAAACCCCGGTCAGGTCATAAATAAAAAATATGTAGTACTTTTATATCGTAATAATGTATATCGTTTAATTAATAGTAGTAATAATAACAATAATAATATTAATATTAATAACAGTAATAGTAATAATAACAATAATTATAATAATAATAATAATAGTAATAATAACAATAATAAAAGCTGCTACAGTGAGGCTATCTTTGGTTAAATCATGCAAGTAAAGTGTTATATACTGCTGAGCGTTGTAATCCACGGATGGCGCTGACTCTGTAGTAAAATAATAACAATAATAGTAATAATAACAATAATTATAATAATAATAATAGCTGCTACAGTGGAGCTATCTTTGGTTATATCATGCAAGTAAGGTGTTATATACTGATGCACGTTGTAATCCACTGATGGCGCTGACTCTGTAGTAAAATAATAACAATAATAACAATAAAAATAATAATAGTAATAATAATAGTAATAATAACAATAATAATAATAAAAATAATAGCTGCGACACTGGAGCTATCTTTGGTTATATCATGCAAGTAAGGTGTTATATACTGCTGCACGTTGTAATCCACTGATGGCGCTAACTCTGTAGTAAAATAATAATAATATTAATAAGAATACTAATACCAATAATAACAGCCGCTAATATATGAAATGAAAATAATGGCAATACTGGAGGCTACCAAACACATCAAAAGAGAAAGATTAATATATCCCAGCAAGAAGTATATAATAAATTCAGACAGCCGGAGCGCAATCAAGGCTATACTCAACACAACAACGAAGAAGAAATGGCAAAAAGCATTAGGAATCACCTAAACAAAAACAAAGGAGACATATTAATTATGTAAATGCAGGGGTACGTAGGGATTGTAGGCAACGAATATGCAGACCAAGCATTAAAACTGGTACTGAAAAGCCCGCTTGAAATAGGAAGAACTCCATCACTCGCACAAACAGTTATCAGGATTAAAAAATGCATGCAGGAAAAAAGAAAAGAAAATTGGGAGAAATCCACCTCGTTCACCAAATACCACTGTCACTTAAACAAAACGAGTATCCCTATCTGAGAAACAACGAGAGAACTAGGGATTAAATGCACACGAATAAGATTAGGCTACACCATCTACACACACTAACATCTGTTCGCGAGAAAAAGTAGACCCACATGCCTAAAATCAACAACACCCTAACAGTCAAAAAAGCCCTAATAGATTAGCCCAACACAACAGCACGATAAACAACAAATACAGCGCAACCCGCCAGAATAGGCCCTCAGCTTCGATAATGCGGACTTCAATAGTGCGGACTTATTAGCCACAATATCTGGAAAGAAGTATAAAAACAAAAGGAGAAACAACCAAATATAAAAACCAAAGCAGAATCAAGAAAATACAAAAACCTATAAAAAAAATTCAACACAACAACAACAACAATAAAAAGACAACCAATTTATAAAAAAAAATAATAATAAAATGTAGGGAGTAAGCATCAATAACAATACAATTAACACTAACACTAACACTAACACTAAACTAACACTAATACTAACACTAACACTGTAATAACATATCAATAACGATAAGTTTTAAAAAATTTTAGAGTATGTTAAAAGGTTTTCAAACAAAACTTTGAATCCCGTTCTTATTTTGAAAAAAATAATTCTCTTATTCTACTTTTACAAATCTCAAAAAGCTGGCAAAAAAAAATAACTAAAGAGGCTTAAAAGTAATTTTATTAAATATTAAGTTAAAATTAGGAGTTGAAAGCTACATTTTTGATATGTTGTCGCAAAAATACCAAATTTTATTTTAATATACAATTCGGCATATTTTGAAAAATATTTCATAACGAAAACTCATAATAAAAATTGCTAAAACTGGGCATTTTTTTGAAAAAAAAAAAACAAAATAATAAGAACAAAAAAATTTTTTTTAAATTAGATAAATTTTTCTCCATTTGTTTGAATGTATGCACTAATACATTCCAATTTTTCCATATCATGGCCTGAAAATATTGGTAGTTGTGTCTTAATACAACCGAAGAAATTTTAAAAATTGATGTGCCTGTGTAATGATTTGCGATATAGCAATGCTTAACGGTTTATGTATAAAAGTCACAGTAACACTATATTTATTTGCACTTTATATTTTTAGTTTATACTTTATATATTTTGTATCACTAACGTAACATATACTTATAAATAATATCACCACACTTTCAGACTTTAATAATAATACTATTTCAATAATTTTACAATAAATTACAAACCGTATTTGAGAAATTGTAGAATAACAATGACTTATATTTTTCAATATTTGCATTTGAAATATTTTTAAAAAAATTTACAAATATTAATTAATAACTATTTTTTATCACTTTTATTACATTAACTTTATTACTTCAAATTTTTTTAATCTTTATTATATTGGTATTGGTAAATATTTATAACGGTTAATAAAAGATCATACATAAAAGTAGGACACGCTGCTGCTTTATAAAACATATAAATTTAAAAAAAAGAATGAAAAATGAAGGTTTATTTTAGAAAGCCTTTGAAATTTGAATTAACATTGAACAACATTAAAAAATTCAATTGACACTAAGGAAGATATGGAAATATATGGATATATATTCAATTAACAGAATAAATAAATACGTTCGACCTATACATGCATTAAAACAAGACCATATTAAAATGTTACTAGTTATTTTAAATAAAAAATAAAAAAATTAAAACTTTTAAAGAGTTATTAAATAATAAAGTTAGTCAATAATGCCATAAAAGTAAATACGTTTAAGATTAGATAATTAATATTTATAAAATCTGTTTTTAAATAATAATAATATTAAAAGTTCATACATACGTAATATCAAAACTCATCTACTAATAGATCATTCAATCGTTCTACAAAATATGTCCCTATATTTTTTTAAGTTCGCAACTTATAAAACGTTGCGGTACGCAAATACTACAATACTACAAACAAAATGTTTGCTCTATCAAAATATTAATAATAAAATAATAAGAAAGAGATTGTCGCTGTGCTGTGCACTTTAAAAGTGATTATGAATATATTCTGTATACAGTTTTTGTTGCTTCATTGCACCATTTTTTTCCATTTAAATATAAAAATAAAAACAAAATCTAATATTATTATGATGCTTTTATATCTTTGTTGTTGTATTTGAGTTTTTTTTTTTTTACTTTTTTTTTGATATACCTTTTTTACCTTTTTTTTTTGATAGGTACCTATAGACTTACGTATGTATGGATCATATGGATACAAATTAATTGATATGCAAAATAAAATAAATGTTCTTTTAACTAATCAAAAACCGATTTTTTTTTAAATTAAGGTGCTTATAATTACATAAAGCAAATATCATATTCCACCCACCACTTGTTTGAAATTTTTTTTGTTTTGTAACTATAAGAAAGTTTCAAAAATTATGATTTTATTATATTTAATTTATCATTTTGAATATGTATTGACTTCGGTTTTGAATTGACTTCAGAAATTTCTTTCCAGCCTACTTTCCATTCGCATATTTTTCGTAACAACACCAAAATAAAAAAATTTAATAAACGTATACGGTATGATAAATAAAGTCCTTCAATAAACCACATCTTAAATTTTGGATTAGAATTTGTTGCTTGAATACATAGATTTCAGACAAATGAAATTTTGGTTAGTTCAAAAAAAAAATTTGATGGAGGAATTAAGCTGCCGAAGTCTCAAATTTCTTGATAAAGGTTCTTATTATATATTAGCAGTTCCGTTGATGATGGTATTTCATTATCTGATTTTTTTCAGTCTGAAGAAGAAGATTCGCAAGATGATGTTTTAAAAAATTTAAGGATAATATATCCAACATAATATCTTAAAAAAAGATCTTGTAGTTTAAAATTCATAGTTTTTTTAACTTCTGGATCTAAATTTCCTTTTTCATTATCTATAAAATTAAAAATGTACAACAATCATTAAGATTTACTTCATCTTCGCTTATTTCTTTTTTGCTTAAAAACAAAGCATGCTACAAATATTGCTCTTCATCGGGTTCGAAATTCATTAAATTTGATAACTAACTTAGCTGTTTCATAGATATTATACGCCCCAAAATGTCTCTAAATTCTTTTACGGAATGGTTTCTATTAAATCCATTTTGCCCTCGAATGGTGGCGTAAAAATTTTCAATTGCATCAGAATTTTTTTTTGAAGTTAGTATGTAGGAAGTATCTAAATTTTCATCTTCAAAGTAATCCTGTGACAACATTAATATAGCATTAATAGACTGTATCAAGCCATCAACCCAAAATACTTTTACAGAAACTTCAACTTTCCAAAAATATTCCATCATTTCCTCAAGGTAGTTGCAAACATGATTATTTTTTTAGAGAGAAGATTTAAAAGCTTTAAAATTATCTGTTTTTACTTTGCTATTTAAACAATCAAAAAGCTTATCCATTTTTTGGAAAAAAGTTGAAGTTGACATTTTTAGAAAATAAATTTTGATCTGCAACTACCTTAATCCCAACAGCACAGCTAGTGCTTAATACTTGTATTACCAACTTCACACTAATTTTTTGAAATGTATTTGGCTCTTTAAGGACTGACCAGCTAACGACGCCATCAGGTGTCTTTAAATCATATTTCATCAAACTATTTCTACAATTTTGTATAATATGACATATATCATAACTAACATAAAATTTTCTTATGAAATGTAAATTGCTTTTCCTTGGAACATTCATTCTTTTAAAGCACTTCTGTTATTGCTTCCTTGGTCACAAATTATGCTATTTACAAATAATCCTAATTCTGAACATATATTTAATTTTTTTTCAATTAAGTTTTCTAATATCTCAGCAGTTAAAGGATTTGTAGAAGGGAAATAACTAATGACACTCTTCCATTCACTAAAATCAGCACGGATCAGAAATATTACATTTTATTAGAGGAAACATCATCTAAATCTTCGAAGCCTAAAATGCGGTCATTAAAATCAGAAAAGTTTAGCTTTTTCTTATCGCCATTTTTTCTTATCGGCTTTAAGACATTCTAAAATTGGTTTATTGAATCCTGGTTTTAGAGGTTTTATAGGAGTACATTTGTTATTGAGCTACTTGATGGTAAACTAAAATTTTTTAAAATGCAAACGGTCTCTTAAAAATAAGTAATTGCTAGAAGATTTGTAATGGATATTAAGTGCTAAATTCGTTGACTACGTGCATATTCCGCATTTGGAGCTCGACGTTTAGTCAATAAAATCTTAGCAAAAGTTTTAGCATTATAATTCACATAATCTAGCTTATCATCAATAATAGACTCAATATATTTTTTTATTTGTTTTTTTATTGCCTTTTTGTTTTCTATGATTAGTTTAGGAATATAGTTTTATTATATTGGTATTGGTAAATACTCTTAGTTTTTTTCTAATTTAGAACACTTTTTTGCGTAAAATCGTTTTAATTGCCCATTTTTTAAACAGAATTTACAAAAATCAATTTCAATTGAACACTCAGATAATTTGCGATTTTGTACTGGAGACGGTAATTTAATTATATCATTCAAAGTTTGTATTTCAGTGTTTTCTAAATTGTTATTATTTAATTCTTTATTAAACATATTAATATTCGTATATTGTTTTGGTTTTAAAGTTTTATTAATAGAAATATTATTAGCTTCGAAATCATATACTTTTGAATTATTATTATAAAAATCTTTTGCACTACAAACTTTTTTCACATTATGAATTTCAATAATTGAATTACAGTTAGGATAAGCATCGATTTTCAATTTCTTTTACAAAAGCTGTAATTATCAAAATGTTTTTCACATACAAATTTATATACTTTTTCAGCTTTAGCTTCTGATATATTGATGTTTTCAACCATAACCTACATTAATTTTTAGAAGGCCTGGACATTGAAATACTTAAATGTGTTTGTGAAAATTGTAAATGTATTGTGAGAAAAAGCTTCCAAAAATGACATTTCATAAAGATTTTTTTGTTCTTTTCTGTTTTTGTTTTTCTTTAAGAAAAATGCCTATTTTTAACAATTTTCTTTTGGAGTTTTCGATATGAAATATTTACCCAAACATGCCAAATTGTATATTAAAATAAAATTTGGAAATTTTTCTTTAACATACCAAAATTTCAGCTTTCAACTCGAAATTTTTAACATATTTTCAACAAAATAAAATTTTTAGTTTTTCTCTAGCATTTCATATCGTCGCCATTTAATACTCTCAAAAAATTATGAGAGTACACAATTATAATAAATTAGTGAACATAACCTAATAATTTAAAAGCTTTCTAATAGATTGTATTGCAAATTTGGAAAATATATTTTAGTTCAAACTAAGTTTTTATATTTTTAATTATATTAAAAAATTATAAAATTTATATGAAAATAAAGTTTGAAGTTTTATCTTTATGTCAATAAAAAAATTAACTTTCAAATCATATTTTTCAGCAATATTTTAAAGAAAAGAAAAAAAGAAGTACCAAATTCTGGTTAAGCAATTTTCGTTTTTTTCTATACAGTCTATAAAAAAAAAATTATTGTAAATAGAATATTCATGTACTTACATGAAATAGAATAATCTTTTTATGAATAAAATTTTAAATTGCAATACTATTTGATAAGTATTAGAAAAAAATTAGGTAATATTTTATATAACTCTAAATTTTAGTAATATTTTATTTTATGTAGTCATATTTTTGTAGAGTTAAATTTTTGAATTGAATTATTATTTTTAAAAGATTTTATTGTATGAATACCTATTTAAAAAAATTAATTCAATTATTTAGTGCCTAATATTGCCTTTTTTAGCACGATATCTGTAACTACTTTTAAATTTCCGGATAAAGAGCCTTTGAGAAGCTTAAAAGAGCTTTGTACAAAGATCAGACTGGCAACCAACAGCTTATAGTTCCATATGTAAATTGCATTTTTCAGAATTGTGTTTTAAATTAAATAATGATAAAAGTCCGCATTTAATACCAGATGCACTTCCAAGTATATTCACCAATTACTTGGTAAATTTAATAGAAACGAATGATAAAAACCTACGCGATGATAATATAATTTTAATCTAATTTAGTTTTAAATGTTAGTAAAAAAATAAATTTAAAATACTGAAAATTATATAAAGGCCTAAATAATATTATTTTATACATTTTAATAGAAAATAATTACTTTAAATGTGATTTTAAATTTATAATAATAATTAATAACGATCTAAGTTACCTATTTGATAGGTAATACAGAAATAAAACAATTTCAAAATATTGGATGATATTGAAAAACGCAAAAAATGAAATAGTATTATTGACTAATTTAACCTTTTTGATATGAATCTATATATAGTTTTATATATAGTACCTATATATAGTTCGGATTTTCATTTTTGCCCACTCAAGATCTATTATTACTATCCGGTCGGAAAATATTGATTTTTGTGATATTTTTTTTGTTTTTTACTTTTTTTAATATTGTTTTGTTGTAAATTAATTACTTTATTTTGTTTTATTAAATTTTATTTTAAATATATCATATTATTTAGTTAAAAAATTATTTATATATTATTTGTATGTATTAATATATTTTTTTTTATTATTTTAGTTTAAGGCCTAGTCTTCACACGATACCACTTTAAAAATAATCGCCATATCCCCTACCTCAAAGGAAAAGGCGAATAACTTATAATATTAATTTATTTTATTATAGTAATAAAAATTTTAAATAAGTTAACATAAATTAACTTATTGTAAAAATAATTATATAGTTTATTTTATCCACTTAATTTTATATGCATTCTAAAAAATTTACAATATTTATTAAAGCAAATCAATATTGCAATAAAAATTAGTTTTCAACCTTTTTTTTTGCTCAGTAATGTACCAAATTAATGCTCTTTTAAAAAGTTTTTAAGAAGCTTTTTTTTGTTGAAAAGTAGTTGGAAGACATTTTTTAAAATGCATATTTATGAATGAAAATTTAAAATTTTTAAAAATTTCTTTTTACTAAAAAACGTAAAAAAGATGGAACTTTAATGCTCCCTTAGGACGAAATTAAAAAAAATCTGTAGTTTTTGTGTTATTTCCAGATTTCTAGGAGGACTACTATTTTTTTCCATAAGATTACGTGTATTTTTTTTGAAAAAAAGGACTACTATTTAGCTTTCCTCTCTCAATGTCCAGGCCTTCTAAAAATTAATGTAGGTTATGTTTCAACCCACATATTATATAAATAAGAATTAGAACTCTGACATGTTACACTATTGGATTTTAAGTCACGTATCTTAGGAATTTGAATATTTTGTCTAATAAAAAGTTTTTCTACTTTATCATGTCATTTTTTAATTTTTTTTCCCATAAAAATCAGGAGGAAAATAAGAATTACATATAAAAGTATTTTTTTTTGGGAAACTCAATAAATTTCACTTTAGAATTATTATACTCACGCACAAAGCACTTTTTTCCCACTGCGAAATAATTATATTTTAAAAATACCAACAACCAATAAAGAAGACCATTAAAAAAATTTTAAATTACTTATTTTAATGTAATAATTTTAAAGTGCATACATACACTTGACACATAAAGTACCACAAGTATAAAAAACTTACAAGCTATAAAAATAAATATAAAATTCATACTTATAAAAAACTTTTACATTTTAAACTATTTTACCAACATAAGTTTTTTTTCAAAATTACTTGATATAGAAAACAAAAGTAAAGAAAAATTCGAATACAACAAGAAAGTTATCATCATAATATATTAGATTTTGTTTTTGTTTTTATTTTTATTTTTAAATTTAAATGCAATGAAGCAACAAAAACTAATACATATACAATACATACCGAATATATTCATTTTTTCTTATCGGCTTTAAGACATTCTAAAGGTTAAGAGGTTTTATAGGAGTACATTTGTTATTGAGCTACTTGATGGTAAACTAAAATTTTTTAAAATGCAAACGGTCTCTTAAAAATAAGTAATTGCTAGAAGATTTGTAATGGATATTAAGTGCTAAATTCGTTGACTACGTGCATATTCCGCATTTGGAGCTCGACGTTTAGTCAATAAAATCTTAGCAAAAGTTTTAGCATTATAATTCACATAATCTAGCTTATCATCAATAATAGACTCAATATATTTTTTTATTTGTTTTTTTATTGCCTTTTTGTTTTCTATGATTAGTTTAGGAATATAGTTTTATTATATTGGTATTGGTAAATACTCTTAGTTTTTTTCTAATTTAGAACACTTTTTTGCGTAAAATCGTTTTAATTGCCCATTTTTTAAACAGAATTTACAAAAAT
Source organism: Poecilobothrus nobilitatus (assembly GCA_947095535.1). NCBI lineage: Eukaryota > Metazoa > Arthropoda > Insecta > Diptera > Dolichopodidae > Poecilobothrus > Poecilobothrus nobilitatus. Next base: position 144,571,183 of record OX352772.1, read on the forward strand.
CAATTTCAATTGAACACTCAGATAATTTGCGATTTTGTACTGGAGACGGTAATTTAATTATATCATTCAAAGTTTGTATTTCAGTGTTTTTTAAATTGTTATTATTTAATTCTTTATTAAACATATTAATATTCGTATATTGTTTTGGTTTTAAAGTTTTATTAATAGAAATATTATTAGCTTCGAAATCATATACTTTTGAATTATTATTATAAAAATCTTTTGCACTACAAACTTTTTTCACATTATGAATTTCAATAATTGAATTACAGTTAGATAAGCATCGATTTTCAATTTCTTTTACAAAAGCTGTAATTATCAAAATGTTTTTCACATACAAATTTATATACTTTTTCAGCTTTAGCTTCTGATATATTGATGTTTTCAACCATAACCTACATTAATTTTTAGAAGGCCTGGACATTGAAATACTTAAATGTGTTTGTGAAAATTGTAAATGTATTGTGAGAAAAAGCTTCCAAAAATGACATTTCATAAAGATTTTTTTGTTCTTTTCTGTTTTTGTTTTTCTTTAAGAAAAATGCCTATTTTTAACAATTTTCTTTTGGAGTTTTCGATATGAAATATTTACCCAAACATGCCAAATTGTATATTAAAATAAAATTTGGAAATTTTTCTTTAACATACCAAAATTTCAGCTTTCAACTCGAAATTTTTAACATATTTTCAACAAAATAAAATTTTTAGTTTTTCTCTAGCATTTCATATCGTCGCCATTTAATACTCTCAAAAAATTATGAGAGTACACAATTATAATAAATTAGTGAACATAACCTAATAATTTAAAAGCTTTCTAATAGATTGTATTGCAAATTTGGAAAATATATTTTAGTTCAAACTAAGTTTTTATATTTTTAATTATATTAAAAAATTATAAAATTTATATGAAAATAAAGTTTGAAGTTTTATCTTTATGTCAATAAAAAAATTAACTTTCAAATCATATTTTTCAGCAATATTTTAAAGAAAAGAAAAAAAGAAGTACCAAATTCTGGTTAAGCAATTTTCGTTTTTTTCTATACAGTCTATAAAAAAAAAATTATTGTAAATAGAATATTCATGTACTTACATGAAATAGAATAATCTTTTTATGAATAAAATTTTAAATTGCAATACTATTTGATAAGTATTAGAAAAAAATTAGGTAATATTTTATATAAGTCTAAATTTTAGTAATATTTTATTTTATGTAGTCATATTTTTGTAGAGTTAAATTTTTGAATTGAATTATTATTTTTAAAAGATTTTATTGTATGAATACCTATTTAAAAAAATTAATTCAATTATTTAGTGCCTAATATTGCCTTTTTTAGCACGATATCTGTAACTACTTTTAAATTTCCGGATAAAGAGCCTTTGAGAAGCTTAAAAGAGCTTTGTACAAAGATCAGACTGGCAACCAACAGCTTATAGTTCCATATGTAAATTGCATTTTTCAGAATTGTGTTTTAAATTAAATAATGATAAAAGTCCGCATTTAATACCAGATGCACTTCCAAGTATATTCACCAATTACTTGGTAAATTTAATAGAAACGAATGATAAAAACCTACGCGATGATAATATAATTTTAATCTAATTTAGTTTTAAATGTTAGTAAAAAAATAAATTTAAAATACTGAAAATTATATAAAGGCCTAAATAATATTATTTTATACATTTTAATAGAAAATAATTACTTTAAATGTGATTTTAAATTTATAATAATAATTAATAACGATCTAAGTTACCTATTTGATAGGTAATACAGAAATAAAACAATTTCAAAATATTGGATGATATTGAAAAACGCAAAAAATGAAATAGTATTATTGACTAATTTAACCTTTTTGATATGAATCTATATATAGTTTTATATATAGTACCTATATATAGTTGGATTTTCATTTTTGCCCACTCAAGATCTATTATTACTATCCGGTCGGAAAATATTGATTTTTGTGATATTTTTTTTGTTTTTTACTTTTTTTAATATTGTTTTGTTGTAAATTAATTACTTTATTTTGTTTTATTAAATTTTATTTTAAATATATCATATTATTTAGTTAAAAAATTATTTATATATTATTTGTATGTATTAATATATTTTTTTTTATTATTTTAGTTTAAGGCCTAGTCTTCACACGATACCACTTTAAAAATAATCGCCATATCCCCTACCTCAAAGGAAAAGGCGAATAACTTATAATATTAATTTATTTTATTATAGTAATAAAAATTTTAAATAAGTTAACATAAATTAACTTATTGTAAAAATAATTATATAGTTTATTTTATCCACTTAATTTTATATGCATTCTAAAAAATTTACAATATTTATTAAAGCAAATCAATATTGCAATAAAAATTAGTTTTCAACCTTTTTTTTTGCTCAGTAATGTACCAAATTAATGCTCTTTTAAAAAGTTTTTAAGAAGCTTTTTTTTGTTGAAAAGTAGTTGGAAGACATTTTTTAAAATGCATATTTATGAATGAAAATTTAAAATTTTTAAAAATTTCTTTTTACTAAAAAACGTAAAAAAGATGGAACTTTAATGCTCCCTTAGGACGAAATTAAAAAAAATCTGTAGTTTTTGTGTTATTTCCAGTTTTCTAGGAGGACTACTATTTTTTTCCATAAGACTACGTTTATTTTTTTTGAAAAAAAGGACTACTATTTAGCTTTCCTCTCTCAATGTCCAGGCCTTCTAAAAATTAATATAGGTTATGTTTCAACCCACATATTATATAAATAAGAATTAGAACTCTGACATGTTACACTATTGGATTTTAAGTCACGTATCTTAGGAATTTGAATATTTTGTCTAATAAAAAGTTTTTCTACTTTATCATGTCATTTTTTAATTTTTTTTCTCATAAAAATCAGGAGGAAAATAAGAATTACATATAAAAGTATTTTTTTTTGGGAAACTCAATAAATTTCACTTTAGAATTATTATACTCACGCACAAAGCACTTTTTTCCCACTGCGAAATAATTATATTTTAAAAATACCAACAACCAATAAAGAAGACCATTAAAAAAATTTTAAATTACTTATTTTAATGTAATAATTTTAAAGTGCATACATACACTTGACACATAAAGTACCACAAGTATAAAAAACTTACAAGCTATAAAAATAAATATAAAATTCATACTTATAAAAAACTTTTACATTTTAAACTATTTTACCAACATAAGTTTTTTTTTCAAAATTACTTGATATAGAAAACAAAAGTAAAGAAAAATTCGAATACAACAAGAAAGTTATCATCATAATATATTAGATTTTGTTTTTGTTTTTATTTTTATTTTTAAATTTAAATGCAATGAAGCAACAAAAACTAATACATATACAATACATACCGAATATATTCATTTTTTCTTATCGGCTTTAAGACATTCTAAAATTGGTTTATTGAATCCTGGTTTTAGAGGTTTTATAGGAGTACATTTGTTATTGAGCTACTTGATGGTAAACTAAAATTTTTTAAAATGCAAACGGTCTCTTAAAAATAAGTAATTGCTAGAAGATTTGTAATGGATATTAAGTGCTAAATTCGTTGACTACGTGCATATTCCGCATTTGGAGCTCGACGTTTAGTCAATAAAATCTTAGCAAAAGTTTTAGCATTATAATTCACATAATCTAGCTTATCATCAATAATAGACTCAATATATTTTTTTATTTGTTTTTTTATTGCCTTTTTGTTTTCTATGATTAGTTTAGGAATATAGTTTTATTATATTGGTATTGGTAAATACTCTTAGTTTTTTTCTAATTTAGAACACTTTTTTGCGTAAAATCGTTTTAATTGCCCATTTTTTAAACAGAATTTACAAAAATCAATTTCAATTGAACACTCAGATAATTTGCGATTTTGTACTGGAGACGGTAATTTAATTATATCATTCAAAGTTTGTATTTCAGTGTTTTTTAAATTGTTATTATTTAATTCTTTATTAAACATATTAATATTCGTATATTGTTTTGGTTTTAAAGTTTTATTAATAGAAATATTATTAGCTTCGAAATCATATACTTTTGAATTATTATTATAAAAATCTTTTGCACTACAAACTTTTTTCACATTATGAATTTCAATAATTGAATTACAGTTAGGATAAGCATCGATTTTCAATTTCTTTTACAAAAGCTGTAATTATCAAAATGTTTTTCACATACAAATTTATATACTTTTTCAGCTTTAGCTTCTGATATATTGATGTTTTCAACCATAACCTACATTAATTTTTAGAAGGCCTGGACATTGAAATACTTAAATGTGTTTGTGAAAATTGTAAATGTATTGTGAGAAAAAGCTTCCAAAAATGACATTTCATAAAGATTTTTTTGTTCTTTTCTGTTTTTGTTTTTCTTTAAGAAAAATGCCTATTTTTAACAATTTTCTTTTGGAGTTTTCGATATGAAATATTTACCCAAACATGCCAAATTGTATATTAAAATAAAATTTGGAAATTTTTCTTTAACATACCAAAATTTCAGCTTTCAACTCGAAATTTTTAACATATTTTCAACAAAATAAAATTTTTAGTTTTTCTCTAGCATTTCATATCGTCGCCATTTAATACTCTCAAAAAATTATGAGAGTACACAATTATAATAAATTAGTGAACATAACCTAATAATTTAAAAGCTTTCTAATAGATTGTATTGCAAATTTGGAAAATATATTTTAGTTCAAACTAAGTTTTTATATTTTTAATTATATTAAAAAATTATAAAATTTATATGAAAATAAAGTTTGAAGTTTTATCTTTATGTCAATAAAAAAATTAACTTTCAAATCATATTTTTCAGCAATATTTTAAAGAAAAGAAAAAAAGAAGTACCAAATTCTGGTTAAGCAATTTTCGTTTTTTTCTATACAGTCTATAAAAAAAAAATTATTGTAAATAGAATATTCATGTACTTACATGAAATAGAATAATCTTTTTATGAATAAAATTTTAAATTGCAATACTATTTGATAAGTATTAGAAAAAAATTAGGTAATATTTTATATAACTCTAAATTTTAGTAATATTTTATTTTATGTAGTCATATTTTTGTAGAGTTAAATTTTTGAATTGAATTATTATTTTTAAAAGATTTTATTGTATGAATACCTATTTAAAAAAATTAATTCAATTATTTAGTGCCTAATATTGCCTTTTTTAGCACGATATCTGTAACTACTTTTAAATTTCCGGATAAAGAGCCTTTGAGAAGCTTAAAAGAGCTTTGTACAAAGATCAGACTGGCAACCAACAGCTTATAGTTCCATATGTAAATTGCATTTTTCAGAATTGTGTTTTAAATTAAATAATGATAAAAGTCCGCATTTAATACCAGATGCACTTCCAAGTATATTCACCAATTACTTGGTAAATTTAATAGAAACGAATGATAAAAACCTACGCGATGATAATATAATTTTAATCTAATTTAGTTTTAAATGTTAGTAAAAAAATAAATTTAAAATACTGAAAATTATATAAAGGCCTAAATAATATTATTTTATACATTTTAATAGAAAATAATTACTTTAAATGTGATTTTAAATTTATAATAATAATTAATAACGATCTAAGTTACCTATTTGATAGGTAATACAGAAATAAAACAATTTCAAAATATTGGATGATATTGAAAAACGCAAAAAATGAAATAGTATTATTGACTAAATTAACCTTTTTGATATGAATCTATATATAGTTTTATATATAGTACCTATATATAGTTCGGATTTTCATTTTTGCCCACTCAAGATCTATTATTATTATCCGGTCGGAAAATATTGATTTTTGTGATATTTTTTTTGTTTTTTACTTTTTTTAATATTGTTTTGTTGTAAATTAATTACTTTATTTTGTTTTATTAAATTTTATTTTAAATATATCATATTATTTAGTTAAAAAATTATTTATATATTATTTGTATGTATTAATATATTTTTTTTTATTATTTTAGTTTAAGGCCTAGTCTTCACACGATACCACTTTAAAAATAATCGCCATATCCCCTACCTCAAAGGAAAAGGCGAATAACTTATAATATTAATTTATTTTATTATAGTAATAAAAATTTTAAATAAGTTAACATAAATTAACTTATTGTAAAAATAATTATATAGTTTATTTTATCCACTTAATTTTATATGCATTCTAAAAAATTTACAATATTTATTAAAGCAAATCAATATTGCAATAAAAATTAGTTTTCAACCTTTTTTTTTGCTCAGTAATGTACCAAATTAATGCTCTTTTAAAAAGTTTTTAAGAAGCTTTTTTTTGTTGAAAAGTAGTTGGAAGACATTTTTTAAAATGCATATTTATGAATGAAAATTTAAAATTTTTAAAAATTTCTTTTTACTAAAAAACGTAAAAAAGATGGAACTTTAATGCTCCCTTAGGACGAAATTAAAAAAAATCTGTAGTTTTTGTGTTATTTCCAGATTTCTAGGAGGACTACTATTTTTTTCCATAAGACTACGTGTATTTTTTTTGAAAAAAAGGACTACTATTTAGCTTTCCTCTCTCAATGTCCAGGCCTTCTAAAAATTAATGTAGGTTATGTTTCAACCCACATATTATATAAATAAGAATTAGAACTCTGACATGTTACACTATTGGATTTTAAGTCACGTATCTTAGGAATTTGAATATTTTGTCTAATAAAAAGTTTTTCTACTTTATCATGTCATTTTTTAATTTTTTTTCCCATAAAAATCAGGAGGAAAATAAGAATTACATATAAAAGTATTTTTTTTTGGGAAACTCAATAAATTTCACTTTAGAATTATTATACTCACGCACAAAGCACTTTTTTCCCACTGCGAAATAATTATATTTTAAAAATACCAACAACCAATAAAGAAGACCATTAAAAAAATTTTAAATTACTTATTTTAATGTAATAATTTTAAAGTGCATACATACACTTGACACATAAAGTACCACAAGTATAAAAAACTTACAAGCTATAAAAATAAATATAAAATTCATACTTATAAAAAACTTTTACATTTTAAACTATTTTACCAACATAAGTTTTTTTTTCAAAATTACTTGATATAGAAAACAAAAGTAAAGAAAAATTCGAATACAACAAGAAAGTTATCATCATAATATATTAGATTTTGTTTTTGTTTTTATTTTTATTTTTAAATTTAAATGCAATGAAGCAACAAAAACTAATACATATACAATACATACCGAATATATTCATAATCATTTCATAATGAAAGTACACAATCATTCATAATGAAAGTACACAGCACAGCGACAATCTCTTTCTTATTATTTTATTATTAATATTTTGATAGAGCAAAAAATTTGTTGTAGTATTGTAGCATTTGCGTACCGCAACGTTTTATAAGTTGCAAACTTAAAAAAATATAGGTACATATTTTGAAGAACGATTGAATGATCTATTAGTAGATGCGTTTTGATAGTACATAATTGAAAAATAAAAACTATTACTTCTGAAAAATGCTTTTACAAAATCAAAGATAGGTACCTATCCTCAAGAAAACGTCCTCCCAAGTTGTATGTACAGGTATATGCTACGAACAACATAATTTTTATTTTCATTCAAAAAAGCTTGTTACTTCTTATTTTTTATATTCTATCAATGATCTTTGATTACATTTTAAAATTCTTTTTCATTATAATAAAAGAAACATACAAGTGAACAGTCATCAATATTAAAATTATTCTACTTACAAAAAATCTTTTATTAACTAACAAAAAATTAAATTAAATTTGAAACCTTAAATAAAGTTTAATGTGCTAATCAAGTATGTTAATTTAATCACCTTTTAATCATAGCACAATATTAAATTCATTCATTGTATTAACTATCATTATTATATTAATAATACCTGTAATAACCTGTAATGTAATACACTTATAATTTTTAATAAAAGTAATGTAAAAATTGCTGCGTTATCAATAATGTAACCTACATTAAATGTATAAAAATGTCTGTATTTTAAAATGTTCTTTAGAATAAAATTTAGAGTGAAATAAAACACTTGTTTTTTATTTTCATTAACTGGCACCCAACGTAAACTTTTTTTTCTATAAAAAATTCTCCATAGGAGAAAACAAAAGAAAAAAATCTAAAAATTCTGCATAGGAGAAAGAAAAATAGTTTTAATTATTAAAAAAATTTCTCCATAGGAGAAAACGAAAAAAAAAAAACAAAAATTTATCTAGTAAATAGTTCTACTTATAAAAATTAGAATTTAATTTTTATTAGAATTTTATTTTAGAACGAATTTTATTTTGAAATTTAAAATTAGAACGAAAGTGAAAAAGAAAAAAACTATAATAGTTCATTAAATTATTAAATTAAATGTTAAATAAAATGTCTCTAAGTACTTGGAAAAAAAGGTGAAAAATTCTCTATAAGAGAAAGTATATTTATTTCCAAATATAGAAAAAGCAAAAAACTTAAACAAACAAAAAATAAGACTATATATAAAGTGTGATTTGTAACCTGCTAACATTGGAAGTACAAATATGCTGAGAGCATGGACAATAATATCGCTTCTAAACATCGTACTGTAAGTTAAAAGGTTTCTATTAAGATTTTTGTAAAAAAATTTATTTATTTAATATCACATATTAACCTATATTTACTAGAAATTTTAAATAAAAAATTAAATAAGTAAATTTTTAGTAAAATTATTTAAAAAAATATTAAATAAAAATAATAATTATTAATAAAATTATAAATAAATAAAACTATAAGTTATCGAAAATTTAATTTTTCTAAAATTTTTATTATTAAATATTCTTTGATTTTAAATTGGATACGTAAATTTTTAAAAGATAAGTAATTTTAAAAAAAATATTAAATAAAAATAACTATTGTTAAGGAAAGTATAAATTATCGAAATATAAATTTTTTCTTAAATTTTAATAAGTGAATTTTTAATAAAATTACTAAAAAAATATTAAACAAAAATAATTATCGTTAATAAAACTATAAATTATCGAAAAGTTAAATTTTTTCAAAGTAAATTGAATAAATAAACTTTTAATATTAAATAAAAAATAAATGTTGTTAATGGAACTATAAATTATCGAAAAAAATAATTTTTATTTTAAATTTAAATATTCTTATCTTTTTCTAAATAGAAAATTGAATTAGTAAATTTTTAATATTGTTTTTAATATTAAATAAAAAATAACTACTGTTAATTACAAATAATTGAAAAAATTAAATTTTAAAAATTTTAAAATCTGCAATTCCAAATAATATGATTTTCCCTTTCTCAATTAAAAATTACTATTAAAATGGCAACGGTTCAAGAATTCCAAGCCACTATAGCAGAAGAAAAACAGATAGAAGATCTAAAAAAAAAGGTATGTGACTTACAAACTAAACCTTCAATAAAAAAATATGAAGAAATTGACTTATAAAACTGTAAACCTAATTCACTAGAAACTGTAATAACTCTACCAGAGTTCACTGGTGATAGATTAAAGTATCCTTCTTGGAGGAGACTCTTTATTTATATGAAAGAAATTTATGAAAAAACTGAATTCTATCCCCAAACTTTATTGTTAATGAGAACTAAAATCACGGAGTCTGCCAATCAAGTTATTTCAGAATATAATACGGTATTAAAAGCAGAAGCCATAATCGCGAGACTTAACCACGCTTATGCGGATAGACGCCCATTACATATTCCAGAACAGCAATTAAATCTGTTAAGACAAGGTAAACTCTCCATCAGCAATTATTACGACAACTAAGTCTTATTACTACAAAAATCATGATGGAGTATAGTAATCAAACCATAATCGGCTCATATCTCGTCAAATACCGCGAAGATGTTTTAAGAACCTTTATATCAGGCCTTGAACCTAATATCGGAAATATAGTTTATTCGAAAGGACCCTCCGATTTACCATCCGCTCTTGCGATTGTGCAAGAACTAGAAAGTAATCGATGGAGATATTGTTTCGCAAATTCATATGCTGAGTATCACTCTAGAACTTCCAACAATTTTCACTTCAAGAAAACATTTCCTTCTAACGCACAAACCGCTTTTAAAAATTCTAACTACCCCACGCCAATGGACATTGTTCCAAGTGTGTCACATCTTAGAAGAAACGATCCATCTATCCAGCAACGACAAAAGACAGCTGGTCAATCTAATGAAGTATTTCCTAATTTAATAAATTCAGCAACAAAACGCGGTAGAGCATGTGACACCCTCATCTTTACGTAGCATGACATCCTCATCTTTACGGACACCCTCAACCCAAATAAATTATCCTAAAATACAACGTATCAATAACATTAATGAGCAACAAATAAACTCTGAATACTTTTTAGACGAGGAAGAAATTTTTGTTAATTCATTAACGGAAGAATTATACGACCGAACCGAAAACAACTTTCTTGACGAAATTAATTTTTTAGGGTAAAACCCTAAAAATAACAAAATTGGACTCCTGGATACATCGAAAAATTATAACAAATCACTTGCGCATTTAACAGGAATTAAAAAAGTAGATAAGCCTTTTAAGATAAAATCTGTGTCCGGTTTTACTGAAATTAAAAACAAATGGAAAATTAATTTGTTTGGGCATATTTCAGATTTTTTTATTTTACCCGGTCTTTCATCTTTTGAGGCAATTGTGGGATTTGATCTCATGAAGTCCATTCAGGCTAAAAATTGGCACCGCAAAAAACGAATTAAGCTACGAACACGGTAGTGAGAAATTAAAGTTTTTAAATTGTCAAGAAGTATATAGCAATAGATTTCGATAATAATAATATTCCACCCAATTTTCAAAATAAATTTGCAGAATTAATACAGCAAAATTCAATAGCTTTCGCTGATGTCGCTTATGATCCTAATGTTGCTCTACCTTACAATACAAATGTGAAAGCACCAATAAATACCACAACTGAAACCCCTATTTACGCAAAATCATATCCTTACCCACAAGCTTATTCCGAATTTGTAAATAACGAAGTGGACCAACTTTTAAAAGACGGTATTATACAACCATCTCGAAGCCCATACAATAGTCCCATATGGGTAATCACGAAAAAAACTACTGACGACAATGGCAACAAGGAACTTCGTCTTGTTATTGACTTTCAAAAATTAAATAAATTTACTGTCCCTGACAAATATCTCATCCTGGATACCTCGGTAATTCTTTCAAATTTAGGCGCAGGTAAATTTTTTTCCACCTTAGACTTAAAGAGGGGTTTCCACCAAATTCTATTCGACCCTAAACATACTCAGAAAACGGCATTTAGCATAAATAATGGCAAATACGAATTTTGCCGCCTACCTTTTGGTTTGAAAAATTCTCCTAGCATTTTGCAAAGGGCAATTGACGATGTTTTAAGAAATGAAATCGGTAAAACTTGTCACGTGTACATCGACGATATTATAATATTTTCTGCAAACGAACAACATTTACGAGATATTGAAAAGATCTTACAAAAACTAATGAACGCAAATTTGCGCGTCTCATCAAAAAAATCTAAATTCTTTATGAAAGAAGTCGAATTGCTCGGATTTGCCGTAAATGAACTTGGTATAAAAACAAGCCCAAAAAAAGTCAATGACATTCTAGAGTATTTTGAACCAACAAATCTTCGAAATCTTCGTGCCTTTCTTGGTTTAGCTGGTTACTACAGGCGATTTATTCAAAATTACGCTCGAATTACTAAACCCCTTACAAAGTATCTTAGAGGCGAAAACGGTAATGTTGGTACCAAGCAATCCAAAAATGTGAAAATTCACTTAGACCAGCCAGCTTTAGATGCATTTACTCGGATTAAAAAAATTTTAGCTTCAGAAGAAGTACTACTTCAGCATCCCAATTTCCGGAAAACCTTTAAACTAACCACAGATACTTCTAGTGCAGCCTTATTAGCCATATTGTCTCAGAGCGGAAGACCGATAACTTTCATCTCCAGAACACTAAGCAAAACGGAAGAATCTTACGCACGAATGTGCGCGAGTTGCTTGCAATTGTTTGGGGTTAGCAAACTTTAAGAAATTATCTTTACGGAGCATGTGACATACGCATTTATACAGACCACCAACCCTTAACATTTGCTATTTCTGAAAAAAATCCCAATAGTAAAATTAAATGATGGAAGGCTTCGATAGAAGAATTCTCTCCAACCTTCTTTTATGAGCCAGGGAAACAAAATTTAGTTGTGGATGCTTTAACACGTCAAAAAATAAATGCAGTAACTCAATCGGTTATAGATACAGCGGCGGCTACTTGTCATAGTGAAGAATCCTTAACTTTGACTATTATTACATTAAAAACACCAATTAATTGCTTCCAAAATCAAATTTTTATAGAAAAGAAAATTATTTTTAAGAACAAACTTAGACACATTATCACTTTTAAAAATCTAGGTAATCTAATCAAAATATTAGAAACCGCACTTAATCCTAATGTAGTAAATGAAATATATTGTCCTCTTACAATTTTGTCGGAGATTCAAAATACTATTATCAATATATTTCCGTCAGTAAAAATCAGACCCACAGAAAAAATGGTTATAGACATCTATAACGCCGACGATAAACTAGAAATAGATACTATAAGGAAAATTTATCTCAAATACTTGATCAATATTACTACCCTGATTTAAAACAAATACTAAAGTCAATTACAACCAATTGTAAAATATGTCGAAAAGCGAAATATGATAGAAAACCTCAAGATCAAGTCATAGGAAACACACCGATTCTCGAAGAAATAGGTCATATTTTACATTTAGACATATTTTCGACAGAAGGACAGTTGTTTTTCACTTGCTTAGACAAATTTTCAAAATTGGCTATTGTTAAGCCAATTAAATCAAAATCTATAATTGACATTAAGCTAACTCTTTTAGAAATAATATCTTACTTAAATCCTAAAACGATCGCAACTGATAACGAAAAAACCTTTTCTTCACAAACTATACAAACTTTATTGACAAATCTAGGCATATTGCATCATAGAGTTTCTCCACTTCATAGTAAAAGTAACGGTCAAGTGGAAAGATTCCACTCAACCTTAATAGAAATTGCAAGATGTTCCCAGTCCGAGAAAACACAAATGGACTTAACGGAATTGATTCTCTCTAGTACACATAAATATAATGTTTCGATACATTCTACTACAGAATACAGGCCAATAGACATCCTCAAGGAACAATCCGGTAAAAACGAAATAATATCCAAATTAGAAATAGCCCAAAAAAAGTATAACCAATATCACAACAAAAATAAATTTCAAAAAAGTTTTCAATCTGGCACAAAAGCTCTTCTTAAAATAAACATTAGATTTGGCAGCAAAATTAAAGACATATACAAAGAGGTCAAAATTTTTCAAGAGCTAGGTTCTTTTTTAAGGCTTACTAGTGGCCAAATAGTTCATAAAGATAATTTAAAACATCTACCTCTGTTAGATGTTTTAAATTATCTTTAAAATTATGTTAAATTAAGACTACTTTAATTTGACCCACACGGTGAACCTAACTCAATATGAAGAAATTCTATTAAAAAATAAAGACTTATTGCATTCATTCAAAACTAGAAACGATCCTTATTTGCTCATAGAGCATGATATAAACGAGATGGAAAAACTTTTGACAATTTTCCAAAGTTCACATTACCAAGCAAAAAGATCCTTGGATTTTATAGGAAGCATATGGAAATTTATCGCGAGAAACCCTGATCATAATGATCTAACCCAATTACAAAACACCGAAACCGCTTTGATAGCAAATAAAAATTCACAAGTATATATTTATATCTACCAAAATGTACAAAATCATATTAACAAACTTACCCAAAAAATTAATCAATTATTCGAATTTCAAAATAAAATGAAAATAACTCACAAGATTCAATTTTTGATTTAGTCATGATAAGAAATAGAATGATAATATCCGATTTAACAAATATACTTAACGGTATAGCACTTTCAAAATTAAACGTAGTGAACCCGTCAATTTTAAATTTATTTGAAATAAATAAAATAATTCAACTGCACTATTCAATACCTACTACCGACATTCTCTTATTATCGCAGATAAAAATTTATAGTTCCATAGATCAAATAAAATACATTGTAAAAATACCAAAATTTAAAGATATTTGTAATCAAATTATTTTATATCCAGTAAATAACAATAATAAGCAAATCTTATTAGAAACTGATAATATAGCAAAATGTAACGCAACCTTCATTCAAATAACCTTAAGAAATGCCAACAAGCAACAACAGTATCTATATGTGAAAATATGTCAAGCGCTCCATGTACTATTGCTCTAATGAATAACAACTCAGCGTCCTGTTCTACAATAACAGCAAAACAAATAAGTAAAATCAAAGAAATAACTGACGGCCTAGTTATAATCAATAACTCTCCGGCAGAAGTTTTAAAAGATGACAAACAACAAATCACAATAAAAACGGGTACTTACCTTATCATATTCAAAAACAAATTAATTATATACGATACTGTGTTTGAAGCAAACACAAAAGTACTTCACGAACCAATTCCACCCAAACTAATCAATATCAATTTTACTAATCATAACGAAATAATAACATTAGATCTGCACCCATAATATATATAATATATAATATAAGAGTCCATAATCTGCACCTGAATAATACAAAAAGAATACTTCAACTCGTAATAGAAACGAAAAACAATTCAACTACAGTCTGGACAACACTCGGGATAATTAGTATAATTTCAACAGCTTTGTTTTTATTTTACTTACTAAAAAAAGGTTCACCTAGGTACCAAAATTATAGTAAACAATCAAAAACCAAAAATATATAACATTCTAACCAACAAGCAAATGCAAATAGCACCAATGCACTACAAAACATTACACGAGCCGAGGACGTCACGTCTTTAGAGGGAGAGTAGTGAACAGTTATCAATATTAAAATTATTCTACTTACAAAAAATCTTTTATTAACTAACAAAAAATTAAATTAAATTTGAAACCTTAAATAAAGTTTAATGCTCTAATCAAATATGTTAATTTAATCACCTTTTAATCATTGCACAATATTGAATCCATTCATTGAATTAATATTGTTATAAAAAATAAATATTAAATAAAAAATAAAATATATAAATAATAAATATTAAAATATTATATTGTAATAATAATGCAATAACCTGTAATGTAATACCATAAAGAAACTATACTATATAGAGTACTCATCTAGAACAAAATTTTTTGACCACTTTTTCAATTTCAGTTTATCTAAATTTACTACACCCACCAATGCATACTGTAATATGCATACGTATAATGTAATACACATAGGTACATATACATAGGTACATAAAATGAAAATATGTAAATGTGATATACCTATGCTTCTAATATTTTTGATTTGAAAGCGTTTTATTTGAAAGAGATGAATGTAGTATGTCGCACTTGAGAACACAGTGTAAAATTTAATATGTATTTACTTAAAATGTAGTAAGCAATAGTGTTATTTTTAAGTTTTTTGATTCAATTTTCATCAAATCAATTGATTTTTAGTATTTTAATAGATTCTAGAAAAGAATATATATTCAGAAAAAAATAAAAAAGTTAGAACAGAAAAGAATAAAGTTAAGTTTTTAATGTTTTAAGTTTTTTAAAATTAAAAGCTAAAACAATACAAAATAATAAATAGGTATAAAATAAAATTACATTAGTTGAATTAATTAACATAATATTAATATTACAAAACATATAACAAAAACATTAAAGAAAAAAATATACTAAATAACTAAATTCAATTATAAAAGACAATTCATAGTTTCTACAAATTTCAAATAGCTGGACCATTGAAAATTTTAAAAAAAATACTAAGTATACATTAATAAATTTAGTTTTGCACTTTTAAGCACTTTAATAAATATGCTCCCTTAAAATTTTTAATACCAAACAAAAATAACAACAAAGAGAAAAAAAAAGTCCGTTCAAATAAAAAAATTTATAAAAATATATACTTACAAAATACATATTTACATATATACGAACATTCATTAAAAAAAAAAAATTTAAAAGCATGAATTTTTATTTTTTATGTATGTATATGTGCCTATGTGTATGTAAATACTATTTGTCTCCTATGCATTTCTATTTCTACTTCTTTTCTCTGTTGTATTGTTTCTTAACTTTATTACTATTAATAGTATACAATACAGTCACACAAAATATCCCAGCTAATTAATAATACTATAAGCAAATTTGGATGTTTCGTGCGATTGTATTTATTATTTAATAACATATTATTATTTAATAACATATTACATAACTCTATGAACAACAAGTTTTAAAGAAAATATGATTGTTAAAATTATTCACAAACCTCAAAAAACATTTCCGATGGAACTTCCAAAGAAAGTTTTGTTTTGGAATAGTCTTTATGAAATAAGAACCATTCTGAATCTAATGAATAACATTCATTATTTTTTGATAAAATCTGTCTACAATTTTCGAATTTTATTTTATTAAGTATTTTAAAAATAATGTATCCGCACACATATTTCATTGAATTTTCTTCAATTACATTATTTTTTAAATCAATAGGCATGTATAAAATTATATCGTCCTCGTCAAAAACCAGTACTTCATGTGGATGACATAATTCGCTTTCTTCAATATTCAATAATTGTCCATTAGAAGTATCTCTTAGAAGATTATTAAAAACTTAAAAATAAAAATAACAAGTAAAATTAATTATACTCCCAACCTGTCACCAGAAGTAAGTCAACCGAGTCGTCTTCACAATTAGCTGAATTCAAATGTTCATTAAAAAGTGTTAAAGTTAACATTTTTGCAATAATATTATTGAATTCAAACATTGAGGGATTAGAATTATTTGGAACCCTAGATCTTATTAACGAAAATAAATTTTCTATAAGATCAAGATTAAATTGAAATTAGTATAAACAAATTATCTCCCTTTACAACGTCCTCTAACAATAAGAGTATGCCTCTTAAAGTTTGTACCATTCCATTCCATTCCAGCTTCCGCATCATCTGCATTTCCTTGAAATTTTCCAACTTTTGCCATAGTTCTTATAGCAGCTGAGCAGGTCCGGCTAAATATCTGCGTCCCATAACTTACTTCCATTTTGTCAAAGGTATTTGGGTACATATGTTTTAGAGTCAATTTTGGAGCCATTCTAGTGATGTTTGAAGAATCGATAATAAACATTTGTTTAATAATATTCCAAGAAACATTGCTATCGGGAGTCTTGATATCATCTTTGATTAAAGTATTTCGGAAGGATTTAATTAAATGAGGATAATCAAAAATAGCAAAAATTTTGTTCGAATCTATATGAAAGAATGGCGAATCTTTTGTTACTCCAATTTTTTTATAAAAGCTCCTGTTAGTGGAGCTTTGATCACATGCAACAACTTTTACGTCTAATCCTAAATTAAATGCTTCTTTTAAATAAAATTTTACATGTTTTTCTAAATCATAATTACTCATTCCATTGCTTGTGGCAGAGTAACCCAAAACATATTTCCAGTTAGAAGCCAGTTAAAAGCCCCCTTATTTGGAAAACACAAACGTATTTAGTCAATTTTTTTTCGCGTTTGACGCCAGTATCTTCAAACCTCTGTATTTCATCATAATGAATATTATATTTTAAATCTTTTTCAATCATCATTTCATCAAATAGAAATAGAGCTGCTTTGGACGTGGCATCCATTTGCTCAATGGCGTTTTTCAAATTTTGAAATATGCATTCATTTTTACCGGGTCTTAAGAATTTAATAGGAGCCCAGTTGTTTAAAGAAATTTTTGATGGTAATTTGAAATGGAGTACGTTTTTTAAATATTTATATGTTCTAGCAGATCTTAAATTTATACTTTGCGCCAACGATTTTTCTTCCAAAGAATATTGTTTGTGTTTCTTTCTTAACAGCATTTTGCAAAAAATTTTAGTGCTAGAAGAAACATATTTTAGAGAATCGATTTTGTTTTCAATATTTGGTTTGTTTTTCAACAATATTTGTTTTCTTATATGAAATTGGTTTCTATATTGCTTTATATTGTTTTTTGATTTATCTAACAATTGACGTTTTTGATTTAGAAGACGTTGGTATATTTTTTCAGTCTTTATTCGCTGGACACAATTATTACAAAAATCATTATCCGTGGCATCGGATTCGATGTAATTGTACAAAATTGTACATATTTAAATTACTTTCATTAGGCTTTGAAATGTTTATATTTTCTTCTAGGAGAAGCGTAGGAATAGCCCCTTTATTTAAATATTTTTTTCCAAACCATTTTTTCTCAAAATGTTTACTGCATATTCGCAGCTTATTGGCGTTTTCTTTTAACGTTTTGGTTGCTGACAACCAAAAGGGTAATGTTTCCGAATCTTTTGGAAATCGAAAGAATTTTAAATTTTCATTTTTTCTTTTAGTCATTCCGCAAGATAAAACTGCGCATTGTTGCCTGGTAGTAATTTTTGTTTTTTTACGTTCTAATTTATATTTCATATATTAATCTTTTAATTAAATTATTTTGAAAATTAAATTAAAACTAGAATTACAATAAGTTATTCAATTTATCTAATTTACCTACTTTAGGGTTTGTTCACAGTTTGTACCTAGTAAAGGAAGACTTTAGACTCAATTTAAATTTTAATTCAATACTAATTTTCAACAATTATATTTTATAATTTGTTAATAATAAAAATTTTTAAAAGTTAAAAAAATAACGACGTTAAAAATGATAGAATACATTGTTATTAATATCAATTTTTTTTTCAAAATAAAAGAATAAGTATACAAAAAATATTTAATGTGTTAGTATATTATCATATCACTTTAAATGATCTATGTACACAGTACATATACGAACGAGTATTATAGTACTGCAAGTTTTTTCTGACGTTGTTTTGCTTTTTTTTATACAGAAATGATTTTTTTACAGTACTAAATTGAGATAAAACAAACAGAAAGAGAAATGCATAAAAACAAATGTAATGGAGCCAGACTAAGCATTTCCAACGGTATGTAATAAGTATGGTAAAGGATGATAATAAGTTCGAGTAAGGACTAAAAATGCGAAATTGAAACAACAATTTTAATAAAAAAAACCATTTCATACTTTATGTTCAAGTTTATATGAAAATATATTATTAAATATTCTATTTTAAGTACTTTGTTGTGACATAATTATTATGTAACATGAAATATGTATGTAAAATAAACAATTTGGGTGGTTATCAGAGTTGGTTTCAAAATCAAGGTTTCAATAATTGGTTTAGCAGGGATTTGGGAGCTGCATTCCCCACTTTATGAAATGATTTGTTTTTAAAAATACATGGGGAAAAAATAATTCCGAAGGATTATACGGTTGGATTCAAAACCAAAGTTTCCATAATTGGTTTAGCGGGGGTTTGGGGGCAGCAGCCCCCACTATATGAAATTGTTTTTTTTTTTTAAATATACATGGGAAAAAAGAATTGGGCGGGATTGTAGGGTTGGATTCAAAATCAGGATTGCTCTTTTTCCAGAACATTTATTTATATAACAAGTATACGTGAGATTCTGAATTAAGAAAGATCTTAGAGTTTTTTTCAAAATCAGGATTATACGCTTTTTCCATAATATTTATATATATGTGTATGTGAGATTCTCAATTAGGTGGAATTTTAAAGTTAGTTAAAAAGCAGGGTTATACGTCTTTTCCAGAATATTTATATATACATATATGTGACATTGTGCGTTAGAAGGGATAAATAAAATTAAAAAAAAATTATTTTAAAGATACAAACGGATATATTATTATATCAGAATTTTTTTTTCAATATTTTTTTATCGACATTTTAATTTTCAATATTTTTCCCCATTCAACTTTTTTTTCGGCCACGTCCATTTCGTAGCTACAGCGCATCAAACTATGAAAAAGCCCTATCTTTAAATGTGTATATCTCAGGTTCTGTTTAACATTTTTATACCCGTACGATAAGGATCGGGAATATTAAAATTGCTCCTCCGTTTCTAACACCTCGAAATAAGCTAGCTAGATATACCTTCAAAGGTATAGATCGAATCAGAATCAAATTCTAAGTCGATTAGGCTTTTTCCGTCCGTCCATCAACAAGATAACTCAAAAAGAAGAAAGCGAGGGTCTTAAAATTAACACAAAATATTCTTACAACAATATGTAGGTTCCCTATTTTTTTTGGTTAAGATCGGACTAAAACTTCGGGTAGCTCTCGAACACCTAACTTTTAGATTCCGACATATTTTTTGAAATAGACCCATGAAATTTTAACTGCTGATAGATATCATAAAAATATTAATTTGATTATTAACAACTTTTTTCTGTAGCCCCACCTGTTACGGAGATACAGCTCCCCAAAGTTCGAAAAAAGCTCTATATTTAAATTGTTATAACACAAATTGCATAAGGTACATCTTAAATTTGAAAACGCCAAACGATTACTGCTTTTATGAGCTTTGAAAATAAATATGTACACGTGACATACATTTGCAAAATTCTTGATTCCTTCAATCTTAACTTAGAAACTTTGAAAGAAGTTAGATTTTTGAAAATAAGTATGAGTTAAGTCACAATTCTAAACAGTTTGTATTGTCTTTTGGAAATGTGCACTTTTAAAAACCGTAGGTTTACATTCTGCCTTTTTTATTTTATTTTTGATTTTTGTTATGAGAAATTAAACTGACAAAACTTTAAAATTTCAGGAGTTTTTTTTTACAGGACATCTTTATAGTTATTATTATAATCTTTGCTTTGATTTTACTCCAATTAGTGCATGCATTCCAACAAATGAGAGGAAGATTTCATCAAAGTATATCAACTTATAAATAAGACCACCCTTTTTTACTAATTCTAATGCATTTTTCTACAAAAAAAAGTCTATTTGTATAAGTAGGTACAACATATTTTTTTTGCAAAAAAAAAAGAAAATTCCAAATAAAAAATTAAAAACTAAATTTTTTAAAATTTTATGATTTTCATATCATGGTGTTTTTATTTAAAAACATATTTTTTTGTTTCACATCCATTTAAAATATTATTTTGTTTCACATTCTCACTGCTGGTTATATACAGGTACTCCCGTAGAGAGACAATTTAAAAAATAAGATCTAAATTTTGGCAATTTAATTTGAAAAAACAGAATTTTTCAACTTAAGTGTGAAGGATCTTATTTTAGTAGAAAATAATAAATGATCTATTTTTAAAAAATTTGGAATATTTTCTATTTTCTGTGAAAATCTTTTTAAAAAATGTAATCATTTGCATGCTCAAAATTGAATTTAAAAAAAACTCTACTGAAATTTAAAAATACACACCCACTACGATTAAAGTGCTTAAGCACACTGCTGAGCACTGACTATTGACTAAACTAAATAATAAAAAAGCGAAGTCATATTTTTAATTTTTATATGAACTGATGACTGAATAAAAACAAAAAAAAGAATGCTAGATGTTAAATATATATTTTCATTCATTTCAATTTGTGATTTTTTTTTTATTTTTGTCTGATGGTCCAGTCGAGACTCACATCAATTATCAGGCCATGAAGTGCAGAGAGTAAAAGCTTAATAAGGGGCCAGCTTTTAACAAATTTACACGCAGTCTTATGGAAAAAAATAGGGGGCCGACTATAAATCTTGAAATAACACAAAAACCATTTACTTTATTCAATTTGGTCCAAAGAAAAAATTAAAGTCGCATCTTTTTTACATAATTCATTAAAGAAAGATATTTTAAAATATAATATTTTCATTCATAAATATGCATTTAAAAAATTGTCTTCCTTTAAATTTTTTATTTTAAAAACTTCTTAAGATAAATTGCCTTAATATCGTAATAGTATACGTCGAGACTACTTTCATACTTTAAAATTTCGTACACGCTTATATGGCTATAATCGAGACTCACATCAATTATTAAATTATTCATACGCGCAATACGTGAGAATCGATTGCAATTCTCTCACAACTACATTCATGTGTTTTCAGTTCTTTGCCTGTATACTTAGGCCTTGGTCCAGTACAAGACCGTTATACCGTTAATAAAAATATTTTATGACATCAATAATAATATGAATTGAATATTTTTCCGGCTTTTTTTTAGTTTTGAAAACAAATATTACATATTTTTTAATTCATTAAAAACATTAAAATGTTTATATTAGGTGTTTAAAAATATTTTATGACGTCAATAATATGAATTTAATGTTTTTGCGAGATTTTTTTAAGTATACTTACCTCCCGGTCTCGCTTAGTCGCTTCAATTTGAAAATTACGTAACCAAAATCACTTATGTATGTATGTATACCTCGCTACCTAACTATTTTAAAATTGGATGGAAAAGACAGGTAGAAGTAAATTGAAATTCTATCTTGTTTTTTTTAACAGCTTTTTATTAACTTGGTTGGGTAAAGGATGGAATCTTAGAAGCCATTTTAAACACACTTCCCGTTGAGCTAGACTCTTGAAATTTTCTTCATTAGATCAGATCCCGATGACAACACGTGATTTTAAAATAATAATATCGAAAAACATTAGAAAAAGTAGCTTAATTTCAAAATTAAATTTTCATACCAAGATATAACAGAATTTTTAACAGAATTATTACAGAACCAAAATAAAACATTTTATCTAAATTTACTAAACTCACCAATACCAATACCAATACCAATACGTATACGTAATACATAAATGTTTTTTTTTTCTATAAAAGACTATTGTTTTTTATATAGCCATTGCATTGTATGTGTACATATACATATAGGTACATACTTAAAAATATGTAATAATATGTGCTTCGAAAATATTTTTGGTTTGAAAGCGATGAATTTGAAAGATATGAATGTGTAAACAAATTAATGTTGAGAACACAGTGTAAAACTTAATATGCATTTACTTAAAATTTAGTTAGCAAGTGTTAAATTTAAGTTTTTTTTCATCAAATCAATTGATTTTTAGTATACATTTTTATTTATAAAAGCAATGTGTTTATTTATAATATTTATATAGATATGTGTTTTTCCTTTCTTAATTATAATTAAAATAGGGCTTTTCTTTCGAAACTCTTAACATATTAAAATGGCATATTATGGCCCTAACATTGATATCTAAATTGGGAGCTGCCTTTAAATTAAGATCTATTAGGGAATAATGATCTGCACCACTAATGCCTTTTTCTGAAGTATAAAAACTAAGAATATATTTCCAATTATGTAAAAACATTAAACAACAAAAAGAATATACCTATTAAAAATAAGAAATCCAGTCTTTTTTAAAAATAGTAAATAACAACAATATTTTTCTTTTCAATAACAATAATTATGAATTAATCATAAAATATATGTTATGTACATACATACATATATGTATATCTACATCGTCTAGAAAAAGCAAAATAATTTTTTTTTAATTCAAAAACATTAGCATTTAGAAGTAAGCAATTTAATATATTCTCAATTATTACATACTTTTAAAACCAAATTTTTTTACTACATATGTATGTAGGAACAAACATGTACAAAAATGGTATGCATATTTTTATGTGTGCTGACTATTAAAAATCTGCTAACACAGTCACACCAAATTCCCAAATTCCCAACTATTATTATTTAGTTGATTTATCGATTTATTATTTTTTAATATGTAGGCAACAGTTATATTTATATGAATGGAGGGTAAACATAAACGAACAAAAAAAAAATTTTATGTATGCATATGAATGGACGGTTAACATAAACGAACAAAAAAAAAATTCAGAATGTTCTATAGCTAATAATTTCTATTTTTGAAATAGACTGTATGCATAAATTTAATATTAAAAACAAAAAAATAAGTTCTTAGTGTACCTAAATAACAGAAAAAAAAAGTAAAATGTAATACTGGAAGAAAAATAAAAACGAATAGAAAAAAAGAGAACAAAAAATGTTACTTTGATTGTTTTTAAATATTTTTAAAGGCTATTTCTTATGGATATGTGCAGATCTGATATTTACCCACATAACAGATAGAAAAAAAGAACTATTAAAATCTTATGATTTTAAAAGAAAGAAACATACGTTTGATATTTCCGTACATAACAGATAAAAAAAAAAAATATTAAAATGTTATGTTATGAAAAGAAAGCAAAAACAAGGCAGTGTATGAATCAAAGTTTTTAAAGGGTCGCATTTTAAGTGGAAATAAAGAACATTATAAAATTGCAATATTTTTATTTAAATTTTGAATTTAGCTATGCAACGTTTTCTTAATTTTTTAAAAATTTTGCCGCATTATGATATAATGCAACACTGAGAAGTTCAGCTCATAATATAGATGCATATGTATATGAATGAATATATGGCTATTTATGTATGTAGTTATAGATTTATTATTTTTTAATATGTAGGCAACAGTTATATTTATATGAATGGACGGTAAACATAAACGAACAAAAAAAAATTTTATGTATGCATATGAATGGACGGTAAATATAAACGAACAAAAAAAAATTCAGAATGTTCTATAGGTTATAATTTATATTTTTTAAATAGAATGCATGTATAAATTAAACATCAGCTCATAATATAGATACATATGTATATGAATGAATATATGGCTATTTATGTATGTAGTTATAGATTTATTATTTTTTAATATGTAGGCAACAGTTATATTTATATGAATGGACGGTAAACATAAACGAACAAAAAAAAATTTTATGTATGCATATGAATGGACGGTAAATATAAACAAACAAACAAAATTTAAAATGTTCTATAGGTTATAATTTATATTTTTTAAATATAATGCATGTATAAATAAACATTTAAAAAAAGAAATACTTAGCGTATCTAAATAACAGAAAACAAAAACAAGGAAAATGTAATACTGGAAGAAAAATAAAAACGAATAGTAAAAAAAGAGAACAAAAAATGTTACTTTGATTGTTTTTAAATATTTTTAAAGTCTATTTCTTATGTATATATTGTGCACATCTGATATTTACCCACATAACAGATAGAAAAAAAAGAACTATTAAAATGTTATGATTTTAAAAGAAAGAAACATACGTTTGATATTTCCGTACATAACATATAAAAAAAAAATATTAAAATGTTATGTTATGAAAAGAAAAAAAAAACAAGGCAGTGTATGAATCAAAGTTTCTAAAGGGTCGCATTTTAAGTGGAAATAAAGAACATTAAAAATTGCAATATTTTTATTTAAATTTTGAATTTAGCTATGCAACGTTTTCTTAATTTCTTAAAAATTTTGCCGCATTATGATATAATGCAAAACTGAGAAGTTCAGCTCATAATATAGATACATATGTATATGAATGAATATATGGCTATTTATGTATGTAGTTATAGATTATTATATTTTAATATGTAGGCAACAGTTATATTTATATGAATGGACGGTAAACATAAACGAAAAAAAAAATTTTATGTATGCATATGAATGGACGGTAAATATAAACGAACAAAAAAAAATTCAGAATGTTCTATAGGTTATAATTTATATTTTTTAAATAGAATGTATGTATAAATTAAACATTAAAAAAAAAAAAGAAATTCTTAGCGTACCTAAATAACAGAAAACAAAAAAAAAGGAAAATGTAATACTGGAAGAAAAATAAAAACGAATAGAAAAAAAAGAGAACAAAAAATGTTACTTTGATTGTTTTTAAATATTTTTAAAGGCTATTTCTTATGTATATATGCACATCTGATATTTACACATATAACAGATAGAAAAAAAGAAATATTAAAATGTCATGCTATAAAAGAAAAAAACAACAAGGCAGTATATAAATCAAAGTTTTCAAAGGGTCGCATTTTTAAGTGGAAATAAAGAACATTATAAAATTGCAATATTTTTATTTAAATTTTGAATTTAGCTATGCAACGTTTTCTTAATTTTTTAAAAATTTTGCCACAATAAATTAATAATAAAAAAATTCAATATATTCTATATTATAGCAGGTAATAATATAATTATAGACTGTGAGGGCAACTGTAAAAATTCAAAATTAAACAAGGAAAAAAAAAAATATCAATTCAATACTTATATTTGTTGTTACTAAAAAGAATAAAATAAAAGACTGTGAGGGCAACTGTAAAAATTCAAAATTAAACAAGGAAAAAAAAAATATCAATTCAATACTTATATATGTCGTTACTAAAAAGAATAAAATAAAATAAATAAAAAAAATTTAAAAAAAAACAGCTTTTTTGAACTAAAAAGTAGAAAATAAATTTTTAATAGCAAATTTTTCTGTAATTTTCTAAACTATATTGTTACAATCAAGATTTCTTTGAAAACATTTATTTCAATATGTCAAATATATATATAAATATAAGTATATATAAGTTTTAAAGTCTGTGAAATTAATATAAAAGCTGGAGACAAAATTTAAAAATATAAGTTTATAGTTATGCGTTTGTTGCCTCCAGCTTTTATTTTAATTTCACAGACTGTAAAATTTATATATACTTATATTTATATATATATTTGACATATTGAAATAAACCTTTTCAAAGAAATCCTGATTGTAACAATATAGTTTAGAAAATTACAGAAAAATTTGCTATTAAAAATTTATTTTCTACTTTTTAGTTCAAAAAAGCTGTTTTTTTAAAAATTTTTTTTTTGTAACAATTAATTGTAAATTAAAATATGACTGTAATAAAAATAAAAAAAAAAACCAATTTTTATTTTCGGTCCACTGAGATATTTTAATTTTTGAATATTAAATTTTAGGAACACCAGAATTGATTTACGTACATATAATAAATTAAATAATAAGTATAATATCAAATAAAATACTAACGCACATAAATATTATCAGAAATATATATAATTTCTGATATTATGCATACATAAAAAACTATATACATGTATACAGATTGTTACAAAGTTAGCTCTAGCCTATGACACAAATTGTAACTTTGTAAGCATTTGGGTACATTGTTCTAGCAACACAAATCTTTGGACACATGCTGCTGCATCTACCAATGTGTATACTAATAAAAAAAAATATTTTTCCGGCAAGCTTTTGATAGTATTAATAGAAAAACGATCAATAATGCATTGGTAAATCAAGGAATACCGAAAAAAACTTACTAATATGGCTATGATGACAATGGAAAACACAAAAGCCAAAGTTTTGATTCAGAACCAAATGTCAAAAGCGTTTGACAATTCAGCGACATCAACAGCGGAGTTAGGGGGATGTGTTATCTGCATTGTTATTTAACATGGTATTAAATTATGCAATCGAAAAAGTAGATCAAGAAGGAAATATATTTAACAAAGCATATCAGGACGTAGTGGCGTACACTGATGATGTTGCTATCCTATCTAGAAGCTATAGAAACATGGTTGAAGCGTTCATTGAAATTGAACGAAAAATAATTGAAAAAATAAAAAATTGGCTTGGAAATAAACGAAACAAAGATAAATTACTTAAAAATGGCAAGAGAACACAGAAGAAGTCCCCAACATATAATAATTGGCGAGTACAATTTTAAGTTTTTCAGGCTTCGTGTATCTAGGCGCAACAGTATACATCTCTCCATATGTGAGAGAATACCGGCTAGTAACAGGAGCTATTTTGCAAATAAAAAGTTGTTACAGTCCAAATTGTTGTCAAGGCAAACAAAGCTCATAATATACAAAACTATAATCCGACCAGTAGTTACATATGGATGAGAAATATGGACATTAAATGTAGCAGACGAAACTAACCGATTTGTTGAAAGAAAAATCTTACGAAAAATGTTTGACTTGACGAATAGAAAAAGGCGAGTATATAAGAAGTAATTGTGAACTGTATATAATTTGGAAAATGTTGCTGAAGATCATGATACGTGGAGAGATGTCGTGAAGAAGGCCAAAGCTCACATCGAGCCACAAGAAGTAGATAAAAGGATTAGCAATGCTAAACAATATTAAAAAAATAAAATTTTTTAAAAGATCAAAATATATAATAAACTATAACAATTAATATCGAAAAGCAAATATACGAAATAGAAGTTAGTTTTAGAAAGAATTTATTAAAAAGAAATTATAATTTTGAAAATATGAATAAAATTTTAGTTATTATTGTTACTTAATGCAAATTAATAAAATATTAATTAACTGTAAGGGCCTGATAAAATCCTAAAAGGGTTGACTTAAAATTGTTAAATAAATAAATAATAACTTGATCTAAATTAATTAGAAAAATTTGTATTAGCGTTATATCAGCGGATATTATACATATTAGCGGATTGACAACCATTGTAGTCGTTGTGTATACCCTAAGCATTTTAAAGAATTGCGTTTTTTTGGTAATGTAATGAGGAATGGAAACGTTTATTCAAGCATAATATAATGTGATATTTTATCTGTTATTTTTGGAAATGCTTTTTTTTCTTCTAATACTTTTTATATACTTTCTTTTATATTTTAGTGGATTAGGGCTACTGAGAGTGCCACTTTAAAAAAACGCTCTAAATTCCCTACCTTTAAGGTGATGTAAAAACGAGAATAATTATAAAATATTTTATTTATAATGTATTATTGATATTAGAAAATGATGTACATTATTATTATAATATTTATTTTATAATAAATTATTGATCTCTTAATAAATATAAATTTCAGTTTTATATTTGCTAATTTATTTTCAAAACAAAATTGTTATCAAAATTTGTTTTGTCGACTTTTTTGTTGCCCATTTGTATCATAACTGCCTCAAAAAGTTCTTTCAAGGTTTTTTAGTGGTACAGAAAATGGAGGCTTTTTTTTAAAAAGGTATTTTTAAATTAAAATATTAAATTATATATCAAAAGACACACTACAGATTGAATTTTACGTCCACCTTTGAACAAATTTAAAAATGTATGGTTTTAATGTATAAGTTATAAGCATTTTAAAAAGCCTCCTATACAAAGCTCCATAAAAATACGTGTAAATTTTTGTTAATTTTTTACAAAAATTAGTCTTCTAAAACGCTTTTGCTCTCTTCATGTTGTGATCACAAAATATTGTAGATGTACGTCCTTTTTATATTTTGAAAATAAAAAAGTAATGCTTTACCAAATCATATTTATTATAAATAAAGCAGGAAAACACTATTTTAACATTCAATAAATTGTACTTCAGTCAATATTCTTCTGAATCATTAGTGGTACCTGTTATATAACTCTCCCACCATCCACGAATACACTTAGCCAACCTTTTTCTTCGAAACCTTAAAGATTCATATATACACATTTGAATAAATTCAGATTTTGTCTCCAAGTTCCCTTGAATTAATTTTAAATGATCGAGCAAATCAGAATAGTTGTGTCCAAGTTTACGAATATCTTTAAATACTATAGTTCTTGTTTTCAAATTTTTCTTCCGTATTGTTTCAAAGTGCTCTGAATTTGTTTCAATGTCTTCATAATTTTGTAAAATATTTTGTTTTTTTGCTGATTTAGCATCAATATTTTCCATTCTACATTGCTGTAAAATTTTTGATATTTCTTCTGGATCATTTATATCATTTTTATTATTTAAATTTAAAATATTAGCTGCTAATAGATTTATTTCGTTTTGGGAGGTTGAATTTTGCAGATTACTATTCTCCGAAAATTGATTATCAAAATAAAATGTACTGAAAACTGACATTTCTGATATCGAATTTTGAATAGTATGAAAATTGTTACCCAATGGAAGAGACATTGTCGGTAAACTTACGATTTTAGGGTCACTGATATCAGAATCCCTATCTACTTCACAGCTCGTAAAGCTAGGAGTATGTCCATTTATAGGAATATCCTCGAGTTCTTGAAATTCAAAAGCCTCTGCTTTCCAATCATTTGATAATATTGAAACATTATCATCTACATCAGATGCTGAAGATCCAAATTTTACTGATTCATTATCTTCAGACAATCGTTTGAAAACAAAATCTTTTCTTATGGGCCCAGCTTTTCGTTTTCTATTTCTGGCATTAGATTCTTTTTTCAATAAAACGTTTGATGTACTAGTTTTTATAGGAGCTACTTCTCCTAAATCAGCTTCATCCACCATTACCATATGTTTATCCTTTTTATAAGGATTACCGAACATATGTTGTCGAACATTTGTTGGTTCTATTTCACGTAATGGACTTTCCTTATTTTTAAGATATTCTTGATAATTTCCCATCTCAGAAATTGGCAAACAGTGTCCTGAATCTTTAATTGTTAAGTTAAATCCAGCACTAAATGCTTTAACAAAATTATTACTCATTCTGGAGACCTCATCAACTAAATCCCTTCTTGTTATATCAAATGGATTTCTGTAATTTTTAGGTGAAATTTGAGGCACTAAAGATGGTACAACTAATGTATAATTATCAAAAGTAACGATTTCATGATGCATTTTATTAAATATTTCTTTCAACATTGGATTTCTAATAGGATCGCGACGTAAATTATTAATTATAGCAAGTTTGGTAGTTTCAATTTGCCTATAAGGTGGTTTAATCTGTTTTAAAATTTTATAAACTCGTAAACATAAATTTTCTTGATCTTGTTTTGCAGTATTTTTTATTTGTTTTAAATAATTGGCAACATTCGGACTTAAGAAATTATCCATATTTTCTGGCAACATAAACTGCAACAATGGTGGTGGAACATTTAATGTTCCTAAAGCACGTCGTAAAAACGGACAATAATACTGTGGAAGGGATCTAACATATGCATTAAATTTGTACATCCATTCATTAGGCGGATTTAAAACAAATTTATGAAATAAATCATATAATAATGGTAACAATACTGGATAGTTATAAGCCAAAACAAATAAATATACTTGAGTGAAACTTTGATTCACTTTTAAAAAACCAAAAGGTACTTCCAGAACATGTAATCCATTTGATATAGAAACTGGCCAACATTTATTAAGTTCCCTTTTTGATAATATTTGCAATGTAAGAGTTGATGGTTCCATTTCATATTTGTCAACAGGAAAATTCCTTAATATTTGCGGCTCATCAATACAAGGAGAATTTACACGAATTTTAGGATGAGCATCACGTGGAGGTAAAGTGGTAGACTTGGAATCCGGCCAAAATGATTCAGGAAGTGGCCAATATCCCACAGGATATGCTTTTTGTGTTGGATTTTTCATAACAAAAATCATTTTTTTCATTGCTTGAAATGATATATCTTGAATTTCACCATCTTTTATATCTTTTGGAACGTGCGGTTCAAAATGTAAAACCACCCCAGGTTGTATTTTCTGAACCAAACTTTCGATGCATTGATTTAAAATATGTTGAGACTTTATTCTATAAGAGCGTCCTCCTGTAACTTCACACATTCTTTCAATATGAGAATCATCGTGGGGAACTTTTCCTTCCATTCTGTCATCGTTTTTATTACCGCACATTCTTAAAACAAGTGCAAAAAAACGTTGATCCCACCTGAATGGTTCCTTCGTAAATTTTGTCCCTGGAACTTGAGAATTCAGAGGAAGAATCATTTCTTGATGTACTCCACTGCGATAAGAATATTTTCCACCATCGGTTATTGCTATAATTACGGATGATTCTAAGTAAAAAGGACAACGACCTTGACCATATGTATCTATTCCTGACTGCATTCTGTTTAGATTTAATAAATCTAAAGCATTTTTTAATGCTTCCCCCATTGATGTTAATCCATTACACTGTAAATTTTTCAATTCATTCATAAAAGTAGCATGATTCTCCTTCCAACCCGCTTTAACATTTGCTGGTGGGTCTTCAAACGTTAAAAGCATATACCGATCCCCAAGACAATCCTGAGTTCTTTGTCGATATTTTAGAAAGATTTCTACAGCACTTTTTGCAATGTCCAAATAATTTTTCTGAACTCCATTTACGTATGCTTTCTGACACATAGACGCTGATGTGTCTACTAAAAATAATATAATTGTCATTTTCTATATTGTTATTGATATTATCTAAAAATTAAAATAAATAACATTATTTAATTTAAAACACAATTATAAATAAAATACTTCATTCATAACTATTTATCCTAATTATGTTGGAATATTTTATTTTAATATTATCAACTTTTGTTTATCTACTAAAAAATTAAAAAAATTTAAATAACTGTAACTTCTTAATATTAAGAACACAATGGTTTATGCGCGTGACAATGTAAAATGTCAAAAGCGTATCTATCAAATTTCTTGAGTAAAATTTTTGTTATTAATTGAATATGTACATTAGAAACTTTACGAAAAAACGATCGCCTTAAAATATTATTTGCAAATTCAAAAACGTTAAGAGTTATGAGTTATCGAAAATAAAATTTTTAAAATAAAAATCATATGTGATAAAAAACAAATATGTAAAATAAATAAGAATTTAATCTATGCCGTACACTCTGCAAGTAAGCTTCTGTTAATAATGGTTCTTTTGGATTACATAGGCAAGACAACATAGCGTCCATTACTATATTAACTTAAATACCTAATAAATTATGTTAATTAACACTTTGCTTATGGCGTTTTTTTTTCTCATCAGTTCAATGCTCAGAGCAGATGTCGAGCGCGCAGAGCTCATTTTTATCTGAGCTCTGAACGTTCTGAGTTAAAACAGAAACACCCAGAGCACAAATTGTGAATTTTTATCCAAATAATTTTCTATTACGTCATTATTTTTTATTTTATTTCATTATTTTAAATGAAATAATATAGTTGTAAAAGGAATTTATTTAAGAAATTAAATAAATCAAAGTTATTTTATGTAAAATTTACTTTAATAAAATTAAAAAAAAAAAATATAAGATAAAATGTTTATCTATGCACGAATTTTTTTATAACGTTTTAATTATTTTATTTGTATTTGACGGTTTTTTATTGACAACAAAAAATTTTTAAGAGCTTACAGATCGGGCTCTGAGCACACTCCGAGTTCTAAAAAGTTATAAAAGAAATGTTACATTAGGTTTCTTTGTTATATGAAAAGTTATTATATTAAGAAACTGAAAAGTTTTTATTTATTTTTGAAGTACAATGTTTGCCATTTGTACTCTGAAAATGATATCTCCCATGGGACCACCTCTTGCGTCTCTACAGTACCTGATTGTTTTATCAAAATTTTAGCTACATTCTGGCATAGTTGCGGCTTTATCTCACCAATAACTCGAATAATTTCTGCTTTCAATGTTTCAACGTTTCGAGGATTATAGATGTAGACTTGTCCTTTCACAAAGCCCCTGAGAAAGAAGTCTAACGGTGTTAAATCGCAAGATCTTGAAGGCCAATTAACGTCACCGAATCTGGAAATAACACGGTCTGGAAACTTTGTATGCAGTAATTGCAATGTTTCCTTGGCTTTATGGCACGTAGCCCCATCTTGTTTAAACCACATGTCCTTAGTATCTATATTTTCCAATTTCGGCCATAAAAAAGTTGTGATCATGTCGTGATATCTGGTACGTTAACGGTTATGGCTCTTCCAGAATCATTTTCGAAAAACTACGAACCAATCACACCACCAGATCACAGTCCACATCAAACAGTGACTCTGCGGATGCGTTGGCTTCTCTTGGATCACGCGAGGGTTTTCCTCTAACCAAATACGGCGGTTTGTTTATTAACTTAGCCACCGATCTCGAAATGGGCTTCGTCCGAAAAGATGATTTTTTTTGAAAAATCGTCGTTTTGTTCCAGTATCCAATTGGCAAAGTCCCGACCCATAGAATGATCTTGTGGCAGAAATTCTTGTGTCAATTGAACTTTGTAGGTCTTCAACGCTAAATCTTTGTGCATAATACGTCATGCAGTTGACTCAGAAAGTCCCAATTGTTATGAACATTGGGAAATTGACATTTTGGCGTCAGCTGTAACACTATCACTCACAGCACCAATATTTTCCTGTGAACCACCGGCACGAGCATACTGATGTCTTTCTCGATTTTGTACTGCCACAGTTTCTTGAAATTTCCGCACAATATTATTAATTTGTTGCTCAGATGGACAACATAATCGACCATAAACATGGCGTAATTTGCGAAATACATTTTTTACAGAACGACCATTTTCATAAAATAATTCAATAATTTTAACACGGTGTTGTAATGTATTCGACTCCATTTTTATAAATGGCAAACCTTCAACTGTCAAAATGACATATAATTTGGGTGCGTTCAATATTTGAAGTATGATACACAGGCGCCTACTTTTGAAAACTAAATTTGAAAACCCTTTTTTTATAAATAAGCTGTGTATTGTACTGCGTGTTTTTCTTGTTTTGTGTTTTTCTGTCTTAAGGTATTGAGTCAAAAAAAACATACTTGCATTTTATAATTGTATACATTTCGTTCACTCAGCTGTTTATATTTATTAAAATAATGTAAAGCAGTTTTTCATAACCAGTTTTAATTAAGTTTATTATAAAGTCACAAAGTAAGTGATAATATTCTTAAAAAAGTTAGAAGGAAACTATTTCTGAAGAAACTAAAGCAATACATAATTACGGTTCACTCAGCTGTTTCTCAAAATTGACTGAAAATATTTTCTTTTTTGCCTATCTAATGCTAATATATCTGTGTTTCTTAGTATTCTTACAATAAGATTGATCGTGAAAACACTTTCAGGGCATTAGATGAATTTTATCGGTCAGATATAACACGGTTTAAAATTCGTGGTTAAACTAGTTGGAAAGTTGCAATAATAACAGAAACAAATTTTTATAATATTTTTTTTTTTTAATTTGAATTTTGAACTAAGTTCGAAATGCGTCGTAAATACATTGTTGTCATTAAATTTTTTTAAAGCTAAAATTCTGAGAATTTTTAAAATAACTTCGATATTAGTGTTGTTTCAAATGTAAAAAAAAATTTTTTAATTTTATTTTGTTTTCGTATTTAAATGTCGTCATCCAATGAGTTTAAATTACATTAGATTTCGCAGTGACAAAATTAAAGTGTGGCAACTTTAACTAGAAATCATTATCTTTAACTGAATATTTTTGAAAAGTCCAGTTAAACAAAAATCTAACTGGACTTTATTTTGCTTTCATATACAACTTAAAATTTTTAACTTGTTTTGAAATTAGCAATTGAAAGTTTTACGAATATAATAAATCTTTTACAATTTCTAAAAATTGTAATCTCATTCATAATACTTCTGACTTCTGAGTATACAATATGTTAAGTGTAAACTACCCTTTATATTGCATAGTTTACACTTCATAAAACCCATCTACATGTAATTTTTAATTGTCAAAATTGGTCAAATGAATTTTAAGTTAAAAAAACAAAAAAATCAATTAAATGTTAGATAAAGACGTAAAAATTATCAATGGAAAAATAGTCATTGCAATATAGACATTTAATTTTGTGTTGTGTTTATTTTCTATTATTTGCGTTTCATTTCTTTTCATTGCATTGTGTTTTCAATAATTTTAAAATAATTTTAAATTATGGAATATGAATCTATTGAAATGAATAATACATACTATGTATTATATCGCCTAATTATTTAATAAAAAGAGTGCGCATACTACAAAACAAGGCGCTAAGGAGGTTATATAAATTAGATTGGAGAGCAAATGAGCGAGAAATATATGTTGCAACTGAGCAACTGAACATATACAACATCATCGAACAAGAAAAAGCGAAATATATATTCAGGATAAAAAAGGGCCTTAACAAATCCGCTATTCATATCGCTATTCATTCCGAGATTCACAATTACAACACTAGAGCAGCATGTCACCTTACTATCCCTCGCACGAGATTAAATTCATGCGTAAAAATTTGCTATCTTCCTCCATAGCAATCTACCGGATAGCATTAAGGGCATCTTAACGCTAGAGAAATTCAACAAGGATCTTAAAAAATACCTACACGGTAAGCAGAGGGCGTCTCTAAACTTAGCGTTGTCGTAATGAAACTGGAGGCAATATTCAACAGCGAGAAGACAGCAGTGTCTTCTCTGAGCCACAATTATCAACGCGATTTATCAGGGCACCAGTCTCTGGATGACTTGATAATAGTAGCTAGAATTCGTCCTAACTTTAGTACTAGTCTTTAGGATATTAGTAATTCAATATTTCATAAGTTAAGTTTAGCATTGTTATAAGTTCTTAGTTATTATTTAGATGCTGATATTGATACACTAATTTAGTTTGAATCCATTAAAATTGGTAGGACAATCATGTTTAAAATTCTTAGAAGTGTTTTCCTGTCTGATACGAATCTGAAGTTAAAAAGTAGTTTTAGAAGATTCAAGCTCTAGTAGCTTTTGCTTTAATTTGCTTAATATGATATTTCCATGTTAATCTGGAGTCGAAAATCATACCTAAAAACTTATGTTGGTTTACAATTTTAATGCTTTTATTGTTGATACTATATAATTATAGTAAATGAAACATGGATTTAATCACATGAGACTAAGCACTATAATATTCCAGACGACAAGGCAAATTACAATTGCAGAGATAGTAACAGAGGAGGGGTACAACAATATTTCTAAAAAATGGGATAAAATTCAACACAAAATACGAGTTGAAAGCTAAAAGTTGTAGGATATGTTTGATATTTTGTAGCAAAAATTCCAAATTTTAAATATGAAATTCGGCATATTTTCGGAAATATTTCAACAAAAATTCGTAATAAAAATTTTTAAAAATGGGAATATTTGAAATAAAAAAAATATTTTTTTTTAAAATGAAACCTAAAGTATGTATAAGAAGTAATTCCACTTACCATGTGATCAAAAAATTTTCCTAGCCTAGCAAAATCTTTATTGAAATTGTAAAAAGTGGAGGGTAATTAAAATTTCGCAGGCAGGTAAAAGGCAAAAAACTAAAAAAATGATTTGAAGTTCAAACATACTAAAATTCAAGTAAATGGATATTCATTCGGATTTTGGGACGTCAGTATATAAACAAAAAAATTTAATTTCAGTTGTTCTCATACCTGATACAATGCAGTATATCTATAGGCCACAGTGCTGAAATTTTTTTTCGACATTTAACGGAACTTTGTCTTTCGTTACCTATTCATTTACTATAATCTCATATTTCCATAAATTTATAATCTTACACATTTTCTTGAAAAAATTACAACAATACTTTACATTGTTTAGAGCTTTTATAGAAAAACATATGCTATTTATCAAATGTGAAAGAAAAGAAAAAAAGATTTTGCATCATTTTGCACATTGTAAAAAGAAAAAGTTTCTTTAATTCTTATTTTAGTATGACGGATGTTGAATATCTTGCGCTTTCAAAACTTTTTATAGGGTACAAATGTGGTAATTTGCTTGAAAATTTTTATTTTAAATTTCGTTTTATTTTTTTTTAAATTTTATTTTGAGTTAAAAAATTTTAAATATATGTAGGTAGTTGACAAATCAGTATGCCTCTGAAATCGAAATGAATTGTAGAGGGTTGTACTAACCAAATAGAACCCAAGTAGAAACAGGTAAATCATTATTCCGATTTTCAAAGAGCAAAAAGTTAGCAGACATTTGGGTGAATGCAATACCTAATTTTAAGACATTATTTTCTTATAATTATATTCAACGTGGTGGTTTAGTTTTACCTACTGATTCCGTAAATTTCATATTGTTTCATATTTTTTCAAATTATAAAACT
The DNA here is from genome assembly GCA_947095535.1 of Poecilobothrus nobilitatus. Taxonomy (NCBI): domain Eukaryota; kingdom Metazoa; phylum Arthropoda; class Insecta; order Diptera; family Dolichopodidae; genus Poecilobothrus; species Poecilobothrus nobilitatus. The sequence continues at coordinate 144,608,845 of OX352772.1, forward strand.
TAAAAAATCACAATTTCTGTAAGCTACAAATAAAAGGTATTCTTTGTTCTCTTACATATCAAAGCCTTATTTCAGACGATTTTAATATAAATTTTGGTGTAATTTGTGTGCGGTCAATCTTCGTTCAATATTTGCTAAAATTTTTGCTGTATTTTTAAATGTTCTTTTAAACAATCTTTGCAAAAATTTAAATAATAAAATAAGTATTAATTCAAATTTCAGAAAAATAGCTACATTTACTTAAAAAATAATGTTTCTCGTAGTTTTGTTTTTATTTTTATTTTGATAATTGAATTAAATAGACTGATATAAAAAGTACATGAATTATGTATTTAATTTTTTTAAATTTAATTAATTTAATTTTGTGATATATTTTTAATTCTAACTTTAAATATCTAATTTTAAATATTTTAACTAACTAACTTTAAATATTTAATTTTGTGATATATTTTTAATTCTAACTTTAAATATCTAAATAGTTTATTTTCTAGCTTTATAATTTATTAGTGTTTTTTTTAATTGAAGTTGTTTATTATTTTTTATGTTAATTTTAATTTTGTTGTTTGCATTTTTTTGAATTTTGTTTTCATTATTTTAAGTATACTTTATTGTTTACTATATTTTAATTTATCATTTACGATATTTTGGAATTTTGCAAAAATTAATAAAATTTATCATAATAATTTAATTGCAAATATTTCACATTTCAAGTTAGAATTACACAAAGCGTTTTAAAGCTTTGAAAGTTCGTCCAATCTTTGTAACTATTACCAGCTATTACCCAATGCGAAAGAAAGATAAAACAGATTGTAAATGTATTGTGAGAAAAAACTTCGAAAAATGACATTTCATAAAGATTTTTTTGTTCTTTTCTGTTTTTATTTAAGAAAAATGCCCATTTTTAACAATTTTCTTTTCCAGTTTTCGATATGAAATATTTACCCAAACATGCCAAATTTTGTATTAAACATATTTTCAGCAAAATAAAAATTTTTAGTTTTTTTATCTGATTCCATATCGCCGCCATTTAATACATTCAAAAAATAATGAGAGTACACAATTTCAACAATTTTAGTGCACATAACCTAATAATTTAAAAGTTCATAATAAATTGTACTGCAAATTTGGTAAATATATTTTAGTTCGAACCATAATTATAGTTAATTATAATAAAAAATTATAAAATTTATATAAAAATAAAGTTTGATGTTTTTTCTTTATGTCAATAAAAAAATTAACTTTCAAAATAGAAACGAATAATACAAAATTTACGCGATGATATAATTTTAAATTTCTCTAAGTTAGTTTTAAATTTAGTAAAAAAATAGATTTAAAAGACTGGAAATTATATAAAGGTCAAAATAATATTGTTTTATAATATATTTTAATAGAAAATAATCACTTTAAATGTGATTTTAAATTTAGAATAATAATTAATGTAGGAAAGGTAGGTAAGTCTACCAGTAGTGGTAGAACGTACTGAACCGGTACGTTCTAGTTAGTATATTCGAATTAGTCGATATCGAAAACTTTTCTTCTTGTAAGTAGTTCGAGTTTATCCCAACGATTCGGTTGTTCGAAAAAGCTTTTCTTCTACTCAGAAGTAAATTTAATTTTAACTTTATTACTATCTTCTTTTTTTAACATTCATCGAGCTCGGTTGTCTTTCTTTTCCTTTGAAAATCAAAGTTTTTATTTTTATTTATTAGTAATAAAATATTTTAATTTTTGTTAAAAAAGAAATAAATTAAGTGTTAAATAAACTGAATTTTGGAGAACGAAGCACCGAGTTTTATTTATAAAGAGGAGGCATAAAATAGTCTAAAATATTACTATCCTACACGTGGGGGCTCAACCGGGATCCACAAATCCCGCCATTTTTTTTATCAAAGTATCCAGCAATATTATCGGATTTATTCATCAAAATATCCAGTAATATTACAATTAAAAAAAAAAAAAAATACTCATCAAAGTATCCAGCAATATTATCGGATTTATGCATCAAAATATCCAGTAATATTACAATTAAAAAAAAAAAAAAAGTATCCAGCAATATTATCGGATTTATTCGTCAAAATATCCAGTAATATTACAATTAAAAAAAAATACTCATCAAAGTATCCAGCAATATTATCGGATTTATTCATCAAAATATCCAGTGATATTACAATTAAAAAAAAATACTCATCAAAGTATCCAGCAATATTATCGGATTTATTCATCAAAATATCCAGTAATATTACGATTAAAAAAAAATACTCATCAAGTATCCTGTGTCCAACCCAGCATACTCATCAAGTATGCAGATCTAATCAAGATTCCACAAATTGTGATCGACATCACAAATTCCACAATTTTTTAGCCAGATGTTCAACAAGTGTTCAACAATTATACTGGATTTATTCACTAGAATGTCCATATAATTCATCACAATTTCAAATAAAGTAGTTATCATTCAGAGATATACACTTCACCATTCAACCAAGTAGTAATAATTACGAGTAAGAAACAATACAAATTTGAAAATTAATATAAGTTTTAACAAACAAAATAAAATTGAAGAACTAAGATAAGTTCAATTTTTTTTTTACAAAATAGTTTGTTCAGTTGTATATATATAATTGAAAAGAAATTTAGTTTTATTAAATTAAGAAATATAATTATCAAAAAAAAAAAAAAAAATAGAAGAGAAAAATAATAATAAAAGTAAATTAAAAAGTACATTAATTACGAAACCAAAGTGTATATTAATTAATTTTCGACAATCATATTTCTTTAAATTATTTGGGAAAATTTTATTTCGAAAGCCAGATTTATAATTAGTAATATTCGGTAATATACTTTAAATTAGAAGGGTTTGTCCCAAAAGTATGCAATTTGGAGAAAAATAAAAAAAAATTCGCTCTTATTATGCATTAGATTGATTTATTTAATTTTTCTTATTACATAAGAAAGAAATAAATTCATTTTGGAAAGTACATATGATTTGTTAGAAAAAAAAAGAAGGAAAAAATAATAATACACTTTGGTTATTCTAAAATTAAATTATATCAAAATCCAAATAAGTATTAGTTTAAGGCCGATAAGTATTAAGTTAGTATATGCTGCTAAGGCTGACAAGTGTTAAGTTTAGTTTAGTATATAAGAGTTCTCTCTGAGATTTCAAGTAATACGGTCGTGTTGAGATATAAAGAAAAAAATTGTTATTTTGGAATAAGGAAGTAAAATTATATAATTGAAATTAGGTTAATTAAGTAATTAATAATATCTAAAATAAAATAAATAGTGAAAATAAAATAAAATAAATAGTGTTTTTAATAATATATGTGTTGCAATGCAATCCGACAAAGACTTAATTGTTAAAAATGAACTAAAAGAATCCATAAACTTGAAATTGAATAATTTATTAACAATGCCGGAAAATAAAAAAATGAAAGCACTAGTAAGTGAAAATAACAAATTAATATTAAAATTATCAAGTTTAGAAAAACAAATAAAAACTCTATTAAAATCTAATAGTAATAAATCGGAAGAAAAAAATAAAAAACAAACAACTCAAAAACCATGTGCATCAACATCATATGATAATAAAAATGCAACAACAACAGCACAGCAACAAAATAATAGTCTTTATGGACTTATGGAATGTGACGATGAACGTGAACGTAAAGATAATGAAGAAGATGACATTTCTCTCTCAGAGAAAATAAATAAAAACACAATGTTAAACAAAAACAAGACAACTAATGAAAGAAACGAAGAAAATGAAACAGCAGATATTGATGAATTTATAAATCAAATAAAAACAAACAATTGTAAAAAACCGAAGTTACAAAAAATAATAATCAATTAAAACAAAATTGCAATGTAAGTAAAAATAATAATGTAATTAAAAATTTTGATGATACTAATATCAGTACAAATGAATATTAATAATGTAAGTAAAAATAAAAAACTACTACCTATTATTGTTTTTGACGAAGAACGACAAAATATTAGGAAAATTTGTATTGAAAAATTGAAAGTAAATAACTTTTATATAAAAAGGCTAGGTAAAAATAAATATTCAATTAATGTAATAAATGTGGAAGACTACAATAAAATAAAGGTTATGTTAGAAGATATTAAGTATAATTTTTATAGTTCTACCCCTAAAGTAGAAAAACTTAAAACTTTAATTTTAAAAGGTTTAAATGAAAATACTAATCCAGAAGATATTTCGAATTCTCTTAAAATGTTGAATGTAGGTAATATAAATTTTGTTAAAGTTTTACAATTAGAAACAAATAATTCAAGAAAAATAAATAAAAAATTGCCAATCTTTTTAGTCCAGTTAACACCCGATAGTGATATTAGCGAAGTCAAAAAAATTAAATATCTTGACCACCAGGTCATATCTTGGGAAAACCTTAAAAAAATTGACATTACTCAATGTAAACGTTGCCAAAGGTTGGGCCATACAGCATTCAACTGCAAGATGACATACAGATGTGTTAAAAGTTGTGAAAATCACGAACCAGGTCAATGTCCAATTGAATATGGAGTAAAGAATGAACAAAATTTATTTTGCGTGCTATGTAAATCAAGCGGGCACCCTTCATCTTATAAAGGTTGCCCAGTTTTTGTAAAGCTAAAAGCTAATATAAAACAACGAAGAAAAGATCAACTATTGAGAAATGATGAAAAAGCTAACATGTTTAATAATTTAATTACTTCATCAAAAAATTTTGCAGATGTTGTTAAAACTAATACCCAAATCATACAAAAAAATAATAACCACGACATAAACAATAACATCTGGTTAGATATAAAAAAATCGTTAGAATCACTAAGTAGCAAGTTCTCTAAAATTGAGAGTATCTTAAATCAATGATTTTCTTTATGAAGTTATTACAAATGGCAACTAATACATTTAATCTTTCATGCTTAAAAAATATTTCAATAAATCTAAATTCCCTAATAGCGAATTATAAGTGAACTTACTTGGTTAATTTTCTCAAAGAAAGTAATCCAGATATAGTTTTACTCTGTGAAACAAAATTGAACTCAAAGCATAAAATTAATTTCGAAAACTATCAAATTATTAGACGTGAAAGACCCAATTCTAAACAAGGAGGTGGCACAGCGATTTTAATTAAAAATATATTTAAATTTGAACAGATTTATGACCAAGTAATAGAATCGAATAAAATCATAGAGATATGTACAATTTCCATTGACCTCCCCAATAATAAAAAAATTAAAATAATTTCTATTTATGCGCCATTAGGCAACAACAACATATTCATAGAAGAACTTAATAATTTATTTATCAATCTAAAATTGAATAGATCAAGCAACTACCACATTATAGCAGGTGACATGAATGCAAAACATTCAACTTCTTTCTAACAACCCCAGAGGAAATTCACTATATAAATGGATTGAAAATAATGAATTCTTATATAGAACTAAACTACATCATACAAATAACGCTACTTATAAAACGGGTAACTCTGTACTAGATATTTGCTTAGCTGATCAGAGACTAAAAATTAAAAAATATTTAAACAACAATTTGAAAACACTAGCGTATGACAGTGATCATGACGCAATTTTAATTGAGATAGAAGTAGATCCCAACAATAACTTCATATTTAAAGAACAATCAACCTCGTATAGACCAAATTTTAAAACAGTAAATTGGTTGGATATCCAAAATAAATTAGAAAATCACTATATGCAATGTATAGGAAATAATTCAAACATAGTACCAGATAACAGAAACATAACTAATTATGAAATAGATTGCTCTTTAAAAAAACTTGAAGAAATTATCCTGAAAACAATAGATACCGATATACCATTAATAAAACCAAAAAATAGTACAGACAAATATATGACACCACTACTCAGAAAACTACACAAGAAAAAAAAATTTATTTTATCACATATGAACAGAATATATAATCAAACTAATAATAAATATGATCATAATTACGTCAGACTATAATCCATGTTACGAAATTTAACTACTTTAATAAAAGAACAAATCAGATTAAAAATTAATAAAAGTTGGAAATATCTGCTAAGTCAGATTGTCCCTAACGCGAATATGTTCCCTCAAATTAACAACATTTTCCGTCAAAAAAAAAGTAATGAGGTAAACCTACTAAAAGTCCACGAAAGTGATAGGCAGATAATAAATGCAGCAGAATTGAACCAGAATAATCTTCACAAAGATCGTAACAACAAATATATAATTACAAATAAATAACAAATTCTAAACACATTAGGAGCTTATATTCAAAGTGCGCATGGAGCAAACGAAAATGATTTGATGCAAGGTAATATTGTCGAAACTAAAGTGAATGAATTTATGTCACAAAAACTCGCAGATAGCAGGAATAATGTAGCAGTTATAACATTTAATAATGAGTTGAAATCTAGTAATTTACAAGAAATAGATTGTCATAACGAATATTTTACAACAGTAGAAAAGGTTAAAAATATATTTAGAAATCTGAATAACAAAACATCTTCTGGATTAGATAGGATCCCGAATATCATTTTGAAACACCTTCCAGATAAAATAATCAGCGAATACTGTACCGTTTTTAATAACCTTCTAAACAACTGCTACTACCCTAAAAGTTGGAAAAAAGCAAAAGTAATCGTAATCAAAAAATCTGGTAAAGATCCAATTGATCCAAAACGTTATAGGCCAATCAGTATGCTATCAAATATTAGCAAAGTATTCGAAAAAATAGTTAATATGCATCTAACAAAAATAACGTTGCAAAAAGGAATTTTACCAGACAACCAATTTGGTTTTCGAACTAACCATTCTGCAACACATGCAATTAACAAATTGACGTCAGACATATGTTGTCATTTGAATAACCGAAAATGTATAGGAGCTTGTTTGATAGATTTTGAAACAGCGTTCAATTCAGTATGGACAGCAGGATTGATATATAAATTTTTAACTTACAATTATCCAAAACCGTTAATGAAAATAATTACAGAAATCATAACAGAAAAATCATTCGTGGTAAAAAAATTGCTTTATTTGTAATAATTTTTATTTATTGTAAAAATTAATAGACTTTTTTTCATGCTACTGTATAGCAGCAAGAGTATAATTGGTTGGCTCTTCAACCATTTTTAAATAAGATGAAAAATTCATTATTTAAAATTTCCTCACCAAAATCTTCTATAATTTCCACATATTTTTGTGGAATAAAGATTAAAAAATTTTTGGAAACAAAGACTAACTTCTCAACATACATCGTCTTAATTTTTTTTATTTTTATTATTTTATAGAGTCTATTAGACTCCATATCTTTAATTTTTAGAATGTTTTTTATATTACTAACATTATTAAAGGCTTCCAAAAGCGTTTTCCTACCACATCGCACCGGATTTTCTTGATCTGGTTGTTGTTTTGGTTGTTCTTGTTGATATTGCTGTTGATGTTGATATGGTTCTTGATATTGCTGGTGTTGTTGCTGATAATCTTGTAGCCTAATCTTCTTCCTTTTTGGTGGTAGTGATACTGTTTGACAGTTTCACAATTAGTAAATCCTTATTGTTGTCCATTTTGAAATTTGAATTTTAATAATTTGAACGCAATATTTATACAAAATTTTTAAATACCTTTCCATTTTGAAAAATATTAATTTCACATTTCATCGCAATTTTTGTGTTACATTGTTGCAAATTTGAATTCAACAAAATAATAAGTCAATTAGATGTTACAAACAATGTCAATTATTGGAACATATTTTATAAATAATGAACACTGCCCCGCCCAAAAGCAAGCATCGATTTTTTTATTATTTACTCTTCTTTATTTTTTTTTTAATTTTTACACTGAATATTAAATTTAATTACATCATTTTTGATTTTGTACTTCATATTTCAATTTTTCAATAAAGGAAACAGCTGAGTGGAATAGATTATCATTCGCAAAATACAAGTCTAGCGCACAATCATTTTGAGTCATCTTCCAACATGTCAAGATGAGTAAAAATGTTTCTATGTTTCATTATTAACGTTCCTTTTACCAGTAAAAGGAACGCAAAGCTTATATCAATTCATATAATTTGTACCTATCTCCCTTCACACATCTTCCAACATGACAAGATGTATGAAGGGCCTTCAGTACTACGTTGATTCTTTCTACGTATTATATTCTATTCTACATAAAAAACCCTTTCATTGTTACGCAAATCAGGTTACATTTTAACTAAATTTACAACATATGATATTATATAATTTACATTACAAACATGCTTAATAATCTAAAGAAAAATTGTCAAAAAGATGTAGAAGGTATGTTTGACGCACATTAGCTCTGACATATCCACCAAACACCTGGTGCTGGTATTAGGTGAAAGTCCTAAGATCCTTCAGTGTTGAATCTTTTATTAAAATTGACCAATTCTCTAAAACATATAAACAGTTAGCAATCTAACTTAATAATATCCTATAATATAATAATATCCTATAATATAATATAATAATTAATACATAATAATATCATGTAATATAATATAATAATAATATATACTAATAATAATAACAATAATAGTATCACAATTTAGAATAATAAAAAAATAACAATACTTAGAATTCAGCTTCAATCAGCATCTAAATAATAACTAAGAACTTATAACAATGCTAAACTTAACTTAAGAAATATTGAATTACTAATATCCTAAAGACTAGTACTAAAGTTAGGACGAATTCTAACTACTATTATCAAGTCATCCAGAGACTGGTGCCCTGATAAATCGCGTTGATAATTGTGGCTCAGAGTGTGGATATTCAACTGCTATGTTGAATATTGCCTCCAATTTCATTACGACAACGCTAAGTTGAGGGACGCCCTCTGCTTATCGTGTAGGTATTGTTTAAGCTCCTTGTTGAATTTCTGCAGCGTTAAGATGCCCTTAATGCTATCCGGTAGATTGTTGATGATTGCTATGAAGGAACATAGCAAATTTTTACGCATGAATTCAACCCTCGTGCGAGGGATAATAAGGTGATAGGCTGCTCTAGTGTTGTAATTGTGAATCTCGGAATGAGTAGCGATATGAATGGCGGATTTGTTAAGGCCCTTTTTTATCCTGAATATATATTTCGCCTTTTCTTGTTCGATGATGTTGTATATGTTCAGTTGCCCAGTTGCAACATATATTTCTCGCTCATTTGCTCTCCAATCTGCTTTATATAACCTCCTTACCGCCTTGTTTTGTAATATGTGCACTCTTTTTATTAAATAATTAGGCGAGATTGACCAGCATATCAAATTATACCTTATGTGTGACATTATGTGCGCATTATAAATTAAGTTCGCTGTTTCTTCTTCCAGCATTATCCCAGATCTCTAAACTGCACCTATTAGGGCCGCTATTTTATTGCAGAAGTTATCCACATGATGATGCCAACCCAGTTTATCATCCATTAGTAGTCCAAGATATCTAAATAGAGCTGTTCTTTCAACCTTCATATCCCTGATATTTATATTTGGTGCAATATCCTGTGCTCCTCTTGGCTTGAAAATCATGTATTTTGTTTTAGTTCCGTTAAGCGTAAGTTTATTGCCCGTAATCCAGTCATAGTATATACTAAGATCCTCGTTAGCTGATTCCTAGCTCTTTTTCATTCTTTGCCGCGTACATTAGGGACGTGTCATCAACGAATATAATATACTTAGCTTTTAAATTAGCATTCTGCATATTCTGAATGTAGAGCAGATATAGCGTCGGTCCCAGCACCGATCCTTGTGGTACACCAAGGATCGGTGCTGGGACCTTCTTGGTCCCTCCTTTATGCAATGGTATAGTTATAGAATCTTTACATGCATTTGGGAATTGACCAGATGTTAGTATACCATTTATCCACTTAGCCACAGTAGCTGAGATTTCCTTTGCAATATATTTTATCTGTAAAGTTGATAAGCCATCTGGACCAGCAGATTTGGCGTTTTTCATACTCATTATAATATTATATATTTCAGTTTTATTTGTCGGTTGGAGGAAGATAGACTTATTGTTTCGTGTGTTACAAACAGCCGGTACATTAATCTTTATTTTCTGAGCCAGATTTTTGCCTATATGTGCAAAGTGGTCGTTTACACCTTCTAATATTTTATTAGTGGTGATACCATTAATCCTTAAGCTAGCTATAGTTTTATCGTTACTCCATTAATTGTTCGGTATATCTTTTTTAAGTCATTGCCTGCTTTCATCAATTCAAAATTATGTTGCATCTGTTTTGCCATCCCGGTCATTTTAGTTACTTCGTTCTTTACTTTTTTAAATTCTTTTCTAATATCCTCATTCATATTGTTGCCCATTAATTACTTGTATAGTTTATCTCTTTTTCTCATCATACGAAGTAAATCTTGGTTAATCAATCTATTTTTTCTATTTCTAACCCTTTTCAGTGTCGTGTTTTTCTCCTTAGCCTGTTGTATTATTGCAGCTAATGCCTCCATGTTATCCGTGGGACTTCTCGTCAAACTCAGCTTAATTTCCTCCTTAAATTTTACAAGATCAACGTTCTCTATAAGTGAGTTGACCATTTTGTTTCTACTAATGTTGACTCTCGAAATCTCCGCTGTGATTACTTTATGGTCAAAAACAGGATTACTGTGCAGCTGTATGATGATCTGGTTTTTCGCGATCCTTAGATTCGAGATTACATGATCTATGACAGTATTAGATGATGGTGTTACTCTAGTTGCTCCGTTTACATCTATTGTTAATTATGTCCAATCCATTAGAGAAGACCATAGAGAGATAGCTTTGCGCTGTTTGCGTACTGCTTAGTAGATCTATATTGGTATCCGCCATCATTGTTATGTTTTTGTACTTGTTAAAGATGTCTTCCAAGATGTGGTTCAATAAATTAAAGATGTGGTTCATAAACTCTGAATCCTCACTATTATCTGCTTTATATGCTGTAAAAAATTTGATATTTTCTTAATTATCCAAGATCTGTACTGCGGTAGAGTTAAACTTAACACTTTGCTCCACAATATTGAATTTGATCCCACTTTTTACAAATATTGCTGTACCCCCTCCTCTATTGTAGATTACAATTATAGATTGCCTTGTATTCAGGTATATTATAGTGTTTTGCCTCATGTGAGTAGATCCATGTTTCATTAACTATAATTATATCCGGTTTATAATTTTGACTGCAGACTTCAATTTCTCTCATTTTGTTTCTTAGACTTCTAGCATTCAGATAAAGAATATTAATTTTGTACATCATCATTAAAAATGTTAACAATATTATAGTTTGTTTTTTCTCTCTTTGCTTTTATTTGTCTTTGAATTAATGGACAATTAATACTGGTAGCCCTGTGATTTATCGCCACTTTATTACTATCAAGTTAGAAGGTATTGTGCTTGGTGCAGTTGCTGCATTTGAAGACAGATTCCGAACAATCCTGAGTTCGATGTTATTTCATGCATTTTGCACAAATTTCCGATTTTGTGCATTCCTCCGCTTTATGGTTGAATCCTAAGCACTTGAAGCATTGCATGGCCGTAATATCCTCCTTGACATAATGAGATTCCCATTCAATATTTATGTACTTGTTTACCACCTTATCGAACATAGTACCATTTACCTCCATGAAAAGTGTCCATTTTTTAAATCTAGCGTCCTGTTTCGCATGTGCCACCTTAATCTCATCTTTGGCTATAATGTCAGGGTTTAGCTGCATTAATTCATTTTTTAGTTCAGTAGTGTTCTATTTTTTATTCAGGCCAGCTATCTTAATTCTTGGGATAAATTGTTTTGTGTCCTTTATTATATAACCACTTCCCAACTTCTTAATGAGTTCACTCTTTAAGACTTTGTTATTGTCCTCATTGTTCGATCTTATTACTAATCCTCCATTTTTTGTATTCTTAAACAGGTGAATCGGTATTCTTAAGTCAGCTGGAGTTATTTTCCCTTTAACAATTTTTTTTATATCACTTCCTGGTTGCGTGGTTTTTGGCTTAATCAATATTGTTTTCGTGAAGTTTCCTGTTGCATTCTCCGTTGTGCCAATGTTATTGCCTGTTACCTCTGCAAATGTTAGATTTTTCTTAGGTGGGTTCATCTTTGCTTCCGCTAAGTTGTTAATTTTATTACTTAGTTGTATTAATTGCTCATTAATACTGTTGAATTTTATTTCCATTAAATTGCCCTTATTGTTGACCATCGCTTCAATGTCGTTGGAGGATAACTGTGTAGTTGAGTGTATTCCTGCATTCTTCGCACATCCAGAATACTAGGTCCCCTATAGCCTTTATTTTATTATATTTAGAATCACTGATATTACATGATAAAACGCAGCAGAATTTGTTAAAAAATAATCTTGTACTAGCCGGCCTACCTTCGAATCTCATAAACCCAACAGAAACTGTTTTGGCGATCGCAAAAAAATGAATGCTAATATTGATAAAAATGATATATCAGATGTTACAACCATTAATCAAAAAAAAATTAATGAAGCTGGTCCCCAGAAAAAATTATAAATTGTTAAGTTTAATTCTGATATCCCAAAAAAAGAATTATTGGGAAAAAAACGACAATATAAGCATCTTTTTACTGTTGAATTAGATATGAATAATGATGACAACAAAGAAATATTTCTACGTCACCATCTGACAGCACTGCAGTCTAATCTTTATTACGAAGCTAAAAATATTAAAATCAAACATAAATTTCAATTTCTCTTGGTCAAAGAAAGCACCATTTTCTTACGGAGAAATCATTCCAGCAAAATATACAAAGTATTGTCGAGGAACGATATCAATCATATTTATAAAACCTTCAATACCTAAGCACAATATCAACACAATACATTTACAAATGGTAAAATTAAAAAACTTAGCTAAATGTATTTATTTTTTATTATTCTTTAAATTCAATTTTAAAATTTTTTTTTCTTATCTTTTGTCAATATTAATATTAATAGTTTCTACAAATTATTTTTCTTTTTTTCTTACATTAAATAATATTTTTTTCATTAAATTTACATTAAATTACATTAAATAATATTTTTCTAATTTTTTCTTTTTTGCTTCTTTTATTTAATTACTTAAAATTAAAATTAATTTTACACTTTTTATTTCTTTATATTTTACACTTATTTTTTTACATATTTATTTTTTTTATACATTTTATTTCTTTATATTTTACAAATAATTTTTTACTTTACAATTTTTATTTTTTTTTACAATTTTACTTATTTATAATTTTTAGAAATCGATTATAACATTTTTATTTCTTATCAAAAAAAAAGCAGGAACACAGCTTTTAGTTAATAATCACTTAAGAGAAACTGATATATCCATAGATAGCACTATGAAAGTTTGTGATAATAGAAAAATAATTCTGACATCTATCTCTTTCTATTGCATTGATAATCATTTTATTGTTAAATCACAAATTTCTTTTTCTGATAGCACTATGAAATTTTACGATATTAGAAAAAGAATTCTCACATCTATCTGATAGAAACATCTGTGATAGAAAGACATTAATAATCTAATTTTGTTAAATTACAAATCATTTTTTTTCTTTTATATTTTGACCAACATTAATTATTGGAGAAGACAGGGATAGATAATTATCAAAATATTTTTGATTTAAACAATGACATTAAAGTGCAATATTATACAGACGAGGGCAGATTATTGAACGATTCTTACAGTAAAAATTTTAATATTATATACTTAAACATACAAAGTCTTAGAAATAAATTATATGACCTAGAAGCGATAGTAAATTCTTATAGTACAAAAATAGATGTGATTGTACTGTCGGAAGTTTGGTTACATGAGAGTGAAAACATATATATGGGGGTGTTGCAATATATATTAATAATAAAATTAGTAGTAATTGTATATATAATGAAGAATTTCAAAATTCTAATATTCTAGGTGTTAAGTTAATCAAACATAATATAATAATATTTGCAATTTATAGGTCCCACAAAGCGAATTTTAATATATTCGTAGAAAAAATAGAAGATTTACTAAAACACAGGAGATCAATCTTTGTAGGTGATATAAATTTTAATTTATTAAATAAAGATACAAATACCAAAGACTACATTAATATGCTACATAGTAATGGATTTATAATTCTCAACAACATCTCAATTAAATATGCATCTAGAATAGGTAATACCACTAGTACAATTATAGATCATTTAATTTCTGATCTCATTGACTTGAAATACAATGTTCATGTGTTAGACACAATTTTATCTGATCACCAAATGCTTTTTGTCAGTATTGACTTCAAACCCATAAAAGAAAAAATTAACAGTCATAAAATCATTCTAGAGTATGACAACATTGATAAAAATGAATTTTGGAACAATATGAATAACATAAATTCTTTTTATGATATCGTTTGCAACCTTACCGAATTGATTGAAGCAAATACAAAAACAATTCAATCAAAATTTAATAACAATAAAAGCATTTGGATGGCAGCTGAAAATCGAGAAAATATGAAAATCCGCGACTCTTTCTTAAAATTCAAAAAAAAATATCCGAATGATACTCATGTCAAAAACTTGTATTTACATTATAAGTCAAAAGTTTTTAAGCTGTAAATGCAAAAAAGAACTATTGCTCAAATTTCATTTCACAAGATCCTAGTAATGGTAAAAAACTGTGGAGTCTGTATAAGCAAATAATGTTCAACAACGATCAAACTTATAATAACCAAACCATTAAAACCATTAAGTATAATAATAATATATATTCTAATGAAGAGGAAATTGCTAACACTATGAAGGACTTTTTATGAACGTTACTAACATTTCAGATGAACCTGTTGACTTCGAATATTTCGATTTTCTTCAATATAATGTAAACTCAACAACTTTTAGTCTTGATCTTACAACATATAAGGAAGTTAGTGAAGCTATCAAAAATCTTAAAACCTCAGCAGCTATTGGATTTGATAAGATATCGACTAAATTTGTAAAAAAATTCGCAAACCGATTGACAACAGTATTAGTTAAATTTATTAATTTATCTTTTAGTTCAAAAATATTTCCAGACATTTTAAAAACTGCAATATTAAGACTTATTTTCAAAAGCGGCGATGCTACAAATCGATCTAATTACAGACCAATTTTAATTCTTAGTACGTTTTCCAAAATTTTTGAAATAATCATTAGAAATCGTTTAAACACTTTTATGACAGTTAACTGTTTACTAAGTGTAAATCAGTTTGGTTTTGAAAGAAACTCGAATACAGCAGCAGTCTGTCTTAACCTAACCGATTTCATTAGTAAAAATATTGATTCTAAGGAATATGTAGGTTGTATCTTTCTTGATTTAAAAAAAGCTTTCGACTGTGTTGACTATGAGATACTTCTTCACAAATTTTCTCAACTAGGTTTCGCTGCAGAATACATTAGCTTTTTTAAATCGTACTTGTTAAATCGAAAGCAGAAAGTTCGATTAAATAATTGTTTTAGCAATCTAAAATCTGTAATTAAAGGAGTACCATAAGGTTCAATTTTGGGTCCCGACCTTTTTAAGCTTTATATAAATGATATTTGTAAACTAAGTTTGATAGCATCTTTGCAATTGATGACGCTGTATTAAAATATGGTTTAGGATATGAAAATGAATTAAAACGAGCTAGACTCTGACCTTCCAAAAATCAATATTTGGCTAAGAAAGCACAAACTTTCTTTAAATATAAGTAAAACTAAAATATTATTATTCCATTGGATAAAAGTCTAAAATGGGATGAGCATATTGACTGCATATCTAGAAAAATTTCACCTTACGTTTTTATCCTAAAAAGGTTACGAAATTTTCTATTAGATAAAACTTTATTTGTCATATACTCTTCTTATATTTTATCTAATTTAACATATCTTAATCCAATTTGGAGGGGTTCTTCTCAATATCTTCTAAGTAAGTTAGATATTTTGAATAAGAAGGCTATCAAAACAGTACACGAATTGCCAACAAGTTTTCCTTCAGCATCTCTTTGCAATTGCAGATATCTAAGTTTTGCTAATATATGTAAAAAAGAATTGTTTGTCACAGCTTTTAAAATAATTAACAATAAAATAAAACACCACTTCATTCTTAACCGTATGATCGATATTCATAATCACAATACGAGAAATAAAACTAACTTCTATTTATCAATTTTTAAAACTGAACAACAAAAGAAAAATTGTCTTTATAATTGTTTAAAAGCTTTCAATGAGTTGCCTTTAGCAATAAAATCTATCAGTGAAATATGTGTGTTTAAAAAAAAAATAGCGCAATATAGTATAGCAAATAATCAGTTGTAGTTTCATTACTTTTTTTTTTTGTTTTTTGTTTTTACGCATTTAGTTAAGATAATTTATAATTTCAGTCTACTTTTTTTTTTTTTTTAATTTTAATTTTATACTACGTCTTCTACGTTTTTGCTCTCATCTATTTTCAACTTTTGGAAAAATTATTTATTAACTTTAAAATTGTTTATTAAAATAAAGAAAAAAAAAAAAAAACTTTTTACATACTGCAATATCACATTTAAGTTTTTGTTTAATATAGCACTCAAGGCTTTTTTCTGTAGTTAAGCAATTTAACCTTGAAATGCAAAGAGAAAAAGATAAACTATGGATGATTTATTTAATTTATAGTTTATTTTGAACTAAATAAATTTAATACAAATATAGAAAACAATATGCTTAATAAAAATGTTCAAGAGTGGTATTTCATACGTCAAAATCTATTTAAAGCCCAAAGCAAAACAGAATAAAGCATACAAACAAAAAAGAAGAAAAAATTAGAGTAATGGAAGAAACTAAAGGAATTCAGACACGACCAAAATCATTACTTAAAGATTAAGAGATTCAAACGGATTTTGTCAAATACACAAACACCGGGGTGCAATTTCCTGAGGAAATTTATGAAAGGAAACCTTATGAAGAAGAAGTATTTGATGACGAAATTCAAGAAAATGTTTTAACAAAAGCAATGTCTGCTATGTCAACTAGTGAACGTCTTAGAAAAAGAAAGTCTCCTAGTAATTAAAACTTTCAATGATTTGAAACAGATACAGGAGATATTATAACGGTTCCTTTAGACAGTCCTAGTCCACCTTCGAAAAAAGAAAAAACTATAAATAGTGAAAACTTGAAGAGTCCTTCAAAACGTGTTTTACGATCAGCTAAAACAGGCGATACGCAAACACAGCTTAAGTTTCCAATTCGTAAACTAAATCAACTAGCACATGGAAAACATAGAAGTAAATGGTGGTTTATTAACTTCAGTTTCACTAATAAAATGAATCAAGAAAATGTGTAATTCTAATTGGCAAGTTGGTGTTTCCGAAGTATATATAAATGACTTTATTCCAAATGTATACGGAGAGAAATGGTAACAAAGTACTAAAATATTTATTAAAGATAAAAAAACAAATTCAATTGTAGGAACTTCATACATTCTATACAATAAAGAGCAAATGATATGTGTTTGGAAAGTTTTCTTATTACCAACATTATTTCTAAATCTAAAACCCTTGTTGGGGAATTCAAGAAAAGAGGTAGAACGGCACTTAATGTGGGAAATTTTTAATTTCATAAATGATGATGCAAATTATGTTCAACCAAATAAAGCTGAAGATTTACCTTCAAATTTAAATTCAAATTTACCTTCATAATATTGTATGCGTAAGTAAACCGAAAATTGAAATAAATTTAAGAGCAAATTTTTATTATACTTTGGAGAGTCTTTTAAAAACTTGTTTTAATCAGGTTGCAATGCATGTAAAAGAATTTAAAAAGC
Source organism: Poecilobothrus nobilitatus (assembly GCA_947095535.1). NCBI lineage: Eukaryota > Metazoa > Arthropoda > Insecta > Diptera > Dolichopodidae > Poecilobothrus > Poecilobothrus nobilitatus. Next base: position 144,626,661 of record OX352772.1, read on the forward strand.
ATACAACTCGTTGAAGCTTATAGTAAACATTTTGAAAGTTTATCATTATTTCCAATTGTTAAACTTGACATGTTTTTTATATATAATGATATAATTGAACCCCAAAATATTGGTGGTAAAGAAGTAAGGTGTCTAAGAACAGTTAATATATCAAATTCTTTGAATGATACCATAAAGTAACTATGTACATGGAATGGAATATTCACATGGAAGAAGACAGTTTTTTTAATTTCGTAAAATCAACTTGATTGTATTTTAGTTTTTCTTTTTTTTTTGTTTGTATGTCAATTGATGTATGTACATTTGTATATATTTCTTCATATAATTTTTTACTCCTTAAAAAAAGAAAAAACCTCGATTCTACCTCAATTTTTTTTTTTAATCAATTTTATTTATTTTCATAACCCAACTATAGGTACAAGAGTTATTATTGTAAAAGTATAAAATATGAAAAAATATGTATATATTAATGTAAATTTAAAGTTATTCTCATTCCCTCTAAAAATATATTTTTTCTTTTTAGTCAATCTTACAATATTTTAAAAATTCAAACTACAAGCTATTTATTTAATATCAGATCGATATTTATTATCAGAATGTAATGATCCACTGTTGAGACAATCATAAAGTTGATCAAACACTAATACAAAATTTTTGCAACTTCTTTAGTAATACTTTTAAAACCAGACGTTTCAATTATTGTTCTAATAGCGGCACTCACTGTTGTACTAAATATTTGTGTTGCTAATTTAACTCTCATTTTTTCAAAAGTATGCGGATTAATATGTTATCTAGTTAATTTGGTACACATCTTAGTTTTTTAATTTATTTAAACTTCCCATAATTCTATGAGAACTTTAAAGCTTATAATACCATCTGAGATTTTTAAATCGGAATCCATTAATGTATTTCTAAGAGATTTAATTAGATGGGGAAAATCGAATAAGCAAAAAATGTTTTATTATTATAATTACAAAATGGTTTATCAGGTGTTATTTCTAGCAACGAAAAAACTTTGGCTAAAGCTTGGTTGCAAGTAATTGCCCGTATTATATATAATACCAATATCGAACAAACTTCTCAAATTTTTTAAATAATTTCTAAAAGTGTTACAAGACGGATATCTGTATTCTATATTTTATATTCTAAAAATAAAATTTAAAAGTGTTACGAGAGGAATATCTGTATAGATATGTATGTATATCCATACATCAGTTACAAAAAAAAATATTCATAAAACATTTTTAAATATTTTATAAACAACGCCTAAATATCTTACAAGCCGGATCGGAACACTCAATTTGTTTTGTACACAAATAGCCTTTTTTTTCAAAGTTTTCGTTGAATGTTTCGACTTGTAAAAGGCGTTGTTATAAATATCGTGCATTAAAATAACTATTTTGTTGTTCATGTAGTTGTTGCTTCTTAATTAAATTTTTTTTTGTAAAGATATGGTAAGTAGTTTAATCCTTTCGTGCCGAATGTCTTTTCTTTAAAAAATTATCTTCTTAATTTTTAAAATTTTTAAATTCTGTGTTTTAATATGACTAACTATAGGTAGCTACCTTATTCAATATCAAAAAATAATTTTAAGAATTCTGCTATCTTGAAAGAATACATATCTATCTAAAGTCATAAAAGCTGGTTTTCATGAGAAATTTCATGGATACGCAATTTTAGAGAGAAAAATATAGTGCACTTCCAGTCGGAAAGAGGGAGAAAAAAAATTATATTATTAAAAATATTACAGCAATACTTTGACAGTTAAAATTGTACATAACCTAATTTATTAATATACCTACATATAATATACAACTATTTATTAATATACAAATTTATAAATAAAAATTTAAAATTTTTAACTAAATATGAATATAAAATATTTAGTTAAAAATTTAAAATTTTTTATTTAAAAGTTGTAAAGTTGTTAAAAATAATATATGTACATTGTTTATTAATAATATTTTTATACCGATAATGTAGTCATTTTAATATAGTTTCTCCCTAAAAAAATAAAATTTGAGTAATATTTGTTTATTTTTTTGACAGTTCAAAATTTAAATGCCATGGTAGTAGAAATTTTTTTGTAAGATATACAATTTTTGCATACATATTACATATGTAATTCGTGGATATTTATGGTTACTTTCTTGGATATTTTCAAATGTTTCATGGATATTTTTTTAGCTTAATCTCTTTCAAACACATATCATTTTTATATGTTCTGTTTATGCTCTAACATTATATTTTCGTGAGTTTATCGGTCTAAAGCCAGACTTAATATATGTAGGTAATTATATATTCAGTAAATTTGATTTTAACTTACTATACCTTTGTGGGTCCACAAAATCAGTTCGAAGAAAATGAATTATGAACTGAATGAATGAAAAAAAATTTGTTTTGTTTTTCTTATGTTCTTTGATGGTATACCAAAAATACGGTCATCTTTTTACGAAATAACCACAAATACGATCTTGGGGTGATTTCAAATCAATGAAATTGACTACGATTTTTTCTTCTACGTGAGTTCTCTATGTATATAGTTACTTTATCATGATTCGGTCAAAGAGTTTAAAAATATTCAGTATTGCAGTATAGAAAAATATTTTGATAATATTTCCGTACTTTTATGTGATAAATATTTATTTATTTATAATGCTTTTCACAAACAGTTTATAGTATGTTCACAAACTTCATGTATAAAATCAAGTAAAATATCAAGCGTTCACAAACCGTTTTTGAAAATCAAGAACGTAATTTGACATATTTTTGTTTATATTATTGTTTCAAGTAAATAAAAAGTTAAAATATAAATAAAAAGTTAAGTTATTGTTAAAAGTAAATAAATAAAATAATATATGACAAAATTTAAAATAGATTTAAAAATTAACAATTTGATGGAATTCTCATTCCAATTAAATTTTTTTTTATATCTTTTTTCCATTTTTATTTTTCCGTCCACACAATAGAAAATATTTCCTTTTTGAATCTGCTGCTATCAACAAAATTTTCATGGAAGAACAACGTGATTTTGAGGTGATTTGCAGAAAATCAAGTAACGAGCTGATTTTCTTTGACAGATAAATTTTTGAAAAATGTATAGGAAATCAAGAAAAAAAAAGAACAAAATCAACTTAATTTTCGAAATCATCTCGATTTCTCAAAATCAAGTGTTTGTATACATAAAATTTATAGTAATATATATATATATAATAACTAGTAAATTATACAATAAAAGTTATAATAAAAATTACATAATTGTTAAGTATAAATAAACTTAGAACTAAGATTAAAATTAATAATTAAAAATCATATACAATGTTTTTTTGGAAATGTTTTGAAAATGTAAAGTCAATATTAAGTTTAAATCTTCCTAATCTTCGTATGATTACAGGAAGATTTCTAAAATTTATTTTACTAGAAATTAAAGTAGATTTAACATAACGTAATTTCTAGTAAAATTAATAAAAATAATAACTACTACAGTGGACCTATCTTTGGTTATATCATGCAAGTAAGGTATTATATACTGCTGCACGTTGTAATCCACTGATGGCGCTGACTCTGTAGTAAAATAATAATAATATTAATAAGAATACTAATACCAATAATAGTAGCCGCTACAGTGACAGTGGGGGTTGCCTTCAATAATTACCTCATGTAGTACTATATACTACTACTACATATTATAACTGTTGTGAGGCTTTAGTCACTGTTAGCAAAATAGTAATAATAATAGGCGGATTCATTGTTTCTTTACAGTCCCACTTCCAATTCAATGTTTGCGTATCCATTTCCTATCGTTTCCTATCCCTACTCCCTAGCCAATATACTGCGTTCGCAGAAAAGGATTTCATCCCATTATATTGGCTACAGGCGGAGGTGGGTTTAGTCAGTAAGAATCTGACACTACCAAGGGGGAAATTCTTGGTGTCTTTGGAAGATTCCCACCTCCCTTATGGGAAAAAAAAAATTGGTTTGTCACAGTAGATTTTTATTTTACAAAACCATGTTGGTTATCTATTAAAAGATTAGAACAGTGATTATAAATTGAATCCGTTATAATTAGTTCAAATAATTATCTATCGGCTATCGGACGATAGTTAGTAATTTCATTTTTAGCATTCTTTTTGTGAATTGGTCTAATATAAGACATTTTCCAAAAAGAAGGCAAAAGTCCGGAATTTAATGAGTGTTCGAAAAGTAATGTTAAAGGCGTAGTGAGAATGTTAAAACACTTGCTCAGAACTATTTCCGGTATACCATCCAGGGCCGAGAAAAGTATTATCGCCGAGTTTATTTTGATATTTGGAAACTATTTCTACATTTATATTTATGTCATTAAAAGACGTTTTTTGACAACTGTCCGTAAAGGAGAAATTATTTTCATTTGGCGAAAAGAAAGAATCACTATATGAAGTGCTGAAAAACTCACGAAAATATTTCGAAATAACTAAAGGATTATTACTTGAAAGAGAATTGAAATTCTAAATGTAGGGTAATCATCACAATTACGTTTAGAATTTATGAATTTCCAAAATTCTTTCGGATCAGATTTTTGTTTAGTTGCCATTTGGTTAATGTAATTATTATAAAGAATATCGGATGACGTTTTGAAATTATCAAAAAATATGACAAAATTGTTATAGTCATTAATATCTTTTGATTTGAGATATTTACGCCAGGCTTTGTTTTTCTCATTTCTGAGAAGATCAAGAAATTGAAGAAGAAAGAAATTTGGAAGATCTTTTTTTTGAAATAGGAACGAATTGAGTAAAACCTTCGAACATAATTTTATAAAACCTAATTGTCATTTTGATAATAAATTTATCAAAATTGAAGAATCTATCAAAGATGTAGAGATCTTTTTTAAATTATTTATTGACACGAAAAAATTTATTATAATTATCATTCGAAACTTGTAAATGATTGTAATAATTACTATTACAATGACTGCGGTATGCCTTTAAGTCGTCTGAGACATCTTTGGAACATATACCGTTAGTTTCGTGAAATTTTATATATAACTTATGTAATATTTTGTATTCGGTTGGTAAACCTTCGTTATCAATTAAAACTTTTATACTTGTTCTGGTCTTACCTTTTAACACAGTATTATATTTATCATCAAACAAGTATGACAAATATAATCTGACCATGTTATAGTCTTTATCTTCTCTTAGCCTAGAAAGAGCGACTGTATAGTCGTTGTTGGCAAGAGATAGTTTTTTTTGTCATTCTTGTTATCGGTGGTAAAAGCGGGTAAATAATTGAAGGTTGAAGAGTTTCACCTTGAACAAAGTTTATGAATTTAAAAGTAGAAGGAACATTTGGTGAAGTTGAGGAAGAAGGAGGAGGTTCTTCAAAGCATTTATATTATATACCGCAGTATTAAAAGCGTTTATATTGTTATTACTGTTCTGAATAGTATTGTGGCTATGAGATTTGTTGTTCTGATTTATGTTTGAAGTAGTGTAAGTGTCTGAGTTAGTGTTTACTATGATTAAGCAATTATTTGTGTCTGTTGTGCTAGAGTTTAATGACTTGTCAACGGTTGAACTATTATTAGTTAAACACAGTTACTATTATCAGAAACAATCTTATCTAGGATGAACAGTATAAACAGTTACTATTATCAGAAACAATCTTATAATTTTTAGATGTTATTGTTATATTATTACTAAACATATTTTTATTTTTATTATTATTACTCCTATTTTTATTATTATCATTATTACTCCTATTTTTATTAATTTTATTACTTTTAATATTATTTTTTTTATTACTATTATCATTAATATTTAACTTATTATCTAATTTGCTTTTCGCATCTTTACCTCTAATATTCCGGAATTTTGTAATTGTGGTCCCCTTATTCCAAAATTTAAGATTTTTCACTTTCATGATCATGTTTTCAGGAACGTGCACCTTAAACGACAAGTATTTCGGATTTCGGAAGTTTTTGGGAGTTACCTCTTTACATACTGCAATATCACATTTAAATTTTTGTTTAATATAGCACTCAAGGCTTTGTTCTGTAGTTTTGCAGTTTAAGCTTGAAATGCAAAGAGAAAAAGAAGGATTTTTTGTAGCCACTGGGACTATTATAGCCTTAACTCCAGGTTTTGCTTTATTTATTTTGCTCTCTGCCTTTGTACTAGGTCTGATATTGTCAGTTTGGATAAATACGTCTTTATAAACTATGGATGGTTTATTTAATTTATCAAACTGTTGTTTAATTAACTCACTCACATGGCATTGAATTTCCTTCTGACTATGATTAGGTAATTATTTCTCCGAACCCATACCGTGAAGGGATAAGTTCATGAGATTTAAATCGTTCTTCATATGTTCAACTACTTCTCGAATGCCAACCAAATCGAACCAACCAACCAAATTTTTATAAATCGATTATTACATTTTTATGTCTTATCAAAAAAAAAGCAGGAACACAGCTTTTAGTTAATAATCACTTAAGAGAAACTGATATATGCATAGATAGCACTATGAAAGTTTGCGATAATAGAAAAATAATTCTGACATCTATCTCTTTCTATTGCATTGATAATCATTTTATTGTTAAATCACAAATTTCTTTTTCTGATAGCACTATGAAATTTTACGATATTAGAAAAAGAATTTTCACATCTATCTCTTTCTATCACATTAATAATCTAATTTTGTTAAATTACAAATCATTTTTTTTCTTTTATATTTTGACCAATATTATTTATTGGAGGAGACAGGGATAGATAATTATCAAAATATTTTTGATTTAAACAATGATATTAAAGTACAATATTATACAGACGAGGGCAGATTATTGAACGATTCTTACAGTAAAAATTTTAATATTATATACTTAAACATACAAAGTCTTAGAAATAAATTATATGATCTAGAAGCGATAGTAAATTCTTATAGTACAAAAATAGATGTGATTGTACTGTCGGAAGTTTGGTTGCATGAGAGTGAAAACATATTCTATAATTTACCAGGTTATGTTCCGTATTTTAGTAACAAGAAAAGCAAATATGGGGGTGTTGCAATATATATTAATAATAAAATTAGTAGTAATTGTATATATAGTGACGAATTTCAAAATTCTAATATTCTAGGTGTTAAGTTAATCAAACATAATATAATAATATTTGCAATTTATAGGTCCCACAGAATGAATTTTGATATATTCGTAGAAAAAATAGAAGATTTACTAAACCACAGGAGATCAATCGTTGTAGGTGATATAAATTTTAATTTATTAAATAAAGATACAAATACCAAAGACTACATTAATATGCTACATAGTAATGGATTTATAATTCTCAACAACATCTCAATTGAATGCGCAACTAGAATAGGTAATACCACTAGGACAATTATAGATCATTTAATTTCTGATCTCATTGACTTGAAATACAATGTTCATGTGTTAGACACAATTTTATCTGATCACCAAATGCTTTTTGTCAGTATTGACTTCAAACCCATAAAAGAAAAAACTAACAGTCATAAAATCATTCTAGATTATGACAACATTGATAAAAATGAATTTTGGAACAATATGAATAACATAAATTCATTTTATGATATCGTTTGCAACCTTACCGAATTGATTGAAGCAAATACAAAAACAATTCAATCAAAATTTAATAACAATAAAAGCATTTGGATGGCAGCTGAAAATCGAGAAAATATAAAAATCCGCGACTCTTTCTTAAAATTCAAAAAAAAATATCCGAATGATACTCATGTCAAAAACTTGTATTTACATTATAAGTCAAAAGTTTTTAAGCTAATTGTAAATGCAAAAAAGAACTATTGTTCAAATTTCATTGCACAAGATCCTAGTAATGGTAAAAAACTGTGGAGTCTGTATAAGAAAATAATGTTCAACAACGATCAAACTTATAATAACCAAACCATTAAAACCATTAAGTATAATAATAATATATATTCTAATGAAGAGGAAATTGCTAACACTATGAAGGACTTTTTTATGAACGTTACTAAAGATTTAAACAGTTCAGATAAACCTGTTGACTTCGAATATTTCGATTTCCTTCAATATAATGTAAACTCAACAACTTTTAGTCTTGATCTTACAACATATAAGGAAGTTAGTGAAGCTATCAAAAATCTTAAAGCCTCAGCAGCTACTGGATTTGATAAGATATCTATTAAATTTGTAAAAAAATTCGCAAACCGATTGACTCCAGTATTAGTTAAATTTAATAATTTATCTTTTAGTTCAAAAATATTTCCAGACATTTTAAAAACTGCAATATTAAGACTTATTTTCAAAAGCGGCGATGCTACAAATCGATTTAATTACAGACCAATTTTAATTCTTAGTACGTTTTCCAAAATTTTTGAAATAATCATTAGAAATCGTTTAAACACTTTTATGACAGTTAACTGTTTACTAAGTGTAAATCAGTTTGGTTTTACAGATACAGCAGCAGCCTGTCTTAATCTAACCGATTTCATTAGTAAAAATATTGATTCTAAGAAATATGTAGGTTGTATCTTTCTTGATTTAAAAAAAGCTTTCGACTGTGTTGACTATGAGATACTTCTTCACAAATTTTCTCAACTAGGTTTCGCTGCAGAATACATTAGCTTTTTTAAATCGTACTTGTTAAATCGAAAGCAGAAAGTTCGATTAAATAATTGTTTTAGCAATCTAAAATCTGTAATTACAGGAGTACCACAAGGTTCAATTTTAGGTCCCGACCTTTTTAAGCTTTATATAAATGATATTTGTAAACTAAGTTTGATAGGATCTTTGCAATTGTATGCTGATGACGCTGTATTAAAATATGGTTTAGGAAATGAAAATGAATTAAAACGAGCTATAGACTCTGACTTTCAAAAAATCAATATTTGGCTAAGAAAGCACAAACTTTCTTTAAATATAAGTAAAACTAAAATATTATTATTCCATAACAAAAAGTTTCAAAGCACCAATTTCACATTTAGTAATTCGGCAATCGAAGTTGTCAATAAGTTTAACTATCTAGGTTTAATATTGGATAAAAGTCTAAAATGGGATGAGCATATTGACCGCATATCTAGAAACATTTCACCTTACGTTTTTATCCTAAAAAGGTTACGAAATTTTCTATTAGATAAAACTTTATTTGTCATATACTCTTCTTATATTTTATCTAATTTAACATATCTTAATCCAATTTGGAGTGGTTCTTCTCAATATCTTCTAAGTAAGTTAGATATGGGTACGGTTAATCATCTATACTCCTCCAAGCGGTGTACCCGGGCAACGTTACCTGCCATCCTAAAATTTTCAATACTTTTTGGATACAGGTCAACGGCAGATTATAGATGTACACTCAAGCCAAGGTGTGAAAGAAAACTGTGCCGAGGGCTGCATGGCACCAGGTGTATAAAGGTCGTATCGCTAACGGTCTCCTTGGGGCACCAGGCGCCACCCCATTGTAATTAGCCTTGCATATGTACGGAAGCTCTGCATATGTCGACCGGTATTTCTCGCCATACTCGTGGGAACAAAATGAAAAGTTCTAAAATCCAAAAAAACACAAACTCATCTTCTGAGGATGAGTTACTTGCCTCCAGCCAGGAGATAATTATTGGTACCAGTCATAGTACCCCTATAGATATCAAACCAGGAACCAGCCAAATCAACCAAACACCTGTTGGTGGAGGAAGCACCAGCCAAAGTTCTCCAAAACCATCAGGGCCTAGTGTTGGTGGAGGAAGCACCAGCCAGAGTGCTCCAAAACCATCAGGGGTTAGTGGTAGTGGAAGTACTAAGAGCGGTACTCCCACTACAACGAGCAAAATCAATAGAGGCCTCGGATCCGCTTTCAGGAAACAATACCAGAAGACTAAATTCATATTGGGCAAGATAGCCCAGAATGAAGCCAAAGGTGTTGTTCACGAAAGGGATCTAGACGACAAAAATCGATACAGCGAGGTTGTGCGAGCGTATGAGTCGCGCAACTCAGGTAAAGACTCGTCCTCGAACAGAAATAGGTCGAAAGATGTACCCAGTCCGGGTACTGAGAGAACTAAGGTGCCGAGAACGAGTCTCCATAACAGTTCCAAAACTGCACCACATAAAACTTACAATGATATTGTAAAAGATAGTTTATGTATTGCAGTTGTGAACGAAAAAGCCACAGATCGTAAAGTGTCAAGCGATCTGTGGGTTAAACTTGAGGTGAGGTTGTCAGAAATGGTGAATGAGCACATTCTAGGAGGGGCTGGAGGGACTCTTTCGTGCTTTGATTCATCCGAAGTAGTCAGGGGCTACAGGGTAATCCGATGCGAGGATCAGTTCTCTTTGGATTTCTTTAGCAGCAGCATCGCTAAGCTAGGCGATGCTTGGGAGGAAGCTAAAATTGGCCTAATCCCAGCTAGCGAAATCCCAAGATGACCTAGAGCCCGCATCTGGTTGCCTAGGGTGGAGATAAGCGGGGAAAAGCTTCTCGAGTGCCTCCGAATCCATAACCCGACGGTTCCAATGGGGAACTGGTCGGTGATAGTGAAGGAGAAATCATCAGAAGAACTGTTGAAGAACAGTATTTCGTTTCCCCTTCTTATCAGCGAAGAGAGTCTCGAACCTCTGGAGAAGGTGGGGAACAAGCTAAGGTTTGGTATACGTCATACCAAACTGAAAATATTTAAGTCAGGTAGTCCAGACGTAGACTACCTTGACGAGGTGAACGGGCTGCTAGAAGAAATGTTAGTCGACAGTCTGCAGCAGCCAGTGGAACAAACGATGCGGGTGGTGCAGATTAATCTAAAGCACTCAAAGTGTGCCTCGGATAATCTGCTGGTCCTTCTTGGCGAGGAGGACCTCGACATAGCCCTCATTCAGGAGCCATGGGTTAACGCCTCCAGGATCAGGGGGTTAAACAACGGTAACTACAATCTATTCTACAAGAATGTAGGTTTAGAAAAAGGTAAGCCAAGAACTTGTATTCTGGTAAAAAAACACATCAATGCACATCTCTGTTCTAATTTCAGTTACGAAGATTTGACAGTTGTCAAACTGGAGATGAAGAACGATGTGAGCATGTACATAATTTCTGTGTACATGCCACATGATGAACACGCTCCACCCACTCGCTTTCAGGAGTTGGTAAATGCCACAGGTGGCAAGCTGATTGTGGGCTGCGATGCTAATGCTCGGCATACCATATGGGGAAGCTCGGAAACAAATGAACGAGGTGAGTCATTGTTCGATTTTATTCTAAACGCTAACCTTAATATATGCAACAGGGGAAGTACCCCCACATTCACATTCCCAAGCTCGGATAGTTTTTCGGGCTGGGCGGATGTGATAGATATTACATGTATAGGTACCGAGGAAACCCTAAAAATAGAAAAATGGAGAGTATCGGAGAAGAGATCTTTTTCGGATCACAGCTGGATACTCTTCAATGTCAATCATAAGCCTGAAAATCCTCAGCCCTATAGAAATCCTAGAGCTACTAACTGGAGAAAGTTCAGAAAGATAGCAACAAAAAAACTTTTGGTAGTAGCTAACTCAGATATTGTGAATAAGAATGAGTTAGAAAAGAGGACTGATATGTTTACAAAGGCCATGGAGGTCTCATTTAAGGTGTCACGTAGCAAAAAAACATCCCGGTTTGGTCGAACGAGGATTTAACTAACCTAAGGAAGGAGACTAGAGATGCCTATAATATCTGCTATAAACAGAATAATTGGCAACTCTACAAGGACCAACTTAGGAAATATAAGAGAGAAATCCGATTGGCCAAGACACGGTCATGGAAAGATTATTGTGAATCCATAGAGAAAACTACGGACTCAGCTAGACTTAGTAGAGTCTTATCCAAAGAACATTCTAATCCATCCTTCCTTAGAACGGTGGACGGAACATGGACTGACTCAACCGCTGAAACCCTATATCTTTTAGTGCATACTCATTTTCCAGGGTGCACAAAGGACGCTCATGTGATCAACCAAGCGGTTGACACAAAGGTCCAAAGAGGCCCTGATGAATGGGTCAACTCAGTTATAACGGAGCGAAAGGTTGCCTGGGCAATTGATAATTTTTCTCCATACAAAGCTGCAGGTTTGGATGGTATTTTTCCAAAAATGCTTCAAGAAATTAAGGAACTTGTGGTTCCCTTAATCACGAAACTATTCAAAAGTAGCCTCTTGCTAGGCCATATTCCTCTGCTATGGAGGCGGGTGAAGGTGATCTTTATACCAAAGCTTGGAAAAAGAGGTCATGAAACCGCTAAGGACTTTAGACCGATAAGTCTATCAACCTTCTTACTGAAAACTCTCGAAAGAACACTAGAGTTAGAACTTCAAAGAGTACTAAAGAGTACTCCACTATGTAAGTATCAACATGCTTACTGTAAAGGCAAGTCAACCGAGACGGCACTAAGTGAATTGGTACGGAGCGTTGAGCAATCGATACAATACAAAGAATATACGTTGGCCACCTTTCTAGACATAGAAGGTGCCTTCAACAATATTCATGTATCGGCTATACATCGGTATAAAATGCCCTTAGACAGTGGATCATTAATATGTTGCAATCAAGAGAGATTCAGTCGGAACTCGGCAACCATAAGATTACTAGAAGAGTAAGCAGGGGTACACCCCAGGGTGGGGTGCTATCACCACTACTGTGGCTTTTAGTAATGAACAGAATTCTTAAAGACCTTCGGGATGAGGGAATCAAAGCCATCGCATACGCAGATGATCTAGCAGTATTAGTGTCTGGGAAGTATCTTGATATAATCAGTAGAATTATGGAAAGAGCTTTAGCCAGGGTTGGTGAATGGGCTAATGGTTGTGGCCTACGTATCAATCCGAGTAAAACAGAACTAATGCTATTTACAACCAGAACCAAGATTCCGGAATTCACTAAGCCAAAATTGGATGGTGTGTATCTGAATCTAACCTCGAATGCTAAATACCTAGGAGTGGTAGTTGACCCAAAATTGAAATGGAAAGCTAATACCGAAGAAAGAGCCAAAAAGGCCTATGTAGCCCTGTATTCTTGTAGGAAAATGTTAGGTAAAAAATGAGGATTAAAGCCAAGAATGGCTTTATGGATGTAAACAGCTATAGTACGCCCCATCCTTACCTACGGGTCACTAGTGTGGTGGCCAGCGCTGGAGAAGGAGTATATTCGAACCAAGCTTGGTAGAGTACAGAGGGGTGCATGTGTAAGTATTACGGGTGCGTTAAGGTCAACGCCAAGTAATGCACTGGATGCACTTCTATACCTTCTCCCGGCTGACCTTCATATTAATTATCTAGCCTGTTGTAGTGCAATTAGACTTCGAGAGAATGGATACTTGCGTGCAAAACCCTATAGACACAGCAGTATTCAAAGCTCGAAATATCATGATCTGCCAGATTCCACAGACTACGTAATGCCAAGTTTGGAAATTACTAAGAACTTTAAAGTCAAGATTCCATCAAGAAGGGAATGGAAACAGAAAAACCCCTTGGGAGAAATTGACACCGCACTCTTCACTGATGGTTCAAAGATGGAGTGTGGTGTTGGTGCGGGTGTCTATTCGGAATCACTAAAAATAGAACATGCTTTCCGTCTGCCAGATAAAGCGAGTGTGTTTCAAGCTGAAATGCTAGGAATCTTGAAAGTATGCCAAATACTAGGGAACAATACTTCTCTAGGAGGAAGCATTGCAATTGTTACGGACATCCAAGCAGCAATTGCGGCTCTCAACTCTGCAATAATAACATCTAAGCTCGTCAGAAAATGCTTTGACGAGCTTAAGAATGTAAGTAATCAATTCAATGTTACATTACCATGGGTTCCGGGACATAGGAACATCGCAGGAAATGAACATGCTGATGAGTTAGCAAGGAGCGGTTCCAGCCTAAATGCTTCACTGGCGGAACAGGTAGAGCCCCCGCTAAACAGCGTTAAGAGAGATATCTTCCTCCACTTTTTGTTCCTAGCAAATAGAAGGTGGAACGAACTAGCCACATGTTGTACGGCCAGGAAAGTCTGGCCATCGTATAATAAAAAAAGAACCGAAAATCTATTGAAGCTATCCTGACGAAACATAGCCAGAACAATAGGTGTGTTCACGGGCCACGGGCCAATTGGTGAACATGCGGCCAGAATAGGTATCCCATTCAATTCATCCTGTTGAATTGAATGGGTGAACAGAATGAGAAAGAATCCATTACACACTTCACCTGTAAGTGCCCAGCGCTGGCGAGGGCCAGAATAACAATTCTGGGTAGCCATCAATTCAACGATCTTAGTGATCTAGCGGTTAAGCAACCTGCAGAAATGGTAAGGTTTCTTAACGCAACGAAATGGATCTAAAATTAAACTAATATAGCTATATTATAAGCCTTGTAGTCACTGAAGTGGTAGAAAAACGGTGCTAACGTGCTAATTGGGGTCACTTCCAGGAGTGGTGGTGGCCAGCCACTCACACCAACCAACCAACCAAGTTAGATATTTTGAATAAGAAGGCTATCAAAACAATACACGGATTGCCAACAAGTTTTCCTTCAGCATCTCTTTATAATTGCAGATATTTAAGTTTTGCTAATATATGTAAAAAAGAATTGTTTGTCACAGCTTTTAAAATAATTAACAATAAAATAAAACACCACTTCATTCTTAACCGTATGATCGATATTCATAATCACAATACGAGAAATAAAACTAACTTCTATTTATCAATTTTTAAAACTGAACAACAAAAGAAAAATTGTCTTTATAAGTGTTTAAAAGCTTTCAATGAGTTGCCTTTAGCAATGAAATCTATCAGTAAAATATGTGAGTTTAAAAAAAAAATAGTGCAATATATTATAGCAAATAATCAGTTGTAGTTTCATTACTTTTTTTTTTTTTTTGTTTTTACGCATTTAGTTAAGATAATTTATAATTTTAGTCTATTTTTTTTTTTTTTTTAATTTTAATTTTATACTACGTCTTCAACGTTTTTGTTCTCATCTATTTTCAACTTTTGGAAAAATTATTAATTGTAAAACTTTAAAATTGTTTATTAAAATAAAGAAAAAAAAAAAAAAAACTTTTTACATACTGCAATATCACATTTAAGTTTTTGTTTAATATAGCACTCAAGGCTTTTTTCTGTAGTTAAGCAATTTAACCTTGAAATGCAAAGAGAAAAAGATAAACTATGGATGATTTATTTAATTTATAGTTTATTTTGAACTAAATAAATTTAATACAAATATAGAAAACAATATGCTTAATAAAAATGTTCAAGAGTGGTATTTCATACGTCAAAATCTATTTAAAGCCCAAAGCAAAACAGAATAAAGCATACAAACAAAAAAGAAGAAAAAATTAGAGTAATGGAAGAAACTAAAGGAATTCAGACACGCCCAAAATCATTACTTAAAGATTAAGAGATTCAAACGGATTTTGTCAAATACACAAACACCGGGGTGCAATTTCCTGAGGAAATTTATGAAAGAAAACCTTATGAAGAAGAAGTATTTGATGACGAAATTCAAGAAAATGTTTTAACAAAAGCAATGTCTGCTATGTCAACTAGTGAACGTCTTAGAAAAAGAAAGTCTCCTAGTAATCAAAACTTTCAATGATGTGAAACAGATACAGCAGCTATTATAACGGTTCCTTTAGACAGTCCTAGTCCACCTTCGAAAAAAGAAAAAACTATAAATAGTGAAAACTTGAAGAGTCCTTCAAAACGTGTTTTACGATCAGCTAAAACAGGCGATACGCAAACACAGCTTAAGTTTCCAATTCGAAACTAAATCAACTAGCATTGTAATTCACGGATGGCGCTGACTGTGTAGTAAAATAATTACAATAATAATAATAGTAATAATAATAATAGTAATAATAATAATAATAATAATAATAGTAATAGTAAAACAAATTATAATAATAATAATAGCTGCTACAGTAAAGCCATCTTTGGTTATATCATGCAAGTAAGGTGTTATATACTGCTGCACGTTGTAATCCACTGACGGCATTGACTCTGTGGTAAAATAATCATAATAATAATAATAATAATAGTACAATTAAATAGTATAATAAATAGTACAATAATAATATAACAATAATTATAATAATAATAATAATAATAATAGTAATAATAATAATAATAGCTACTACAGTGGGGGTACCTTTGGTTATATCATGCAAGTAAGGTGTTATATACTGCTGCACGTTATAATCCACTGATGGCGCTGACTCTGTAGTAAAATAATAATAGTATTAATAAAAAATATTAATACCAATAATAACAGCCGCTACAGTGACAGTGGGGGTTGCCTTCAATAGTTGCCTCATGTAGTGATATATACTACTACTACATGTTGTAACTATTGTGACGGCTTTAGTCACTGTTAGCAAAATAATAATAATAGGCGGTCATTGTTTCCTTACAGTCCCACTCCCAATTCAATGTTTCCGTATCTATTTTCCTATCCTTTCCTATCCCTACTCCCTAGCCAATATACTGCGTTCGCAGGTAAGGGTTTCATCCCACTATATTGACTAAAGGGGGAGGTAGGTTTAGTCAGTAAGAATCTGACACTACCAAGGGGAAATTCTTGGTGTCTTTGGAAGATTCCCACCTCCCTTAGGAAAAAAAAAAAAATATGGAAAACATAGAAGTAAATGGTGGTTTATTAACTTCAGTTTCACTAATAAAATGAATCAAGAAAATGTGTAATTCTAATTGGCAAGTTGGTGTTTCCGAAGTATATATAAATGACTTTATTCCAAATGTATACGGAGAGAAATGGTAACAAAGTACTAAAATATTTATTAAAGATAAAAAAACAAATTCAATTGTAGGAACTTCATACATTCTTCACAATAAAGAGCAAATGATATGTGTTTGGAAAGTTTTCTTATTACCAACATTATTTCTAAATCTAAAACCCTTGTTGGGGAATTCAAGAAAAGAGGTAGAACGGCACTTAATGTGGGAAATTTTTAATTTCATAAATGATGATGCAAATTATGTTCAACCAAATAAAGCTGAAGATTTACCTTCAAATTTAAATTCAAATGTACCTTCATAATATTGTATGCGTAAGTAAACCGAAAATTGAAATAAATTTAAGAGCAAATTTTTATTATACTTTGGAGAGTCTTTTAAAAACTTGTTTTAATCAGGTTGCAATGCATGTAAAAGAATTTAAAAAGCATAAAACTCGTTCAAGCTTATAGTAAACATTTTGAAAGTTTATCATTATTTCCAATTGTTAAACTTGACATGTTTTTTATATATACTGATATAATTGAACCCCAAAATATTGGTGGTAAAGAAGTAAGGTGTCTAAGAACAGTTAATATATCAAATTCTTTGAATGATACCATAAAGTAACTATGTACATGGAATGGAATATTCACATGGAAGAAGACAGTTTTTTTAATTTCGTAAAATCAACTTGATTGTATTTTAGTTTTTCTTTTTTTTTTGTTTGTATGTCAATTGATGTATGTACATTTGTATATATTTCTTCATATAACTTTTTCGACTCCTTAAAAAAAGAAAAAACCTCGATTCTACATCAATTTTTTTTTTTAATCAATTTTAGTCATTTTCATAACCCAACTATAGGTACAAGAATTATTATTGTAAAAGTATAAAATATGAAAAAATGTGTATATATTAATATTAAATTTATATTTAAAGTTATTTTCATTCCCTCTAAAAATATATTTTTTCTTTTTAGTCAATCTTACAATATTTTAAAAATTCAAACTACAAGCTATTTATTTAATATCAGATCGATATTTATTATCAGAATGTAATGATCCACTGTTGAGACAATCATAAAGTTGATCAAACACTAATACAAAATTTTTGCAACTTCTTTAGTAATACTTTTAAAACCAGACGTTTCAATTATTGTTCTAATAGCGGCACTCACTGTTGTACTAAATATTTGTGTTGCTAATTTAACTCTCATTTTTTCAAAAGTATGCGGATTAATATGTTATCTAGTTAATTTGGTACATATCTTAGTTTTTTAATTTATTTAAACTTCCCATAATTCTATGAGAGCTTTAAAGCTTATAATACCATCTGAGATTTTTAAATCGGAATTCATTAATGTATTTCTAAGAGATTTAATTAGATGGGGAAAATCGAATAAGCAAAAAATGTTTTATTATTATAATTACAAAATGGTTTATCAGGTGTTATTTCTAGCAACGAAAAAACTTTGGCTAAAGCTTGGTCGCAAGTAATTGCGCGTATTATATATAATACCAATATCGAACAAACTTCTCAAATTTTTTAAATAATTTCTAAAAGTGTTACAAGACGGATCTGTATTCTATATTTTATATTCTAAAAATAAAATTTAAAAGTGTTACGAGAGGAATATCTGTATAGATATGTATGTATATCCATACATCAGTTACAAAAAAAAATATTCATAAAACATTTACAAGCCGGATCGGAACACTCAATTTGTTTTATACACAAATAGCCTTTTTTTCAAAGTTTTCGTTGAATGTTTCAACTTGTAAAAGGCGTTGTTATAAATATCGTGCATTAAAATAACTTTTTTGTTGTTCATGTAGTTGTTGCTTCTTAATTAAATTTTTTTTTGTAAAGATATGGTAAGTAGTTTAACCCTTTCGTGCCGAATGTCTTTTCTTTTAAAAATTATCTTCTTAATTTTTAAAATTTTTAAATTCTGTGTTTTAATATGACTAACTATAGGTAGCTACCTTATTCAATATCAAAAAATAATTTTAAGAATTCTGCTATCTTGAATTAACATCTAGATATTGAACATCTAGATATGTATTCTATCTATCTAAAGTCATAAAAGCTGGTTTTCATGAGAAATTTCATGGATACGCAATTTTAGAGAGAAAAATATAGTGCACTTCCAGTCGAGAAGAGGGAGAAAAAAAATTATATTATTAAAAATATTACAGCAATACTTTGACAGTTAAAATTGTACATAATCTAATTTATTAATATACCTACATATAATATACAAATTTATAAATAAAAAATTTTAAATTTTTTATTTAAAAGTTGTAAAGTTAAAGTAAAGTAAGGTTGTTAAAAATAATATATGTACATAGTTTATTAATAATATTTTTATACCGATAATGTAGTCATTTTAATATAGTTTCTCCCTAAAAAAATAAAATTTGAATATTATTTTTTTGACAGTTCAAAATTTAAATGCCATGGTAGTAGAAATTTTTTTGTAAAATATACAATTTTTGCATGTAATTCATGGATAATTCGTGGATATTTATGGTTACTTTCTTGGATATTTTCAAATGTTTCATGGATATTTTTTTAGCTTAATCTCTTTCAAACACATATCATTTTTATATGTTCTGCTTATGCTCTAACATTATATTTTCGTGGGTATATCGGTCTAAAGCCAGCCTTAATATATGTAGGTAATTATATATTCAGTAAATTTGATTTTAACTTACTATACCTTTGTGGGTCCACAAAATCAGTTCGAAGAAAATGAATTATGAACTGAATGAATGAAAAAAAATTTGTTTTGTTTTTCTTATGTTCTTTGATGGTATACCAAAAATACGGTCATCTTTTTACGAAATAACCACAAATACGATCTTGGGGTGATTTCAAATCAATGAAATTGACTACGATTTTTTCTTCTACGTGAGTTCTCTATGTATATAGTTACTTTATCATGATTCGGTCAAAGAGTTTAAAAATATTCAGTATTGCAGTATAGAAAAATCTTTTGATAATATTTCCGTACTTTTATGTGATAAATATTTATTTATTTATAATGCTTAGCACAAACAGTTTATAGTATGTTCACAAACTTCGAAATCGAGTTGATTATCATGTATAAAATCAAGTAAAATATCAAGTGTTCACAAACCGTTTTTGAAAATCAAGAACGTAATTTGACATATTTTTGTTTATATTATTGTTTCAAGTAAATAAAAAGTTAAAATATAAATAAAAAGTTAAGTTATTGTTAAAAGTAAATAAATAAAATAATATATGAAAAAATTTAAAATAGATTTAAAAATTAACAATTTGATGGAATTCTCATTCCAATTAAATTTTTTTTTATATCTTTTTTCCATTTTTATTTTTCCGTCCACACAATAGAAAATATTTCCTTTTTGAATCTGCTGCTATCAACAAAATTTTCATGGACGAACAACGTGATTTTGAGGTGATTTGCAGAAAATCAAGTAACGAGCTGATTTTCTTTGACAGATAAATTTTTGAAAAATGTATAGGAAATCAAGAAAAAAAAGAACAAAATAAACTTAATTTTCGAAATCATCTCGATTTCTCAAAATCAAGTGTTTGTATACATAAAATTTATAGTAATATATATATATATAATAACTAGTAAATTATACAATAAAAGTTATAATAAAAATTACATAATTGTTAAGTATAAATAAACTTAGAACTAAGATTAAAATTAATAATTGAAAATCATATACAATATTTTTTTGGAAATGTTTTGAAAGTGTAAAGTCAATATTAAGTTTATGTTTGTTACCTATAATAAGCATCCTATTAATAGGTTCAAATTTGCCATAATTAGTCCTATGATTACAGGAAGATTTCTAAAATTTATTTTACTAGAAATTAAAGTAGATTTAACATAACGTAATTTCTAGTAAAATTAATAAAAATAATTACTACTACAGTGGACCTATCTTTGGTTATATCATGCAAGTAAGGTGTTACATACTGCTGCACGTTGTAATCCACTGATGGCGCTGTCTCTGTAGTAAAATAATAATAATATTAATAAGAATACTAATACCAATAATAGTAGCCGCTACAGTGACAGTGTAGTAATAGTAATAGTAAAAATAATAGTAATAAATAGTAATAATAATAGGCGGATTCATTGTTTCCTTACAGTCCCACTTCCAATTCAATGTTTCCGTATCCATTTCCTATCGTTTCCTATCCCTACTCCCTAGCCAATATACTGCGTTCGCAGAAAAGGGTTTCATCCCATTATATTGGCTACAGGCGGAGGTGGGTTTAGTCAGTAAGAATCTGACACTACCAAGGGGGAAATTCTTGGTGTCTTTGGAAGATTCCCACCTCCCTTAGGGGAAAAAAAAAATTGGTTTGTCACAGTAGATTTTTGTTTTACCAAACCATGTTGGTTATCTATTAAAAGATTAGAACAGTGATTATAAATTGAATCCGTTATAATTAGTTCAAATAATTATCTATCGGCTATCGGACGATAGTTAGTAATTTCATTTTTAGCATTCTTTTTGTGAATTGGTCTGATATAAGACATTTTCCAAAAAGGAGGAAAAAGTCCGGAATTTAATGAGTTTTCGAAAAGTAATGTTAAAGGCGTAGTGAGAATGTTAAAACACTTGCTCAGAACTATTTCCGGTATACCATCCAGGGCCGAGAAAAGTATTATCGCCGAGTTTATTTGGATATTTGGAAACTATTTCTATATTTATATTTATGCCATTAAGAGACGTTTTTTGACAACTGTCCGTAAAGGAGAAATTATTTTCATTTGGCGAAAAGAAAGAATCACTATATGAAGTGCTGAAAAACTCACGAAAATATTTCGAAATAACTAAAGGAACATTACTTGAAAGAGAATTGAAATTCTAAATGTAGGGTAATCATCACAATTACGTTTAGAATTTATGAATTTCCAAAATTCTTTCGGATCAGATTTTTATTTAGTTGCCATTTGGTTAATGTAATTATTATAAAGAATATCGGATGACGTTTTGAAATTATCAAAAAATATGACAAAATTGTTATAGTCATTAATATCTTTTGATTTGAGATATTTACGCCAGGTTTTGTTTTTCTCATTTCTGAGAAATCTAAGCTCCTTTGTGAACCATGATGGGCCAAATTTGGAAGATCTTTTTTTTTGAAATAGGAACGAATTGAGTAAAACCTTCGAACATAATTTTATAAAACCTAATTGTCATTTTGATAATAAATTTATCAAAATTGAAGAATCTATCAAAGATGTAGAGATCTTTTTTAAATTATTTATTGACACGAAAAAATTTATTATAATTATCATTCGAAACTTGTAAATGATTGTAATAATTACTATTACAATGACTGCGGTATGCCTTTAAGTCGTCTGAGACATCTTTGGAACATATACCGTTAGTTTCGTGAAATTTAGATATAACTTATGTAATTTTTTTTTTTCGGTTGGTAAACCTTCGTTATCAATTAAAACTTTTATACTTGTTCTGGTCTTACCTTTTAACACAGTATTATATTTATCATCAAACAAGTATGACAAATATAATCTGACCATGTTATAGTCTTTATCTTCTCTTAGCCTAGAAAGAGCGACTGTATAGTCGTTGTTGGCAAGAGATAGTTTTTTTTGTCATTCTTGTTATCGGTGGTAAAAGCGGGTAAATAATTGAAGGTTGAAGAGTTTCACCTTGAACAAAGTTTATGAATTTAAAAGTAGAAGGAACATTTGGTGAAGTTGAGGAAGAAGGAGGAGGTTCTTCAAAGCATTTATATTATATACCGCAGTATTAAAAGCGTTTATATTGTTATTACTGTTCTGAATAGTATTGTGGCTATGAGATTTGTTGTTCTGATTTATGTTTGAAGTAGTGTAAGTGTCTGAGTTAGTGTTTACTATGATTAAGCAATTATTTGTGTCTGTTGTGCTAGAGTTTAATGACTTGTCAACGGTTGAACTATTATTAGTTAAACACAGTTACTATTATGAGAAACAATCTTATCTAGGATGAACAGTATAAACAGTTACTATTATCAGAAACAATCTTATTATTTTTAGATGTTATTGTTATATTATTACTAAAAATATTTTTAATTTTATTATTATTACTCCTATTTTTATTATTATCATTATTACTCCTATTTTTATTTTTATTAATTACCTCTAATATCCCGGAATTTTGTAATTGTGGTCCCCTTATTCCAAAATTTAAGATTTTTCACCTTCATGATCATGTTTTCAGAAACGTGCACCTTAAACGACAAGTATTTCGGATTTCGGAAGTTTTTGGGACTTACCTTTTTACATACTGCAATATCACATTTAAATTTTTGTTTAATATAGCACTCAAGGCTTTGTTCTGTAGTTTTGCAGTTTAAGCTTGAAATGCAAAGAGAAAAAGAAGGATTTTTTGTAGCCACTGGGACTATTATAGCCTTAACTCCAGGTTTTGCTTTATTTATTTTGCTCTCTGCCTTTGTACTAGGTCTGATATTGTCAGTTTGGATAAATACGTCTTTATAAACTATGGATGGTTTATTTAATTTATCAAACTGTTGTTTAATTAACTCACTCACATGGCATTGAATTTCCTTCTGGCTATGATTAGGTAATTATTTCTCCGAACCCATACCGTGAAGGGATAAGTTCATCAGATTTAAATCGTTCTTCATATGTTCCACTACTTCTCGAATGCCAACCAGCTCTTTTGATGTTACCGAAAGAAGTTCATTTTTCAGATCATTAACCAGGTCTGTTAATGTATTCTTTAAATATATATTTCGGGCAGAAACTGCATAATGCTTGATTAAACCTATCGTAGCTTTTGGCCACATCGTTAAAGCATATCGAATTACTTTTTAGAGCATCCACTGCTTCCCGTGTAACCTTGGCAGTCGCTCTTAATATCATTTAAGTAATAAACTATCAACTCGTCTTTAAGAAAATGAATAGGCTGGTTTAAATCGAAGCAACTTGGCTAAAAAATAAATATGGTTCTAAATATGGCTATAAATAACATTCTCAGATAGTAGAGTTCCTACAAAAATTCTATTGCATTTCAAAAAAGTATATATTATTATATTATTCATCATGGAACGGATGCACTATAAATATTATTTAGTTCAATCAGCAAAAGGTTTTGAGGACATCGGCTTCTTTTTTTTTTTTTCTTTATTTCAATAGTAATACAATTCTAAATAGCGTTTCATTAACTTAAAACTAACATATTATTTTTAGATCTTAGCCTAAGCCTTCCGATCTTATAATTCAAAAGTATGAAATACAAATTTAGTGTATTACGTATGTTAATAAAAAAAAAAGCTAATTACTATCAAACAAAGTTAACTAAATTTAAAAAAAAGTATATAGAATTTCGATACATATTTATTTTAAAATTTAAAAATATTTACAACTACTAATTCATTTTCATAATTCATTGTTTCTTATTTTTCATTTAATTTAATTTTATTTTATTTGTTTATAATATTTGTTTTACTTGTCTTATTATATTCAACCATACCATATCAAAGAGGTCGCAGGTTGGGAAGTTTCTTTGGAGATCTTTTTAGATATTTAAATACAATTATGGTATCCGGAGCAAATTTATTTAAAAAAGAAGCAATTAATTCTGGTATAAATGATGGGAACGGGTATATCTATATAGTGATGGGAACGGTAAATCGATACTTTTAAAATAATTTTTACTCAGAGGAAAAATTATTGATTTATTTATTTATTTATTTTGAAATATTAATTTATTTAAAAAAAATTTTATATTGTCCACTTTCAAATTTTTTTGTGATTTGAAAAACAAACCGTAACGTTTAAAATTTAAATTTGGTACTTGTTAACGATTACGAATAAAATCAAAAACACAAATTTCACTACATGTAGATACATGAATACTTGATGATACAAAATATCAAAATTAATGTTTCTCAATTATCATTTTAAAAATGTTAACTCGAAATAATGATTCCACAAAGTAGTGATGGGAACGGAATATCGATACTTTTAAAATAATTTTTACTCAGAGGAAAAATTATTGCAAAAATATTCTTTTTTGTTTTTAACATTTCCTTAAAATTATAAGTTATTTTTTAATAAAAAGAAAATACCAGGCAATCTTGTAGAAAATTTTAATCGAAGTTTGAACGGAGTACACCCCATAATAATGGTCGTAAAATAATATTTCTCTATTTTCTAGCATTCTTTTTACCAACCGCATACATTAATGTATAAGGTAGGTATTGTTTTTATACTAAAAATTTGTACCCGAGATTTTCGCAAAAATGCACTACTCCGGTGTGGAGAAAGCGGTAAAAAAAATTTCAGCATGATATCCGTCTGCGTGTGTGTGTGTGGGTGCGTGTGTGGGTGTGTGTGTGGGTGTGTGTGTGGGTGCGTGTGTGGGTATGTCTGTGGGCACGTGTACAGCTTAAACGACTGAACTGAATTTTTTGAAATTTCATATTTAAGGTTTTGACGTAAATATCTCAGATTGATAAGCTTTTGGAGCAAATCGGACAACCGCAAGTGGTAGTTTACTAGTGTACTTTTTAAGTTTTTTACGAATATTTCGTAACAGAAAAATTTTGTGAGAAAAATTATTAAGAAAAAAATGTTGCACAAGTAAAGAGGAACAACTTTGTCATAGAACATTTTTTGATCCGACTAAATTTAACTTTTCTTTAATTTTTTTTCTAAGTCCAAATTTCATACGTAACACTCCATATGAATTTATATCAACAATTTTTTTTTGTTTTTTTTTATATTTCTAAAAATTTTTATACATACATATGTATGTACTTATATCTATGCCAATGCATATTATTCATTGGTTGATGACATAAAATTAAAACGGTAAAATTGTTTTTAGCAGATTTAATATTAATCTTATGTTTGTTTTGTATTTGTTTACAGTTTTTATTATTTTTTACTTTTAATATTATTTTTTGAATGAAAAAATATCATGTATCTACATTACAATAATAATAATAATAAATGGATGTATGGATGAATGTACATATATTTTTATTGCATATAATTATTTTTATTGAATAAAACAAAATGTTATTAAATTATTAGAAGTTATTATGCTTTGATATAAATTATTATGTAAAAAATCTATAAATTTTGGCATTGTACTTTTTGTGTAGTGGCGGTCGGTCCTGTGGTGGAGACAGCTGATTTTTATTATTTAGTTTAGTCAGTGCTCAGTGTGCTTAAGCACTTTAATCGTAGTGGTTGTGTATTTTTAAATTTCAGTAGAGTTTTTTTTAAATTCAATTTTGAGCATGCAAATTTTTTAAAAAGATTTTCACAGTTAATAGAAAATATTCCAAATTATCTCGGATTGATAAGCTTTTGGAGCAAATCGGACAACCGCAAGTGGTAGTTTACTAGTGTACTTTTTAAGTTTTTTTACGAATATTTCGTAACAGAAAAATTTTGTGAGAAAAATTATTAAGAAAAAAATGTTGCACCAGTAAAGAGGAACAACTTTGTCATAGAACATTTTTTGATCCGACTAAATTTAACTTTTATTTAATTTTTTTTCTAAGTCCAAATTTTATACGTAACACTCCATATGAATTTATATCAACAATTTTTTTTTGTTTTTTTTTTATATTTCTAAAAATTTTTATACATACATATGTATGTACTTATATCTATGCCAATGCATATTATTCATTGGTTGATGACATAAAATTAAAACGGTAAAATTTTTTTTAGCAGATTTAATATTAATCTTATGTTTGGTTTGTATTTGTTTACAGTTTTTATTATTTTTTACTTTTAATATTATTTTTTGAATGAAAAAAAATCATGTATCTACATTACAATAATAATAATAATAAATGGATGTATGAATGAATGTACATATATTTTTATTGCATATAATTATTTTTATTGAATAAAACAAAATGTTATTAAATTATTAGAAGTTATTTTGCTTTGATATAAATTATTATGTAAAAAATCTATAAATTTTGGCATTGTACTTTTTGTGTAGTGGCGGTCGGTCCTGTGGTGGAGGCAGCTGATTTTTATTATTTAGTTTAGTCAGTGCTCAGTGTGCTTAAGCACTTTAATCGTAGTGGTTGTGTATTTTTAAATTTCAGTAGAGTTTTTTTTAAATTCAATTTTGAGCATGCAAATTTTTTAAAAAGATTTTGACAGTTAATAGAAAATATTCCAAATTTTTTTAAAATAATATCATTTATTATTTTCCACTAAAATAAATCCTTCACATTTAAGTTGAAAAATTCAGTTTTTTCATACTAAATTGCCAAAATTTCGATCTTATTTTTTTAATTCTCTCTCTACGAGATTGTGTGTATGTAACCAGCAATGACAGAGGTTGTGAAATAAACAAATTTGTTGTACTTACTTATATAAATATATTTTTTTTTTGTAGAAAAATGCATTATAATTAGTATAAATCGTGGTCTTATTTATTAGTTGACAAACTTTGATGAAATCTTTCTCTCATTTGTTGGAATTCATGCACTAATTGGAATAAAAACAAAGCAAAGATTATAATAATAACTATAACGATGTCACGTAGAAAAAAAACTTCTGAAATTTTAAGGTTTTGTCAGTTTTATTTCTCCTAACAAAAATCAAAAATAAAATAAACAAGACAGAATGTAAACCAACGGTTTTTAAAAGCGTTCATTTCCAAAAGACAATACAAACTGTTTAAAATTGTGACTTGCACCAAAATTTTAAATTCTCGGAATTCTCGGGAAACCCGGGAAAAATATTAAATATTAGAAATTAAGATGAACAATATATGTAAAAGTTTTGATAATAAATAAAAAATGTCAAAATAATAAATAAATTTAATTCATGACATAATAATAAAAAAAACAAAAATAACATTATAAAAAACGTAACATAAAAAAGTATTTCATTGAAAATTAACAAATAAAGAGATTTGTAATTGCCATTTCTAATTTATTTTTGATTTAAAAAATAACTTTTTAAAAATAAAAGATAATTATGAGAACAATCAATCAAATTAAATATTTTTTTTGTGCGAAAAGTGGATGATGCTGAGAATACCCTTTCACTCTAAATAGGTGTTGGCTGTATAGTGAATAAAGCATACAACAACTTCTTCAGATGTTTTGTTTCCTGTATTTTGGTATAATTGAAACTCCTTTTGTAGATATGGTGTCTGATTAAGTGGCGATGGTCTTTTAATTTTAAGTGCTGTATTTATACCTAAAGCCAATTTGTCTTTTAAATCAGGAACTAAAATTGGTTCTACCTCAGATGAATCATCACTTTGGATTTGGATTTGATCAAATTGAAGATATCCCTTGTGCAACTTGTGTTTTAACAATTTAAATATAGAGCTTTTTCGAACTTTGTGGAAGTGTAGCTCCGTAACGGGTGGGACTACAGAAGAAGTTGTTAAAAATAAAATTAACATTTTTATGATATCTATCAGCAGTTAAAATTTCATAGCTCTATTTTTAAAAAAATGTGGGGATCTAAAAGTTAGGTGTTCGAGAGCTACCCGAAGTTTTGGTCGGATCTCAACCAAAAACAAAGAAACCAACGATTTTTAAAAGCGTAAATTTCCAAAATACAATACAAACTGTTTAGAATTGTGACTTGCACAAAAATTTTAAAATTTCATGTAAATAAGAAAAAATGTGTAAATAGGACTTTTCTGGAATTTTGAGGGGCTGTAACTCCGGAACCCTATATAACTAAAGAAACCCGTTAACACATGTAAAAATATATTACTGAACCATTAATTTTCATGTCTTGCCGAAGAAAAACTTTTACAGATGCCTAAGTTACAGCTGTCTAAAAATAGCAAATTTTCAGTTTTTGAGGCGTAATAACTCTTAAAGAGGGGGTGCTACCAAAAAATTGTCTGAGGAAACTTATAATAATTCTAAGTTCTTTCTTGTCTCAAAATTTCAGGTTCCTAGCTCAAAGCATACCGGAGTTATGAAAACAGATATATCATGTAAAATTTGGTTTTAACATAACGGTAAATTTAAATAGTAAATTACAAAATATTGCATAATTTTGATATTGTTTTATAGAGATAAGAAAATGTCCGGTCTTCTAGTGTTTTTAGATTGTAAAACTACTACGCAGAGCCTGAGATATATGCATCTGAAAATAGGCGTTTTTTGCAATTTTGGAGGGCTGTAACTTAGGAACGCTATACAATTAATAGAAACCATTATCACATATAAAAATATATTACTGGAGTTTTAATTTTTTTGTCTTGCCGAAGAAAAATGGATACAGGTGTCTAAGTTAAAGGTGTTTTAAAATAGCAAATTTTCAATTTTTGAGCTCTAATAGCTCATAAACAGGGGGTGGTACAAAAAAATGTTCTGAGAAAACTTATTCTAAAAGTTCTTTCTTGCCTCAAAATTTCAAATCTCTACCTGGAAGCGTGCCGGAGTTATGGAGGCTCAAAAATCATGTAAAATTTGGTTTTCACATAACGGTAAATTTATATACTAAATTTAAAAATATTGTATAATTTTGATACTGATTTACAAATTAAAAAAAATACCTGTCGAATGATGCTTTCTGATGGAAAAAATCTTAAGCAGAACATGAGACACATATGCATTTAAAAATAGGGTTTTTTTTGTATTTGTATGCATTTAAGTTTGAGGGGCGGTAGCTCCGTAACGGGTGGGGCTACAGAAAAAAAGTTGTTAATAATAAAATTAATATTTTTATGATATCTATCAGAAGTTAAAATTTCATGACTCTATTTCAAAAAAAATGTGGGGATCTAAAAGTTAAGTGTTCGAGCTACCAGAAGTTGTGGTTGGATCTCAACCAAAAAAAATAGGGAACCTACAAATTGTTGTAAGAATATTTTGTTTAATTTCAAGACAGAGTCTTTCTAAACTTTCTTAGTTTTTGAATTATCTTGTTGACGGACGGACGGACAAAGCTCAATCGACTTAGAATTTTTTTCTGATCCGATCCATACCTTTGAAGGTATATATAGCTACCTTATTTCGAGGTGTTACAAACGCAGGAGCAATTTTAATATACCCGATCCTAATCCAATTATTGTAAAAATGTCATCGGAAGATTTATTGTAAGTGAATTTTTTCAATATTTTTTAAACTTATTTTTATTAATAGTATCAATGTATACATAATTACAGTGATTATGTATTAATTGATGTTATAAAACTTTTTTAATATTTTATGTCTTATTTCAAAAAAATAAACATATGTATGTATATGTAATTGGAATTTTTTAGAATTGAAAATTTTGAACTTGAAAAAAAATTGGAATCATAATGATACCCAATTATTAATAGAAGAAAAGTTAGAACTAGAACAACAATTTGCTTCAGGCCGTCGGAAGAAGAATGTTATTTGGGGAACAAATAACATTAAGCAATTTCTATACAGTTTCCGTTTTCGTGAGAAGAAATTATTCAAAAGTTTAGTAATCTTCTAACCTTCCAAAGAATAAAAAACGAAACAGAAAAATCGGTAGAGGTGCAACATTTAGGATTTTTTTTTAATTGTTTGATGAAGTCTATGGAATTTCATCAACAATAGACCCGCCTCCAAATACTATAATGGAAACTTTTTCTTTAGAAGATGAATCGAATGAAACTAATTCTATTGAAATTGTATCAGATATTATGGAAGATGGAATAAAGTAAAATAAAAAAATGAATAACTATATTTGCTTTTTATTTGTATAATTATAAACTAAATTAAAATAAACAAAAACATATACATATATAAACTAAATTAAAATAAAGATAATACATATACATATATATTTCTAGGTATAAAATTTTACAAAATCAAAAATAACAAAAAAACTTTCATTATCAAATTCATTTGAAAAAAGTGTTAGATCTGTGTTCATACGTTTTCTGTCAAATTTCTACAAATCAAATCTCTTTTTAATTTAGCTTCCTCTGATTCTAAAATTTCAATTCCACCTAATTCTTCTTGTCCATCTATGTTTTCTAAATTATCCGGTAAATTATAACTTTGCTTTTCATTTAACATTATAAAATTGTAGACGCACACACTTGCTACCAGAATGTATTTTAAATGTTCTATTTTATGAACTTCTACATGATGTAAACATCTAAATTTTGATTTAAGAAAACGAAAAGAAGAACTCTTGATGAACTTAAAGTTGTTATATCTTTCTTAACTTGTGCTTAAGTGACCATTGTCACGATAATTAACCAATAAATAAGGTGCGGGTTTATAAGCAGAATCGCTAATTATATGTGGGTTGTAAGGAAACACTAGTCTTTTTTCTTCCAAAGCTTTACCTTAATTTCACTTCTGGAAGACCATTTGATAAACGTTCTTCTTTTGTTACAAATTAATTTGCATGTTCTCTGAACTACAATGTAAGAGTACCCTTTTGAAATTCCAAAACAATCTGCGATTTGCCCATTCTTGAGTTGCCAATTTCCAAATTGTTATTTTGAACGCTTTGTCCAGAAGAAGTTTCGTTCCAGATAAAAAAGCATTGTCAGAAAAAGAATCTATCTATTTCTAAAATAAAGTTTTATACTGTACGTACATAAGTATCTAAAAACTAGTAATTTAATAAATAATACTTTACCGAAAACGTATCTGAACGCATTCTGAAATGCTTGTAAAATATATCATCGGGGTACTAATTAATAGTGTTGAAATACTTTTGAACCGTAGGTATGCTTCTTTTACAAATTTTTAAACTATTCCAAACTAAATACATTTTATATTTTTTCTCATTTCTTTGTTTTCTTTTTTGAAATTGCTAAAAGAAACACTTAACAAAATATCATTTTTTTGTTCATTATTATTTTACCGTTAATTTTTATAGGTGAAATATAAATAAAATTTTCATGAAGACTAAAGCGAAATGTCAAAAATTATTTAGCTCAACCTACATATATTAAACTTTAGAATTATATTTTTATTCCACGCTTATAATAAATTAGGGTAATTAATTAAACTTTGATAATTTAACTGGAATTTTAACTGCTTTTTCTTTTCATAAATTTTTAAGCTTTTTTAGAGTATTTTAAGAAATTTATTTCCAGTTATCAAGTTAGATTTAACTGGAATGAAAAATTTCGATTGCCCACACTTGACTCGTGGCGCGCTTGTTACGCGCTCTATTCGTAGTCTACAAAGAGTGTCCACTATGAAATGTACATGACAGCGTTTTTTCAAGTTATTGTTTTACTTTTTTCTCTATAATAATAATTATTTGCTTAATATTTTGTTATTTAAATATTGTTAATTGACATAAAAGTTTTATAAAAAATACAAAATTTTATTTACACCATTTATTATGTGAAAAATTTTGAATAAATAAAAAAATATTTGTTGTTAAATAAAAAAAAATTTATTGTTATTATTTTTATTTTATTTATTCTTTTTCAAAAAATTTTTTTAATTTGAAAACATGTTTCGATGCACATTTATTTAATTTCAAAAAATTTCAATTAACAATTTAAAATACTTTCGATTATTATTTTTGGCCACTATGTACATTATGTATAAAATTAAACAAAATTGCGCCTTTAAAAATACATTGCGATGCAATTTCAAATATCCCTATACTTTGTATTATAACAATACATAGACACAGTGACAAAGTTGCGCCTTTAAAAAAGGATTGTAAAAATACTACCTATAAAATATTTCATTCATTTTCTCTGTTACAGTAATTTCAATAACAGAATGTTTTATAACGTTAAGTAAGTAACATATATTTTACCTAGTTTTACTTTAAATTTTTTTTTGTGTATATCTCTGTTTTAGAAAGGCTACTTAAAAATTTATTTGGTATGTTTTTGTTTGTTTGAAATTTTTAACATGAATTATTATAATTTATGAATGAATGAATGAAATCGTTTGACAAGACAATTACTACCATTGCTTTATTTTGTGTTAGTGATTCGTGGCAGTAATTTAAAAACAAAATAAAACGAAGAAGAATACACTTGCCTTTGTCAACTCTTAGATACCCATACGAACCGTTAGTATGTTCATAGCCTGTCACTCTGCTTATAATATTACTTTTTTAATTTTTTAGTATTGTAAAATAATTTGGGTGAATTTTATATTTTCTAGAACTATGATTTGTACATATATTCAAACTATATGTTTATACATTCTTCAATAGCAGATTCTAACCTTCCACATAACGATTAGCAATCCAAAACTTTTCAAAATATGTTATAGTACTATTTAATACTAAACGGCAAATGTATAATATTTATACAATACATATGTATTATATTATATCATTCATTCATCAGTGACATAATATACGATATGTAAATGAACATGAGTTATATAAGTATGTGTACTAATATCATATAACTAAATTCTTCAAGCAACCGTTATATTTTTTATATATTTAATTTTTTTTGTACATTGTACTTTTTTGTATTTTTGTTGTCATTTCAAATTATCAAGTAAAAAAAAATGCAAAAATTCGTTAAAAAATTTTTTTGAAAAATTTAGAAATTTTAAGTCACACTTTCGTCAATTTTAAGGCAACCGTATATTATTAAGAAAATTGTTATTTAGAAAATTTCAAAAAAAATGTGGGTATCTAAAAGTTAGGTGTTCGAGAGGTAGTCGAAGTTTTGGGCGGATCTCAACCAAAAACAAGGTAGAATGTAAACCAACGGTTTTTAAAATCGCTCATTTTGGAAAATACAATACAAACTGTTTAGAATTGTAACTTGCACAAAAATTTTAAAATTTCATGTAAATAAGAAAAAATGTGTAAATAGGACTTTTCTGGAATTTTGGGAGGCTGTAAGTCCGGAACCCTATATAACTAAAAAAACCCGTTAACACACGTAAAAATATCTTTAACTTTCTTTCATGTCTTGCCTAAGTTACAGGTGTCTAAAAACAGCAAATTTTCAGTTTTTCAGGCGTAATAATTCTTAAAAGGAGAGTGCTACCAAAAATTGTCTGAGGAAACTTATACTAATTCTAAAAGTTCTTTCTTGTCTCAAAATTTAAGATTCCTAGCTCAAAGCATACCGGAGTTATGAAAACACATATATCATGCAAAATTTGGTTTTAACATAACGGTGAATTTAAATAGTAAATTACAAAATATTGCATAATTTTGTTTTGCAGAGATAAGAAAATGTCCGGTCTTCTAGTGCTTTTAGATTGTAAAAGTACTACGCACAGCCTGAGATATATGTATTTGAAAATAGGAGTTTTTTTGCAATTTTGGGGGGCTGTAACTTAGGAGCGCTATACAATTAAAAGAAACAATTATCACACATAAAAATATATTACTGGAGCTTTAATTTTTTTTGTCTTGCCGAAGAAAAATGGGTACAGATGCCTAAGTTAAAGGTGTTTTAAAATAGCAAATTTTCAATTTTTGAGCTCTAATAGCTCATAAACAGGGGGTGGTACAAAAAAATGTTCTGAGGAAACTTATTCTAAAAGTTCTTTCTTGCCTCAAAATTTCAAGTCTGTATCTGGAAGCGTGTCGGAGTTATGAAGGTTCAAAAATCATGCAAAATTTGGTTTTCACATAACGGTAAATTTATATACTAAATTTAAAAAAATTGTATAATTTTGATACTTATTTACAAATTTAAAAAAATACCTGTCGAATGACGCTTTCTGATTGAAAAAATCTTAAGCAGAACATGAGACATATACATTTAAAAATAGGGCTTTTTCATAGTTTGAGGGGCTGTAGCTCCGTAACGGCAATTTACTTTTATATTATAACAGTCCAAAAAGCTAAAGTTTTGCAATCAATTTTATTTTCTACTTTTTAGGAGGCGAATTCGGTTTCGATAAAAGCATATGTATTTTTAAAATTATTTTTTTTACTTATTATTTTATTTTATACTTTTTGTTTTAAATGAAGCACATAATTTAAATTTAAAAACTATGGGATATTTTTATTATATGGCAAGAGAAAAAATTTTTATTCCTGTATGTAATTCATATAATTAATGAAAGTACCTCGAATAGTAAAATATGTACCAAAATACTGTGATTATAAATATTATAATACAATTTTAGTTGAAGTAACATTTCTAACACGTATGAAAATGATATATATTGTACATAAATATATTTTACTGTATATTTCTATAGTATAGTATTAGTAGTATATCGTATATCCAAACAAGCATCTAACCTTGAAGACCCAGTACCTACCTAATCCTTTAATAAGATCATGCAGTAAAAATTGTTGACAAATATCTTGATTTAAATTATAAACAAATATCTTGATATAAATTAAAACATACGTAGTTTTAATTTTTTGTGTTGACAAAATTTTGTTTGTAAATCATAATGCGTAATGCGCAAAATTTTGTAATGATCTTTACTTTTTATATTCTTTACTATGTACATACAAAAATATATTATGTATGTATGTAGTTTGAATTTGGCAATTGGAATTATTTTGAATGAAATTTTATATGTATATCTATATACACAATAGACATAATAAATGTTCCTAAATAAAACACATAAAACATTAATTTTTAACGCCATACATTTTCAATATGCAATAAAGAATGTTGACAACAAATATTCTGATTTAAATCCTAAATAAATGTTTTAAAACAAAATAATTTAGCAACATAAAAATATTGTACATATATATTTTGTGTTTTGCTATTTATATGTATATCTATATACACAATAAATATAATAAATGTTCCTAAATAAAACACATAAAACATTAATTTTTAACGCCATACATATTCAATATGCAATAAAGAATGTTGACAACAAATATTCTGATTTAAATCCTCAACAAATGTTTTTAAAACAAAATAATTTAGCAACATAAAAATATTATACCTATATATTTTTTTTTTTGCTAAATCCTAATACAAAATACATGTGCACATCAAGATTGATTGAACTAAATTATTATAGGAGGAAAGATCAAATAATATGTGTATATTATACATAAAATTTTATTAAAAAAATGTTGATGAATACAGTTAACAAAAAAAAAAAAATGTACCTACACGAATTGGATTCGAACCAAATTACTCTTACTTTCAAAACCCTCTGCACTATACAACACTTAAATATTTAATGAACATATTACGAACATAAAATCTTAATTTTTAACCATGCATATTCAATATGCATTAAAGAATGTTGACAGCAAATATTTTGATTTAAATACTAAACAAATGTTGTAAACAAAATATTTTAGCAACATACAGAAAAATATACTATTATAGGAGAAAAGATATTGCGTGTGTATTGTATGCATGAATTTAGAGATAAAAATTTAACTTTCAAATTTATATATACAAAATATATACGTATTTTATTCAAAAAATGTTGATGAATAGATAGTTAAAAAAAAAAAAGTTGCATGTGAACTGGATTCGAACAACATGACCCCCACTTTTGAAACCTGTACACTTTCCTCTGCACCATACAACACTTATAAATGTTGCTAACAGATTACGAAGATAATAAAAAGCGTGACAGAATGACAAATAAATAAATAAATAAACCGACAGCGACGAGTTAATATAAAAGCATATAATTTAGAAAATATTACAATAAAACAGTTAGTTAGAAGTAAAAATTAAAACTTAAAAGTCAAGCTTTTCTTCTAAATATATTTTAACTAACTTTTTTCTATATTTAAAAATATTTTAAAAGTTGTCTTTTCATGACATTTTAAATTATATTACACAAAAGAATTATGTACTTAGTCTATGTATTTCAAGAGCGGCTGGCAGCCTTATGTATGATTTGATTAGAAAAAGGTTTAATTGTTACAAATGACATTTCACATAATAATAATATAAAAGCATAAAGAAACTATACTATATAGAGAACTCATCTACAACATAATTTTTTGACCACTTTTTCAATTTAACTTTATCTAAATTTACTCCACTACCTATGCATTCGCGTAAAATGTAATACACATAGGTACATATACTTGGTACATAATTGGAAAATTAAAATATGTAAATATGATATATGCTTCGAAAATATTTTTGATTTGAAAGCGTTTTATTTGAAAGAGGTGAATGTAGTATAAAAATGTCGCACTTGAGAAGACAGTGTAAAATTTAATATATATTTACTTAAAATTATGTAAGCAATAGTGTTAAATTTAAGTTTTTTGATTTGATTTTCATCAAATCAATTGATTCTTAGTATTTTAATAGATGCTAGAAAAGAATATATATTGAGAAAAAAATAAAAAGTTAGAACAGAAAAGATTAAAGTTAAGTTTTTAAAGTTTTAAGTTTTTAAAAATTAAAATCTAAAATAAAAACAAGTAAATGTAACAGTAAGTCGATGCAACCGACTTATTAATACCCTACACCTCAATAATTTGAATTAAAATAAAAATTCATAAGTGTTTTTGGCAGCTGCTTGAACTTCTTCCCTTCTTGTGCCTTATTCAACTCGAATTTCAGGAAGGTAAAAGAGGCATCCTCTTGGGATATGCTTGACACCTTTGTAAAAAACTTTAAGTTTCTATCTTTATTAATTTCGAAGATTGTTAGTCCTTGGGAGGTGTATGTCAAGTACCCGAATTGCCACTCTAATTCATCGAATCCATCTCAGGAACATAAAGAAAACATGCCAGAACACCATTGTACTAAATAGAAAGGTTCTACTTTTGTTGGTTTTGGAGATATGCTCGTTGCTCTTGTGCTCGTCCGGAAGCTTCCAAGATTTGAACCCATGGACCAAATCCTCACAAATTTCAGAAACATAAATTAAACATGAAGGAACTCCATTCTGCCTAATTTAAAGGTTATATCTTTGTTGCTTTTGGAGTTAATATCATTTGCTCTGAGGCTCGTAAGGAAGCTTCCAAAATCCGAACCCACGGACCAAATCCTTTTAAATTTCAGAGACCTAAATCAAACATGAAAGAACACCATTCTGCCAAATTTAAAGGTTATATCTTTGTTGTTTTTGGAGATAATCTCATTTTTTCTGGGGCTGGTTCGGAAGCTTCCAAAATCCAAACCCATGGACCATATCCTCTTAAATTTCAGAGACATAATTCAAACGGAAAAAACATCATTGTAAAACATTTAAAGGTTCTATCTTTGTTGGTTTTGGAGATAATCTCATTTGCTCTGGTGCTCGTTCGGAAGTTTCCAAAATCCAAACCCATGGACCAAATCCTCTCAAATTTTAGAGACTTAAATTAAACATGAAAGAACACCACTCTGTCAAATTTGAAGGTTATATCTTTATTGGTTTTGGAGATAATCTCATTTGCTCTGGTGCTCGTTCGGAAGTTTCCAAAATCCAAACCCATGGACCAAATCCTCTCAAATTTTAGAGACTTAAATCAAACATGAAAGAACACCACTCTGTCAAATTTGAAGGTTATATCTTTATTGGTTTTGGAGATAATCTCATTTGCTCTGGTGCACGTTCGGAAGTTTCCAAAATCCAAACCCATGGACCAAATCCTCTCAAATTTTAGAGACTTAAATTAAACATGAAAGAACACTACTCTGTCAAATTTGAAGGTTATATCTTTATTGGTTTTGGAGATAATCTCATTTGCTCTAGTACTCGTTCGGAAGCTTCCAAAATGCAAACGAATGGATCAAATCCTCTCAAATTTTGACACTTAAATAAAACATGAAAGAACACCAGTCTGTCAAATTTGAAGGTTATATCATTATTGGTTTTGGAGATAATCTCATTTGCTCTGGTGGTCGTTCGGAAGTTTCCAGAATCCAAATCCATGGACCAAATCTTCTTAAATTTCAGAGGCATAAATCGAATGGGAAGGAACATTATTGTACAAAATTTAAAGATTCTATCTTTGTTGGTTTTGGAGATAATCTCGTTTGCTCCGGAATCATTCGGAAGCTTCCAGAATCCGAACCCATGGACGGATTTTGTCCAGAAGTTAGCCTTCCCTTTGGAATTAGTAACCTACTATATAAATTTCATCAAGATAGCTTTATTAGTTTTTGAGTTATCGTGCGAACGGACGGACGGACATCGTTAAATCGACTCAGGAGGTGATCCTGATTCAGAATATATATACATGTCCATATCTAACTCGCTTACTTTTGGTGGTTACAAACACCATATCAAAGTTAATATACCCTATACTTTAGGTGTAGGGTATAAAAAATAATAAGTATACATTTATAAATTTAGTTTTGCACTTTTAAGCACTTTAATAAATATGCTCCCTTAAAATTTTTATTACCAAACAAAAATAACAACAAAGAGAAAAAAAGAAGTCCGCTCGAATAAAAAAATTTATAAAAATATATACTTACAAAATACATACTTACATATATACGAACATTCGTTCAAAAAAAAAAATCATTTAAAAGCATGCATATGTTTTTAATTTTTTATGTTAATGTGCCTATTTGCACTATTTGCCTATGCATTTCTTTTTCTACTTCTTTTCTCTGTTGTATTGTTACTTAACTTTATTACTGTAGCATAGAATAAAGTCACACAAAATATCCCAGCTAATGTATAATACTATAAGCAAATTTGGATGTTTCGTGCGATTGTTTTTATTATTATTTAAATATATAGTAAAAATGTCAACACAATCGCACGAAACATTCCAATGGGATATTTCGAAATCGTAGAAAAATGCTTAATATTTTTGTTTTACGTGAGTTCTCTATATTGTATAGTTTCTTTATGATAAAAGTAACATTAGACGGCTAATGTTATTTGGACGTTTAAGCATGGTACACACTATCATTTTACATGTCATGTTCTCTGTAAATGGCATTTTTTTTTTTTTTACGTGGATTGGTGTGGAATTTTCAAAAGATACAGACCGCCCCGTAGCAGAAGTGGATGCCGGATTCTTACCGACTAAACCACACCCTTCCCTTATTAAAACTAGTCAAACTGACTAACCATTAATTTTTTGCTATCTTGTTTTGAATATAGGTTTAATGTACTTTCCCTAAGGAAATCTGTACTTTGTACTATATCTAAAGGTCTTTTTCTTTTAAACCTTTCTATAATCATTTGATTATTTATTAGTTGAGCAGCTTCAAGATTTATATGTTCTTCTAAACTAGCTTTATGCTATATGGCATTTCTACTTATTTCATCTATAACTTTGGGAATTTGTAAATCTCTGTGAATGTTACTATTACGTACATACCAGGGAGCACTTACTATGTTACGTAGAACTTTATTCTGAAAAGATTGTATTTTTTCAATATGCGTTTTCTTGGCACAACCCCAAAATTGAATGCCATATAACCATATAGGCAATTACTTGGTTGTACATTAACACTTTATTATATATTGGTAGTTTAGACTTACGCCCTAGGAGCAGTAATTTTCTCTATATTTATTTTCAAGTTCTATTTTTTTCTTTTTAACGTGTTCATTCCACCTTAGCTTGACATCCAGTGTCATTCCTAGGTATTTTGCAGAATTTTCGATTGGTACAAATACACCGTTTAAATTTATTTTAGGTGGATTCTTTATATTTCTATAAGAAAAATTAACATGCACAGATTTAGATTCATTTAGTTTTATTTTCCATTTGATAGTCCAGTAACATATTTTTTCACTTGCTTTTTCTAA
Source organism: Poecilobothrus nobilitatus (assembly GCA_947095535.1). Taxonomy (NCBI): domain Eukaryota; kingdom Metazoa; phylum Arthropoda; class Insecta; order Diptera; family Dolichopodidae; genus Poecilobothrus; species Poecilobothrus nobilitatus. The sequence goes on from OX352772.1 coordinate 144,666,989, forward strand.
TTTTTTTGTAGCTTCCACAATATTCGATCCTACTGCCAATATTGCAGTATCGTCAGCAAATGTTGCTACAGTTACATTTTCTACTTCTGGTAGATCACTTGTATAAAGCAAGTAGAATATAGGACCTAGAATACTGCCTTGAGGCACACCTGCTTTTATTTCTCTTATTGTAGAGTACTTTTTATCTTGTTTAATTCTAAATAATCTTTCAGACAAGTACGATTCGAGTATCTCTACATATTGTAACGGTATCAATCTTCTTAATTTAAATATTAAACCTTCGTGCTAAACTTTGTCAAACGCTTGTGCTACGTCTAGAAATATTGTGGAGCATACTTGTTTTTCTTCGAATGCTTTTGTTATAACATTTGTTATTCTATGAACTTGGTCAATTGTTGCATGCTTGGATCTAAAACCAAATTGAAGGAATTGTTAGGAATTAAATTTTTATTTTCTATAATTGGCTTCAGCATTTTTAACAACAGGTTTTTCATAAAGTTTTGACATAACGGGTAGCAGAGATATTGGCCTATAAGATTTCGCCTCTTTTAATGGCTTCCCTGGTTTTGCTATCATAATAACTTCTGCCACTTTCCAAGCGCTCGGAAAGTACTTCAATTTTACTGCCGCATTTATGATTTTTCTAAAAATCTTAGGGCTTTTTGTGGAAGCTCTTTTATAATCTGAGCTGTAATAAGATCAAAACCTGGGGCTTTTTTCAACTTTAGAGTTTTTATTATTTCACTAATTTCTTCTTATGTAAATGGATTAATAGTGTTTTCTTCTATTATAACATCGTCTAATAAACAAATGGCAATGATAAAATGTAAATGGCATGATAAATGATAATATGTAGTTAGACATGATACATGATGAAATGAAGAATTTCAAAAAATTTTGTAGTTTTCATGTTACATGCCATTTAAATAATGTGTAGTAATGTGATAATGTGTAGCAAAATTCTTTATGTATCATTTTTGTATAAATATTGTTTCTTATCTTTTATTGTTAACTGATGAAGAATAATAAATGAATTGAAATTGAATTTGAAATTGTTATATGCCTGTATTTTTACCTTATAACATATTATTACCTGAAAAAATGTTTCCACTAGTATTTTAAACATTATAATTACGCCCATTGATATTAATTTTCAGTTTTGGACGAGTAAAACATTTAAATTTAGAATTAGCCGAAATTCCCGCAATAATTTTATTTAAGAAAAAGTTTATGACGGGAATTCCAGTAATTCAGCCGAATGTGTTAACTGCAAAAATAATAAACATTGTAGGTAGAGCATTCTTTTTGTATCATTGCAACTAAGAAGTTATCTTAATTAAAATATTGGTTTTATTAAAATTAAAAAAAAAAAATGTCGGAAATCGAGAAACAACATTTAATTGAATTTATTGAATGTTACAAAACAAATACAATATTATAGGATGTGACAAATACGAATTATTTAAACAGACCATTAAAAACAAATGGATACCTAGAACTTTTGGAAATTTCAAAAAAAAACAAAGCCAAATTCCAGTATGAATGATGTTAAAAGAAAAATAAATACATTGCGAAGTGGATTAGGAATTAAAAAAAAATGAAAAATCAGAATGTTCCGGAACAGGAACCGATGATATTTATGAGCCTTCACTTTGGTGGTTTGAACTAATGAAATTCATTGCACATGTTGAAAAACCTATGGATTCAGTAACAACAGTAAATTATGGCGTAGAGTAGATGAAGAATTCTCAATATAATTCTCATAGCTTTTTACTTCTTACTTCTTAAAAAAGTGTTTTAACCCATAACTTTTTATTATTTTTTTTTAATCCTAATGCTAGTATAATTAGCATATACACACTTTTTCTTTATTATTCATTTTATTTTTGTAAATTGTACCTTTAAAATTATTAGTTATCTCTTGAGGAACACTAATAAAATGTCTATAGAAAAATATAAAAATGTTCGTAGACATGACATGTTGGACATGATAGTCTGTATGAATAAATGATAAATGAAGACATGATAAAATGAAACATGACAAATGATAATGTGTACTTTACTTTAATATATTTAAGAAATAGTAAAAAAGTGATTATAATTATGTAGCACTAATAAAGCACTAAATATAGCAATAAAAAAATCATTCTTTTTTCTACCGTCGGACTGACAACATGACTTTGTTAAAAACTCAAAAAAAATTCAAAAAGATAAATATTTATAAATTACTTTATTTTTAAAATTTGTGTTTTTTTTACATTGTATATAAAACGGGGCATGTATACGACGTGTAACTCAGCGAAAAAAAAGCCACGTGTCCTGAACCCCCCAAAATTGGCCAAAATTCGATAAACTTTTACCGTTAGAATCTAAATTTACCAAAAAATGATATTTTGCTTTATTTTTCGCGAAATAATTTTTTTTAAATTTTTTTCATTTTTGTTATGAAAATAATGGTCGACTAACATTTTGACGTTTAAAACATTCTTATAATCTTTAATATGTATATACATATATGGAAAGAATTGCCATTGTACAATTTATCTAAAAATCAAAATAGCATTTTTAAATAATAAAAAAGAAAGGGTTGTACAAAAAATATTTAGGTAGTTATAGATAACTCAAATTTACATAAAATATAAAATTATCGACATCTTTATACATATTAAAAACGTAAATATTATTTTTACGTTAAATATTATTCATATTAAAAACGTAAATAAATTATTTTAAACTTTTTTAAATGATAAAATAAACATATTTTATAATTTATTTCAATGTTCAATTGATTCTAAACGTAACTGTCAACATTTTTAGTAATTTTTATATGTAAATGCAAAATTTTTATTTAATACAAAAAATTAAAATTTTGACAGTATATTGAAAATGTAAAATTTATATTTTGACATTTTTATATGTATGAATGTGGAAAATTATTAACTCTTTTATATGAAAATTAATTTTTTAAAGTCGGGGGCTGCCGACCCCAAACCCCCGCTAACAATTTAAGAAATCCTCTTTTTAACTTCGGCAAGTAAATCCATACGGCAAGCATCAATTTATACATTTTTTTACTTGCATGAAATCAAAAATAAATAAATGTTTTTAATCTGACTCTAAAATAAAAATTTTTAGTATGTCAAATCGGCATACCTATTTCATACAAAAAAAAAATTAAAATTTCAATTCTAGTATATGTATATTTATATAAAAAAAATTATTATGTTAATAATTTTGATAAATTTGTTATTTTATGTAAATTTTTTGTACAACAGTTTTGAATTATCATTGAGAAGAAAATTTTTTTAATTATTTCAAAGAATTGCACTATGGCAGCACCTTTCAAAAATGCTTTGGATTGGAAAATCATGCGGCCATTTACATAAATATTATTTTCATATTGGATCGTTTATATGAAAAATTAGAAAAATTAAAAATGAAAAATAAATAAAAAAATAAGCTGTGGAAATAAAAAAAAGGACATTTAGTAATTAAAAACATTAAAAGGAATCATTTAGGATAAAAAACAAAAATATTGGAGTAGTAGTTTGGATTTTAATGCTTGAGTTACATGTCGTATACATTGTCCTATAAAACTAGCTAGTGTAAGTTTTATTTTGTTTTTTAAATTTAAATTTAACTCAATTTTCAAGTTAATCTAATTTTCTGATCATTTGTTCGAACTGATTATAATGGCCGCACTTTCAATGGCGGCAAGAGATAAGTACTAATAATAATAGCTGCATATAGTACTAATAATATATACTTTTTTTTTAAGTAGTATAAATATGGGGCTTCTGGCACAGCTTTTTGGCACAGAGTCATATAAATTTGTGGTTAATATAAATTTGTGATTAAATAGGTATAAAAAAAAAACGAAAAAATTAAAAAAAAAATTAAGTTTGCTTTTTTTGGTTTTGATTTATTAATAATATTTACAAAAAAAAAGATATTTTAAAATAGATTGTATATATAAGCAATGTAAAGTTTTTTTTTTTTATGCATTTAGTTAATGATGTAATATTGAAATTATTTTGATAAGAATTTTAAATAAAAAATAATAATATAATGATAGTAAATTAATATATTATTTTATTTTAATATTTTATGTCAAATGATATTAATCGAATTAATAAATTAATAATTTCATTACAATTAAATAAAATTAAAAACAAAAAAAAAAGAAACAACATAATTAAAATATAACTCTATATTTTTTTTTTTTAAATATCATTGAAGGAAAATTGTTTGTTTTATTTTTTTTTTTTTCTTATATAAAAATTAAAATTAAATTAATAGTACCTACTTAAATCAAGGTTTTTATGCAATCAAAATTTGAGGATTTAAAGTACATTAAAATTAATATTAGTTAAACATCAAGCATAAGGTTGTTATTTAATTAAAATTTTAAAAAATAATAAAGTATATTTTATTAATATTTAACCATTAAGTATAGTAAGACACGACGTACCATTTAGTACAGACGACAATAAATATAAGATTAAAAAGAAAAATTTTGTATTGAAATAATTTTTATTTTTATCGCACATTATTTAACTAGCACTGTACTTTTAATATAGTTGTATACCAACAAAAATTCACTTATGACATATTTATATTTATGTGGTGAATTGTTTTTTTTTGTGGGAAGTAATCTGAATAAATACATAAAACTTTTAAATTGACAAATTATAAATATTTCAATTTTTAAATTTATTTAAGATTATAATTTTTTTTTATTTTTTTATGAATTTTTACTTTAATTTTTAAGACGCTTTCCATTATGCAAGCCTCTAAATTAAGTGTTAGTACTAAGGATTAATTAATACCATTGAACCAAAAAGTTTTTTTTTTGCGAATAATTTTTTTCCTTTTGGAAATTAAATTATCGCATGCATATACTTTGCATTTCATTTTTTAAATATAAAACTTTATGCTGTAAATAAAAAATAAACATACAAAATATTTAATTTTATTTAAAATAAAATTAATTTAAAGTAATACTTAAATTGAAAATCAATTTATGAAAAACTGAAATTGATTTATAATTAAATTAAAAAAAGAAAAAAAAAAGAATAATTGAATTTGAATGAAAAATCAAAAGTTATTTTTTTGTCTTTAAAACCAGCTGCAGTTAGTGTTCAAAATTTTTAATATATAATTAATATAAATATACATATTATATCTATATATTATATAATGTATAAACTATTTTAAATTAATTATATATTAATATAATTAATTAAAGAAAATGAAATTAAACAAACAAAAAAAAAAAAAACAAACATATAAACAAAAACAAAGAAATACTAAAGGACACTTCACACTTTTTTTTTTTTGAATAACAAAATATTAAAAATTTAGTAAAATAATTCAGATAATATTTTGATTTTAATATACATTTGAAAGAAACACAAAAAAAACAACATTCTATTTTTATTTTATAAGTCAAGGTATATTACAATTAAAATAACATACAATTTAGGTAATATTAAAAGCAGCAAAACATTTTATAATAAATTAGCATGGAAATAATTTTCAATTCTAAACAAAATATCAGAGCAGCACTTATAAATAGAACAAAAAAATTTTTTTTTTTTTTTAATCAATATTAATGGTATATTATAACAACTGATATTATTTTTTTCAATATCTTATTTTTCAAAATGTATTTTTTTTTTCAAAAAATCTAATTTTTCTCAAAAAACTTATTTATTACAGGATTTCAAAAAATTGGGTATAAAGCAGTTCACCTAAATTCACATTGCAAATATCACATTGCAAAAAATCACTTGGCGAAAAACTCATTTTGCCAAACCGCATTTTGTCAAAAAGATGTCATTTTGTCAAAAGATTTTTACTTTGCAAAAGACCCGTTAGACTAATTTTCAAATAACATCAAAAGTATATGAGGGACATTAAGCATAGATATTCTGATAACCAACTCTAATCGGTCCTAATTCAGAATTTCGTATATACACAGTTTTACATATTCTAGAAACACGGGAAAAGCCTGATTTTGAAACCAACTTAAAATGTCTTGTAATTTTTTTTTTCCTAAGGGAGGTGGAAATCTTCCAAAGACACCAAGAATGTCCCCCTTGGTAGTGTCAGATTCTTACTGACTAAACCCACCTCTCCCTTTAGCCAATATAATGGGATGAAAACCTTACCTGCGAACGCAGCATATTGGCTAGGGAGTAGGGATAGGAAAGGATAGGAAATGGATACGGAAACATTGAATTGGGAGTGTGTCTGTAAGGAAGCAATGAATCCGCCTATTATTATTAATATTTTTGCTAACAGTGACTAAAGCCGTCACAACAGTTACAACATGTAATAGTAGTATATAGTAACTACATGAGGTAATTATTGAAGGCAACCCCCACTGTCACTGTAGCGGCTACTATTATTGGTATTAGTATTCTTATTAATATTATTATTATTTTACTACAAAGTCAGCGCCATCAGTGAATTACAACGTGCAGCAGTATATAACACGTTACTTGCACGATATAACCAAAGATGGCTCCACTGTAGCAGCTATTATTATTATTACTATTATTATTATTCTTATTATTACTATTATTATTATTATTAGTATTATTATTACTATTATTATTACTATTTTTATTATTATTGTTATTATTATTATTACTACTATTAATTATACGATATACATTATTACGATATAAAAGTACTACATATTTTTTATTTATGGTCTGACCGGGGTTTGAACCCAAGACCCTTCGATTGAAAGGTTGGTGACTTAACCACTGCGCCATGAGTCAGATTATTTTTGTAACCCCCCCTGAACAAATTATTGAAACACTGATTTTGAAATATTTCCTAACTACAATTGGCTGCCCCTCCCAAACCTCTACTAAATAATTTTATTGAAATCCTGATTTCGTAACCAAATATAAAATCCTTCCTAATTCAAAATCTCGCAAATATAATATATACATATTTGCATATTCTGAAAACTTATATAAACTCATATTTTATATTTGAAAAAAAAATAACATAATTTTTGAAGTACATATTTTGCATATACTAAAATATTAATAATTTTATTATAACTTTTAATTTATAAATATATATTTGCTGCTCTGAAAATATTTTAATTTTATATTTTTGCTTTTACAATGTCAAACAAGATTTAACTTATCAATTTAATTTAAATAATTTAATCAATTAACAAATAATTAATATATACCTACACATGTATTTACACAATTAACAAGTATAATTAAATTACACCTATACATTTTATATAATAAAATGATAAAATCATGTATCTTATAACAATATTTTACCATTAAGTCTAACGGAATTTCGCTTAAGCTCCAAGTAGGATTTTTTTTCTTGGAAAATTTCCAGTTTATTTAAAATAATTCCAATGTTTTTGTCTAAAAGATTTTCAATGTCCGCCTTTCTTTCAACTAGTTGAGTATCTGAGTGAAATAATTGGATTTCGAAAAAGTTATCCATTTCCATATATTCTAATTTCTTCAAATTGATGAAGGAAAGTTTAACTTCTAAACTAAATTTAGAAGTTGAAGATATTGATATTTCTCTTTTTAAAATTTTTGATATATCCTTTCCGTAAATTTGAAAAAAATCAGATATTGAATTAATTGCATCACTTTTATTTTCAATAATATGTTGCGTTTTGCTATTCATTTTCCCAATTTATTTTATTTTTTTGATAATTATCAAATTGAAACTTTAGATTAAAAATTGAATAATCTAATTCAATTCAATTTGACACACTTGTTCTTTAACTTTTTCAAAATTGATAACAGATTTTTTTAATTAATAAATAATAAAAAAATATGAAATGTTAAAAGTTATCATATTTAATATAAATTAATAACAAAGTTTTAATTTTCAGATTTTTTTAATTAATAAATGATAAAAATTATGCAATGTTAAAAGTTATCATATTCAATATAAATTAATAACAAAGTTTCAGTTTAATAACAGTAAAAATTAAATATAAAAGTTGTTGATCAGCAATAAAATTATATAATGCAACTTTATTATTATTTTTTTTTAATGCATTTCTCTTCCACATAAATGTGGACAGGAAATTACACAGCCTTTCTTGTTCAGACGTGGCTGTAAATGTCGTAAGAAGAAAAAACTCTTACGACGTGTGTGGGATTCGAACCCACACTCCCTCGGTATTTACAGCGTATTTTTTACACTCTTACCCACTAAGCCACCGAGGCCCCAACTTTGTAATACTTTTTAAAATCGCATTTAAACGGAAAATTTTTAAACTTTATTTTAGACATAACTTTATTTTAGACATATCTCAACACAAAAGTTTTCCACATATCAAATTTTCATATATTTAGTTTAATATATAAAAAGTTTTCTACATATCAAACTTTCATATATTTAGTTTAATATGCATATAATAAACCCATAAAGCTTTTAAACTTTATTTAAAACATAACTAATCTCAACGAAAAAAAAGTTTTCTACATATTAAACATTCATATATTTAGTTTAATATGTATATACTAAACAGATAAAGCTTTTAAACTTTATTTAAAACATAACTGATCTCAACGAAAAAAAAGTTTTCTACATATTAAACTTTCATTATTCAATTATATTATATCTAAAGCGTAAGCTTTTTAAAATTTCAAATTAACAATTAACTCTTGAAACTTAAATCTTTACCTTCATTTGGTTCGTGTCTCTACTATACGTATTACCTTTACCTACATCACTGAAAACTCCGAAATAGCTGTGCCAGAATGCACAAATTTATATTACTCCGAAAAAGCTGTGTCAGAAGCCCCATATTTATACTACTATTCTACAATAGTTTTTAAGTTTTAATCTGTTAATTTTAAAATTTTTAGTTTTTAATTATTTTTTTTCTATATTAATTTTTATTTGCTTATTTTTTTATTTTTAAATTTTCTGATAAACGCGCGCGATATTCAGATTTTTTTCTTTCTCAATAATTAATACCACCATAACTTAAACCGTAATTTTAATTTGTAATTTCTGGTGGTGATATATTTTTTTTTTTAATTTACTCTTAATTTACCATAAAAGGTATTGTATTGAGAAGGTTTATGGTGTGAGAAAAAAGCAAGGGAGGAAGATATTTTTTTCTTCTCTTTTCCCCTTGTAAATTTTATATATGAAATATTAATAGTAGTGTTTAGTGTATATAAAATTAACTTAATTATAATAAATAGTGTTTTAGTGTTTTTTTTATCGTGCTCTTTTTTTCTCTCTGTATCGCACGTAAGTTTTGCCTTGCATGAGTTTCTGGTTGTAACTGCGTTCAATAAGGTCACTTTACAGTGTATGTTAAAAACTGTTGAACATTTTTATAAATCATTTACACATTCAAAGCAATTTGTATATTTTTTTATAATTAATTAAAAAATTGTATTGTCAAGCTCGCGGTATATAAATCGTACACATATTATAATTTTTATTCAGTTTTTAATTTATTATTTAACTTCTAATATTTAATATTTAATTTTAAATTTAATTTAATATTTTTTTTTTTTTATTTTTTACTTTAATTGTAAATTTAATTGGTTTACTTACTTTTTAAGTAATTTTAAATTTTAATTTGATAATTTTTATTTCCATTAATTCCTAATTTTTATACAAAATTATCAACTTTAATGTAAATTTCTTGAACATACGTGGTTTACTAGCGAATTTCAGTGCCGTCAATTGCTATTTAAATTCCAGCAAACCAGCAATCCTTGCCCTATGTGAAACCCAAGTTAGTGGTAAGAATGATAATTTTAATATTACTGGCTACACACTCGTTTCACACTTCCTACCTAAAACAGGTATCGCTATCTACATCAAAAATGACATAGGTTTCAACTTTCTTAGTAAATTCAAATGTTCTAGCCCAACCTAACATTATGTTTGGGTAAAAAGCCTCGTTGCAAAGCCAGTCATACATTTCTGTTTTTTATACAGATCACCAAACTCAAGTTAAGAGGAAACTGTTGTTGTTGAAAACTGTTGAATCCTTCGATTGGTCATTCTGCTTTCGCGATAAGAATGTAAACTTTGCTGCAAATGCGATTTGTGAAACAATTTTACTTAGAATGAAGTTATTTATACCTCACTCCATGAGAACTATTAAACGGAAGTCCAAATCTTGCTTTAATCGCATCTGCAGCGAAGCCTTTCTAAAAAGGAGAAGGCTTTTAAACTGTGACAAAACAATAGATCGGATGCTCTTAGATCAGACTATATAGTGGTTCGGAACAGATGCAAGAGAGTTATCAACAAGCAAAAATTCTTATGCAACTTAAAGTTGAAGCGTAATCCACATGCCAAAGAATAGCAAATCCTTTTTGACTTTTGCATAAAGTTTAAAAGAGGATGTTAGCGAGTCCTCTTTTTCTTCCCTTGTTGGTATTAATAATAGAAATACATAATATTCCAAAGTAAAATCGAACTTGTTTGGCAAGCAGTTCGCTTTCAACTCGATGCCTCAGTCAACTTTAAAGCCACCATCCGTCTCGGAAGTTGACTATTCCTTTGGTAAAATTTACTTTAAGACGGTGAAAAGCAGTGGTGAAAATCTTGAAAAATCTCGATACAAAAAAATCAGCCGACCCAGATGGTATTAGTACCATGGTTCTTAAAAAAATCTATTCAAGTATTTCAAAACCTCTGCGTAATCTTTTCTACCTTTCCTTAACTTCTGGTATCCTACCCAATTCCAGTTTGCGCATGTTTTTCCAATTTTAAAAGAAGGTAATAAAACCGATTCTCCCAACAACCACCCTATTGCTATAACCTCGGTTCTTTCCAAAGTAATGCAAAAAATTGTAAACTAGAAGCTTTTGAAATATCTGGATCGTAGATGTCTCCTTTATGATCGACAATACGGGTTCAGAGGCCGACAATCAACTGGGGTTCTCATGACTTATCTTTGCGAAAAGTTGAATAACAGTCTTCACCATTCTGGTAAGTTTGATGTGGTGGCACTGGATTTTTCTAAAGCTTTTGACCGAGTTTAGCATGATGCTTTATTAGCAAAATGCAAAACATTACGTTTAGGTAGGGTGTTTTGAAAATGGATTGCGGATTTCCTTTGAATAGAACGATTCGGGTACTTGTCGATGGATATTCATCTGATCATCTGATCATTTTATTATAAATGTTGGTGTCCCTCAGGGATTGGTTTTATCTCCCACTCTTTTCTTAATATTTATCAATGACCTACTTTCAATTACCTCCAATCCAATTCATAGTTTCGCAGATGACAACACCCTTGTAGCTTCCAATGAATTGCATAGCCGTTGTAACATTAATCATCAGATCAATAGAACAGCAAAAAATTTCACTATCAGTGAGCTAAATAATGATTTAGCCAAAATCTAAAAGTGGAGTGAAGCAAATAGAGTTAACTTCAACACTAAAAAAACACATAGCTGTTTAATCTCGCGTAAAATAGCAACTACTATAGTCAACCTGACATTCCAGGAAGAAGCTTTGCAGCATTCAACAGATTTAAGCATTCTGGGCATCGAGTTAAATCAAAACTTGACTTGGTATAATCTTAGTATAGCTAAAGATGCTGCTAAATGTTTGGGTTTCTTGTACCGGTGTAAAGAAATCGACTTTCTTCAATCGATCTTCTCAATATCTCTAAAACGTACATTAGACCGAAAATGAATACAATGCACATATTCGGGCTGGAGTTCCCCAAACAGCGCTGGGTTATCTCAACAAAATGCACAACAGAGCTATTCGTCTTATTGGCGACCTCAGTGTTACCTCAACGCTCACTCCACTCTGCCATCGTCGTACTATCGGGTCATTGACTCTGTTTTATAGATACCTTGTAAGGGTGAACACCTGCTCTAAAGAAATAAAACAATTGATGTCAATATACTTTATAATCAAAATATACTTTAAATACTTAATGTAGAATTATGAAAATATGAACATTATTATGTAATTAAATTACAATAACTTTCTTGTGAAAATTAATACAAAACAATTATAATATCACATTTAAATAAATTTATGAAAAGTAAATGTGTTGAAAGATTTTGTTGAAGATTTAAAAAGTCTGACGGGTTATACTGGTTTCTTAATGCAAATAGAAGAAACTGTTTTTAAACTGACTCAATTTTATTAGAATGAATCTGAAAAGCTGGATCACATATAATATATTCTAATATAAAACGAACTAGCCAACAATATATAGTTTTTTTAACAGCTTAATCACTAAGTTCTTTAGCTCTTCTCTAAATGAAACCTAATACTTTATTTGTTCTTGAAATTAAGTGGTCATAGTGCAGATTAAAGTTAAGTTTACTATTAAAAAGAATTCCGAGATCAGTAATACTACACACCCTTTCAAGTATTCGATTATATATATTGCAGTTGCACACTAAAGAAGAACATATACGAGTAAAACTGATTACCTTACATTTCTGTATATTGAGCTCTAATTTTTGGCTGTGCACCAATCATGTAATGACGATTAGCTTGATTGAAGTAAAGCGGCTTCAGAACTATGGTTTACGACTTGATATATTTTTAGGCAGTCAGCAAACGCAATGTGAGGTATAGCACCCAAATATTCTGGAAGATCAGCAATAAATATATTGAACAAAAGTGGCCCTAAATAGCTACCTTGTAACATCAGAAGTAACCTCGATTATATTGGAAAATATACTTTGAAACTTAACGTTTTGGGTCCTTTCAGATAAATAAGAGTTAAGCCATGTAAGAAAAGAACCCGAGATACCAAAACTTGTAAGTTTGTTTAGCAAAGTGTAGTGATCTACACGATCGAAGGCCTTGCTATAATAATATAAGAGACAGTTCATAAAAGATAGTAAATTTTTATTTTTTGATTTCATACAAGAAAAAAATTATTCAATAGATTCTTGCCGTTTGGATTTACTTGCCAAATTGTTAGCGGGGGTTTGGGAGCGGCAGCCCCCAACTCCTTTTTTTCTCTTTTTGGACGGGGAAAAATCATTAACAGATTCCTCCAGAAAACAATCATTACGCGCGGCGAGTGATTCCTGGCGCATACCGGATTTAACACACCGGTTAAAATACCTCATCCTTTTTCTACTTATTAAAACTAGTCAAAGACTAACCATTAATTTATTTTGAAATTTATTTTCTTTTTAGAGATATCTTTGATTTACCAATATTCCATAGGGAATTTTTGATAAATAAAAGATTTTATCCTAACATAAATCGATCGGTCTCGTACGTTTATGTCTTCTTACAAAGTTTTTAAATAACCGAGAAACTACGAGATTGGCATGCTTAGACAACCGAGACTGGAGGCGTGAAGCTACCTTTTGTATCTCATCTGTTACGAATGGAATTTTCAAGTTCCTGTGACTGGCACTCACTGTGCTTCGTAGCACTTCATTTTGAAAAGTTTGAATTACTCTGATATAGTGCTTTTTAGCACAACCCCATAATTGAATACCATAGGCCCAGACTGGCTTAAGTATTTGATTATAAATTAAAACTTTGTTGTAAGTCGATAGCGAAGAAGTGCGCCCAATTAGCCAATACAGTTGCTTATATTTTAATTTTAATTCTTGCTTTTTTTTCTTCACATGTTCTTTCCATCTGAGTTTTACTTCTAGTGTTATACCCAGATATTTTGCACTATTTTCCCAGCGTATTACAGAATCATTTATTGTAACTAACGGAGCAACATCTAGTTTTCTATTTACAAATTTAACATGAATAAATTTTGCTTCATTAAGTTTCATTTTCCATCTTTTGGCATCAAATCGATATTTTATTATTTGCTCTTTATAACTTTTTTGTAGCTTCGTCAACGTTTTTATGTTTTGCCATAATGGTCGTATTATCTACAAATGTGGCTAGCGTGACTTAATCAGTTTGAGAAATATCACTTGTGTAGAGAACGTACAATATTGGGCCAAGTATGCTTCCCTGCTGTACCCCAGCATTTACTTTTTTGATGTCAGAATATTCTTCACCTTGTTTTACTCTGAATACTCTGTCTGTTAGATATCATGATATAATTTCTATAAAGTTTTTCGGCAACATTTTATTCAATTTATAGATAAGGCCTTCATGCCACACCTTATCAAAAGCTTGTGCAACATCCAGGAATACCGCAGAGCAGATGCTTTTCCCTTCTAGTGATTTTTCAATATTGCTTCTGATTCTTTGAACTTGTTCGATCGTTGAGTGATTTTGCCTAAATCCAAATTGATGATTTGGTATGATCTGCCGTTCCTCTATTACAGGTAGAAGCCAATTCAATAGTATTTTTTCTAATACCTTTGACATAATTGGTAATAAAGATATTGGCCTATAGGATTTCGTTTCGTTTGTCGGTTTACCTAATTTCTGTATCATAATGTATTCGGCTACTTTCCACACTCTAGGAACATATTTCATTTTTAATCGGCGTTTAAAATTTTTTTGTTCGATCGTTGAGTGATTTTGCCTAAATCCAAATTGATGATTTGGTATGATCTGCCGTTCCTCTATTACAGGTAGAAGCCAATTCAATAGTATTTTTTCTAATACCTTTGACATAATTGGTAATAAAGATATTGGCCTATAGGATTTCGTTTCGTTTGTCGGTTTACCTAATTTCTGTATCATAATGTATTCGGCTACTTTCCACACTCTAGGAACATATTTCATTTTTAATCGGCGTTTAAAATTTTTTTTAATAATGATAATGCTTTTTTTAGTGAGTGTTTTCACATCAAACCCGGGAACCTTTTTTGAATTCATACTTTTGATTGTTTTAATTAGTTCTTTACGCCTGACAGCATTTATATATAAATCTACGTGGGAATTTTCTACTAATTCAATATTAACATATGACTCTATATAGTTTGAATTGAAAGTTTCAAAAAGATGCTGAGTAAACGTTTCAGCTTTTTCTTTATCACTTTGTGACCAGGAGACATCATTTTTTCTAAGTGGAGCAGAATGCCTTACTGGTCTTTTGTAGTTGCTTGTTGCCTTCAACAAGGAATAATTGGTATCTTTCGTATTTGAGAACTTTTGTAAATATTTACGTAAATGATCTTCGTTTAATTTTTTTATTTCTCTTTTTAGTTCTTGCCCTTTATTGTTAAGAATAGTTTTATCAGCTGGATCACGAGATTGTTGCTATCTTCTTCGAGCTTTACGTTTGCTTTTAATTTTATCAATAATACACCTTGGGAAATTATAAGCTTTTTTTCTTGTAGTGTTTTACATAGTGCAACACCACGCCCCATTTTGAATAATTTTCATAAAATCTTCAGCAGCTATTTCTAGTTCTTCCTTGGAGTTAATAATGGTATTCAAATTTACATTTTCATGTAAATATATTTTGAAACTGGCCCAATTTGTTGTAGCATTTGTTAGCGAAGGTTTATACATTTTAGAGCTACTGATTCATGCAATGTTAATATAACTGCAGAATGATCTGATTAATGTTATCATTTATAAATATTGCACTACCATCTTTGCTTGGATTAGTTGGATGACATGCAATATATATTTTATAATTTTCAATTTGTAAATTTTTGCAATTGTGTGTTTCTGACACGAGGTATATATCAATATTTTTCAATTTTAAAAAGGTTCCTAGTTCTAATTTTTATTTAGGATGCCATTGGCACTTAACATTACTATTTTAATTTTGTTTATAACCTTATTTTATCGACGTATAGGCTCTGCGTAGGGTATTTTTATGGTCGTTTATATTTATTTTTTCAAGATTATCTAACAGTAGATAGGTAGGCACTTGGGCCAGACAAGTTATTAGGTCAAGGTCACCCGGAAGTAAGTCAAACCGTAATTAGGTCAGACAGGAAGTAGGTTAATGTCATAAAAATAGGTCAGACAGGCGGCGGCGGCCGCCAGACAAGTCTAGTTGTTTATAAAGATTGTATACTTGTTTTAAGTAATAGGTAAACATGGAAATAGTAAGAAAAAATTGCTTTTTATTTTTGCTTGCAATTCTGATATGTTATTATTTCTTGTTGATGCATGCAGATGCATTTATTTCTTGTTTTTTTTTTTATGACAAGTATTTAAAGAAGAGGAAGGAAAAACCATTAATTAATTGCTATGTAAGAATGTTGAAAAAAAAAATATGAATAAAAAGAGAGAAAAAAAACAGGAAATAAAAAAAATATCTAACGTGGTACATGTTTACTTATTGATGTATACTTGGTTTAAGTAATAGGCGCATATGAAACTACAGAGAAAAAATGGTTGATAAATCTAAAAAGAAAAAGACGAAAAAAGTTTAAACGTACAAGATACAACAATTTTAAAAGGTACAACGCATGTTTAAAATTCATAAAGAAAAAGTGCAAACCTGTTTTTCTGTCTACATAATGATCAAACCATTGAAAAAAGGTGATGCTTTTTTAGATGTATCTTTTTTTAAAAAGAAGAGAATTAATAATCATTGTCACTTTGTCGTGTAAGATAATTATTGTTTGTAAGAATGTTGAAAAAATATGAATGAAAAAAAGACAAAGAGAAAATTAAAGCTATGGAAATACTTAACGATTAACATGTTGCTTAGGTTCATTGTATGTTGCATAATCTGCAAAGAATAAAAAAAGAAAAAAACAATCCAAGTCATCAGGTTAATTGGATTTGGTACCTATTTTGAAGACAAGAATATAAAAATAAAACAGATTTATTTACATGTTCAAAAAATTTTTATTTAACTAGAAATATTTTACTATTTTATAGAAATCTGAGTTAAAAAATTTTTTACGATGATCATGTTAAGATTGCAGAAATAGCGAAATTCAATTTTTCTATACGTCTTTGATTATATACGTCTCTCTGTATAAAAATTTACAAAATCTTAATTTAATATTTTTTCTTTTAAGAGATGCATGTAGACATTAAAACAATTTTTTACAGCACAACTGAAACTAGTGTTTGTATAGTGTATAGGACATGTTGATTTAAAATTTTCAATCTTTGATAATGACGGTAAGTCTCTACTTAGATCTTCTGTTTTAACACTGTCAATGTACTTTTCAAGAAAATGTTTTTTTTGCTCTCTCTTAACATAAATTTTTTCAGCTGATTCTAAATAGTAATCTAATTTAATATAGGTTTTATGTCTAAATATTCAATTAAACCGTTATTCCATTTAAGTTCATTTATTTTATTTTCGCAATACTGGTTATTATAATTTCTCTCTGGAATAAGTTTTTCTGTAGGGTATGGTGGTGTGAAGTGATATACAGTAGGAATTAAACTTCCTTTTTTTTAGTATAGCCAGTTCTTTTAGGAAATATTGTTTTTCATTTCCTTTTAAAAAAAATTGTAGATCAACTACGAAAATTTGATTATTCATATTGAAGGTTTACGGAAGAATGTTCATTAGAATTACTAAATTTACATTTATATTCACTTCGAAAAAAGAGCTTTTCCTATATATAGGTTACCAGTGTTAGTTTTTAACTAATACAAATATGCTGTTTCACCCATTTACTATGACAGTTGCGGAGTCATCATGCTGTGGTAAAACCACTTTTATTCATAATTTAAGGAAATATAAAAAAGAAAATATACAACCACATATTAATAGAATTATTTGGTGTAATCCAGACAAAAATGCCGTTCCAAAATATATCAAAGATGTAGAATATTGTAACACTATTCCAGATTTTAATGATAATCAAAAACCTTTGTTAATTATTATCGATGATATGATGTTAAATTCTTATGATAAGTATGTATGTGATTTATTTACTAGACTACTAGAGGATCACATCATAGAAATTTATTAGTAATATTTGTAACACAAAATGTTTTTCACCAGGGTAAATTTTCAAGAGATATTTCACTTAACTACTGTAAATATCTAGTACTTTTCAAAAATCCAAGAGATAAATCACAGATATTACCTCTAGCTCGCCAAATGTATCCCAATCAAATCAAAGCATTTGAAAAAGTATATAATTATGTGACGTCAGTCCCATACGGCTAAATATTAACAAATCTTACTCAAGATGTTAATGACATATTTCGATTAAGAAGTGATATATTTGGAAAAGGTTTGTGTTATTGTACGAGAGATCAATTAGAACAATTTGGAGAAGAATATGGAACGTTTGAAGAGCAATCGTCATATAATGCACCTATTAAAACCTCTAAACTAAAATTGCAGAAAGTAATTATCAAACACTGTGACCCTGAAGTAATTAAAACAATTTGTGAAATAGCATTAAATATTTTAAGAGGTAATTGTAATCTGAATAAAAAAGCAACAACACAATTACGAAAGTATAAAAAGGAATTAAGATCACTCATTTGCCGTAAAAATCTATAAATAACAAAAGAAAAATTATTATTCAACGTGATGGATATTTACCTACACTTCTTGGTGCAGTACTATCAGGGAAAATCGGAAATTTTATAAAATGAATAATACAACATTTAACAAAATGATAATTCTAAAACCCGAGATTTATGAGAAAATGAAGCAAAATGCAGACGTTGAACTCAAGGAGTCGGATAAAATTATGAAAAAAATATTGATAAAAAACATCTTACGGACCCTCAAGAATGGTACTTATACAAACAAAATCTATTTAAAATAAGAAACAAAGAACGAGAACTTCTTGGAAATAAAGAGGAAAGAGTAAAAATTACGGAAACAAAAGGTACTTAAACTCGTGCAAAACCAATTTATATAGATGTGGAATCTCAGTCGCATTTTCCTGAATATAAAAATGTTGGAACACAAGTTGTACCTGAAAAAGAAGTATATGAAAAAAAAGCTGATGACGAATTATTTGATGATGAAATTCAAGAAAATGTTTTGACAAAAGCATTGTCAGCCGCTTCAGTTGGAGAACGTATTAGAAAAAGAAAATCAATTAGAAATGATAATGTACAAATTTTTGAAACTGATATAGGAGACAGTATAACTGTTCCTTTAGATTGCCCAAGCCCAACAACGAAAAAAGCAAAAACTATAAATAGTAAAGAGTTGAATAATTCATCAAGACGTTTTTAAAGGTCAGCTATAGCAGGTAATACTCAAACAGAACTTAATTTTCCATTTCTTAAGAATAAATCTGCAAGCTCATGGACAACATACAAGTAAATGATGAATTTTATGTCACTTTAATTAGTGATTCATCTATGAACTATTATCCAAAAAAATTCATTATCATCTTTTACAAATAAAATAAATAAATACATGTGTGATTCAAGGTAGAAAGTCGGTATTTCAGAAATGTATTTTAATGATTTCGTTCCAAATGTGTATGGTGAAGAATAGGAAAAAAGTACTTAAATATTTATTAAAGGTATACAGAAAGATATGATAGGAGTTGGAACATCATATATTCCATACATAGAAAAACAAATGATATGTGACTGGAAAGTTTTTCTACTACCAACACTAATTCAAAATATACGCCCACTTAATAGGTTTACAAGAAAAGAAGTTGAACGACAGTTGATTTGGGAAATTTTTAATTTTATAAACGATGATGTTAATTATATGCAACCAGCAAAAGCTGAGAAGATGCCTAAAAATATAAGTTACACTACAATATGTGTTACTAGACCTAAAATAGATATAAAAATAAGAGCAAATTACGCTTACACCCTGGAACGACTTTTGACAACATGTTTCAATCAAGTATTTTCGAAAGTTACAGAATTTAAAAAATATAAACCAGGTGTAATAGAAGCTTTCAAAACTTTTATAGATAGTGTACAATTAATTCCAATTATTAATTAATTCCAATTATTCCAGATGTGTTTTTTATATACACAGATATAATTGAATCGCAAAAAATAAGCGATAAAGATGTAAGATGTTTAAGATCTGTTAACATACAAAATTCTTTCACTGATACTGTAAAAGCATTCAGTAATATTCAATATTGCAATGTAGAGAAATCATTTAATAACATTTCATTACTTTTATGTGATAAATATGGATACAAAATAAACTTTTCCAATAGTTCAATTCCAACAAAAATTGTATTACATTTTAAAAAAGTATAAATAAAAGCTATTTTACAAAACTATATATTATTTTATTTTATTCATTATGGGGTGAGTATACTATAAGTATTATTTAATTCAATCTGGTAGAGGACTTGATGATATCGGCCCTTTATTACATTCAACCGTACCTTTTCAAAGAGGTCGTGGATTGGGAAGCTTTTTTGGGGGACTTTTTGAAACCATTATTTACTTCAGGCTCTGATATTTTGAAAAAAGAGGTTATGAACTCTGGTATCATTGCTTTATCTGATAATACATCTGGTGCAAATGCTTTATCTGATAATACATCTGGCAAATTGCTTTATCTGATAATACATCTGGTGCAAATGTAAAAGAAGTTATGCAAGATCGTAGTAAAGAGATTATTAAAAAGAATTATTAAGAGAAACAAAAAGATATTTTTGATTAATTATGAATGAGTGTATGAAATCTGAGTTGGATATTTTTAAAACCCAACCCATTCAGTCTAGCATTATACGATCTGAAGAAGTTTCCTACAATCCTATTGCTTCTTTAGACAACTCTTCAACTATTGAATTTGTTTCACTGAGTCATGGCGATACATATAGAGATTTGTCTTCTACATATTTGAGATTGAAAGTACAGATCTTAAAGAAAGATGGAACGCAATGGAATAAATTTGTGTCATAGCTGAAGGAAAAATAATAATACAACCAAGCGTAGTTAATAACATTTTACATTTTTTAATAAAACAATGTAATGTTCAATTAAATGGCAAAAATATAACACCATCTGATGGAAATTATCACTATAGAGCTTATATCGAATCTTTATTAAATTATGGTACAAATGCTGCTGCAAATCATTTAGAATGTGCAGGATGTATTTTAGATAAAGCAAATATAGATAATAAATCTGATAATAATGGTTTAAAAGAGCGCCAAAAATTGTATCATAATAGCAATGTAGTGGAACTTATGGGTAAACTACACGTAGATATGTTTAATCAACCTACTCTACTTATAAATAATGTTAACATTCGTATAGTTTTAACACTTGAAAAACCAGATTTTTATCTATTTGCAGACGATTCTAATGAATCACAATTAAAAATTATAGAAGCCACGCTATTTATGAGGCATGTTACCGTTAGTCCAAGCATACTGTTAGCACATAATGCTGTTCTTGAAAAATCCAATGCTAAATATAATTATAAACGCGTTGAAGTAAAAAGTTTTACAATTCCAATGAACAGCTCATCAATTTCACTTGTTAATGTTTTTTTTGGGCAGTTGCCAAACACAATAATTTTTTGTATGACAGAAAATGTGGGATAGTCTGGAAAAAGATCAAAAAACCAATACTTTTTTCGGGAACTGGAATTTACCACAATGATAAAGGTCATCAGATAAAATCTATGTTTAGTAATGGATTTTTTATACTTGCTTTTGATTTAACTCCAGATGCATCTGGAAATGAAGTATGTCAAGATTTACTAAACCAGAGTGCAGTTAGAATTGAGGCAAGGCTATAAAAACCACTTACATCTACACTAACTGCTATTGTTTATGGAGAATTTGATGCATAAAAATCGAAAAATGTTCACAAATCTATAAATAGAATATTGAAACATGTATTTGAATATTGAACAAGATGTCATTCCTGTTCACTTGTGGACGTACAATTTTGTTGTGATGATAAAATACTTTATTTGTAAAAGATATTGGTTTAGTTGGTATTAAAGCGTTTACTTACAAATTCCCAACAAAAGAAATTATAAATGAAAATTTTGAAAAATACTCTTTTGGAGCTATACATAATGATAAAATTAATAAAGAACTAAGACAGGTAAAAATTTGATGTTATTATAACAAATGAAAAAATAAAAAAGGAGTTTTTAATGAACTACGTTAATGAAATAAGTAGAGTGTATGATTTGAGTCAGTTTGAGTTAAGAATACTTTAGAAATAACTAGTGTTTTAAAATGTAACAAATTTACAAACAAATATTTTAAGGGAGTTTTTGCTTTAGACAAAATTCCAAAAATAATAGAAACACCTACTTTTTAATTGTAAACACAAGCAAGATAAAAGATCCAGGAACACATCTGGTTTGCGGATTTGGATTCTTGTTGGGGTTTTGATACGTAATCTCTTGTTGCATTAGTTAGCTACTTGCATTTTTCATCGTATTGGAGAAAAGCCAGCTATTTTAAAATATCGTGATTGGTGTAAATTCTATCAGCAATTTTATGAAAGGTACTCGAAACAATCAATAAAGAATACAAAATTATGTTTACAATATGGGTTAAGAATGGTTATTGGCCGATGTCTTAGCATTAACAAAGAGGAAGCTGACACATTTTACAACTGAATTGATTTTCTTCAAGCTGTAATGATACACAATAAAAATGCTGAATCAAATGTACGGGAATATGTTATTAAATATACAAAAATGTGTCAAGAAAAACATGTTATGAAATTGCACGGAGAAATATATATTCCAATACAACGTTGTAGCGTTCAATGCAATTATTCTAGATTGTTTTTTGAAATACCTGTACTACTAGAAAATAAAATTTTTAATGTTTTAAACAAGAACAACAATAAATGAAAAACATTTTAAATTTTATTTATATATTGTTTCTAAAAAGTTCTGCAAAATAGTCAGGATCTCCTTCTTGGTTATTTATTTCCTAAATTTGTTGCTCCACTATATCTTCATCTAAGACTTGAAACGGTGGTATGAATTCTTCAGTTTCCATTAATTCCTCCTCATCTACGGTGGATGTAATTTCATCAACTTGGAGCTCATTTAGTATACTGACTATTCCAGTTTCTTTAGTAAATGGAAATGTTGTTGTATAAACTGCTATTTTAGTTAAATATCTTACCAAAATTGAATTGAAAATGATTTGCCAATAAAATTGAGCCGCGTTATATACAGCACCCAGTCAAACTTCAAGTTTTCAGAGTATATAAATAAAGAAATGTAAAATTGGATTTTTAAATCTAGTGAGATGGTGTATAAATCATGTCAAAATTTCAAATAGTAAAAGAAATACATATAGATCTGTACAGAAAAAAATGTTACAAGGTTGCAAGTAGAGATTTTTATTCCGGTTAAAAAATTGAATGTATGATGTAATTTTTCTCGGCTCTTTTATGAAATACCTGTGTTTTTACGAAAAAAAAAAAAAATTTTTAAATAAATCAATTTTGTAACTATTTAGGTACATATAAACCTGAATCTGAAAAATAAAGCAACTAAATAAAAGAAATTTTTTAAATTTTATATTTATTTATATAATTTATTTATATTTATTTATATTTGTTTATATTAATAATAAAAACTTATAACTACAAACAAATTAACATCATTTATTGGTAATTTGCATATATTTGCATATACCAAAAAACTCAGATATATCTACAATACTTAAATTTTTATCTTTATATACAAAATGTTCTTTTTCTTTTATTTCTTTTACAAAATCAGAATTCTCAAAAATATCAGTATATTTTTGAGCTACAAATATAATTAAATTGCGGGTCCATAAATGGTCTTAATTTGGTTCTTCTTGTTGTTGTTGTTGAAATTGTTGGTGTTGTTGCTGTTGCTGTTGTGGTTGTTATTGTTGTTGTTGATGATGATGGTGATGATCTTGTTGCTGATGTGTCTGCGATACTTGTTGACTTCTTATTCTTTTTCTTTTAATTGGAGCCAACTCCTACGTTGGCTCTATTTGTTGAGCTTAGGCGAAAATCTCTGCTGTGTTTTGAATTTTGCTTTCTTGTTTTATTATTATGTTGAGCTCTTTCTTTGAATTGATATATCTTAAGAAAGATCCCACTTTATTTATACTAAATTTTTCTTCTAAATAATTGTATTATCGTTGTTTAGAAATTAAAATCCTTAAGAAAACTAGTTGAAAACCAAAAGTTGTAAAGTAAGTTGTTTATTAATGTAATAAATTGTAATTGATAATAATAAAACTATAATTTTTTTAAATAGCATTTTTTGCAACATTCAATTTAACAGTGTTCCAAAGTTAAGAAAAAATCTTTTACATAAATTCTAATTACACTTTTTTATGAAAGAATTTTATTTTTTATTTACCTATTCCTAAATTATTTATTTTTATTAGTAAATATTTTTCTATTTTTATTTTTTCTATTAGCATTTTTACAACATTGTTGCATTTAACAGTGCTCTAAAGTAAAGAAAAAATCTTTTACATAAATTCTAATAATACTTTTTTATGAAAGAATATCATATTTACCTATCCATTGATTATGACTATTACTAAAATATTTAAATATTTCACAAAGTATATGTGAAGTATTGCCTTTTCGTTTTAAAATTTTTTCAATTAAATAAGCATTGCGGTCTTTGATATTAGTTTGTTCCTGTTCATAGAAGCCACCATAAACTAATTTATTTTTATAATCTTTTAAACTATATGTAATCGGGTCTGTCTTGTTTATAATCTTTTAAACTATATGTAATCGGGTCTGTCTTGTCTTGTCTTGGTCTGTATAGTTTTTTTTAAACTATATGTGTTCGGGTCTGTCTTGTTATTCAGTCTGTTTTGAATAGTTAGGTTCATATCCTTTTTGAAAAGTACCTTTAGACCTTGCAATACTAACAAAATCACCAACATTAATTGTAAATTGAGCGAAGAATTTGTTTTTCATTTTGTGATGTAACTTGGTTTGGTTTTAACTTAAGTGTACTGTGTTTTGTGTTATTATATTTTTCAATTAGTTTTGGTAAAAGTTCTATCCATTTAAAATTTCCTTGTAAACTAAAATATTTCCACATAATTGATTTTAAAGTCCTGTTAAACCTTCCACAAACACTAGCCTTCATATCTGAATAAGTATGATAGTGATTTATTTTATAGCTTATCATTAAATTTTGGAATTCTGGTCAGAATGAATATTTTTTAGATACTTCCCCTCCCTTTTAAAAATATTTTCTATACTTTTAACTACGTCATCTGCTTTAATTTTTTCGGCATATGCATATTTCGAAAATATATCGATAACAGTTAAGAGGAACTTGTATCCATTATTCACTTTTTGATAGGCCGACATACCTGCAAGATCAATTTCCCATGTATAATTTAACCCTCTTTGAGATATTTTTCGTCTTCGAAATCTACGTCTAACTGGACGATGAATTTCAGATACTATTTGTGCTTTTGACATTATTATTGAAAAGTTGAACTGTAACTGTGAATTTGAATAAAATATATATATATATATATATATATATATATATATATATATATATATATATATATAAATATATAATACATATATAAATACATAATATATACATATATATATATATTATGTAAATAAATTTTCGACTATATTCTGAAAATTAAAAACGGTAAAATTAAAAGATTTTTTTTCAATACTGTAACTTAATAGTTTAAAATACAAAAGTTTTACAATATATTAACAATAATTTTTAAAATTTTTTTCTTTTTGAAGTCATAAGGAACTTCTAAGGAACTTCTAAGGTATAATCATCTGCAAAAACTTGTTTTCTGGAATTTATACGATATGTCTTTCTTTCAAGAACAGGAATGACTCTGTGATCGTATGTTCGACGAATACTAGGAAATGTTATATTTATTTGTTAAAAATTATTTAATTTTTTAGCTAAATGTTTCATAGAGCCAAAATTTATTTCTTGTGAAGCGTTATAATTTAAACGACTACCTTTGACTTTGTAAACAGTTTTTTCACATTTGGAGTTGGTACTATATATTGTGTATGCATAGTTCTTTGTACCCCTACTGACAAATTTTTAATGTAACTTCCTATTCCGTTTTCTTCAAGCTCATCTGTCATATCTCCTATGAAAACTCCTTTTGAAGGATTATATTCTCCTTCATGTGCTACATATATTATTGAATCAGTATCGTAATACAAAACTCGTTCTTTTAAATTGTTTAAATAAAAATACAATTTTAAACGAGCTTGTGTGGTAGTGTAAGCAGCTATACAAAAGTTAACTTTTAATAATTTTTCAGCTGTTTCTTCTTTATATTCTCAATTTACCAAAACTGTTTTTTCGTTTATTGGAGTTATTTGATTTACACTTTTGGAAGAATCTGTAAGAAGAGTAAATAATTTGTAAGGCTCATTTATGATTTCAGTTTTTGAATGATTTTCTCTCTGCCCAAATTTGCCCCAGAAAGAGTTTAACATTAATTTAGCTAATGATCTAAGTCCAGAATTTTTTTCTATTCCGTTAAACTGTAAATTTATGCCTTCCACTTTGGAAAATTTTTCTAAATATTTGCACTTTTTGGTGTTCTACAAAAGCTAGGTCAGCCAGAAGCTTCTTGTTTAATTTTAAGGAACCTGTTCATCATTTCAGGGAAAATTCCTTGTTGTGATGTAAGGGGATTAAATTGTTTAACAGTATACTCCCATACCTCGTATATTTGCACAATTTTGTATCCCTGTTTAACTGCTTCTCTTACTTCATCTATAACCCATGTTCCTAAAATTGACCTACTACGATTGTCATGAGAGCAGTCATCATTATTCATTTCCAAGCTACATGTTTGACAGCAGGAAAACATTAGCTTATTATTTTGATTTATAGGCAAAACCGAGTGATAGAGTTTTTCTGAAGAAAGTATCAATGTCTTTATTAATCCTTCAGTATCATTTAAATTTAATTTATTGCACTCAATTTGTCCAACATGAACTTTTGGATGACCCACTGGAACTTTTCCGTATTTACACACCCAAGGATATATTGAGTATATAATAATGTCTATATACATTATTTTCTCACCAGGTGCACATTTATAATATGTTCCTGTGTTTCCCCTTCTACCGCCATAAAACGTGTCACGTGGTTTTAGTAATATCAAACTTTCGTTCTCCAATTTTGAGAAAAATGTTTCGTATTCTTTTGATCTCATTTCGTTTCGAAATTCACACTCCCACTCATACAATATTCTACAAGTTCATTTTGGCGGTTAAAAGACTTGTTTTTATTTTCTTCATACCATTCAAGAAATTGTTTTTTTTCCGATACACTCATTGAATTATAACAGTAATATTTACGATCGGGTAACTTTCCATTACATTTTATATTGTTTTTACGATTAAACATATGAGGAAAATATCCTTTTTTCAAATTTGTGTCTAAATAAAACGCTTTCGGTAAACTAGATAACGGCATTGGAAAATAGTTTAATGAATCAATAAATTTCACATTATCTTACAGCATTAAAATTATCTTTGATCCCCTCATAATTAGTTTTGGTTTGATGATTGTTTTTTCTAAGATATATTTAATAAAAACTGATTATCAAATGCTTTTCCATTATGTGCAATAATTACAACTTTATCACATATTTTTCTTTGGTTGATTGTATATTCTAAAAACATCTCTGGCGAGCTTTCTGCGTTTCTTTTAGAATTGTTCTTTTTTTTTAGTATCCAATCTGTTTCGTGAGCTAATTCTTCTTCATCTGTTGAGAACTGCTTATGGTTACATGTTTCTATGTCTATTGGCTTAAATTTTATGCCTCTATTTTTAACCGATTCTGATTTCAGCTGATTATTTTTTTCTCTGTGTATTTTTACTTCATCTTTTAGCTCCTTACACAGTTTTTCTAATTGATGCATTCTTTCATGCATAGCTGAATCATAATGTTCTTTTTCTTTAACTTGGGGCGATATATTAGTTTCTATTCTATCTGTGTTTTTATATAACACTTGCATTTGTTGATCACTGACTTTTTCTGTGTTATTTAATTTTTCACTGCCACTCTCTGGTGACGTTTTACTAACTTCTTTGTTAATAAAATTATAATCCTTTTCAAATGGTTTTATTATTTTGCTACACATTTTTCTGTGACTTCCTTTAGCGGTCGTGAACGTGAGACTATAGAACTTTTTTTAAATGGGTATTTTAGCGAAGTAGTGACAGCCCCCCACTCTTTTTTTGTCTCTCTTTGGACGGGGAAAAATCATTATCAAATTCATCCAGAAAACAATCATTATGCGCGGCGAGTGATTCTGGGCGGATACCGGACTTGACACGCCGGTTCAAATCCCTCATCCTTTTTCTACTCATCTAGTCAACTACTTAAAAACTACTTAAAACTATTCAAAGACTGACCATTAATTTATTTTGAAATTTATTTTCTTTTTAGAGATATTTTTGATTTACCAATATTCCATAGGGAATTTTTGATAAATAAAAGATTTTATCCTAACATAAATCGATCGGTCCCGTACGTTTAAGTCTTCTTACAAAGTTTTGAAATAACCGAGAAACTACGAGATTGGCATGCTTAAACAACCGAGACTGGAGGCGTGAAGCTACCTTTTGTATCTCGTCTGTTGCGAATGGAATTTTCAAGTCCCTGTGACTGGCACTCACTGTGCTTCGTAGGACTTTATTTTGAAAAGTTTGAATTACTCTGATATAGTGCTTTTTAGCACAACCCCATAATTGAATACCATAGGCCCAGACTGGCTTAAGTATTTGATTATAAATTAAAACTTTGTTGTAAGTCGATAGCGAAGAAGTGCGCCCAATTAGCCAATACAGTTGCTTATATTTTAATTCTAATTCTTGCTTTTTTTTCTTCACATGTTCTTTCCATCTGAGTTTTACTTTTAGTGTTATACCCAGGTATTTTGCACTATTTTCCCAGGGTATTACAGTATCATTTATTGTCATTGACGGAGGAACATCTAGTTTTCTATTTGCAAAATTAACATGAATAAATTTTGCTTCAATAAGTTTAATTTTCCATCTTTTGCACCAAATCGATATTTTATTATTTGCTCTTTGTAACTTTTTTGTAGCTTCGTCAACGTTTTTATCCTTTGCCATAATGGTCGTATTATCTACAAATGTGGCTAGCGTGACTTAATCAGTTTGAGAAATATCACTTGTGTAGAGAACATACAATATTGGGCCAAGTACGCTTCCCTGCTGTACCCCAGCATTTACTTTTTTGATTTCAGAGTATTCTTGACCTTGTTGACCCTGAATTCTCTGTCTGTTAGATATGATGATATAATATCTATAATTTCTATTACTTCCTTTAGCGGTGGTGTACGTGAGACTTTAGAACTCTTTTTAAATGGGTCTTTTAGCGAAGTAGCAACAGACCCCCCCGCCTAAAGCAAATGGGAGCTAGCGTCCGAAGAGGTTGGATTTCCAAGATTATCTGGTCTGTCAACTGGGGTAATATTTCCTTTTCTTTTATTTGCTGCCATGTTTTCTGTCATTAGATTTTGGTGTTTTATGAGATTAAGGTGATAGTTGCATAAACCCATGGCTGGCTGGTACACTAGCTCTTTGGACAGTCAGACTCATTTATTATTAAGCGACTCACTTTGAGTGCTGACGCATGTTGTAGCCGCTTCTTTGAAGTACAGACGTTACTAAGAAACATGACAGAACTGATGAATCGTCATCTGTCATGCACGCCTTTTTGCGTTCTGTTTGCTGACCCAAACTACACTACCGGAGTTGGTTACCCGATCTTTCATAGGGTTGCTCAGCTTAACGGTGGAGGACAACGTGAAGGTAGCAAATTGGCGTTGAGTAGTAGTAGAGGCTGGGCAGATATAACTGGAGCCTATCTGCTGTATTGCGCATATATACTCCATATCCCTCCTGAACTATAGCTCCCAATTATAAAAATTTTTATTTTTCATCTAAGGGAATTAACTTTTATTTTTTCGATTTCATTCAAGAAAAAATAATATCAAATAGATGTTTGCTGTATGCGTTTATTTGCCGAATTTAAAAAGAGGATTTTTTAAATTGTTAGCGGGGATTTGGGGGTGGGGGTTTAAAAAATTTAAATTTTCATATTAAGAGTTAATATTTTGACGTTTTCAATATAAAAATATAAAAATTTTACTTTTTTGTATGTAATTAAAATTTTGCATTTACATATAGAAATTAATAAAAATGTTGACATTTACATTTAGAATCAATTAAATATTGGAATGAAAGATAAAACATGTATTTTTTGATTTAAAAAAGTGAAAAATAATTTTTTTTTCTTTTTCAATATAGAACTGTCAAAATTTTAATTTTTTGTATAAATTTAACATTTTGCATTTACATGTTGAAATTACTAAAAATGTTGGCATTCACAATTACAATCCATTAATTTTTGAAAGA
Organism: Poecilobothrus nobilitatus; assembly: GCA_947095535.1. Lineage (NCBI taxonomy): Eukaryota > Metazoa > Arthropoda > Insecta > Diptera > Dolichopodidae > Poecilobothrus > Poecilobothrus nobilitatus. The sequence goes on from OX352772.1 coordinate 144,697,188, forward strand.
AATGATAAAATATGTTTACTTTTTCATTTGAAAAAGTTAAGGTTAATTTATTTACGTTTTTAATATAAAGATGTCAATAATTTTTTATTTTATTTAAATTTGAATTATCTGGACTACCAAAAATTTTTTGTACAACCCTTTTTTTTATCATTTAAAAATTTCATTGTGAATTTGATACAAAAAAATGTATTACAGCAATACTTTTCAAATATCCATGGATTTATTAGACAAACGTCATTCAGCCATTAAGTATAGTACAATAATCCGTTTTTTGTATGGCTAAAATTTTAAAATTTGAATATTTCGGATAATCGAAAAAAAAAACCGAAAAAAGAGCACAGCCGGGTACACCAGTAAATTAAAGTCGGTTTTTGGCCTATTTTGGAGGGTCCGGGCCACATGGCCCTTTTTTTAAAACAGACTTAAAGTATACTTTATCCATTTTGTGCCCCATATCACAATATTTTGGTATAGGAGCAAAATCTCTATACAAAATATTCATAATTTTCATTTATTATTGGTTTCCTACACGTATTAATATTCTATTCATTCTGATTATTGGTTTGCTCCATGTTAAAAAAATCAAAACCTTTATTTATTATTGCTTTGCCCCTTGTGCAAAAAATGTCATATGTATTCATAGAAAATTCAAAAAAAAACCAAATATATTATGTATTCAGTATTACTATTAAGTAGAAAGTATTAAAGGCTTAGATGTAGTTAATGTTTTTAATAAGTATGCTCTTATAAGTTTGTAATTTATAAATTAAATAAAATTATATTTCAATATGGATTTAAGTAAAATTCAAAAACATGCTAATGTTGGTACACATGTATGTATATATTCAGTATCACTTTAACAGCAATAAGCATTGAACCACTGCTGGTTATATACAGCAGTGCGTAAAGAGAGAAGTGAAAAAATAAGATCCAAATTTTGGCAATTTATTGTGATAAAATAGAATTTTTCAACTTAAATCTGAAGGATCTTATTGTTCTGCAGTAGAAAATAATAAATGATATTATTTTTATAAAATTTGGAACATTTTTTATTAATTGTGGAAATCATTTTAAAAAATTTAATAAGTTGCATGTTCAAAATTGAGTTTTAAAACAGCTCAATTGAAATTGAAAAATACACACCCACTTCGATTCAAGTGCTTAAGCGCACTAAACTAAAAAATAAAAAATCTAAATCATATTTTTAAGTTTTATATCAACTGATCTGAATTTTTATATCAACATGCTACATTAATATAAATAAGTAATTCATTAATCTAATTTTAATAGGAAAAATTAAAAGATAAAAAGAAATTTCTTTTTTTTAATACAGTGCATGCCAAATATATGTAAGTGCAAAAAATGTTAATTATAAAGCAAAAGATGTAACTACAAGTATCAAATTCATATGTAAAAAAATTTAAAAGATTAAAAGCAAAAAAAAAATATCATTAATATATGAAAATAAATGAGTATTAAATTGAAAACTAGTTTAAATTTTATAATTATTTGTGTCTTATGATTAGAATTGACAGTAAGAGCATAATAAAAAATTTACATTAATATAAATACAAATACATAGATAGAACAACAAATATAGGTGGTTTATATATTATACGTGTCTAATAGTGCCTTTTTGATAGTTTTTTTTAAATGTATGTATAGGTAAGTTTTTAATTTGACTATCTATTTGATTATAGGATGTATAACTGCTATTAATTATTGGATCAAGTCCATGTAACCGAGCACCTAGTTGACATCGTAACTGATTAGCCGATCTTGTATTATAATTATGTATATCATAGTTTCTGATAATTTTTATATTTGATTTAATTTTTTGATTTTCTATGTTATTTATATGCATTATGCACTTAATTTTATTTATATACATTATGCACTTCATTTTAATATGCTATGTTTATAATGCATTTCATTAGTAGATATTCTTCTAGGTAGACCAAATAAATTCTTTATTGCTTTGTTTTGTATTCTTTGTAGTAATACTAGATTCTTATTAAATGTGTTCTCCCATATTCCTATACCGTATGTAATTGAACTTTGAAATAGGCTGTAATATGTAGACATTTTATTTTGTTCGGTACCCTATTTCCAGCTATTTTTCTAGTTTTAGCAGTAAGACCATCGATGTGTATATTCCATTTTAACTCATTGTCTATAGTTAGCCCGAGATATTTATATTCATTTGCAATTTTAAATTTACAACCATACTTGAATTTGTATATTTTTTTGTTTTATTAGCATAATTTTCGTTTTCTTGACATTAACAGTAAGTTTATGTAAGCACATCCAATTATGTATCTTAAACATATCATTATTCATCTTCAAGCTGAGATCTTGACAATCAATTTTCGAATTTTTTTGTCCATTTCACTCCGCAAGGGAACATAGGGCTTCCATTTAGCATCTCCATCTCACACGGTTTCCTGCTGATTTTTTTGCATTCTCCCATGTGAGGTTTCACTGGCTGATTTCGTTTATTATGGTGCGTCTCTACGTCTTGCCTTGGGGGTTCCACTTCATGGCCATGCGACTTTTGTTGTACTGATGTTTCCTTAGCGTGTGGCTTATCCACCTCCATTTTTTCTTTCTTAATTGCCTCAGTATGGGTTGCTCTCCTGTGAGTCTCCATAGATCTTCGTTGGTTATTCTGAGCGCCCAGAATATTCTGCAGATTATGCGCAGACAGCGGTTAGTGAAGACCTGTATCTTTTGAATCATGGTGTTGGATAACATCCATGTTTAGCTACCATACATTAGTACGGTTTTCACGCAAGCGTTGAAGATCCTTAATTTTGTTTTCCTTGAGATTCGGGTGTTTTTGCATACTTGGTACAATCGTCCGAATGATGCCCTTGGTTTGTTAAGTCTAATGTTCACATCCGCCTCCGCACCACCATCTGTAGACATTATACTACCGAGATAGTTGAACTGGTTCACGTATTCAACTGGTTTCAGCATGATGAGATGGTTGTTGATGCTGTTGATTTTCATCGCTTTAGTTTTGCTGAAGACAATTTAAAGGCTTACGTTAAGTGCTAACCTTTCAAGATGTTCTAGTTTGGACTGCATATCGCTAACCTTGTGTGCTAGCAGTACTATGCCATCTGCATAGTCTAGGTCTTCTAAGTGACGAGTGAAGCTCCATGTAATATCTCTTTTTTGTTTACAAACTTCGGACATTATATTATCTAGGACGATTGTGAATAGTAATGGTGACAATGGATACCCCTGTTTAACGCCGGTTTTAGTTTGGAAGGGCTCGTTGATGTTTCCGTTGTGAGTGACCGTCAATTCGGAATTTTCGTACAGCTCTCTTATTAGCCGGATTATTTTGCATGGTACGCCTTTCTCTTTTAATGCTATCCATATGTCAACTCTTTTTACAGTGTCGAAGGTCTTCCTTAAAATCCATCAATAGCAGGTAGAGGAGAGTCCGCCATTCAATCGATTGCTCAATGATGATCTTGAGCGTGTTTGATTGATCTACACAGCTCCTGTGGGGCGGACGCCTGCTTTTTCGTCGCGAATCTCAGGTTCAATTTTTCTAGTAATCTGCCTTGTATGATAGTTGCTATGATTTTGTACACTGTATTGAGGAGAGTGATTCCACGCCAGTTGTTACAATCTTTGAGGTAGCCTTTCTTCGGTAGTTTGACTATTGTACCCTTTTTCCAAGATGGCGTTTCATTTTTCATGCATCTATGATATGAGGTCTCAGAAGTTCGGCTGATGTATTTTGTCAGGCTTGTAGAATTTCTGCTGGAATACAATCAAATCCAGTTGCTTTGTTTCTTTTTAACTTGGTGATGGCCTCTTTGATTTCAGTCATAGTTAATGTGGAAGTGCTAATACGCAGATTGTTTGTGTTGTTTTCCGCTAGTGGTGTTTCTTCTGCTTCATTTATTTCAATATTCCTAATTTCTTGGAAATATTCTCTCCATCTTTTTGTTTGCTCTTGGGTATTTGTTATTTCTCTGCCATTTTTATCTTTTATGGGATGTGATGCTGAGATCTTTTGTTGGTGAGTTGATTCAGAATTTGATGGAGTTTTCTCATATCATTTAGTCCTGCAGCTGTTTCTGCATCTGAGGCGAGTTTTTCAAGGAATTTTGTCTTATCTCTTCTGGAGGCACGTTTTACTTTCTTTGCTAGCGCTTTGTATTGTTCCTTGGTGACAATTCCGCTTTCTAGCTTTTGCTTCGTCTCTTGCCTCTGTGATATGAGGTCCCATGTGTTTTCAGATATCCATGGCATTTGTTCTCTTTTTTTTGTGCCGAGTTTATTTCTCGCAATCTCATAGACGACTTTACTAACTTATTCCAATCTTGTTCGTTGTTTAGGTATCTTTCTCGAATTGTGGTTATCATGCTGCTTTTGGTGTGAGGATGTTGAAGGCTCCGGAGATTTAACTGTTGTTTACTGCTGTGACTCTGTTTGACGCATTTCAATTTTAATCTGATGTCGCTTATGATAAGTTCGTGGTCGCTATCTATGTCGGCTCCCCTTTTATTTCGCACATCTAGCATCGAACTTCTCCATCTTCTACTTATACATATATGGTCTATTTGGTTATGTATTTTCCCATTTGGTGAGGTCCACGTGTATTTGTGAATTTCCTTATGGGGGAAGATAATGCCGCCAAAGGTCAGTTGAAACGTTTGACATGTCTCGATAAGTCTTTCTCCGTTTTTGTTCCTTATTCCGCCTCCATGTTTTTCCATTATGTTTTCTAACCCAAAATTTTGATTTCCCACTTTCGCATTTAAGTCGCCCATTAGAATCTAGATGTCGCCTTTCCGGATAGTGTCAAGAGTATAGGTGAGCTGTTCATAGAACTCGTCTTTCGCTATATCATCGACATCTTCTGTTGGTGCATAACATTGTACTAGGGAGATATTTCTAATTTTATATCGGAAACGGGCTATAATAATTCTATCCGATACGGCTTTCCAGCTATGCAGTGAGTTACGCATCCTTCTAGGTATTATTATTCCCACACCATTTGTTCCACCTATTTCTTTATCATCAGATTTCTATACAACAGAATGTTTCCATTAGCCGTGATAATTTCGCCATTCCCATTCCATCTAATTTACGAATACACTATTGCAATATCATCTGCATAGATAATTGGCTTGCCATTTAAGTTTAACTTGGAAAAGCTGCTTATATAATAGGAAAACAAAAATGGTCCTATAATTGGCTTGCCATTTAAGTTTAACTTGGAAAAGCTGCTTATATAATAGGAAAACAAAAATGGTCCTAGCGATCTTTCTTGGATAACACCGAAATCAATGTTTTTAGTAGAACTTCTTAGTACGTCACATTCTGTGTATTGCTCGCTATCTTGTAAGTAACTTTGACACCATTTGAAATCTGCATTCGTTACTTCACACTGAAATACCACTCTTAAAAGAGAGGATCTATCAACAGAGTCAACAACTTTTTTTTAGTTCCAAAATACGACGCTTACTTTATTTCCTTTACTAACTTCTTCTTGAGTAAGAGTAATTAGAAAAATAAAGTAAATCGAAAATTGCTGCCGTTGTATTTGACTCCTTTGTAAAGCCGTATTGACGTTGGCATATTTATTTGTTTTTTCTCTAAGATATTCAGTCAGTTGAATGTTTACAAATGTTTCTATTATCTTACTAAATACTGATGCAATAGAGATCGGCCTATAGTAGTAGTATGGATATGCCGGTTCTGGTGCAGGAGGAGCATTTTTAAAGCTTTTAGTCCTCCTAAAAGTATGCAAAAAATTATTTGCATACAATCGTCCAAAAAGTATGCAAAATTAGTAAAAAGGATTGTGTCTTTGATATTTTTAATTTAAAAAGTGCTGAATATTTTAAATTAGGATAAAAATATGAAAAGTTTTTAAAGTTTGGTTTAAAAATTTTAAAGTTTGATTTAAATACAAAATTATTATTAATGAACATTAAAGTTTGGTTTAAAAATTTCAAAGTTTGGTTTAAATACAAAATTATTATTAAAGTTTAAACATATTTACCAAAAATTAAATTTACATTCTATTATAACAATTTGAGTTCTCCTAACCTTATGCAAAAAAAATTAGTAGGATGAAGATATGAAAAGTTTTCAAAGTTTGGTTTAAAAGTTTTCAAAGTTTATTTATTATTCTAAATTTAACTTTGTGGTTACTACATCAGTTATATTTTAATTTGTAATTTAAAAGGCTTAAGCTATAGTGCTGAATATTCTAAATTAGGTTGAAAATGTGAAAAGTTTTTAAAGTTTGGGTTTAAAAATTTCAAAGTTTGGTTTAAATACAAAATTATTATTAACAAAGGTTAAACATATATACCAAAAGTCAAATTTATATTCTATTATAACAATTTAAGTCCTCCTAACCTTAAGCAAAAAAATTAGTAAGGTAAAGATATGAAAAGTTTTCAAAATTCATTATTATTAAAATTTAAACTTTAATAATTACTTGAAAAAAAAGTTTGATTTGAATAGGTACATGTAAGAAATGTATACAAAATAATTTTAAATGAAATGTTTTGTTATAATAAATATATTATTTATAAAATAAATAATAAAAGTTTGAAATATAATGAAATATTATGAACTTTTAGAAGTTTTATAGTTAAATTAATCAGATAAATTTGAATTTTGTCTAAACTTTTACTGTCAATTTATATATTTTTATATTTAAGAAACGTTTTTTATTTGTCTCTGGTTTTATTTAAAGCTTAAAAACTTCGCTAAGCTAAAAATTTTGTAATAATAAAAAACAAGTTTGTTCCTGTTGGTTTAAATAATATATTTTTTTTCTTTTTATTCATCGTTAAATTATATTTTTTTTTATTAAAACTAAACTAACAAAAACTTGATTTTTTTTTTTTACAATTATTGCTCAATGCCCCCAATAATGCCCCCAAGCATATATGTTGCTTGGGGGCATTATGCCATTGAACAATAATGCCTACTTTATTTAAATTCTACTACTACTTTATTTAAATTCTGTGTATAAATTGTATGTAAATGTGATCTAAATATTTTCATTTCTCTTAAACAAACTTCATTTTTTAACAAACATTTTTTATAGTTATCTAACGTTAAATTATTGACAATATATTTTTTTATTCCTTTTGCTTTTTTAACAGTTTTATTTTCATGTGTTTGAAGAAAATACATTTTAGATTTTAATCCTATAAATTCAGAAACAATTTTTCCATTAAATTCATCTTTAAAAAGATCAAGAACTTTTTTATTCAATAGAGGGAAATTAAGTAAATTGTCAGATGGATAATCGGATGTATCAAAACGTTGTGGTATATCACTGTATATGTCAGCGTAAAAATCATCTGTCTGTATAGTGTAAATAAAACTGTCAGTGCCTGTGTAATTTAAAAAAACTTTACTGCCATATTTAGGTTTAATGTAATCATAATGAAAATCATACATAAGTATTTTAGATTGTTCTAGTACTGTAAGTCCTAAATATATAGGTTTATCATAATATACATTTGTATGATTAAGCTGAATGGCTATCAAGTTTTCAGTGAATCTAGAGTGACTATGATAATTTGGTTTTTGGTTTTTAATACTCGTGCACCTAAATGTCTTCCTTGACTTTCCCAAGAGCTAGCTATTTTAACATTTTTTATTTTATCTACATTTTCCATGGTTTTACCGAAAACGGCATTATTCATTAATTTAAAATAATCTTTTTCGAAAGCATTTTTAACCGAACTGACCTTTGTGAGTTATTTAAATCAATATATTTTTTTAACCAATTCCTTTGTGTGAATTTTAGCACTCTATAAATTTTCTTAAGAATTAAACCGTTTAGAAGACACTGTTTTAAATTTCGATAATGGATTATGTATTTGTGTTTGTTTGTTAAGTCAACTAAGAGCTTGGCAATTTTACCTGTTGGTGGAACTTTGTTTTCAGCACAAAAAGGAAAATCATTGTGCAAATCATGTAAATGTTGTGGGTAATCTAAATCCACTTCTAAAACGTAACCAGTTTCCGAATCATCAGCAACTGAAAGCACATCAATATTTTCAGTAACGTCAACAAAATCTTTATGTGGTAAATATTGGATCATTGTCCATCCATATAAATTGTTAGCGTTTTCATATACTATGTATCTGGAAGGTTCGTTTCTTTTATAAGATTCTCCCATGAATTTATTATTTGCCACTGAATGTCTAAGTGAGCACTGACTAATTCCACCACGTATCCCTTTTTTAAAGAAATTATACATATCAATATCAGTTAATAATTGTAATTTGATATCTGTGTATTTTAACATAGCTGCCCATGACAAACCTGGGGTAGTATAAAAATTTGCAGAATCTAAAGAATAGATTTTGTAACATATTTTTCGAAAGTTTTCAAAAACATCAGTCAAAATAAGCACATCTGTTTTAAGGTAAAGTTTTAAATAGTCCTATAAGTTTTGACAATCAAATGTATTCCATACATTAATGGCATGAAGGTAGTCTTCATCAGAACATGATGTGTTTGTCATATGATTGGTAAAAGCTTCTTGTGAAGATAAACTTGTTTCGTCAAGTCGTTCAATGGAATTTAAATACTCATAGGGAAAAATTCCCTTTCAAGTCATAAGTTTAATTTTTTCATTATTATTGAATTGTTTTTTTATATGAAAGAAATCGTTTTCATTTAAATTTTTAGATAAAGAATCAAGGCTAGAAGCCATAAATCTAAAGCTATCGAGAAAACGTAAATAAAATGAATGATTTTTATCTATTGTAATTTTTTTAGATAATGAAATATAACGTTCTTTATTCAATGGAATGACACCAATATGTCCATTCACTTCGTTTAGTTCTTTAAATAAAAGATGGCAATCATAACCGGAAAAATTGTGAAAAAATATAGGAAAAAAATTTGGCCGCCTATATAATAAATTACATTTAGAATGAGCGGGTCCTCTATAATTACCAGTAAAGTGACAATAGTCTCTAATTCTATCATTAAAAGCTAAGTCTATCATTAAAAGCTTGTTGAAGGCATAATTGGATTAGAACTGCATGTTGCAATAGGTTGTAAAATACTCTCAGCATCAGCATAAATAACAAAAGGTGTTTCTAATTGTTGTTGATAATTTTTAAACTCGAGTGTATTTTTCTCAATAGATGGAAGTTTTGTAACGACTTTATTGCACTCAATTTTATGTAAATCACGCTGTTGTAATGTATGAAAATGTTGCAAACACATATTACAAATATAAATTTCATGTATATGTTTTGTTACAGAACTACTTATTAACCTTGATAAATTTTTAATATAAACAAAATGAATTTTATCATCCTTTTCCAATAGCAATAAATTTACATGGTATTTTTTTTCTGATTTTGTTAAATAGAATGGTCCTACAACCTCATATTTTTTATGAATAACTTCCAGTCCAAACAAATTAATACTTATTTCACTATTTAGTTCTTCAAATAAATTTAACTCGTTCAATTTAGCTGGAAATTGCATAGTGCTAAAATTAAGCTGTTGTACATCACCAAACTCTAGCTCGACTATGGGTAGAGAAATATTATTAAGTTTATATGAAGATGTTTGTTCAGCATTTTGAATGCAAGTTTGTAAAGCTGATACTAAACACCACTTGAAACAGAAGTTGTCTTTCTTTTGAATATTAACGCATGCTTTTTTGTCTTCTATGTTTTTCGGTAGTTTAATATAACTAGACACACGTATTGGTTCAAATTTATTGATATTTATTTCAATATGTAAAATCCTGATTAACGCCCAACCACTGTCTTTTTCTTGGAAGTTTTCTGCTTGTTGTTGAATAAGTTCTTTAGCCTTTTCAAAAAAATCATTAAGATCATCTGCTTGTGTAATACTAAACATTCGAGTTTGAAAAGATTTGATTGATATGTTTTCAAACTCTTCTTCTGTTGGCTTTATATATTCACCAAAAAGCTCAAGATTTACTTTTGTAGCGTTGTACTTTTTTAATGATTGCATCAATAATTCAATTATATCGGTCTGAGCCTTTTCCAGAATGTTTGATGGGTTTAGTATGCTTTCATCATCATTATCTCTAATAAACGTTTCTATTCTATTTTGAAAACATTCATCAATATGTCTAACATTGGATCTAATTACTTCTGCTGCATTACTTTTATGTTTATTTGTTCGGATGTGGTAGTTCCACAAAGTGGTAGTAACGTTTGATTTGTACTTACTGCAAAATTTTACATTTTCCAAATTTTTTTGATGTCTCTTTTTATATCTTAATAAATTATCATTTCTATTAAATGATTTTTTACATATTTCACAATTATGTTTTAATTGTGTTTCACATTTATGTCTTTTTAAATTGTCAGATCTTGTGAGCACTTTTTCACATTTATCACATTGCAATTTAATTCTTTTGTTTTCTGAACTCATTTTTATTTTTTTTTTTTTTTTTAGTGTCCTTTTCTTATATTAAAACAATATTAATTTAATCTATAAATGACTTTAACTTAGTCTTAAATTTAGTGATTTAACACGTAAACTGAAGAAGTTAATTGTGTATATATACAAATTTTTCTAATTCTATATAGATAAACCGAAACTAACTTGATTGCATAATTTGAATGTATATATATATATAACATATCAGAACATAAAAGGAATATTGAGTTTTTCTAATGAATTACTACAATGTTGCATATTAATCAAATTATTACAAAATTGAAACTATATACCAATAAAGTCATGATGTGGAAAATTGCGCTTGCACTTTTCATAATAGATGTCAAGGTATTTAAGATATACACAAAATTTTTTATATTATTTTATCATAACACTATATAAAAAAGTGAAAGGAATATTTAATTTAAACTTCCATATGTATATTTGCAAAATTAATTTGTGTAAATAATATCTAATGAATGCAACAAAGTTGCAGGTTTTTTTTTTTTTTTTTTAGGTAGTTACGTTTTCTAACCACAAAATCAATAATCAATATAAATTAATGAAACAACAACAACTTGACAAATACATAATTTATGCTTTATTTAGTATATAGAAATACTCTGTTAAATTATAAAATAATAATAATAAATATGTACTAACCAATGTTGCATCATATTAGAAAAAAAATTTACTAAATAAAAAATGTGTTGTCTGGGACATGTGCGTGTGTGTGTTTATGTGTTAAAAGTTTTAAGTATGTTAATAACACACATATGTTTAATGAGTCAAATGAATGTGCAACAATGTGTAAATAGTCAAATCAATGTTTTTTTTTTTTTTTTTATAATGTCTTTCAATGATGTTTATGTCATTTTATATTTTATTTTAATAACAACTAATTTATACATTGAAAAAGTTACAACAGGTATTGCATAATAAATTCATAAATATTTAATGTGTAATATTTGGTGGTTAGATGTGTGTTCATTATAATTACAAATAAATTGATATTCGATACAAGAAAAAAAAAAAAAAATTAATGATATTATATCATGTTAAAAACATATAGTAGGTAGGGAGGCATGATTTTCTCCTTCTTCTATAATATTTTACAAATGTATATAAACTGATGTTAATTAACTTATTTCAAAAAAACAAAATCAGTTCATATTGAAAAAAACTACAAAAAATAAAAAATGGTAAGATTTTTTTTTCTTATTCTTATTCTTAAATTAATTCTATATTATTTTCTATATCTATTTACATATATATATATATATATATATATAATTTTGCAGGCTTTTATTGAAAACTTAATTTCGTTGGGGAAGGGTGAAAATGAACCATACCGAAACATTGATTTTTTGATAAAAGATAAAATGTATGAGGTGGTATCTTGGAGATTTTTAGATACGAAAAGAGGGCAAACAGTGGTACTATGTGAAGTGCAAGACCCATCGAGCAAGGAAATCACTATATTTTTCATGCCAGAGCGATTCTCCAAAAAGGTAACAACTCAGTCACAATTGACTGAATTAAATAGTACTTATTTTTATTTTAAATTTACGGGACGTGACAAGGACAGATGGAATATGGCATTGTTTGATCTTATTCCTGCTGCAGATATAAATTCTCAAGAAAAATTATTAAAATAAAAATATATATATATATATTAGTAATTTTGTTTTATTTTTTTTTATTTATCCCCTATTACTACCCATAAGCATCAATGTCTTATTTCAGCAGGAGCGGCTCCGACAACGGACTTCCGGAAGACCGGCTCCGACATCAGACTTCCGGAAGACCGGCTCCGGCAACGGACTTCCAGAGGACCGGTTCTAGAAACAGACTTCTGGAAGACCGATTCTGGCAACGGACTACCGGAGGACCGGTTCCGGTAACGGACTTCCGGAAGACTGGCTCTAACAACGTTCCCGGCTCTTGGGATCTAGCACCCGAGTGCCCGAGCGCCCGGAGGGGCTGAGGGTCCAGGGCTGCGACGGACCTCATTGCCATGTCTCCGGGTCAACTGTTGCCAGACTTTAGCGTTGATTTACAACAAATAAACATTAAAAAAAAAAAATAATAATAATAATAATAACAATCTTTAGGTATCCCCCCCAGCACCAGATGGTTGCTGAAATCAAAAGTATAAATAAAATGCTAATGCTGTTGCTACTATTGTTTGCTATTACGCTATTGGTTTATTTTAATATATACGAGTAGTAAAGAATAAAAAATGAACAGCAGCAACAACAACAACAGCAGCAGCAGCAGGAGGACTATAGTTAATTTACAATTTGTTATTGGAAATAATAGAGAATATTTTTTAAAAGAATTTTCTATGATATCTGATGGTTCTCTTGTACCAATGCTATTTATGTTTAAAGCACCATATTAATTTGAAGAATTAAATTTTGATGCTAAACAACAAAATGAATATAACAAAAAGAAAATTAATATGTTGGACTGGAATGATGGTTTTATAGAATATCTACAATTAAAAAATATCTCAGAGAAACATTTAACATCATTTGATATCATTTATGTGAAAGGTCTTAAAAAAAACAATTTTTAGATAGGTTTTTTTCAAATTCAATAGTAGAAGTTATCAATTTAGATAAAAAAATTCCACCTCTACAAAAACTAAGGAATTTCATCACCATTTGTCCCCACCATCAAAATACGGAAAATTTGCAAAGATGTGCTGTAAAAAATTTCCTTAACATAAATAGCAACACCACCATAAGATTTTGCACGATTCGAAAAAAAAGCAGTGTAACTCGGTAAATTAAAAAATTTGTTCTCTGATTCATGCAACTATATTTCCGACAAAAAATGTATCTCATATTCAAAACTATTAACCAGAATTTCTAAATCGTATAATTTATTTCTAATTTCTAATTTAAATTTCTTAAAGAAAATATAATTATTAGTATAAATTTGCCTATAAGAACGTGTACATGTGACAATAATTAAATGTATAAGATAGGTTATAGTTATTTTTTTTTTTTATTATAGTGAAGATTAATATAGAAATTTCATTTATATGTAATATTTTAGATAATAATATTGTAAAAAATGTATTTAAATTTAAGTTTAAAAGTGATACCAAAAATATTAAATGTAAAAAAAAAGCCAAATAAAAAATTTAAATGCATAGTGAAAAATAGAATGTTTGGAATAAAATATGTATATTTATGAATTTTTATGTGAACATATATTTTTTTCTTTCTTTTGTAGGTTAATTTATTTAAATATATAAAACAGGTTATTGTTATTATTTTTTTTCTTGTCATAACCATAATTATTGTTGTAAAATTTATTGTAAATATTATAAATAATAATATTAAAAGAATAAGTGAAAAAAATTGGTTTAACTGATTTAAATGTTGTATAAAAAATAACAAATGTGCAAAAAAGTAAAATAAAAAATGTAAATTACAATTGAAAAATATGTTGTTTAAATAAGTATATTCATAATACCTTTTTTTGCCATTATAGGTTAGTTTCTGGACAAAACTACATTTTATATAAATCTGCCGATATGAAAGTGCATCAATCAAAGTAAATATGTGGTTAAAATATGTAATTGTCATTTTTTTTTCACGAACACAATTGATATCATAACAATTTTTTGAAAAAAAATTAATATTATAAAGATAATAAAACTGAATGTAGAAAAGTTATTCAATTCTAAAATTGAAATAAAAATATTGAGTCTTGACAAAATTTCAATAAAAAATTTAAATTTATAAAAAAAAATAAAATGTTCAAATGAAAAAAAATGTGAAACAAAATTTTTAGATTTAAAATATAGTAGAATTTTAGTTCATAATAATATAGATATGAAGTGATCTATTAAGAATTCTATACTTAATTTTAATTTCATTATGATCACACAATTTTGATAATTTATTAGAAAATTTTAAGAAACTTTCTAATGAAATTGATGTCATTGTGACTGGAAATTCTAAACACTTTACCTTTATTGTCAGCGCGCAGGAGAATCATGCTGTCTTTGACCCAAAGATATTGAAATTTCTCGAATAATTTAATCTTTTTTGCCTCGCGATACAACTGGGATTGTAATGGTGATAAATGATGACGAAAAAAAATCTCCTTACTACCTTCATTTTGTAGATTTAGTTCAGCTGTAAAAAGGTGTTTTTTGCGTTTTTTCATCATTAATTCGTTCTTAGCATTTTCCGAATTCATTTCAACAACATATAATGGATTACGATTTTGATTTTGATTTGGTTCTGTGGTTTCACCTTGACTGATTCGATAAATTTTCTTGATATCATTACTCGTAATGTTAGCGCCAATTTTATTTGTAATATCAAGAAAAGTGGACACTGTTTGATCTTCAGTAAGCATAGGAACACCAGCCAAAATAATATTATTTTTGTTTCTCTTTTGGTATTTCTCATCAAGCAACATTTCTAATTTATTTAGTTTGTGTTCAAGTTCAGAAGATCTATTTTCAGCAGCATTTAATCGCTTTTTAAGTGACTGGTTCTCCTTAAGAATTTTGGTGGTTTGTTTAATAAAATCATTCATTTGAAGACCAATATGTTGTTGTGACTTGCTTATTTCGCTGACAACCGTACCCATAGTTTTGAGATATATTGCCATTTTTTTCAAAGTGCAGTTTTTTAAATCGAGAGTTGAAAGTAGATCTGCAGCATTACTAGAACTCTCAATGCAAAATTTTTCAGATGACTTATCAATTTGGTTGTTAATATCGTCTTCATCACCTACTTCAATGACTTTGTCTTCTTCTTCAACTTCTTCAATAAAAGAATTACTTGGAATTTTCACTATTTCTTTTTTTTTATTGTTATGCTTTGGCATTTTTTTGTTTATTTTTTGTTTTTGTGTTATCATTTCAATAGAAAAAGAAATTGACTTTCTACTTTTTTTCTACTTTTACTCGGGTTAACAATAAAAAATCCTTTATAAATTAAAATTTTTTTTTTTCCTTTATAAATTAAATTTTTGTTTTTTTTTTTTAACAATGTATAGAAAGTGATTCAGCGTATTGATTGCTCAAAACAGCGACTTTTTTAAAAATTTTAAAAATTTTTATTTTCCGCTTAAAATTTTTGACCTGTTCCCTTTAACAGTCAGGGTTGAAGCTTGTTGACTCCATTTTATTTTTTTTTAAACTGATGGAATATATATTTAAAAAATTTATATTTATATTTAGTTCGAAATAGTTTTCTCAGTTTTATTTTCTTTTTTTATTTTTCTTTTCTTTTTTCAGTTACATCGCATCGATAAATATACACAACAATATTGGCCACAGACTGATGTAAAGTCACTTTGTAAACGTTTATTGTTGAAAATAAAACATTTTGATTGATTTTGTAGAAATTTCACAATCTCACTGTGGAATGGTGGATTTCCAAATGAATCAAAATATTCTACACAGCCTTGAACTGACACAAAAATTGCTAGCCAATGTGTTCCTTTTTTAGCAGAAGTGTCGGTATTTATTACTAAAATACCAGGTTTTGAAATATTTTTCGGTATTTGATCAACAGCAAAAACACCTTTATATAGTTTTCTGGTTGCACTATTACTTTTCAACATTTTCTCTATCTGAAGTGTATTCATTATTGTTTTGTAAATGAGAAATATCAATTAGTTGAGTATTTCCATTTATGTATGCTGTTAAAAATTCAACTTTAAGTTTTCCATTTGTCAACACTATATCGAATTTTCCCAATAAATTTATTAAATTATTAGTTGTTTTGTTGTTGTCCATATGCCGAAAAGAAAAATTGTTGATTTCTGTTCTTTTTAAATCTCTGGTTGGGAATTTATACTTTAATTCTTTTGAAATAGTTTTACATTTTTCTTTTATTCCAACCACAACAAGATTTTTTACAAATATTGTATTGTTATCATCCGTACAGAACGATAAATCTACTATAGCACATGCCATTTTTAAGTGAGGTGAAAGGGTCGCCTGAACTTCCTTTTTATATGTTTACGTAAACGTTACGATTTTTATCAATTTCTATATTAGCATCAAATTCTGCAAACACAATACATGTTAATGTTGAAGTTAATGGAGAACTCAGTCTTGCTTCAATCTTTACTTTACCCTGGTTTAATAAACTTTGACATGTATCTGTTCCCGAGCCGTCTGCTGATAAATCAAAAGCCAGTATTGTATAACTTTTTGAAAATAGTTCTTTTGAAATTTGATGTCCTCTATCAGAATGATGTATACCTGTTCCGCTAAATAATGTTAAATATGCACGAGAATTGCAAAGATTATTCAATGTAAAATTTGTTTCAATTGCAGAGTTTGGTGTAGGCACTCCATTCACATATAATTGAAATTGTGTGAGATTTTGATGATTGAAATGGTATGGATTTTTTGATCTTTTACCATTGAAATTTTCATTATTAACCATACAAAATACTAGAGCTTTTGGTATTTGCCCTATAAATATATTATCCAATGATATGTTGGAAGTGTTAGCTGGAATTGTAAATGTTTTGATTTCACTTCTTGTATAAAAATATTTCGCGTTAGCCTTTTCCAATACAGTATTATGTGGTATCAATATGCTAGGATTAATTGTTAAATGTTTCATGTATAACATAACTTCGAGAATTTTTAAATAGCTTTCATCGGCATCGTTAAAGAAAATAAAAAAATCTTGTTTCTTTAAATCTTGTTTAAAATCTTGTTTAAAATCTTTCTTTTCTTGTTTCATTCGAATGTCAACATTATTTAAAAGTAATTTAGAAGTATTGAAGAAATCTACAAGTAATTTTCCCATTAATTCTAATATTGCAGAATTATTGTATGATTCTTGTCTTGATTTATAACCAGAATTGTTAAAATCATTTACATTTGGTTTATCCAATTCCCAACCAGATGCTTCCAGATGTGTTTGACTGGAATCTGTACCATAATTTAGTAAAGTAGTTAAGTATGCTTTATAATGGTATAAGGAGTCTGAAGGAGTGATGTTTTTTCCATTTAGAGTTACATTACATTGTTTAATTAAAGAGTGTAATAAATTATTTACAACACTCGATTGCGGAGCTGCCCTTGCTTCATTTCCGGTTCCTATTTTATCGTTTGCACTCCAAACTGATCCATCTTTTTTTAATATTTGAACTTTAAATTTGATATAGGTTGAGGATAAATCCCGATATGTATCTCCATTTCCTAGTGAAACAAATTCAATAGTTGACGATGATGCCTCTAAAGAAGCTAAAGGATTGTATGCTACCTCTTCTGAACGCAAGATACTTGTTTGTACGGGTAATGACGCAAAAAGGTCAAGTTCAGATTTCATACATTCTATTTTTTAATTGAATATATCAGAGGTTTTAATATGCTTTTTTCGTCGTTTTTTCGACTTCAAATGTGTCTTTTTAGAAATTGCTCGTCTTTTTATAGTTCTTCGTCTTTTTATAGCTCTTCGTCTTTTTATAGCTCTTCGTTTTCCACCATACATCGAATGCAGTTGGTTAACTACTGATTTTCGTAAATTTTTTATGCTGCCTTTGCTTTGATCAATTACAGCTTCTTTTATGTTTGCACCAGATATCATTAAAAATATTTTTACCTGTGTTGACAGCCTCTTTTTTAATTAAGTCCCAACCTGATGTAAAAACGGGCTTTAAGTAACGAATTAAACTTCCAACTATATTTCCAAAACCACGACCTTTTTGTATAGCTGGATAAAATTGTAATAAAGGTCCAATATTGTTGATTCCTCCACCTACTTGAGAGGAATAACATCTCACGTAAGCTCTTTCCATGTTTGACGGGATATCATATTTGAGTAGTAGTATTTATATTGTTTCAATTCAGGAGCAATCAATGCTTTTTAAAATGTAATACAATTTTTGTTGGATAGTAACTGGAAACAAAAATTTATTCCATCACCGTATTGATTGCAAATTTTAATCGCTATCGTTTCAAAACAATTTTTTCTATAGGTATGTAATGGACATTTTCAAATTCAATATTTGTAGGTATTCTACAATTTTCTATGTTGATAGCTCTCAATGCACGCACTTTGCTACTTCTAAAAACAGATGATTCAACTATATCTGAATAAATCATCACCATTCCATTCAATTCATCTTTATTATTAGCAACAGCTAATTTGAATAGTTCAGGTAATTTTATTTTGAAATTTTTTATATTTTTTTTTTGTTGAAATAATTCAGTTAATAATGTTTTGATATTATAACTGTGATAAACTTTTATATAGAAACTATCTTCATCAAATGTCTGCGATATTCGTATTAAATCACGTCGGTTAGATTCTGACACTTTTTTAAATGTTACATCATCATAATTTTTAGGAGTGGAGATATATGTCAAAACTTCATTAAAAAATTCTTTGAAAACTTGGTTGCGAGTAAATCCCGGATTAGGAGTTATATTTTTAATAAGCGTTGCTAAAAAATTAAATTTCCAATCATCCAAATGTAATTCCGAATCGTTATATGAATAATATGTGTAACCTATAGATTTGGTTACTTTGATTTTTTCAAGAGGTTTTTCATTGTTTCTTATGTAAACATTATATTGCCCAATATTGATAAAAGCACATTGCTCTTTGTTAAATTATTCTGTTTGTAGGAAATCGTTCAGATATATTTCTGAAAGACCAACTTTCCAATTTCCATTTCTTAAATCAAAGTGAATAGGTAATTTATTTTCGAATGAAGCTAAAGTGTTGTCTGGAAATAGTTTTAGATTATCATTGCTAAACAATGTTACATAGAAGTCATCTTGACTATCCATCTTTGTTAAATTCTTCTAAAACATAAAATGTTGCACTATTTATATGTTGTCCATTCCGGTGTTGATGAAGTTCTTAGTTTTGGACTTCTTAGTAATGGTTTTAGTTTTCGTTTTTTTGTTTCAGGAAACTGTTAGAGTATAGTTGAGGATATTGTACTGCCGGCCGATCTTAGTGTCTTCTTCTTTTCAGGAGATGGTACAGCAACGGTAATTACATCACCACTCGGTGTTTCAAACATTCGATAATCAGAGCTTAGAGATGGTCTTTCCACTAATTTTTCATCTTTCAACATTTCAGTTCGAGCTAATTTTTTAAATGAATTTTCATCATCCAAATCGTAATGTGTTAAATCGATATCCATATCTGAATGTTCTTTTTTAGGGTCATATTCAAACACATCATCAGTAACTAAAGGTACAAAATTGGTCTGTGTTGATATTGATTTGTATTTAGGAAATTCAGTTTCTGTATATGCATTTCGTTTAGAAAAGAATTTTGTTTGAGTACCTGTATCAAATGTAAGATTATTAGCCTTGTCTGGTAATCTTTTTGCTTGTCTTTTGTTAATTCCATATTTGAGGAGGTTTTGACGGTATAAGTACCATTTTTGCAATGGTTTTAAATTTTTATCATATAAAACTTTTTTCATTTTTTGATCTAATATATCCAAATTTTTATCATCTTGAAATAATTTGCTAAATTTTGAAAATATTTCTGGTGACATAACAATCATTCGCTGCATTATGTCTTACTGAGCAATTTTCCTATTACACCAGATAATATAGTTCCTATTAAAGTTGGCAAAAATCCACCATGTTGAACTAAAATTTTTCGTTTGGCTTTTATACTCTTCTTTGCACAGGCTAGGAATCTTAATTGTTTTTTATGTTTTTTTAATTTTGCTTTTTGTGCTGGTGTTATTTTATTATTTCCATTTAATATATTGATTGCAATTTCAGCAATAGTTTTTATAATGTCATCATCACAATATTTAAGAATATTTTCACGAAATTTCTTCTTGTTGCACTTTCCTAGTACATGTAATATTTATTGGTTTTTCTTCAATCGTTTCATATTTTTGACAACTATTGTTCAAATCACCCGTATCGCAAAAGCATATACAATATTCTTTTGAAAAAATATTAGTTCTAATACGAAATAAGTTGTTAATGTCTTGTGTTAATTCCAACACAATATAACCATGTGGTTTTGATGTTGACTCATTATATACTTTCAAGAAATCCTTTATATTTTCTGTATATAGTTGTCTAGCAAAAGGAAAAATCTGCGATTTGTCTCGAGGGTTTTTGAAAAGCACTAAATATTTACAATTTAATGAAATATCTCTTGAAAATTTCCGCTGATGAAAAACGTTTTGCGTTAACAATACAATAGATAAATTACGATGGTGCGAACCTTTAGTAAATAGTTCGCATACTTGTTTATTTGCAGAATCTAACATTAAGTCATAAACAACCTAAACCTAAAACAATTAAAATAGGTATATTTTCATTCCCACTAAACTCTTTACGAATACTATATCAGGAAAATCTATATTGTTCGGAATAGCAGAAATTTCTGGGTTACACCATTTTATTGTTGCAATTTTCGGGTAAATCAATCTGTTAATATTTTCAATTAAATTACACACAAATGTTGTTTTTCCACATCCAGATGGTCTTGCTATCATCATTGTAAATGGATGAATAAAATTAATCATTTTTGATCTGTCTCTGATGAGAAACTGAGTTTAAAATACAAATTGAAAGTTAATATAAAAGCAGCGAACATATTCTTGGTACATTCATTTTCAATTATGGAAGTAGAGGAGTTCTTAAATATATATTCCTCCGTCTTATTAAATGATCATAAGAAACTAATATTACATCTATTTAAACACATTAAAAATTGTTCTGGAGTAAATAAGTATACTTCAATTCATGTTACTCATTTTGCCCTTTGTCCATGGGCATATGATAATTCTACTTCTGGACCAGACACATGTCAATGTCATACAATAGAAAATTATAGAATCACTTTAGAGAATTTAATTAAATGGTATGAGAATAATGTCAAGGTTACAAGTTGTGTCAGAAATTCATAGAGGTTCTAGAAGAAAATTTACACGAAGAAAATTTATTCAAAAGGGTTTAAATGATACTTGGCAAATTGATTTGGTTGAAATGATTCCATATGCAAAATTCAATAAGGGATATATATATTTATTAACAGTTATTGATACATTTTCCAAATTTGCGTATGTTGAACCGGTTAAAAACAAAAGCGCTGATAATGTTTTAACCGCAATGAAAAATATTTTTAAGAGTGCTGGTAAAAAACCAAAAAATTTACAATCTGATCAAGGTACGGAATTTTTCAACAAAAAATTTCAAAATTTAGAAGAAAAATAAAATTATTAAAAATCATACATATTCAGAACTAAAAGCATCAATTGTAGAACGTTTTAATCGTACCCTAAAAAACACGATGTGGAAACAATTTAGTTTACAAGGCACATATAAATGGTTAACTATTCTACCATCGCTAATAGAAAAATATAACTCAACATATCATCATACAATTAAACTTCCACCTAAAAATGTTACAAAGAAATATAAGAAATTGCTATTAAAAACTGTGTACAATAAATTAAAAGTATTCCGAAAAGCAAAATACAAAATTGGAGATTTTGTTCGTATAAGTAAATTTAAAGGTATATTTGCAAAAGGTTATCAATACAATTTACTTGATTACACACAAAAACTAATAAAAGGCAGTTTTTATGAACCTGAACTTACATCTGTTAAACTTCCTAATGTTTACCTTGTAGAAAAAATAATAAGAAAAAAAGGAAATCAAGTTTTGGTTAGGTTGCTTGGCTTTGATAAAAAACATGATTCATGGATAAATAAACAAGATATTATTTAATGAAAAAGTAATTTATAAACTTTTAGTAAAAAATGCAATGCTGTTATTTAATATTAAAAAACAACTTTTTAAACCTAGGTTTTATTAATTTTTTTTACTTTTAACTTGAACTTGAACTTGATCACGTTTTTAATTTGTATTTCATGACCATGGCTTATATTATTAACAATATAATTTTTACCATTTTATTTAAACCGCTTTTATTAAATGTACATATACAAAATAATTTTTAAATGGAATGTTTTGTTATAATATTTTATTTAATTACAACTGTTCAACTTAAAACTTAAATGTATTCACATCAAGTTTTAAAACTTTTTTTAATTTTGTATTTATTTTGTATATAAACTTTAAAAACTTTTCATATTTTTACTAATATTCAGCACTATAGCTTAAGCTTTTTAAATTTTAAATTAAAACATAATTGATATACTAACCACTAACTTTAATTTAAAATATTCAATAACTTTTAATTAAATTTTAAATTATTTTATAAATTTAAAAAATCAACAAGAATCCCTATTTACTCATAACGTTTTTTTTTTTGCATACTTTCCGACGAGTGTAGACAAATACACTTTTTTGTATAAGGTTAGAAGGACTCAAATTGTTATAATAGAATGTAAATTTGATTTTTGGCAAATTTGTTTAAACTTTAATAATAATTTTGTATTTAAATCAAACTTTGAAATTTTTAAACCAAACTTTAAAAACTTTTCATATTTTTATCCTAATTTAAAATATTCAGCACTACAGCTTAAGCTTTTTAAATTGCAAATTAAAATATAACTGATGTAGTAACCACAAAGTTAAATTTAGAATAATTAATAAACTTTAAAATAATAAACTTTAAAAACTTTTAAACCAAATTTTGAAAACTTTTCAAATCTTCATCCTACTAATTTTTTTGCATAAGGTTAGGAGAACTCAAATTGTTATAATAGAATCACAGAGCATAAAGAAATCATATACATAGAGTATTTACACCGAACAAATTTTTTAAACCATTTCTGCACAAAATATAGAACCCCAAAATTCTGTGTTGTTGCAGATTAACATATTTTGAACAAAAAATTTATACAGAAATAATATTTATTTGCAGCTTATAAAAAAATGAAATGTATTCTTTTCATATTTATACTATTTTACAATTGTACCACTACATGGTAGTGGTAATATTTTTTTTATTCGTTTCATTCTTATTTGTTTGTACGTATGTTTATTAGATTTGAAATTATTAGAATTTGAATGTTGGCTGGCATATATAAAGCGTATTAAATAGCGTATGTGTGTGTTTAGTAAAATTAAAAATGATTTTATTATGCATGTATAAGAACATAATGTATTGAAGTAGGTAAATAAATAAAAAATTAGATAAGTGATAATAAGTGACTTTTATTAAATATTCTGTTTTAATAAATAAACTTAAGGTAATAAGGGAACAAATCAATGTTAAATTACAGATTCACTGAAATAAAAGTTTCTTTTCTTAGTACTAGTAAAAGTAAATAATTTTTAAAACTTTTGCAAAAATTAATAAAAAAATCAAATTTTATTTAACAATTTTCTTTTTAATATTAGTACCTAAATGTTAGAATAGCTAATATTATAATAGGATTATTAGTACAGTACCTAAATAGGGAATCAAAAAATAACAAAAGCACATAAAATTAATTAAAAAAAATGTTTTATTGCTTAAAATTAAAGAATAGAAGGAAAACATAAGAAGGAAAAAAGCCACATGCAACATGTTTTTTGTTACTGAATAAAACGCAAGATGAAGATCTATTCAAAAAAAAATGATGGTTTTTGTTAAGTAAATTTTAATTTTTCATTTTCCATCAAATTTATAATTTTTAAATGCATCTATCATTTAATAAAGAAAAAACTATTCTCAAATAATTTTAATCACTTTTTTTAATTTTGAAATAAAACCATTTTCACTTCAAATTAAACAATTTGTTTTTTAATAAAACCATTAGTTTTAAAGATTATATTTAATTTTAATAATTTTAGTTTTTAAATTTGATTGAATATGTATCTATGTAAAAATATAAGATCACAGTTTTTAAATTTTTTTTTTTAAATCACATTTTTTCTCATCTTAAAAAATTTATAATTTTGGAAAGAATCTATTCTTTTTTGCATGTATCATTTCTTTTGCATATATTGTAGATAAATTATAATGTTTAAAGACATTAAAAGCGATTCACGTAAGTCTGGAATAACTTGCGTGATATGCAACAGAAGTAAAAGGTTTTTTGATGGTACATTTTATAGATTTCCAAAGGATCAAAACCTTTTGGAAATATGGTCCACTAAATGTAATGTGTGTATTGAAAATATAAAAAAAAAAGAATTAAGAATATGCCAAGACCATTTTGAGACAGAATTTTTGGGAAAAAGAAAATTAAAAGAAGGGGCCATCCCTACTTTATTTTTATTTGGCAATAATACCAATAAAAAAACTTCCAAACAAATTTAACAATCACAAAATATAAATACAATAGAATTTGCTGCTGAAAGTTGTCCGTCTGAAAACCAATATATACCTTTTGACAATTATCAATCAACATCTCCTAATGTTTTTCCCGAAATTGGATTTTGTAAAAATTGCTTAAAATTCCAACAAAGAGAAACATTTTATTTAAAAAAATATAACATAGCGCGGAAAGCTTTAAAGTCCTACAAAAAAGAATATATTAGTTTAAAAAAAATTGTTAAAAATTTAAAGTTGCGAAATAAAAAGTTAAAACATAAAATTAGAAAACAAAAGCTAAATTCTCTTAATAGTTCAATTGAGGAACAACCTTTTTTAAGCAACAATACAAAAACGCTCCTAAAAATGAATTTTAAAATACAAAAATTTGGTCAGAAGATGAAAAGAAGGTCGCTTGAAATATTTATTTTAGTTCGCCGAAAGGTTACAAATTTTTAAGAAATGCTATTGAATATAATTTGCCTCACCCTTCTTCAATAAATAGGTGGATTCCAGTAAAATTTTTAAATGTAGGTTTTAATCACAAAAATATAACTGAATTAGGTGTCATTTTTTCAAATTTTAGTTCTCTTTCTAAAGAAGCAGTATTAGTTTTCGATGAAATAGCTATAAGAAAGAATTTAACTTATAATTCTGTGTTAGACGAAATAATTGGACTTTCTGATAATGGCAACGAAAAAACAAAAGAGGTCGCGAAATACATTTGCATTTTTATGCTTAAAGGTTTAATACATAACTGGAAATATGTACTTAGTTATTACACATCAGAAAAAGGTATTAGTGGTCAGGATCTTCAAAATTTATTAACGTTAAATTTAAATGTAGCTTTCAATCTAAGTCTTAATGTTAGGGCAGTTATTTGTGATCAGGGGCCCAATAATAGAAAATGCTTTAAAATGTTAGGAGTTTCCAAAGAAAACCCCCATTTTATTTATAACTTTAAAGGAGATGAAAAAAAAGTTTTCGCACTTTTCGATCCTGTTCACTTAATTAAATCTATTCGTAATACATTACTCAAATATGATTTAAATACTGATGACGGCGAAGTTTCTTTTAAAATTATTCGATCGCTTTACTTTCACGAAAGAGACAACAGCCAAAAAATGTGCCCAAAGCTTTCAAAAAAGCATATCTTTCCAAATTCATTTGAAAGAATGAATGTTAAATTAGCAAGTCAGGTTCTTAGTCACTCAGTTGCTGCTGCTATTAGGACACTAGTTTCAACAAATAAATTCGTTACTCGAAAAAATTGCGCTTTAGCAACCGCTGATTTCGTATTTAAAATTTATAGGTTATTCGATTGTCTTAATAGCAAAAAAATATATGATAAAAACCCATACCGTGTAGCTTTACAATCAAACAATCAAATATTTCAGTACATAATAGAAATGATAGAGTATTTTAAAAATATAAAACCAATCTCTTCTCCAAAAATTTATTGCATTGAAGGTATGGTTCAAACTTTAACAGGCATTATAGAGTTAAGTTCAAATATATTTTCAATTTATAATACAAACGAGTGTTCTTATTTGCTGTTGTCTCGCCTTAATCAAGATGCTTTAGAAAATTTGTTTTCATTAATTCGTTATAGAAACGGTTGTAATAAAAGCCCATCTGTCTCTGAATTCAGTAATATCTTAGCGAAAATCATGTCTGTAAAATTAATTAACTTTAAAATTGAACACTCGAATTGTGAAGGAGATAATGATGAATTTTTTTCAGAAGATTTAGTAAATTATGAAATAGAAGAATATAGCTCAGGTACAAATGAAGAAAAAATTGAAATTGAACAAATTGATGATAATGTTACTAACCTTGTCATCAATTATTTAGGAAAAAATTTAGAAAAAACAGAAAGGAATGTTGTTTCGAATAACGCACAAAGGAATATATGTGGTTATATCATTTTTAAAATAATGAAAAAAATTTCTTGTGTGTCATGTAACGATTTATTTTTTAAGACTTCTGAAAGCCCTTTATTACTTGAGTGGGAACAATTTATTTTTCAAAAAAACTACAAAAATGACTCAGATATTGTCCATTTAAAAGCGCCAACAGAAAATTTTTTTGAATTGACCCAATTTCAAATCAATATATTTGATCACTTTTTTTCTCAAAACTTTCAATAAAAGAACTTAAAAAAAACATTTTATATTGTTGTTTGGAAGCTACTAATAAATCGGATAAATATTCTACGTGGTTCAACGAAAATGAAAAATTCTTTACGCATAAAATTAAGTTTTTAGAATTACTAATCGATTTGTTATTAAAAAAAGAAACCAAATGGTTAAAGGAAAAATTAATAATTGAGGAAGAACAAAAAGCTAAGGAATACAAGAGGGAAAGACAAAAAAATAGTCAAAAATAATTCAAAACTAAATCTATATAGCAGAAATTTTGTCTCACATGGTCTGCAATTTTTGAATAAATATTTTTTTAAACTTTTTCTTGATTTGTAATCGATTAATAACTTTAATTTTTATTTTTTTTTTCATGAAAATTTTGTTAAAAATCAATGCATGAGATTATTAATTTAAGTTAAATACCTATATATATTGTTATGTTTTTATGTTAAATTTTTTTAAATGTTAAAGTAATTTATTATGCTTAGTTATAATTTTGTAAATAATTTTGTAAATAGTTTTTTATATTTTCTTGTAAAATTTGTTTACATAAATTTTGAATTTTTATTTTTTTGTAAATGTACTAATAAAAAGGGTTTTTATGCCATTTGGAAAATTAATACTATCAGACTATATTTTGCATGTGGTTTTTTCGCTTCTAAAGTTTTCCTTCTATTCTTTAATTTTAAGCAATAAAACATTTTTTTTAATTAATTTTATGTGCTTTTGTTATTTTTTGATTCCCTATTTAGGTACTGTACTAATAATCCTATTATAATATTAGCTATTCTAACATTTAAGTACTAATATTAAAAAGAAAATTGTTAAATAAAATTTGATTTTTTTATTAATTTTTCCAAAAGTTTTAAAAATTATTTACTTTTACTAGTACTAAGAAAAGAAACTTTTATTTCAGTGAATCTGTAATTTAACATTGATTTGTTCCCTTATTACCTTAAGTTTATTTATTAAAACAGAATATTTAATAAAAGTCACTTATTATCACTTATCTAATTTTTTATTTATTTACCTACTTCAATACGTTATGTCCTTACCTTACCTTACCTATATATAATAAAATCATTTTTAATTTTACTAAACACACACATACGCTATTTAATACGCTTTATATATGCCAGCCAACATTCAAATTCTAATAATTTCAAATCTAATAAACATACGTACAAACAAATAAGAATGAAACGAATAAAAAAAATATTACCACTACCATGTAGTGGTACAATTGTAAAATAGTATAAATATGAAAAGAATACATTTCATTTTTTTATAAGCTGCAAATAAATATTATTTCTGTATAAATTTTTTGTTCAAAATATGTTAATCTGCAACAAAACAGAATCTTGGGGTTCTATATTTTGTGCAGAAATGGTTTAAAAAATTTGTTCGGTGTAAATACTCTATGTATATGATTTCTTTATGATCAGATAGAATGTAAATTTGATTTATTTATTTATTTATATTAATATTACGATATTACATACATTAATGTAGTGCAATATTATTGAACCATCGGCTACTAAGGCCATTATAGGTTTTTATACTATTATTAAATTATATACTAATATTATTTATTTTGTTTATATTATATACTATATATTTACATTATATTTGGTCGTAAGGGAGGTATGTAAAAAAAAAAACACTTACGACCTGTGCAGGGATCGAACCCACACTCCTTCGGTTAATACGCCACACGCCTACCCACTAGGCTACCGAAGCCCCTATGTAAATTTGATTTTTGGCAAATATGTTTAAATTTTAATAATAATTTTGTATTTAAATCAAACTTTGAAATTTTTAAACCAAACTTTAAAAACTTTTCATATTTTTATCCTGATTTAAAATATTCAGCACTTTTTAAATTTAAAATATCAAAGACACAATCCTTTTTACTAATTTTGCATACTTTTTGGACGAGTGTATGCAAATAATTTTTTTGCATACTTTTAGGAGGACTAAAAGCTTTAAAAAAGCTCCTCCTGCACCAAAACCGACATATCCATACTACTTATAGTTATTAATATCTTCTTTGTTGCCTTGCCTTTTATACACAGGGATGACTTTTTTAATTTTTAATGCTTCAGGTATTGTTCCTTCTTCTATTGTAGCCATAATTAACATAGTGATTGGTTTAACTAATTCAGCTTTGCATTCTTTTATTAGTGAGTTTTAATCTCATCCTTACCTAAACTGTGAGTGTTCGTTAACTTTCAATAGCTTTTAAAGTTTCTTTTTCACTTATTTTTTTAAAACTAAACTTTGTTGTGGTTCTTAATTTTGGATAATATATAGTATTGTAACTGGATGGCATTCGTTTCTCTATATTACAATATAAATTATTGAACTCATTAATTTTCTTCCTGAGTGTATATTTTTTGGAATTGAAAAATTGATTTTTTCTATTATTATTTGTACCATCTGTAGCAA
The DNA here is from genome assembly GCA_947095535.1 of Poecilobothrus nobilitatus. Lineage (NCBI taxonomy): Eukaryota > Metazoa > Arthropoda > Insecta > Diptera > Dolichopodidae > Poecilobothrus > Poecilobothrus nobilitatus. The sequence goes on from OX352772.1 coordinate 144,726,428, forward strand.
TATTTTTTATCAATTATTATTATTCGATTATTATTCGTTTTAAGAATTTATTTAACATAAAGAATAGAAACTAATTTGAATAGTATATAAATGGTAAAATATCATTGTTGAATGCATTAATGTTTGAATGTGTGAATTATATTAATAATTATAGTTACTCTTATAATAATTTTTATAATAAAAACCGTTAGTACTTTTTTCTTTCGTTACTTATTTTAAATAAATATAATTCCTATGATTTTCGTAATTGCATGATGTTTTTTATTTTAAATTGCTAGAGCGCTTAACTAAACTTAACGCTCGCATAAATAAATTGCTCCGAAACGAGTAATAAAATATCATCAGATTTCTTTAAAAATGAATTAGTAGGTACATTGATCACAGCAAAAATTTTTTCATTAATTTAAAAATAATATCTATAGCCACAAATGTACAAATGTATACCTTTCGATGTTTTTGACACAATATTTTCCTGTTCTGTTTTATTAATTTCTAAATTTTCCAACTGATTTAGTAACTATATTGGTTATATTATCATCCGTTTCATCAAAATTTCCCTCATTGGATTCCAAATTATTTGTTCTGTTTCGTAATCCTTTAAATTTTCTATATTAAGAAACTCTGCATCATTTTCTTCGCAGTTAGAGTGTTCAAAATTATAATTAATCAATTTAACATACATTAATTTTGCTAATATATTACTAAATTTCTGTACCGAAGGATTATTGCTGCAACCATTTCTATACCGAATTAAAGAGAATAAATTTTCTAAGACATCCTGATTTAAACGCGATAGTAATAAATATGAACACTTATCTGTGTTATAAAATGAAAAGATGCCGGAACTTAATTGCGTAATCCCCGTTAAGGTATGAACGGTATGTAATGCAATGCAATACATTTTTTAGATGTGATTGACCTTATTTTTTGAAACTAATTTTGCATTTCTAACAGATTTTTGAAAATATCATATAAATAAAAAAACCCGCTAAACAAATTTTGAAACCCTGATTTTTAAACCAACTCTAAAATCCCTCCCATCTCAGAATCTCGCATATACATACATATATATATATATTTGAGATATTTACCATTATTTAAACGTGTATTCACAATTTTCAAAGCACATTAAAGCCTCCGTAGCCAATCGCTACCCGCAGAGAAATTCATTATTTTAAGTGAATTTTGATTGTGAAAATTACAAATTAATCTAACAATATATGTATACGTACCTATTCTAAACTTTTACCCTAAATTTTACTTACTAAAATTAAATTCAAATTGACGGCAACGGTTTAGAATAGCAACCGCGCCCAATTGTTATGAAAAATTCAAATACAATCGGGTGTAGTATCGCGCCACTTCGGGCGCCCACAATCGAGTGTGGTATCGGCTCGGGCGATCTGGTGTCGGGCTACTTTCTCAATTTTGCCAAAAATTAAATATATCATTTATATACCTACTTCAATAAAATCATTTTTGAAATAAGACTTTATGAAAACCAGATAAAAAATTTTCAAAAACTTTTAAGCATTTAACATGATATAATACCATGACCAAATTTTTTTAACAATAATAAAAACTTTGTTAAAATCAATCAAATCACGTTTAAAGAAAATCTGGACAAAGAACTTCCAGAAGCTAACTATTTGTTAAAAAGTGATTTTATTGATGCAGTGTATTGTATTTAATTTTAATAGAAAGTACATACATATTATATTTTAAAAGTATAAATAAATACTGACATACATATGATCTTTAAAAATGATAATATGTACATATCAAAGTAATTATTAATTAATAAAAATTAGGTTTAATTTTAAAACTTTTCTTGAATAAACAATTGTAATTTAAATATATACATCCATAAATATATTACAAAAATATAAATCGTGCCTTTATTAAAAATCATACAAAAAGCCAGGCAAAAATAAATTCTATATGATATATAATGTATATTATATGAAGTATATTGTATGTATAAGTAGGTATATTGTATGCAAATTAGAAATAAAATTGAATGAAAATTATGAGATAAAAATACCGGTAGAAATGAAACCAAAAATAGAAATTGTTGACATTAATCACAAATATAGTGAAATAGAAATAATTGAAAAGCTAAGAAAACAAAATGATTTCCTTGAAATGAGTGAAATGAAAGTGCTAAAAACATATTCTGTTAAAAAATATAATAACATAGTTATTGAAGTCGATAAGGAGTCATTTCCCAAAATTTTGTCACATGAAAAAGTGTGTATAGGTTGGGAAAGATACAAAGTCTTCGACGCTATAAACATACCTAGATGTTTTAAGTGTAAAGGCTTTAACCACAAATCAGCTGAATGCAGGAATGCGGAAACATGCTTAAAGTGCCATCCGGAACATAAAACTAGTGAATGCAAGCAAGAAGATGTTAATAAGTGCATAAACTGTTTGAAATACAATTAAAAATCAATGTGGATGTTAATCATAAAACATTAAGTAGAACCTGTCCAGGATAAAATAACTTTAAAAGAACAAGAAATAGGGTACTAGCAATCACAGATAATTGGAAAAGATCATAATAAAACTATTGAAATAATCCGAAATAATGCTAATTATAATGATAGTAGTAATGATAGTTATAGTTATAGCAATTATAATTATATATAATATAATTCAAATTAATAGCAACAATTCCGATATTAATAATAACAATAATAATAACAATGATAATAATGTTAATGATAATAATAACAATATGAATAATAATAACAATAAGAATAATAATAGCAATAAAAATAATAATAATGATGATAATCATGGTAATAATAATAATACGAATGCAGTAAGTAATAAAAATAATAATGATAAAATGCAAAAATGCATAAAGAAGAAAAAAACCTATAGTTTACTTAAATATGTTCCTAAGATATGGTCAAAAAAAACTAATAGTAATAATACAAAATTGAAAATTAAAGTAATTCTAATGGAATCAAAAACGACTCATTGCATCAACAGATAACTTTGAAACAGGAAATAAAAACAATAGAAGGATAGACATTAAAGTTAGTGATAATTGCACACTTACTTCTTTGCAATCTAAATCGTTAAACTGTTCTCAAAATTATAATAGCTTTATTGATACAATGGCTCCACCAATCGTTAAAATGACAAGAAAAACGATCGCAGACGGGGATATCATATATATACTCTCCCGATTAAGAGATGGCAGGATTTTTCATTAAAATTAATTTTTTTTTTTTTTCTTTATTATTTTATAAATTAAATATAAAGTTAAGTATAATACATTATTTTCAAAATTTACATAAAATGTTTCGGACCTTAGCAAAAAGAAAATGCTGTGTGGTCTAATCAGTAAGATTTATAATAATGTCAGGATGTATCTATCATACTTTCACGATGAAGGTGATGTGTGTATTGAAGGTATTACAAAAACAAACATCAAAGTACTTATTGATCAAGAAGGGTTTTCAACGGATTACGAAGAATTAAGTAGAATATATTATAGATAACATGAAAGTAGAGGTATTCCCCAAGAAGATGTTAAAAAAGATCTGAAAATCCATAGACGTCTATTGACAAGACACACAGAGAGAATCTTCAAAAACAAAGATAAACTTGGCGTAATTATATGATAGGTATTCCATAATGATAGACCCAAATGAAAACAATATAGGTGAACTCAACATTCTGTATTTGAAAATATGCAGCATAAGAAATAAATTGTTCGAACTTGAGATACTTATAAATGAATTTGAATCAGTTGATGTAGTAATAGTTACAGAAGTATGGTTATATGATAGTGAGATTGAATTTGAATTTGAATTGAAAGCAGTATATAACTGTAGGAATAAAAATAGAGGAGGTGGAACAGTAATTTTTATAAAAAATAATATTATTTTAATGAAATAGTTAAGGAAGAAAAATACAATTTTACAATTGTTGAAATTCAAGACAGTCGTCCAAAAATTAAAATAGGTACGTTTTATAAAACCCCAAATGAGAACAGTACGCAATTTATAGAACATATTGAAAAAAAATTGGAAAAACAATCAAACTGCATCTTGTTTACGGATACTAATATCAATCTTTTTAACAGATCCAATTCATTAATTGCGTTTACAGACATGTTATCAACATCTGGGTATAAAATTGTAAACAAAATTCACAGCACAAGAGATTCCGCTAATTCAAAAACCCTAATAGATCATATTTTGTCAAACTTAAGTGAAAAATATAATATAAATTATAAAATTAAAGAAAACAGTCTTTCTGATCATAAAGTATCAATAACTAAAATAAAAACTATCGATATTAAAAAAAAAGCAATGAAAACACAAATTATAAATAAAACCGATTATCAAAAATTTTATAACTTAGTACAAATCCAAGAACAAAATAATAACTCAACAGATATTGATACATTGATTAAAATAATCCAGGATGCGAAACAGGCCAGAACGAAGAAAATTTTATTAAGAACTAGAAGCAATAATTGGATAACGCCTAATATACTCAAAAAGATGAAAACAAGGGCGCTCCTTATATGATGCTCATAAAAAAGACCCAAATAATAATGCAAAAGAAGACAGGTATGTGAAATGTAAAAAGGAAATGACTAAAATAATAAAAGAAGCCAAGCAAAATCACATTAATAGCAGTATTGAAACGATTCGAGAAAAGGCTGGAAACGATTCGAGAAAATTATGGAAAATCATCCACAATACAATTAAAAACAGTGAAGATACTATAAATGAAAATATTTGTAATATAATCCAAGAAAATGGGAAAATTACAGAAATTGATAGAGAAAATGCTAATGCTATGAATAACTTTTTTGGAGAAATAGGAACACATATAGCGAATGGAATTAATAAGTCGAACAAATCGGATGATCGATGTGAAAATAATATCAACCCAAAAACCATTTATTTAAGTGCAGTGGATGAAAATGAGACTTTCAATATTATCAAAAACTTAAACTGCAATGCTGCTGCGGGTTTAGATAATATAACAGTTAAAGATCTACAGATACTAGCGGAAATTCTAAAACAACCCATCGCGCATATGATTAATAAATCCTTTGAAGATGGAAAAATTCCCATGCTTAAAGAAAGCGTTTATTAATTCTATCCATAAAAATGGCTCAAAATCTTTATGTGGCAATAATAGACCAATTTCTATTTTGAACTCAATTTCGAAAATATATGAAAAAGCTATAAATAGAAGAATCACAGAGTTTGTAAAGGATTCGATCGGATTTGATCCCAATCAATATGGATTTTTAGAAAGTAGTGGTACTGAATCAGCAATTTCGGCAACATTAGAACAAATACACGATGCAATAGATGAAGGAATGTATGAACCTTAAGCGAGCTTGAAAACATAATAAATAATGATATGAGGATTTTTTCTGACAGGTTGGATGAGAAAGAACTTTGCCTGAATGCTAAGAAGACAAATTATATAGTATTTAAAACTCGAAAAAAAAGCTACCATGAAATTGATATCAAAGTAAAAAACAGCAGAGTACAAAGAGTTAGTAATATAAAGTATCTGGGAATCATTATCGATGAAAAGCTTAAATGGGACGATCACATAAACCATATAAAAAAAGGTATTGTTCCAATTTCTATTGCAATAAATAGGGCTGGTGGTTTGCCGGAAAAAGCAGCAAAACTTGTCTACAATGGTCATATATTATCCAAAGTTAGATATAATATTTGTAGCTGTAGTCACTGCTCAAAATTTCATATCAAACAAATTGGAATAGTTATGAACAAAACACTGAAGTCGCTCTTCAAACTTAGCTACAAGACTAAAACTTTCGAACTCTATGAAAAAACTAATCAAATGGATATAAATTAATGATTTACTTTGAGAAGTGCAAATACATTTATAAAATTGAAAACAATAAACTAAAATCAAATTTGAAAATAATGAGGCAGGATGAGATACATAGTTACCAAACCAGAAACAGGAGAAATATCGTAGTATGAAAATCAAATACAATCATAAAACTTAAAAGTCTAAGATGCAGTGCAATAAAATTATACAATTCTCTGCCAAATGAAATTAAAAGTAGCCAAAATATAGACATTTTTAAAAATAAACTTAAAAAATTTTTAAAGGAACTTTGAACAACTTAGAATTAATAAATAATTAAGTATTATTTTTTTTTTTTTAAATTATTATACTTAATTAACTTATTTCATGTTTAAATTTCAATAGTAACTTTTATATATTGTTATATTTTTAGCAATGTGATATAATTTTAATTTCTTATAAATAATTTATATTGTAAATTATCTGAAATTAAATAAAAACTATTAAAAAAAAAAAAAAACAAAATACGAAAACTCTCTCATTAAAAAAAAAAGGAAAAGATCTTATTGATAAACATACCAAATCTCTATATGTTGTTAAATAATAAATAAAAACATGTACATAGCTATATGTATATTGTATATGTATAGTATTAGTATAGTATACTTCCATACGATGCAATATTGAATATTAACAAGGATATACGCAATAAATGAGTTAAAAAGACAATTTTTTTCTTTTTTTGTAAAATGAATTTTGCTCAATTTATAAGAAATAACAAATTGAGAAATAATTTTTGAGTGGATGTGAGATAAAAAAAATTGACTAAAAAATGTTGTACAGGATAAATACTCTATGTAGGTATTTAGTTTCTTTATGCCAGTACTTAATACTTATATTTTAACTTGAAATAAGAACAATTAGAATTGTGTAAATGCTTTTCATTCCATTAGTTATTTATTTGTATTAATTGCATACATTCTGGATTAATCCATGGTCTACTATGTTTAATTTTTTTATTATATTTTTTTATGGTTGAAGACGATTTAATGCAGTTTTATACATTATTAATTAGATTATTATTTATTACAAATTGCACTGGCAGTACTTGAAGATGAGATGTCAAATTTACAATTCATCTGCGATTTTAACATTAATATTTGTTTTTGTTGTTGAAAATTGTTTGTCTGTTTTATTTACAAAGGAATTATTTTTTCATCTACTTCTAAGATAATTATGTTGTGATCTGTAATATTAGAAATTAAATAAGTAATAGTATATTTGTTTTTCAGATTATTAGCAATTATGTGATCGATGCAGGAATTTGAGGCTATGTATGTATGTAGGTGCTATATTTGTAGACTTAACTAAAGCATTTGATGTTGTTAGTCACGCAAAGCTCCTCCACATTTTGAATTACTTAGGAATAAGAGGTTTGTGTAACTCTTTAATAACAGATTACTTAATTAATAGAACACATTGTGTTAAAAATACAAAATCATAATGAAATATATCAAGAATTGCATCAGAATTTTGTTCAATGACAAACTGAAATGGGAAGAAATGAAACATACGTCATTGTAACAATTTGGTTTCATTAGCAAAATTACTGGTCAGTTGTTCGTACCAGAATTTATGCTTTAGAAAGTATTTAACCATTAAATCAATACTTTTGTTAAATTTTATATTTCATGATGATTTTGTATTTTAATGAGTTTAGACTTAAATTTTGTTTAAGTTTAAGTGTCTACAGTGTCTAGTAATGACAACAAATTATCTATAGCTTTTTTATCGTTTTCCGGTGGTCTATATATTGTAGAAATATGTAATTTTTTATTACTAGTATAAATTACAGTGTATTTTTTTTATAGTTTCATACTTTAAACTACTGTGTATAAACATTCATACTCCACCACCTTTTCTGTTCTTACGATATAAAAACTTGATACAATAATTTTTGAAGGCCAAAATATAATGACGCGTTGCTACAGCTACACGCGTGCGGCGCGCTGACGTTTAAAGTAGAATATAAAAATTTAAATGGCTCAAGTTATAATGATGTAGCAAAATTGTAGCAAGGCGCCACGCATTTCAAAAATATAAAATTGTTCGACAAAATCTGGAAAAAAATTGCACATATAACAACTAATAAAATATCGATGAAATCATTCAAATCCATTTTAATTTTTTTTTTAAACTTTTTATTTCCTTTGTATTTGCTTTTTATTAAACGTCAAGCGTTATTTGCCGCGTGATTATAATTTAAGAAAAACTTCATGTAGCGCCGCACGCCAAGTAATAAAACAAGCTTAGAAATGACGCGCCATTATATTTTGGCCTTTAGATTTATAAAATCGTTTTCTTCCTTATAGTATGTTCACAAACTCCGAAATCGAGTTGATTATCATGTACAAAATTTAGAATATAGAGTATAAGGAAAAGTAAATCCAAAATAAAGTGAGGCAAATTCTGATACAATTACAAAACATTGCAACATCGACAATATTCAGTGTCGTTACTACCAATTTTTCAAAAGAGCATTGCTTACTGAATATATTTTTTGAGTTTCAGGAGCAGCACTTTTAATATTTTGAAAACATAATTTTCATTCTTATTCGAACTGTAAATATAAAAATAATATCATATTATTTATGTTTTGTATTTTTTATATTAAAAATTAAAAATTTTATGTTAAATTGGATTAAAAATTAAAATTATGTTACTTATTTTACTAAATTGCATTAAATATTATCTCGAATTATTAAATTAATAATGAAAACTTATTACTAAAAGAAAATTAAAATTTTATATTAAATTGTATTAAGAATTAAAATTATGTTACTTATTTTAATAAACACATTTACATACCCTTAAATAACGTAATTCTAGATAACTTATTTCTAATAGAACATTTATCAGATTTTTTTTTTGCAATAAAGAAAAATCTTAGCGATAAATATTTTATTATAATTGATTTTATTAGTAAGCTATAATGATTATTTCCAAAAATATGTTTAAAAATTTCAGGAAATAAATTACGATTTGTTAAATTTTTTTGTGCATTTATAGCTATGCTATCGAAATATTTTTTATTAAGTAATGTTTGGTTGGAATCTAAATAGTTTATCTTTTGTCTTATTTCTTTTTCAGCTGTAGTACATATTATTATTACTGATGTAGAAGGAGGCTTAACATATCCTTTAGTCTTATAGGCTGGAAGTGATTTTTCCAAAATTGGACCTGTTAGAACCGATATACATTCAGAACACTTTAATTGCTTTTCTAATTTAAAAATAACAAATCCAGAAATATACTCTATAATATGCTTAGCATATTCTGTTAAATTTGATGGATTTAATATGTAGTCGTGCTCATTTAGAAATGATTGTTCTTCAAAACTATTGATATTTTCTGTATCACTTTGCTCAATATTTTCAGAAATCATGGTAAATCTTTTGACAATATTATTTAATTCCTTGATTGGATTATATGAGCAGTGAAGTATCGGAATATTTTCTAAAACTGTACAATTACCACAGCCATTTTCTCTAATTTGTACACTAACTAATAATCTTTTATATGCAGAAATAAATTACCTTACAGAAGGATTATTATTATATCCCAATGAAGACCGTATTGAGCTGAAAACTAATTCTATATGATCTTGATTAAGCTTATAAAATGGAATATACTTTAACAAGCCAGTAACAATAAATTTTTGATAAAGAATGGTGATAGCTTTTAAACCATTTAAAATGCCGATAAAACCTGTTTTGCGGCGGTGATTTATTAAGAACTCCTCTTCTTTTCTTTTTAGTTTAGATATGTAACTAATAGTGTTATCCGAAGCTTTAATTTTACTGTAGTTTTCGGTACAAATTGGCTTATTATAACTAAATTGATTAATGGATCCACTATTTAAAATGTCAAAAATATTATTAAAAATTTTTAAAAATTTAGATGTTGCTTCACTATTTAAAAAATCGGGTAGAATTAATACCTCCCTACAAAAATCTATAGCATTTAAAACAAATTTACTTAGAGTTTGAACTGCAAGTTTAACATTCATTTTTTGCTTAAAGAAATAAACGTGGGCTTTCCTTAGTTTATTTCCTAAATGCAACTGTTCATTTTCTTGTAAATTATTCAGGCTGATTAAATATTTCCATTCTATAGCATTACCTTCATCATCTATTAAACTACCTACTTCTGCTAAGGAGTTTCGTATTAATTTTGGCAAGGATATGGCAAGGATCTAAAATGACAATGTATTTATCCTTCCTTCCTTGTAATTGAAAATAAGGCTCTTTTTCGATGCTACACAAATCGCACCCTAAATGTTTTGCCAATGTAATATTAACTGTGCTGCCATCAAAGGTAACACCAATTATATCTGCTCCAGTTTGTAAAAGATTTTCAAAGCAATGTTCAATTAAAGTTTTTTTTTGAACAGAGTCAAGTGAAGCTATTGGAAAAAATCCCAAAGGAATCTTCCAACTGCGGTTCATACAAACTGCTATAAAAACTAATATTTGTGTAGCCTTTATGTTAGAGTTAATTCCACTCCCAATATCAACAAACCCGTAACAATCATTCCCGGTCCAATCAATATGTTGCCGTATATAGATTTCATCAAATACTACATTTAAAAAAAAAGCTTATAACCATTTTTTTTGCTTCCTTAATAGCATAGGTAATTGCTACAAAAGCTTCGGAAGTAAATCCCAGTTTACAATTTATGGACTGGTACCAGTTACTGATAGTTCGCGGATGAGGAAGGCAATTTTCAAGAGAATTTTGAACAAACGAATAAGCTTTTGGAGATAAAAAATTTAGATTCAAAGCAAACTTTTGCAGCTCAGGAGAATAGTTTTTCTGTAGTAATTTATTATGTCTTAATATTTGGCGTTCTAAAATTAATTTAATAGGTCCTGAAATTTCATCTAACATATCTGATCTGAAATTAAATTTTTATTTTTTAATGATTTAACAATATCTTCAAAATTTTTTAATTTTTTAATTTTTCTTCTATTGTTTTGTTTTAATTTTCCTATCCTTATTTTTAATTGTTTCTCTCAGAAGCCGTAATTCTTCTTTAAACTTTTTGGTTTTTGGACTACAAAGAATAGATTCTTGAGATGTTGTGACTATTGTTCGGTTTAAAGAATTTTTCGAATTTTCGTTATTGTTAATTTCATGATTATATGAGCTAACAGTTGAACGGATCGGAAACTCTACCTAGAAAAACCAATTTAATACAACATAACGTACAAGCAATTTTATTTTAATATTTACTTATTTAATAATTTTCATAATATAAAAATCAATGTTATGCGATTTAATTAAAAGCAGTTTTATGAAAAACAAGCTGGAAATGAACATGTCAATTTTATCAAAAGCAAGCTGGTCACGTGAGCAAGGTGTTAACTGCAAAAGACTTGACAGCAGCTATACGTTTATCACGTGACTCATTGGTAGCCCATTGTAACTGGTTCTAATCCATTTAAAACTTATTGTATAATGCGAATGTGTGCACAAATATTAAAATTTTGTGTTATATTATATTGTGCTTTGTGTTGTCTGAACATCAATTTGAATACTAAAGCACTTACTTCTTTGACAAGTAGTTCATTATTTCGAAAAACTTTGGGTATAGCGTGTCGAAAAAGTTGCTCCCTAGATCCTAAAGTAAGAATGTCCTCTGATAAAAAATGTTCTGAACATTACAATGGAACTGCTTTTTGGTTGCCGATTATTCTTTCCAATTGCTACTATCCACTTTAATTTAAGCCCTTCATTCTTGGGAAATTTTTAAATCAAAAGAATAAACTATTAAATTTTTGTTGGGAATTATAAATTTATATCTTAAAAAAAAAAAAATTTAATTAAATATTTAAAAAATGAAAATATGAACAACAATTTACATTTTTATAATAATAGCACACGTCACTGATACAAACATTTTTTCATCATGGCTTTTGCCAAAATTTCAATTTTTTTTGCATATAAAATAGCATGATTTGTAAATTATTTATGTTTTACACATTGTGTTATTAATTTTATAATTTTTTTATTATGATTTACACTTACCTGTGAAACGATAATCCTATTTTTCGATGTTTTCTAGCATTTTCGCATTCTTCCACAAAACATTTCATTTTAAGGTTTTTTTTAATGAATCGCAAGTTTTTTAACACAAATTTATAAACTTATTTACAATTAAACCTAAAATGAATCTACAACACTAGTTTAAATTAAACAAAACTTAAATTACTATATAAAATTTAAATTTTCAAAATATTTTATTGCTAAAAATTATAAATTGTAAACAAATCTAAACAAAAAACAAACAAAATAATTATGTTGTCATGGAAATTTAAATTTTTTTTGACAATAAGGCCGCTATTCCACATCAATATTTTCATCATTTTTTATTGTCAGTAACTGACAAAAAATGACAGTAAAAACTGATGAGCTACTACACATCAATAAGTAGAACCATCATTTTCGTATCAATAATTTTAAGATTTGGGAAGTGTCTGAAAATTTTATTCGCTATTTTGCCAAACCATCTACCGACGATGGCGTGTACTAAATAAATTTCTAAACATTTATATGGAATTTGAAATGTAATTTCTGGACAAATTTTTATTTTGTTGATCTGTTGATATGAATTATTTGAAAATAAATTTTATAAGAGAGAATAAAAATTTTAAACATAAATAAATTGGCGATACAAAAGATAAGTATTTATATATTTGAATTAAAATTATTCTAATATAATATTCTATTTTCTAGTTATTCTATATAAATTAAAATTTTAATAAAGTATGGATAAAGAAAGGGCTGCTCTTACGGCTTTACTTTTGTGCTGCGTAGATGCCCAAATTCAGAGAGATAATAGAGAAAAAACCCTTCGAATAAGGGCACGAAAATATTGGGTAAAGCCATCATTACAGCATAGGCCCTATTTTGATTTAGAGAACAAACTTCTAGCACATTTGTTAAGTGATGGCGAGGGGCATTTTAAAAATTTTTTAAGGCTAAATCTCAATATATTTGAAAAATTACATTTAATGGTAAGTTTCTAATAATAAAATAAAAACTTAAATATTTAATAAATATCTTTCTATTAATATAGGTAAAAGAAAAAATTACAAAGCAAGAGAACCACATGAGAGAAACAATTTCCAGTAAAGTGAGGCTTGCTACAACTCTGCGATTCATAGGAAGTGGTTGCACTCAAAAAAGTTTGGAGTACCTCACAAGAATTTCCCAGTGCACCATTTCAAAATTTATCCCAGAGATAATTTTGGCCATTTATGACAGCCTAAAGGAAGAATATTTAAAGGCAAGTACTGAATTTGATATATTATAAACAAAATTTAAAAATGTTATATTTGTTTCTTTAAGTATGATTTATTTGTTTCAAATTTTACATACACTTGAAACGGAGGGAAATGCTTTTGTTAAAATTATTCTTTGCTTTAAGAATAAGTTTTAGTTTTCCACTTGGCTTTAGTTTATTTCATTTTATAAATATTAATATAATATTATTCCTTTTAAGTTAATAACACCATTTGAAATTATTAAATTATTCTTTAGGAGAATAAAGTATATAGTATATATGTATTCACAAAATATTAAAAGGAAACTCAAAACAAAAAATATTCTTTTGAAAATAATAATCCTTCTTTTTATTTTTTTACCCAATATGCTTTAATACTAAAAATTATATAAACTTATGAATTAATGAATGAATTATATAAATTTATTTTAACCATTTTCAGGTACCAAAAACTGAGCAAGAATGGAAAGATATCGCGGAAGAATTTGATAAACATCTACATTTCCCTCACATCGTAGGAGCCATAGATGGCAAACATATTTTTATTGAGGCTCCACACAATTCTGGATCATACTTTTACAATTACAAAGGTAAATTCAGCATTGTACTCCTGGCAATGGTAGATGCAAAAGGAAATTTTATTTATGTAAACGTAGGATGCCAGGGGCGCATCTCCGATGGAGGTGTATTTAAAAATTCCTCTTTATATAAAAAATTAATTGGAAGCAAATTGAGTTTACCCAAAGAAGAACCATTGCCAGGGCGTAGTATAGCTGTACCATATATGATAGTGGGGGACGATGCGTTTGGTCTTTCAAACAATATTTTAAGACGTTTTTCAAAAAAAGCTACTGTAGGAACAACGCAAAAAATTTTCAACTATCGTTTATCTCATACAAGGAATATCGTAGAACGAGCTTTCGGGAGGCTAGTTTCATGTTTTAGAATTTTCAAAAGAGATATAGATTTGAAAATTGAAACTACTGAAAACATAGTGCTAGCATGTGTTTCTTTGCACAATTTTTTAAACTCCGAAAAAATTTTCTGCGAAATTAATGAAAATGTACCTAACTTTAATGTTAGAGGAAGCAATCGTTCTTCACAAACATCGCAAGACATAAGAAACGAATTTGCTGATTATTTCATGAAAGAGGGAGCTGTTAATTTCCAATGGAAAATACTATAATTTGTTGTTGCATCATTTGTTTTATTAAATTTTAATTTATATATTATGTATATGAAATTTTTTTTGTTTATTTTTTTGAAATTTATTTTGCTCTGAATTTAACTTTTAATATACATATATAATAACTTGTACATATTTTTAGAAACAAGAAGGGTTTTTACGCAGAACTGAAATTAATAAAATATTTTAAATTTAAATACGTCCAATAATTTCCGTTTGGCTTTTCCCGTTTTAAATAAAACATTTATTTAAAAAGTAATCCAAATTTTTTATTAATAATTGGATTGATATTATGGTAATTTTCAGTTTCTAATAACATAGGTGCAATCTGAAATCCAAAAAAAGGAGAACCATATGAGAAAAAACATTTCTAACAGAGACTTGCTACGACACTACGATTTGTAGCAAATGGTTCGTCGCAGAAGAGCTTGGAATTTCTGACAAGAATTTCAGAATCCACCGTCTCAAAGTTCATTCCTGAGGAGGTGGCAGCCATATATGAGAGTCTAAAGAGGGAATATTTAAAGGTAAGTGTATTTAGTAACTAAAATATTGGAAGTATCGAAACTTTCCAATAAGATTTATTCGAAATTATTGTAAGTAAAAAAAAGAATAAAGTTCATTTCAGCAGGGAAAAAGTCAACTGGAAAATTTAAAAATATGTACATATATTACAATATAATTTTCCAATTGACATAAAAAACCCAGTTTTTATTAAAATTAAAAAAATATGAAAATTCAAATAGTTCTAATTAAAAATCAAAATAATAAAAAAAAACAATTTCTTCATATAAATATAAAAACAAATATATAAAAAAAAACAAATATTTTTAAAAATTAAAAAACAAGATAATAAATAAAACAATTTCTTCATATAAATATAAAAACAAATATATAAAAAAAAATCAAATATTTCTACAAATTAAAAATCAAAGTAATAAATAAAAAAACTTCTTCATATAAATATATTGCATAATGAATTGCATAATGAAATCACGACCGGTGTAAACCTAAAAATAAAAAATTATTATGGAAAACCTGAAAATAATACAATGTAATAAAAATTTATAATATGAGAAACACAAGAAATAATAGAAATCAGCACCATCAGCATTAAAAATTAAAATGTTTTCTTCCGACCAGTTAAAATTATGTTTTTTTCGAATTAGTTAAAATAAATTATTAATTTTGGCACGTTTATTTTCTTCGCATTCAATTCGTTTTTTAAGCACAATGTCGTTTACTTGCTGCATAATTTGGAATGAATCTAATATAGGTAAAGACCGAACTTGGCTTTCCAAGAGTACGCACCAATTGTGAATTTCATCCGATTCTTTATTATAAAAATTTGTTACTGCAGCTAACGCGGTATATAATTGAGTTGGGGACTCTGCGCGATACGCGTGTTTTTTAATTTTTTTAAATGAAGATTTTCTATTCAAAATTGATTGTGTTTGCTTTGTGAATGATGTTGATGATGTGGATGATTCTATTATTTTTGGTGTTTCTCTTATTTGTGGTAATTTGAGGTGGTTCCGATGATGGAATTTCTAAAATTTCCTCATCTTCTTCTGAATTCCCTAATGGGGAAAATGGCGACGATGTACAATATTCTATTAAACTATCTGTGGAATTGTCGAGGTAAATATCTGTGTAATCCTAAAATAAAAATTATTATAAATAAAATTTTAATATACGAAATATATAATAAACTATTTTTATTTTATATGTATGTATTAAACTTTAAATATGTTCAATAATTTCCGTTTGGCTTTTCAGTTCTAAAAAACTTACGTTAGATTTTGTTGTCCTTGGAACTGCAAGGTCCCTGATGAATTTCATATCTTCAAACCAGTACAGCCTTGACTCGTACAATTCATCCACTCCAGCCCCGCTGGCTTTAGAAGCATTGATCTAAATTGATGTTAAAAAGTTAATATTATGAGTTATAATTATTAAAATTAATTATAGAATAAATAAACTTACACATTTTTCTTCTTTTAAAAAATTTGATCTTAAGGTATTAATTTTTTTTTTTACTACAGATACAGATGTTTTGAATATTGCACCTAATTCTTCATATGCCCTATTTTTCTGCACAATATTTTTGTAGTCTTTGGCCTTCAGATTCCAAAGGCAATCTCTTTTTCTATACTCCTGAATAAATTTTGTTGTTTCAAATATTTTATCTAATAAACAAATATAGTATAAAGTAAAAAAAAAAGTAAATACAAGTCTAAACAAAAGAAACAAATGCAAAAATCTAAATAAATAAGTATGTCTTAAATTACCATTAAAATCCATATTTAACCGACTTATCTTGGAATCTTCCGATTTAAAATTGTAGAACCTTCGATTTAAAATTCAGGAACCTTCTAAAAAAAAAAAATTGGCGCCACAAAATGTTAAAAAATAAATAACTCACCTACTTGTTTGCTGTATTGATTTAAATTTTAGTTTAAAATAAATGAAATTTGAATTTTTGCATTTGACATAACAAACTTCAAATATATTTATCTGAACGATCCCATAAAATTTCAAAAAAAAAGAAGCCATTTTTATCGTTCAGCTGTCTTTAGCACTAAAATGATGAGAAATGATGAGAAAATGATAGGAAAATAGGATCGGTTTCTATTTGTTTCTCATCATTTTATCATCATTTTACTGATGGTAAATGATAAGAACTGATGAGAAAATGATGAAAATACTGATGTGTAATAGGCTTGTAACAGGCACATTTTGGCAATTAAAGTTAATTGATTTGGCTTCACTAATTTTTATATACGTATACAGAATTTTCTATTCCTTATACTTTCTAAAGTACAAAATCATGTAAAATGTCAAGTGTTCACAAACCGTTTTTGAACATCAAGAATGTAATTTTTTTCATATTTGATTATTGTTTTGAGATAATAAAAAATAATCCAAAGTAAATAAATAAATTTATTTATTTTTTTGGGTAGAGTTGCTTTTAGGTGGGTCGGTAAAAAAAAGAGCCACGTGACTCGGACCCCCAAAATAGGCCGAAAACCGATAGTATTTTACCGTTAGAATATGAATTTCCAGAAAAAATGAGCTTTTTTGCATTATTTATCCCGAAAAAAAATTTTTTAATTTTCATACAAAAATCGACAACTGGCATTTTGACATTTAATACATTCTTATAAGCATTAGTATATACATATATGGAAAGAATTGCCATTGTACAATTTATTTAAAAATCAAAATGGAAATTTTTAAATGATAAAAATGAAAGGGTTGTACAAACAATTTTTAGGTAGTCCACATAATTAAAATTTAAATAAAATAAAAAATTATTGACATCTTTATAATGAAAATGTAAATAAATTAATTTTAAGTTTTGTAAATGATAAAATAAACATATTTTATAATTTATTTCAATGTTTAATTGTTCTAAAAGTAAATGTCAACATTTTTAGTAATTTTTATGTAAATGAAAAATTTTAATTTTATACAAAAATTTAAAATTTTGACAGTATATTGTAAATGTAAAGTTTATATTTTGACATTTTTATATTGAAAATGTAAAATAATTAACTCTTTTATATGAAAATTCATTTTTTAAAATCAAAAATAAAATTATTCTTTTATATTAAAATTAATTTTTTAAAGTCGGGGGCTGCCGCCCCTAAACCCCCGCAAACAATTTAAGAAATCCTCTTTTTAATTCGGCAAGTAAATCTATACGGCAAGCATCAATTTAAACATTTTTTTGCTTGCATGAAATCAAAAATAAAATTATTCTTTTATATTAAAATTAATTTTTTAAAGTCGTGGGCTGCCGCCCCCAAACCCCCGCTAACAATTTAAGAAATCCTCTTTTTAATTCGACAAGTAAATCTATACGGCAAGCATCAATTTAAATATTTTTTTGCTTACATGAAATCAAAAATAAAATTATTCTTTTATATTAAAATTAATTTTTTAATTTAATTTTAAATAAATATAAAAATAAAGAATTACCTAAAAAAAGTACTTTATTAACAACCTTTCAAAATTGTATTACTTACCTTATCTACAATTATTTTAAAAATTTGTTATTTTGTACATATATTAAAAAAATTGGAATATATTTTTTATTACTATTATTCTACAATTATTTATAAAAATTTTTTATTTTATACAAATTCCAAATATCTAAAAATTATCTAAAAAAATTTTGTACAACCTTTCTTATTTTCATTTAAAAACACTTTTCAAAAATTAAAGAATTCCACACCGGCAGCACCTTTCAAAAATGCATGAGTGTTGGAACGTGATACAGCCATTTGATAGATTTAATATTCAAATTTTGCATAAAAAGTCGTAAATTTTAAACTTAAAAAACGTCAAAAAATAAAAAAAAGGACACCCATCGAACAAGAAAAGGTGAAAGAATTAAAAAAAAAAAAAAATTAAGGATCAGACCATTACAGAGGATTTTACAGGCATTAGAAGTTGATCCACCTAAAAGTAACTCTACCCATTTTTTTTTTAAGTCAACAACAACAAAACATAAATAAACATAATTTCAAAATTAAAATAAATTTTAGTTTGTTAATTGTTATGATTTTGAATATTCATTTTGACAAATTAAAAAACAAGGGTTATGGAAAAAAACTTTAAATGATCAATACAAAAATCGAGATTTCATGGACGAACGACGTAATTTTGAGGTGATTTTCAGGAAATCAAGTAGCGAGCTAATTTTCTTTGGCAGAAAAATTTTTGAAAAATGTAAGGGAAATCAAGAAAAAAAAAGGAGAAAATCAACTCAATTTTCGAAATCATCTCAATTTCTCAAAATCAAGTGTTTATGAAGGTATACTTAACCAAGTTTCAGTAAATACGATTAAATAAATAGTGTGTTTAAGGTTATCTAATATATGTATAAGCTATCTCATCCATTTTATGTCTAAGACTACGTACATTCAGGTATATAATTGTGGGTACTTCGTTCAAACATCGATTAAAATTTACTACAAGATTGTCGAGGTCGCGGTCAGTAGAATCTAGCGCTACAAAAAAAACTGCAGCGCTTAATAAAATTTTCTCTTGAACAATTTTTTTATCTAGCGGTACATGAATTATGCAGCAAGAAAATTTTACGCTAAATTATGTAGCGACTTTTTATTGAAGTTTATGTGTTTACATTTAATGTCAAAAATTTTTGTTTATAAAATTTTGTTTGAAATTTTGGATTTCATGTATCTTTTTTAAAAATTGATAAAGTAAGAGCTAAAAATATTAGATTTTAAAAAAAAATTCGATTTAAATAAAAGAAAAATATACAAAATGGCAAACAAAAATAAATGTCATTTAATTTTGCCGCAAAACGTTCAGTACAAACATGCTGAGCTAAATGCAACAGCGCTGGAATTTAGTATAGCGGTAGATTGATTGTCCTAAACGTGACCAATGTTATAAATATTAATAATTAGTATTTAGTGTGCTCTAATGAAGCAAATATTCAACATGTAATCTCCTGCAGCAAGTTTATCTTCAACTCTCCTAAGGTAAGTTTGTAGTGTTCCAATGTGTTAAAGACATAAAATTTTTAAATTATAATAAAAAAGTGTTCTTCAAATAATTTTGATATTTTTTAGCATTTTATCAGTAAAATTAGAATATACTATATGCATTTATCTTAATATCAGAATAATTCTGAACAAAACAAATAGTTAAAGCAAACATTAAAAGAACACTTTTCTTATTACCTAAGAATTTTAATTGGATTTAAGACATTTTCAATTTCATTAAAAATTTTATTTTTATTTTTTTTACAAACTTCATTATACGTAATATTCTTTGAAATAAATAAAATAGTCTTCAAAATATTAGTAATTTTCTGTTCTATTAATAAAAATTGTTTCTAATTCAATATGCCAAAAGGCAACGACGATGACGATCATAAAAAATCTGAAAAATCAGATAATGACAATATTGTCGAAGCAAATCCTATTCAGCTTCTAATCCCATAATCCTGGTCAAATTCGGTACAAAGAATTCGATTTTTTTGAAGTCGAAGCACAATTCGCTATCAGTTGGGTCAAATATGATGTATCAAAGTACAGCTATGTAGTTTCAGCTCTTCTACAAGATGTCGGAGAATCTGTAACAGACATCTTAGAAAATCCACCAGACAGCAATTTATACGAAAATTTGAAAACTAACCTCATTAAGCGCCATTCACTGAGTATAGAGAAACGCATTAAGAGAGTCATTTCCGAAGAAGAAATGGGTGACAAAGATTGTCGATTATCCACATTAGAAAATGAGATCAATGAGATAAAAACTTAATAAAAAACTAAAGTTACAGATCCAGATCAAGGGATCGAAATAATCAACGATTATTTCCTCGACCGCGATCGAATATTTGTCAAAAATTGAATGCACAGGAAATTACTGTTTTCATCATTTCCGATTTGGCGAAAGGGCCACAAAATGTTCGCCGGGTTGCAAATTTGCGCAAAGGTACAACGGGAATACAATTTAAAATCATCGTTTATTTATTAAAGATAAAATAAACAATCTAAGTTTTTTAATTGACAGTGGCGCCGATGCCTCAGTCTTACCTATTGATCTATACCAACATGAGCTTAACACTAAAAATTTTGATTTTTCGCTTTAAGCCGCGAACGGTGCAATCATTCCTACATATGGAAACAAAATATTAGAAGTAGATTAAAAATTTTGTAGAACATTTAGGCGCAATTTCGTATTAGCAAAAGTTAACAGACTAATTCTTGGCGCAAATTTTCTAACCAAGCATGGACATTTGGTAGACTTAAAAAACAAAAGCTAATAGACATGGTAACTTCACTTTCTGTCAATACTTGCACAATTACAAGTACTGATACAATTACTCCATTATTATATTCTTTTGACAATGAATTTGGAAAAATTCTACACGAATTTCCAACGTTGACATCCCCTCCATCGTTCAATTGCCCAGCTAAGCACAGTGTTGTCCACCATATAACGACCAAAGGTCAGCTACCATTCGCTCGTCCACTTCGCATGGAGCCAAACAAACTATAATCAGTAAAACTAGCATTCGATCATATGATCGATTTAGGAATCTGTAGACCATCATCTTCACCAGCATCTTCACCGTTAGACCTAGTACCCAGTGTAGTGTACCCAGTACGCAGTGTATTAGCTAGGGAGTAGGGATAGGAAATGGATACGGAAACATTGAATTGGGAGTGGGACTGTGAGGAAACAATGAATCCACCTATTATTATAACTATTTTGCTAACCGTGACTATAACCGTTACAACAGTTAAAACATGTAGTAGTATATAACACCTTATTGCATGAGGTAATTATTGAAGGCATATCAAATAAAATTATAAAGCTTAAAAATTTATCTAAAATCTTTAAAAAAAATAATAATAATAATTTTAGATTGGTGAACTACTACAAAAATTCATGTAAGGCAATTAATAATGATATAAAAATTTGTTAGGAAAATTATTATGTTCGTAAATTTGAAACGGTCAAAGGTAACACTAAGAAAAAATGGGAAGTGGTTAATTCTTTATTAAATAGAAAACCTCAGAAATACTAAGAATCATTTCTAATATGAAATATTCGGTTTCTTGTGGTCTTGATGGTATAAGTAGTAGGATTATAAAAAATATTTCGTTTTATATATTGGATATTCTTATCCTTGCTACATTTTCAAAAATTTTTGAGAAGATATATGAGATATATGATGCTTTAAATTCAGGTAAATCCTATTCTTTTTCTTATTTATATTAACTAGCTTTTGCTGCAAGAATTTAAGGGTAAAACCACAGCATTCGTAGATGATACAGCATTTACATATGCTACATCAAGTCATAATGGAACTGCTGAACATATTTATCATGATTTAAATATTCTTAGCAAGTGGTTTGCTAAACACAAACTTATAATCAGCTCTAAAACCAAATATATGAATTTTAATATTTACTCTTTCCCTCCTTTAAGCTTACATACTATTTACTACCACTCTCCGTGCTGTCCAAATAATTATGTGTATAGAAATGGCGACTCAAGTAATATGTTAGTATTTAACTCACATTATAATATTAATTGTTTTATAATAGAAAATGTAGATACGTTCAAATATTTAGGTATTACAATATACTCCAAAATGTCATGGTCTGATCACACTTTGTATCTGAAAAAATACTTTAATAATGTCATCCGACAATTATACCAAGTTAGTTTATATAGTTCGTCAAAAGTTTGTTTAATGTTTTACTATGCACTTAGATTGCCAGAGAATATAAGGAATATTAGAGTTCTTTCGAAATTTCTATCGCTCATAACGTTGAATTCGGTTGATTCAGAAAAACTTCTGGATGTGCTAATTTAAGTATCAACGTATTTTCTCATATTCTTCTAATTCTGTGCAAATTTAGTATTTTATACGATCTGGCTTTTGTTTTCTCTTTTTTCTATTTGTTTGCATTGTTAAATTAACTTTCAATATTATTTAATTAAACTTAAATTTTAAATAGATTCTAATTAACTTAATTTAATATTTGGAAATTACAACCTCTGTTTCCCCAACATGTACTTTTATTTTTATCTTGTAATTAATTTTGTAGATCTTTCGACACTTACTTGTATGATAATAGATTGATCTTAACTATTTTTATTTTATTTTTATTTAATAATAGTAATTTTTTTGTTGTCAGTCTCAATTTTTATAGAATTTAAAATATGAAATAAAAATAATGAAATTAATTTAAAAAAAAAAAAGAAGGAGAATTAAAGAGTGTTACAAATGTCAAGGTTTTATGAAAATTTTGAAAGTATCTACTTAGCTACGAACATACTTTATTTTTAATGGAAACAATCCCTTTTTTTGGGCTTTTGTTAGACTTCAATGTTTACAAGACTTTTGCGACACATAATTTAGGTAGGTAGTATTTAGCAAGCTTTATTTTTTTCGAATGATTGATCTTTAATTTCAAAATATTTCTCTTGATTGTTTTTTTGTTCGCAATTACACGATATGAAACCGTTCCACTACATATGAACGGACCGCCACAGATTAACGTGAAGGCTCTAATTAGGATGGGGTGGGCATCTGTTGCACTGGATTGATGGAGTTAGCGTAAAGAATAGTAAATTAGTGTTTTAATCATCTGTCTTAATTCCATATAATATACCGAAATAATATAATAAATAAAGACACAAAAGTATATATGTACATATAGTAATCACAATTAATACAACTGCATTTTTTAACTGGTAAAACATTTTACAATCAAAACACCGTCATACTGATGAAGAGGTTTATGAAAATTTCATGTAAATTAGCATTACATAATAATAGGAGAATATTTCTACTTCAAAGTAGAATGGAGAAAATATTTCCAAACTATATTATGAACAATATAAATGCAATATATTCACTTCAAATAGAAAATCTCCCATATACCAAAGATTAAAGAAGCTAATAAAATTTTATATAGATTTAGGAAGTTAATATTAAATTTAGAAATCAAAAATTACTCTCTTCGAAATAAAAGAAATGACGTATGAACTCCAACAATTATATAATCATTAAGGTAAATATGTCCCAAAATTTCAAAAATAAGGTAGAAAGTATGTATGTATAATAAATTTATTACTATTAAAAAAGACAATGTGGACAAAATTGCGAAATTCGAAAATAAGTACGGCCAAATAAATATTAAGTTTTCAGATAAATTTCGATACAATTACACCAATATGATATTACCTACAGAAGTTCAAAGAATTCTTTCAACAGGTCCAAAAATATCTATACCGTTAGAAAAGAAAGAAATATCAATTTCAACTATTATTAAACATATAGAATACAGTATTTCAACTTGCGAAATACCACAAAATAAAAAAAGAATTAGAAGTAAGGCAATAAATATTATAACAAACTTCTATATTGATATCAATAAATTTTATAAACATAACATATTATTACGAGATTATAACATTACTAAAAAATTTTTAAATGACAACAAAAATATATATGTATTAAATAGTGATAAGAATAATAGTACGGTGGTAATGTATAGTTGGTTGGTATACTTGGCTGGTCCTGCCAGCCGTGACAAGCACACAATAAGCGCGTTAGTACCGTTTTGTTACCACTACCATGACCGTAAGGCTTATATTTAGGTTATGTAGGATATAATTTCAGATTCTTTTCGCGGCATTCAGGAAGCTTACCTTTTCTGGAGGTTGCTTAGCTGCTAGATCGCTAAGATCGTTAAATTAATGGGTACCCAGAGCTACTCTTCTGGTCCTCAGTATGTTCATTTCCTTAGATGTTCCTATGTCCCGGAACCCACAGTAATGCTACATTGTGTTGATAGCTTATATTTTTAAGCTCGTCAGATCATTTCCTGAAAAGTTTGGATGTTAAAATCACAGAGTTAAGAGCCGCGATTGCTCTTGACTATCCGTGACAATGGCAATGCTTCCTCCAAAGAAGTATCGCTCCTAAGTATTTGACATATTTTCCAGATTCCTAGCATTTCAGCTTGAAATACACCCCTCAAAGAAGTATTGCTTATAAGTATTTGGCATGCTTTACAGATTCTTAGCATTTCAGCTTGAAATACACTGGATTTATTGGGAAGTCTGAAAGCATGTTCTATTCTGAGTTTTTCTGAATAGACATCAGCACCGACACCGCAGTCCATTTTTGACCCATCAGTGAGGAGTTTGATGTCTACTCTACCCAACGGGTTTTCTTCTTTCCATTCCCTCCTTATGGAATTTTAAATAATTTCCGAACTTGGGATTATGTAGTCTGTCGAATCTAGCGGATCAAAAGCTGTCGAGCTGAGAATACTGCTATGCCCATAACGTTTTGTGCGTCAGTGCTAATTTTCTCTGAGTCTAACTAAACTACAACAGGCTAGACATTTTATATGAAGGTCAACAGGGAGGAGGTGGAGAAGTACAAGAATACAGGGATACATAGGCCTCTTTGGCTCTTTCTTTGATATTGAGACTCCACTTCAGTTTGGGGTCAAGTACCACTCCTAGGTATTTAACACTGGGGACTAAATTCATATATACACCATCCAGTGGAAGCTTGGTGAATTCCGGGATATTTGTCCTGTTTATGCATTCGATCTGTTTTGTCCGGGTTGACACAGAAGCCACATCCATTGGCCCATCTGCAAACCCTTCTTAAAGCTCTCTCCATAATTACACTAACTATGCCAAGAAACTTTCCAGACACTAATACTGCTAGATCATCTTCATCTTTTGACTCCCTCATCTTGAAGTTCTTTAAGTATTCCATTTATTACTAGAAGCCACAGAATGATGATAGCATCCCACCTTGGGGTATGCCACTACTTACTTTTTTAGTAATTTTATGGTTGCCAAGTTCTTACTGGACCTTTCTTGATTGCAACATATTAACAATGCACTTTCTAAGGGCAGTTTCAACCCCTAGTACTTCCAGTGAATTCTGTATGGCCGTTATATGCATATTGTTGTAGGCACCTTCTATGCCTAGAAAGGTATATTCCTTGAAAGGTATATTCCTAATATATATTCCTTGTACTGAATCGATTGTTCAATTTTCTGCACTAATTCACAGCTTCGTGCGCTCTTTTACCAGCTTTGGTATAAAGATCACTTTCACCCACCTCTATTGCAAAGGAATGTGGCCAAACGTGAGGTTGGTTCTGATGGACAGCTTAGAAATTAATAAAACTACAAGTCTCTCACTTCTTTTGGAAAGCATTTTTGAAAAAATATCGTCTAAACCTGCGGTTTTGTATGGAGCGAAGTGACCAATTGCCCAAGATATCATTGCCTTCCTTACATTACTGAGTTAACACATTCGCAAGGGCCACTTTGGACTCTAGTGTCAAGCGATTGTTGGCTGATCACATGGGCATCCTCAATGTACTCCAGAAAATGAGTACGCACTAAAAGATCTAGAGTTATAGCTGCTGAATTAGCCCATGTCACTTGCACGGTTCTGAGGAAGGAAGGATTGGTGTGTTCTTTATATAAAACTCTGCTAAGTCTAAGTCTCTAGTACTTTCAATTGATTCACAGTAATACTTTGATGATTGGGTTTTAACCAATCGGATTGTTCTGTTATATTCCCTAAGTTGGTCCTTTTAGCGGTGCCACTTATTCTGCTTATAACAGGTATTGTAGGCGTCCCAAGCCTCCTTTCTTAGGTTACTTAAAGTCTCGTTCCACCGGGACCGGTCGCTTTTTTTTGCCACGCTTAATAGGACATGCCACTTTGAATGAGACCTACATGGCCTTTGTAAACATGTTAGTTCCCTTTTCCAACTCATTTTCATTCGCGATATCTGAGTTAGCTACTACCAAAAGTTTTTTTCTGGCTACCTTCCCGAATTTCCCCCGTCAGTAGCCCTAGGATTTCTATAGGGCTTGAGATTTTCAGGTTTAATATTGGCATTGAAGACTATCCAATTGTGGTCCGAAAAAGGCCTCTTCTCGGATACTCTCCATTTCTCTAAATTTGGTGTTTCATCGTTACCTATACATGTAATATCTAACACATCTGCCCAACTTGTAAAACTATCCGGCATGGAAATATGAAAGTGGGGTTACTGCCCTTATTCCATATATTTAGGGTACTATTTAAAATTATATCAAATAATGCCTCACATCGGTCATTCGTTTCCAAGCTTCCCCATGCCGATAGCATGCAGGGTATGTCGAGCATTAGGATCGCAACCTGTTATCAACTTGCACTTGTGGCATCTACCAACTGCTGAAACCGGAGCGGTGGAGCAGGTTCATCATGTGGCATGCACACTGAACTTATGTACACGTTCAGGTCCGTATCTCCAAATTGACAACTGTCAAATCTTCTTAACTTAAATTAGAACAGAGATGTGCACTTATATGTTTTTAACTAGAGTACAAGTTCTTGGCTTACCTATTTCTAAACCTACATTCTTGTAGAATAGATTATAGTTGTAGCTGTTTAACCCTCTGATCTTGGAGGCGTCAACCCATGGTTATTGAATGAAGGCTATGTCTAAGTCCTCTTGACCTAGGAAACTAGTAGATTATTCTTGGGACACTTCGAGTGCCTTAGATTAATCTGCGCCACCCACATCGCTTACCTCTCAATGAGTTGCTGTAGACTCCTTATTTATTGACAAGTCTCCAAGCAGCTCACTTGCTTCGTCCAGGTCGTCTATAACTGGAATACCGGGATTGAATATTTTTAGTTTGGTATGCCGTATACCAAACCTCAGTTTATTGTACTCCAAAAGAGCTAGACTTTCCTCACTGATGAGAAGGAGAAACGATATACTTTTTTGCAAATTTTTTGTTTTTTACTAGGGCTGCTGGAAAACTCGGCAGTCACCAAGAGGAACTGCACGTGCTTCCTCAGGGTAGTGTTGGACTATAACCAACCAAAACCACCCTTTTTTAAAACCAAACTTTGGGATGGAACCTTTAATGCAAATGTACAGTTTGGCTTTGGGGATAGGGATGTGGGAAGGATAATTGGGGAAATTGGAATTAGGAAATTTGGATTATGGGGGATAGGTAGGAAAATTTGAAATGACATTTTGAAGAAAGATGTTAATGTTCTTCTTAAACTTAAGTAAATCGTACACATATGAATTACCAACTTTAGAGAACACACATGCGATGGTATATGGTTCCGCAAACGGGACGTGAGTTATTTATAACATTTCACTTTCGAACAAAAAAGAAGATCCTCCTAATAAAATTGAAATAAAAACTGATAACTATGATAAAATACTTTCCAATGTTAATAACCTGTTAAATTCAAATTTTTAACAAAACAAATATGTAATACGTTGACAATGTAAAATTGTACTTCGTATTCTTGATTATTGAGCAATATTGAAATGAAATACTTTTTGTATACTTAAAAATATGTATATGGAATATCCACTTAAAAACACATGTACAGAATATTATTAAAATGAATATATTGCTGACCGTTCAATATGTGTATCTTTTTAGTTTTTATAAAATGATCAATATTGCTGATAATCCAAAATATTGAAGTACAGTTACAAAATTTTAGAAATAAGAAATTCAGTTATGTACAAAAAACACAACAGTAAAGTCCAATAAAATTAAATATAACAACAAAACCCGTTTTTTAATTCATTATAAAAAAAAAATAACAATATTTATTTTTATAAATACAAATTTGGCGCAGTCGGTAGGATAATTATAAATTAAAATTAATTATCCAGTGATACGAACGTTAATTATTATAATATAAATTAAACTTTATTATAAAAAAAATATTTATACATACTTATGTATATATATATTGTTGTTAAATCAAATAATACAAAATTGTTAAATTAATTACCTCTTATGATCTCTATCAGAGGAAAAACAGTTAATAAACATTAAAATTATTTGTGTTACAAAAACATTTAATAGACAAAAAAAAAAAAAAAAAAAAAACAATAATAAAAGTGTAAAATTAAGTTAATAAAGCTGTTAAAAATTAAAACCGTAAGCCTTTGTTAATAATTAATACACATTTAGTAATATTATAAAAATAAAAACAAAATATTTTTTGTTTATTGTGAATGAAAAAACGTGATAGATTGGACCAATACTGTAAAAATCGCAACATGGCTCAAGCACAAAGTGAGGATACAAATGTTCTTGAACAATTATTACAACAGAAACAAAGTTTGCTCGCAGAATTAGACATCAAGAATCAACAGTTAAATAGAATGACAGCAGCTGTTCAAGAACTCCAAATAAGAGAACAAGGCTATCAATAAAGAGAAAGAGTTATGAAGGAGGTCCGGTATATGTCAACATTTACTGGTAAAAGTGAAGTCACAATCAATTCTTTCATTAGTAGTGTCGAGTATTATTTAGAAGGAGTAACTGATGATAACTTACGAAAATGCATGGTGAGAACAATATACTACGAGAAAATTCAGGGTGAGGCAAAAGAAACCATTATCAACACTCCACATCCAGATAATTGGGACACCATAAAAGCAGCCTTGAAATCCAGGTATAGACCAGAAATAGAACCGGCAGAAATCTAAAAAAAAATCGGTGCATTAAGGATAAACACAGTAAGTGAATTAGTATTAAAAATTCAGAACTTAAAATATAAAGCCGATGAGCTAAAAATTTACTATAAAGATAGCAATTATATAGATTTAAATAATATTGATACCTTCCTTGTTAACACCATTAAAGAAATGGCACAAGGAACTCTTTTAGATAGAATTTTTGAGGAAAAAAATTTAAATGAAATAATAAATATCATAAATAAAAGAAAATTTGAAGATTCTTGCATTAAGCCAGAATTTAAAAAATCTAATAATAATTATAATAATCAAAATAGAAATAAAAGTAAAAATTTTTATCAAAACAAATTTAATAATCAAAGAAATAAAAATAATGATCAGAATAATTTAAATAATTCTTATGCTAAACCAAATAGTTCAAATAACTGTTATAATAAAGATTCTCAAAATAATTATAATTCTAAGCAATTTAATAGAAACTTTTATCAAAATAATAATTCAGGTCAATATCGACAACAAAATTATAATAAACAAAATTTTCTAAATAATTCTAACTCTAGGCAATTTAATAAAAATTACTATCAAAATAATAATTCAGGGCAATATAGGCAAGCAGTGCCAATGGAAGTCGATAATATACAATCGACATTTAATTTTAATTCTAATTGTGAGTGTAATTCGAACCCTAAATCAGAAAATAAAGCCGAGACTAACAATGTCGAGTTTTTTATGAACTAGCCTCGGATGAGTTACCCATGATAAAATTTACTATTAATAATAATTCATATTTAGCTCTTATAGATACAGGATCTACTTTTAGTTTAATTGATGATAGGGTATTAGATTTCAAAAAATTAAAAATCTTTCCTATTAACTTTTCTACAATAAATGGAAAGGATTCTATAAAATGGGAAGTTCATACACCAGCACCTTATGAAATAAAAGCCCCTAAAAATGCTCGAATTAGATGGAAAGAGAAAACATTACCGAATAGAAAGCATCAGTTCATAATAGGAGTCGATCTACTTAAAAGTCTCGATGCAATAATAAACCTAGAAGAAGGATTTATTAACTTAAATAATCAAAATATTAAGTTTGTTAATAGTCCATATCAATTAAATGAAATATATTCCTTAGAACCAATAGATATTAGTAAAAATTTAATTAAGATAGACAATTTAAATTCAGAAGAACTTAGACAACTTAGAGAAAATTACAAAAAGATTTAGTAGTTTATTTTATAAAGAAGGAGATAAACTTACAAGTACCCCTGATATAAAACATGAAATTCATACTACAACAGAGCAATCTATAAATTCTAAATTATATCGATTCCCACCTCAGCATGAGGAAGAAGTTAGAAAACAAATTAAGGAAATGGAGGAACAAGGTATAATAAAAAAAAGTAACTCTAGATATACTAGTCCTCTCATAGTAGTACCCAAAAAAATCGACAACTCGGGCAAAAAGAAATATCGGATAGTTATAGATTATAGAAAATTAAATGAAGTTACGGTCGATAATAAATTTCCTTTGCCAAACATAGATTCTATATTAGAAAAATTAGGTAAAGCGCAATACTTTACAACTATCGACCTGGCAAAAGGATATCATCAAATCTTAATTAAAGAAACTGATAAAAAGAAAACTGCATTTGTGACACCACATGGACTTTATGAGTTCAATAGAATGCCGTTTGGGTTAAAAAATGCCCCAGCGACATTTCAAAGGCTAATGAACGAAATACTAAGAGACTACATAAATAAAATTTGTGTTGTGTACCTGGATGACATACTGATATTTAGCACAAGTTTACAAGAACATGTAAAAGCCATTTCGGACATATTTAAAGTTTTAGAAGAAAAAAACTTAAAAATACAAGTAGACAAATGCAATTTCATGAAAAAAGAAACAGAGTCTAGGTCATATTTTGACAGAACAGGGCTTAAAACCTAACCCAAATAAAATTCAAGCTATAGAAAAATTAGAATTGCCCAAAACCCAAAAACAAATAAAAAGTTTTCTAGGACTAACTGGTTACTATAGAAAATTTGTAAAAGATTATGCTAAAGTAGCTCAGCCTATTACAAAATATTTAAAGAAAAATATGAAAATTAACGTTAATGATCCAAATTATATTGAATCATTTGAAAAATTAAAAAATCTGATTATAAGCCATGCCATTTTAAAATATCCGAACTTCGAAAAATCTTTTACTCTCACAACGGATGCTTCTAATTTTGCAATCGGAGCGTTTTTGTCACAAGAAGGACACCCAGTTTGTTTTGCCTTTAGAACTCTTAACAACCATGAGAAAAATTATTCTGCGACAGACAAAGAGTTTTTGGCTATTATGTGGTCTGTAAATTATTTTAGACCATATCTATATGGAAAAAAGTTTAAAATATTAACTGATCATCAGCCTATAAAATTTTTACACTCCAAATATAAAGGGAAAGATATGTCTCCAAGACACCAGAGGTGGTTGCTAAAATTAGAAGAATATCAATTCGATATAGAATATTTGAAAGGTAAAGAAAATAGGGTAGCAGATTTTTTAAGTAGAATAGAACAAAACGTGGACGTTAATTCTGACGAGGGAGAGAATAATAATAAAAATTCCAATATTTTAAAAATGTCTGCAAAAAGTGAAGATAATGAATCGGAATTTGGTATTTTCAATATTGAAGATGATGTATATGACGTAACAATGGCAACTGTTCATTCAGCAATTGAAGAACAACTTGACCATATACCAATAAAAGAGGAAATTGTCAACAAATATAAGACCCAAATTATATTAACAAACAACAAAACTGTAGAAACAGAAATAATTTTAGGAAGAAGGATTATTTACATAGCAGAATATGATTTTCAAAGATTAAGCGAAATTTTTATATAATATTTGTATAAAGGTAAAGTAGGAATATACTCCGAATTATCAGATAATAAATATAACGTAATACAGGAGAAACTGAGGGAAATGTTCTCTAGTAATAATAAAATTAAATTTATAAAATGTTCATATAGGGCACAGGAAGTCGAAACGGAAACTGAAGCGGTGAAACAAATTTCATTCTACCATGTAAGAGAAAGCTTTCACTCGGGAATCCAAGAGACTTATAACCAAATAAAAAAAAGAATTTATTATCCCAAATTATTAGAACTGACACAAATAGTTATAAATCAGTGTGAAGTTTGCCAAGAGGTTAAATACGATCGGAACCCTATAAAACCAAAGTTTAAATTTACGGAAACTCCAAATGATTTAAATGAAATCATACACATTGACACTTATACCATAATGAAAACCAATTTTCTAACTATTATAGATAAATTTTCAAAATTCGGAGCTGCTTATTATCTCTCAGATAAAAATCAATTAACTTTGATAGATGGTCTAGAAGATCATTTCACCAAATTAGGCAAGCCCAAAAAGATAATAGCAGATAACGAATTTAAAGCTATTCAAATAAAAGAATTTTTAAGGGAAGAAGGGATTAGTTTACACCTTACCAAACCCAACAACCACACCGATAATAGTGACATAGAGAGACTTCATAATTCATTAGCTGAAAAATTCAGAATACTTAAATACGTTAATAAAAATATGTCAGTCAAAAGATTAATGCAATTAGCTGTTAGAAACTATAACGAACTATTTCACTCAACAATAAAAAATATTCCGAAAGAAGTTCAAAATCGTACAGTGGACTTCTCAAAAGTTAAAGAAAATTTAAAAACAGTAAAATTGAGAAACTTAAATATATTAAATAAAAGAAGAGAAGAGTATGAAGAGGAAAGGTCTACAGGTTTTATAAAGAATTATAAAGCTGTAAGACATAAAGAGGAGCCTAAATATAAAAGGATGAATTTAAATAACATTCATATATCTAATATTAAAAGATCTCCTAAATTCTTTAATTCAGGTAATGCTACCGATTAATAAAATATATCAGAATTTAAATAGTACATAAAAACAATAACACTCTTTCTTTTTAGAATACCTAAAAAGAATTGAGTAAATATTATAGTAATAAAAGTACATGATATTGTTGTTATAGGAAACTATAATAGCAGATATCTATACTAATAGTGTTTAGGTTGAAACTTAAATAATTTAAGTTGTTGTTAAAAAAAAAAAAAAAAAAAAAATGAATAAATAAATTTTATTAATTTAAATTTACAGATTTTCACAATTATTGTTCTAATAACATACATGGGTTGGTTACCAACGATATTTGGATTTTTGCAAGTTAATCCAATATCTGAAGATGTAGGTTACATCCAAATAAAATTAAGGGAAGTAGAAATAACTAACGAAACTGTAACGGTTTTGCATATTATTAAACCTATGGAACTAGACAGCGTTCTTTCACAACTAGAATTTAACTTAAATTCTTTAGATATTGAAAATAAAAAGTTAATAGAAACTGAAATTAGAATTATTAGGGCAAAAATTGCATCTATTATGCCATCTTCTACAAGAAGAAAGAGAGGCTTGGTAAATGTAGTAGGTACCGCAAGTAAATGGCTTTTTGGTACCATGGACAATGATGATAGGGAAGACATTTTAGAACATTTAAGAATTATCCAAGAAAACAATCATAACTCTATTTCCAGTTTGAACCAACAAATTTCAATTAACAGTCACTTTAATGAAACTATATATGAACTCAAAAATATAATAGAAAACGATAGGGTTAAAATTGAAAAAGTAGTTAACGAAATCAAAGATATTAGTAAGCAAAGTATAACTCATTCTTTATACATAGATCAGATTTTAAAATTAAGGCATTTAGAAAATAAGATAAATCAAATACAAGATAATATTGCATCTGCAAAATATAACATATTTCATCCTAGTATATTAACAGCAGAAGAAATCGAAATATTTCAAGTTGATTTTTTTAAGTTGAAGCTCATAAAAATGGTTATAATGACTTACGAAGATAATTCAATAATATTAGCAATTAAGATTCCTCAAAATTATGTTCAAAACGAACTTAGGCTAATAACACCTTTACCAAATAAAGAAAATTTTGAAATTAATGCAAATAATGAATATGTCGTAAAAATTGAAAATGTAACCTATACATATGTAGAAAATGTTATGATAAAAGATTTAAAAGGTAGTAAAAATTGTATTTTTAATAACCAATGTAAACTTAAATTTAACAATAAAACAAAAATAGAAATTTTAGACGATGAATCAATTTTAGTAAAAAACGCAATAAATGAAATTGTTAATCAAAATTGTGATGATAGAAAAATTATATTGAATAAAAACTATCTCATAAATTTTTTTAATTGTAAAATAAACCTCCATCAGGAAACATTTTCAAATCAAAAGAAAACTATACAAGATAAATATTATTATCCAATAAATGGCTTAAGTCAAAATTTTACAAAAATATTAACATTTGAAAACATTGTAATAGATCACGTTAAAAATATTGAGGAAATCAAAGAACTTAAATATAATAAAAAAATATCATATGGTGTTCATATAACACTAATAATTGTAATTATTATTATTTGTCTAATTATATTTATAGCATGGTTTAAAATTAATAATAACAAAATTGTTAACATATCTCATATAAGTAACGAAATTCAGGAGAATTTCAAATCAAAGGAGGAAAGTTATGTATAACTGTTCACTTTCGAACAAAAAAGAAGATCCTCCTAATAAAATTGAAATAAAAACTGATAACTATGATAAAATACTTTCCAATGTTAATAACCTGTTAAATTCAAATTTTTAACAAAACAAATATGTAATACGTTGACAATGTAAAATTGTACTTCGTATTCTTGATTATTGAGCAATATTGAAATGAAATACTTTTTGTATACTTAAAAATATGTATATGGAATATCCACTTAAAAACACATGTACAGAATATTATTAAAATGAATATATTGCTGACCGTTCAATATGTGTATCTTTTTAGTTTTTATAAAATGATCAATATTGCTGATAATCGAAAATATTGAAGTACAGTTACAAAATTTTAGAAATAAGAAATTCAGTTATGTACAAAAAACACAACAGTAAAGTCCAATAAAATTAAATATAACAACAACATTAAAAAAAAACCCGTTTTTTATCCTTGATCCTCATCCTTGCATCTGATTACCCTGTAGTGTACGCAAGCGAAGGGTCATCCTGCATTTTCTAAGATGAACCCATTAACCATCTCGGAAAGTTTCGTCTCAAGCATGATTGGCAGATCATTGAAAACTTTCCTGTTACTGGCTCTTTCGGTGACAACTGCAAAACATAAACTATCTTTTACAATATCAATGTAATTTTATGTGCTACAACCGAACTACTGGAGATTAATCCACAGCACCTTGATTCTTTCTACGCCAGAACTAGGCCCATCCTGTGACCTATTCCTTTTAGATGACGAATCATTTCCAGAGTTGTACGATTCATACACTGCTTCTTATTTCTGGATCCCTTTCGTTAACAACACTTTTAGCTTCTAGTATTGTATTCTGAAAGCCGATCCAAAGCGGCTATTCACCTTCTTTTTGGTAGTGGAAATACTCTAGTCTTTGGAGCACTATAGCAGGTGATGCT
The DNA here is from genome assembly GCA_947095535.1 of Poecilobothrus nobilitatus. Classification (NCBI taxonomy): domain Eukaryota; kingdom Metazoa; phylum Arthropoda; class Insecta; order Diptera; family Dolichopodidae; genus Poecilobothrus; species Poecilobothrus nobilitatus. The sequence goes on from OX352772.1 coordinate 144,762,436, forward strand.
TTTGGAGCACTATGTCAGGTGCTTCCCGCACCAACAGGTGTTAAAACTTTTGTGGAACACTGGATGACTCCTGGTTTGGATGCTGAAGAGTTACTTTGGTTAGTACCGATAATAGTCTCCTGACTGGAGGCAAATAACTCATCTTCAGAAGATGAGTTGATGTTTGTTTGTTTTTGTTTTTAGTTTCCATTTGTGTTCTCTCGAGTTTAGCGAGAAAGGATGGTTGACATATACGGAGCTCCCATACATGTGCAAGACTAATTACAATGGAGTGGCGCTTGGTGCCTCAAGGAGTCCGTTAGCGATACCATCTTTATACACTTGGTACCATTCAGCCCTCTGCACGGTTTTCTTTCTCACCTTGATTTGAGTGTACACCTATAATCAGCCAATTTATCTAAAAACAACATCAAGTTTGAGGATGGCAGGTAAAGTTACCCGGGTACAGCGTTTGGACGAATATAGGTGATTAACTTTACCCGTGTCAATAAATATATTTGAGCAAGGAACGAATTAATAAGTGATACAAATATGTTTAATCTCATAACAAATCCTACCCTACCTAATAATTTAATAATTTTCAAAATAGAGCTAAATATTTAATTGATAAATAACATAAAAATAAATATATAAATGAATCACAAGATAAAAAAAATGAAAAAAACAAATACAGTGGCCCTTGATTATACGGAATGAGAAAAACGCAAAAAGAAAATGTGCCCATGAGACCTGTTGTTTCCTGTCTTAATAGTCCGGCGTATGAAGTAGCTAAATTTGTATATGAAATTTTAATGCAATATATTAACACGTTTGTATATAATATCAAAAATTCTAATGAGTTTATACATACAGTAAGAAATATAGTATTACCAGATAATTAGGCGTTGTGCATTAACTCCGCATGCAATAACTCCGCACTCCATAAATGCAATAATTCCGCACAAAATAAGGCCTATTTCTTTGCGGAATTATTTAATTTTTTTGCGGACTTATTGCATTTTTATATTGCGGAGTTATTTCATTATGAAATAAGTGCGCGAAATTAAAAATGCAATAATCCCGCAAAAAGTGCGGACTTATTGCATAATGAAATAAGTCCACACTACAAAAATGCAATAAGTCCGCAAAAGATGAAATAATTAAGATGAATAAATCGCAATTTTATAAATGAAATTGAGTATATAAAATTGAAACAAATGACATTTATAAATTAAGTATTTATTTATGAATGTTATGCAAATACTTGCATGGAATCTACTACAATCGCTCTGCAGTAGGGGCAAAAATAGTTTGATTCATTTGCGGCTAAACTAGTCGCTTGTATTGACATTTGACAATCGCTGCATATTTTCAAATGTCGACAAGGTAAAAGAAGAATATTTGGTACGTTTCCAAAGCAAATATTTGTATTAGATGTAGGTGTGTCCTTCTTTGGAATCACTCGAGTAGTTTTGAGTAGTTTCATTATCATTATCTTCTTCAAAATTATCATCATCTTTAAGTTCGCAACTCTCCCAAATTTTATTTTCTTTATAGCTTACCCTGTTTAGAAAAACCATTGATGTAATTTTTCCTCTTTCTAGTAGCGCATTGGCTTCTCTTATTTTTTTATTCTTTTCGCAGCTAACTTTCCTTTTTCTTTTCCTACTCCAAACGTTCCACCACTTTCTACTACAACCTCAAACTTTTTTAAATTTTAAATTTTAAATTTTCATAAATATTTTCGAGTTATGTAATTTGATATTTACTTTTTTCAACCATTGCTTCTCAAAATATAATAAAAACTGTTTAGATATTTTATTATTGTCAAATAAATTTATTTTTAGTTTTAATTGGTTATATGTTGACGATATCTTTGTAGTAATAAGGGTAACATCACAATTTTGTAAAATATGGATGATGTTGTTGCTGTTGTACGAATTAATTTGGAGAGATCTTTATAATTTGAATTAACCTTGCAGTTAGACACCTGAGTGAAATGAAACCAGCATCCAATCAATGTGGTCAAAGGAAAAACTTATTTTAAGACGTTACGTAGTGCAACCTCATAATCGGTCACCATCACATTTGGTTGCATCCTGAATATGTTTTCATTTATATAATTGCATAAGTGTATATATGCACCCTGCATTTTTTGTCAATCAATATAAAGAAAATTGGAAAAATCTAAAAATAAAATTATAGAGAAAATAAAATTAAATAAAAAACAAAAATCTCCATCTTAACATGACCTATATGGTAAGATGTCGGAGACGCCCTTAAAATGAAACATTTAAAATTCAGTATTAAATTATAAAAATAAAATGAAAAAAAAATATAATTAAATATAATTCTTTAATCAATTTTTATTTCGCAAAGAATATGCGGGGAGCAAGCGGAGCGAAGGCGCAATGGCGAGCGCGCGCGCCTTTTGCGGTGCCGTGAATATATTTATATTTTCATGTAAATATATCTATACCGTTAGAAAAGAAAGAAATATCAATTTCAACTATTATTAAACATATAGAATATAGTATTTCAACTTGCGAAATACCACAAAATAAAAAAAAAATTAGAAGTAAGGCAATAAATATTATAACAAACTTCTATATTGATATCAATAAATTTTATAAACATAACATATTATTACGAGATTATAACATTACTAAAAAATTTTTAAATGACAACAAAAATATATATGTATTAAATAGTGATAAGAATAATAGTACGGTGGTAATGTATAGTTGGTTGGTATACTTGGCTGGTCCTGCCAGCCGTGACAAGCACACAATAAGCGCGTTAGTACCGTTTTGTTACCACTACCATGACCATAAGGCTTATATTTAGGTTATATAGGATATAATTTCAGATTCTTTTTGCGGCATTCAGGAAGCTTACCTTTTCTGGAGGTTGCTTAGCTGCTAGATCGCTAAGATCGTTAAATTAATGGGTACCCAGAGCTACTCTTCTGGTCCTCAGTATGTTCATTTCCTTAGATGTTCCTATGTCCCGGAACCCACAGTAATGTTACATTGTGTTGATAGCTTATATTTTTAAGCTCGTCAGATCATTTCCTGAAAAGTTGATGTTAACATCCAAACTTTTCAGGAAATGATCTGACGAGCTAAGAGCCGCAGAGTTAAGAGCCGCGATTGCTCTTGACTATCCGTGACAATGGCAATGCTTCCTCCAAAGAAGTATCGCTCCTAAGTATTTGACGTACTTTCCAGATTCCTAGCATTTCAGCTTGAAATACACCCCTCAAAGAAGTATTGCTTATAAGTATTTGGCATGCTTTACAGATTCTTAGCATTTCAGCTTGAAATACACTGGATTTATTGGGAAGTCTGAAAGCATGTTCTATTCTGAGTTTTTCTGAATAGACATCAGCACCGACACCGCAGTCCATTTTTGACCCATCAATGAGGAGTTCGATGTCTACTCTACCCAACGGGTTTTCTTCTTTCCATTCCCTCCTTATGGAATTTTAAATAATTTCCGAACTTGGGATTATGTAGTCTGTCGAATCTAGCGGATCAAAAGCTGTCGAGCTGAGAATACTGCTATGCCCATAACGTTTTGTGCGTCAGTGCTCATTTTCTCTGAGTCTAACTAAACTGCAACAGGCTAGACATTTTATATGAAAGTCAACAGGGAGGAGGTGGAGAAGTACAAGAATACGGGGATACATAGGGCTCTTTGGCTCTTTCTTCGATATTGAGACTCCACTTCAGTTTGGGGTCAAGTACCACTCCTAGGTATTTAACACTGGGGACTAAATTCATATATACACCATCCAGTCGAAGCTTGGTGAATTCCGGGATATTTGTCCTGTTTATGCATTCGATCTGTTTTGTCCGGGTTGACACAGAAGCCACATCCATTGCCCCATCTGCAAACTCTTCTTAAAGCTCTCTCCATAATTACACTAATTATGCCAAGAAACTTTCCAGACACTAATACTGCTACATCATCTTCGTATGCAATGGTTTTGACTCCCTCATCTTGAAGTTCTTTAAGTATTCCATTTATTACTAGAAGCCACAGTAATCATGATAGTATCCCACCTTGGGGTATGCCACTACTTACTTTTTTAGTAATTTTATGGTTGCCAAGTTCTTACTGGACCTTTCTTGATTGCAACATATTAACAATGCACTTTCTAAGGGCAGTTTCAGCCCCTAGTACTTCCAGTGAATTCTGTATGGCCGTTACATGCATATTATTGTAGGCACCTTCTATGTCTAGAGAGCTAGCCAATATATATTCCTTGTACTGAATCGATTGTTCAATTTTCTGCACTATTTCACGGCTTCGTGTAAAAGAGCTTTTACCAGCTTTGGTATAAAGATCACTTTCACCCACCTCTATTGCAAAGGAATGTGACCAAACGTGAGGTTGGTTCTGATGGACAGCTTAGAAATTAATAAAACTACAAGTCCCTCACTTCTTTTGGAAAGCATTTTTGAAAAAATATCGTCTAAACCTGCGGTTTTGTATGGAGCGAAGTGACCAATTGCCCAAGATATCATTGCCTCCCTTACATTACTGAGTTAACACATTCGCAAGGGCCACTTTGAACTCTAGTGTCAAGCGATTGGCTGATCACATGGGCGTCCTCAATGTACTCCAGAAAATGAGTATGCACTAAAAGATCTAGAGTTGCAGCTGCTGAATTAGCCCATGTCGCTTGCACGGTTCTGAGGAAGGAAGGATTGGTGTGTTCTTTATATAAAACTCTGCTAAGTCAAGTCTCTAGTACTTTCAATTGATTCACAATAATACTTTGATGATTGGGTTTTAACCAATCGGATTGTTCTGTTATATTCCCTAAGTTGGTCCTTATAGCGGTGCCACTTATTCTGCTTATAACAGGTATTGTAGGCGTCCCAAGCCTCCTTTCTTAGGTTACTTAAAGTCTCATTGCACCGGGATCGGGTGCGTCTTTTGGCATGCACACTGAACTTATGTACACGCTCACATAGGTCCGTATCTCCAAATTGACAACTGTCAAATCTTCTTAACTTAAATTAGAACAGAGATGTGCACTTATATGTTTTTAACTAGAGTACAAGTTCTTGGCTTACCTATTTCTAAACCTACATTCTTGTAGAATAGATTATAGTTGTAGCTGTTTAACCCTCTGATCTTGGAGGCTTCAACCCATGGTTATTGAATGAAGGCTATGTCTAAGTCCTCTTGACCTAGGAAACTAGTAGATTATTCGTGGCGCACTTCGAGTGCCTTGAGGTGGTGATTAATATTGAGGTGGTGCCTTGAGGTGGTGATTAATCTGCACCACCCACATCGCTTACCTCTCAATGAGTTGCTGTAGATTCCTTATTTATTGACAAATCTTCAAGCAGCTCACTTGCTTCGTCCAGGTCGTCTATATCTGGAGTACCCGGATTGAATATTTTTAGTTTGGTATGCCGTATACCAAACCTCAGTTTATTGTCCTCCAAAAGAGCTAGACTTTCCTCACTGATGAGAAGGAGAAACGATATACTTTTTTGCAAATTTTTTTTTTTTTACTAGGGCTGGTGGAAAACTCGGCAGTCACCAAGAGGAACTGCACGTGCTTCCTCAGGGTAGTGTTGGACTATAACCAACCAAAACCACCCTTTTTTAAAACCAAACTTTGGGATGGAACCTTTAATGCAAATGTACAGTTTGGCTTTGGGGATAGGGATGTGGGAAGGATAATTGGGGAAATTGGAATTAGGAAATTTGGATTATGGGGGATAGGTAGGAAAATTTGAAATGACATTTTGAAGAAAGATGTTAATGTTCTTCTTAAACTTAAGTAAATCGTACACATATGAATTACCAACTTTAGAGAACACACATGCGATGGTATATGGTTCCGCAAACGGGACGTGAGTTATTTATAACATTTCACTTTCGAACAAAAAAGAAGATCCTCCTAATAAAATTGAAATAAAAACTGATAACTATGATAAAATACTTTCCAATGTTAATAACCTGTTAAATTCAAATTTTTAACAAAACAAATATGTAATACGTTGACAATGTAAAATTGTACTTCGTATTCTTGATTATTGAGCAATATTGAAATGAAATACTTTTTGTATACTTAAAAATATGTATATGGAATATCCACTTAAAAACACATGTACAGAATATTATTAAAATGAATATATTGCTGACCGTTCAATATGTGTATCTTTTTAGTTTTTATAAAATGATCAATATTGCTGATAATCCAAAATATTGAAGTACAGTTACAAAATTTTAGAAATAAGAAATTCAGTTATGTACAAAAAACACAACAGTAAAGTCCAATAAAATTAAATATAACAACAAAACCCGTTTTTTAATTCATTATAAAAAAAAAATAACAATATTTATTTTTATAAATACAAATTTGGCGCAGTCGGTAGGATAATTATAAATTAAAATTAATTATCCAGTGATACGAACGTTAATTATTATAATATAAATTAAACTTTATTATAAAAAAAATATTTATACATACTTATGTATATATATATTGTTGTTAAATCAAATAATACAAAATTGTTAAATTAATTACCTCTTATGATCTCTATCAGAGGAAAAACAGTTAATAAACATTAAAATTATTTGTGTTACAAAAACATTTAATAGACAAAAAAAAAAAAAAAAAAAAAACAATAATAAAAGTGTAAAATTAAGTTAATAAAGCTGTTAAAAATTAAAACCGTAAGCCTTTGTTAATAATTAATACACATTTAGTAATATTATAAAAATAAAAACAAAATATTTTTTGTTTATTGTGAATGAAAAAACGTGATAGATTGGACCAATACTGTAAAAATCGCAACATGGCTCAAGCACAAAGTGAGGATACAAATGTTCTTGAACAATTATTACAACAGAAACAAAGTTTGCTCGCAGAATTAGACATCAAGAATCAACAGTTAAATAGAATGACAGCAGCTGTTCAAGAACTCCAAATAAGAGAACAAGGCTATCAATAAAGAGAAAGAGTTATGAAGGAGGTCCGGTATATGTCAACATTTACTGGTAAAAGTGAAGTCACAATCAATTCTTTCATTAGTAGTGTCGAGTATTATTTAGAAGGAGTAACTGATGATAACTTACGAAAATGCATGGTGAGAACAATATACTACGAGAAAATTCAGGGTGAGGCAAAAGAAACCATTATCAACACTCCACATCCAGATAATTGGGACACCATAAAAGCAGCCTTGAAATCCAGGTATAGACCAGAAATAGAACCGGCAGAAATCTAAAAAAAAATCGGTGCATTAAGGATAAACACAGTAAGTGAATTAGTATTAAAAATTCAGAACTTAAAATATAAAGCCGATGAGCTAAAAATTTACTATAAAGATAGCAATTATATAGATTTAAATAATATTGATACCTTCCTTGTTAACACCATTAAAGAAATGGCACAAGGAACTCTTTTAGATAGAATTTTTGAGGAAAAAAATTTAAATGAAATAATAAATATCATAAATAAAAGAAAATTTGAAGATTCTTGCATTAAGCCAGAATTTAAAAAATCTAATAATAATTATAATAATCAAAATAGAAATAAAAGTAAAAATTTTTATCAAAACAAATTTAATAATCAAAGAAATAAAAATAATGATCAGAATAATTTAAATAATTCTTATGCTAAACCAAATAGTTCAAATAACTGTTATAATAAAGATTCTCAAAATAATTATAATTCTAAGCAATTTAATAGAAACTTTTATCAAAATAATAATTCAGGTCAATATCGACAACAAAATTATAATAAACAAAATTTTCTAAATAATTCTAACTCTAGGCAATTTAATAAAAATTACTATCAAAATAATAATTCAGGGCAATATAGGCAAGCAGTGCCAATGGAAGTCGATAATATACAATCGACATTTAATTTTAATTCTAATTGTGAGTGTAATTCGAACCCTAAATCAGAAAATAAAGCCGAGACTAACAATGTCGAGTTTTTTATGAACTAGCCTCGGATGAGTTACCCATGATAAAATTTACTATTAATAATAATTCATATTTAGCTCTTATAGATACAGGATCTACTTTTAGTTTAATTGATGATAGGGTATTAGATTTCAAAAAATTAAAAATCTTTCCTATTAACTTTTCTACAATAAATGGAAAGGATTCTATAAAATGGGAAGTTCATACACCAGCACCTTATGAAATAAAAGCCCCTAAAAATGCTCGAATTAGATGGAAAGAGAAAACATTACCGAATAGAAAGCATCAGTTCATAATAGGAGTCGATCTACTTAAAAGTCTCGATGCAATAATAAACCTAGAAGAAGGATTTATTAACTTAAATAATCAAAATATTAAGTTTGTTAATAGTCCATATCAATTAAATGAAATATATTCCTTAGAACCAATAGATATTAGTAAAAATTTAATTAAGATAGACAATTTAAATTCAGAAGAACTTAGACAACTTAGAGAAAATTACAAAAAGATTTAGTAGTTTATTTTATAAAGAAGGAGATAAACTTACAAGTACCCCTGATATAAAACATGAAATTCATACTACAACAGAGCAATCTATAAATTCTAAATTATATCGATTCCCACCTCAGCATGAGGAAGAAGTTAGAAAACAAATTAAGGAAATGGAGGAACAAGGTATAATAAAAAAAAGTAACTCTAGATATACTAGTCCTCTCATAGTAGTACCCAAAAAAATCGACAACTCGGGCAAAAAGAAATATCGGATAGTTATAGATTATAGAAAATTAAATGAAGTTACGGTCGATAATAAATTTCCTTTGCCAAACATAGATTCTATATTAGAAAAATTAGGTAAAGCGCAATACTTTACAACTATCGACCTGGCAAAAGGATATCATCAAATCTTAATTAAAGAAACTGATAAAAAGAAAACTGCATTTGTGACACCACATGGACTTTATGAGTTCAATAGAATGCCGTTTGGGTTAAAAAATGCCCCAGCGACATTTCAAAGGCTAATGAACGAAATACTAAGAGACTACATAAATAAAATTTGTGTTGTGTACCTGGATGACATACTGATATTTAGCACAAGTTTACAAGAACATGTAAAAGCCATTTCGGACATATTTAAAGTTTTAGAAGAAAAAAACTTAAAAATACAAGTAGACAAATGCAATTTCATGAAAAAAGAAACAGAGTCTAGGTCATATTTTGACAGAACAGGGCTTAAAACCTAACCCAAATAAAATTCAAGCTATAGAAAAATTAGAATTGCCCAAAACCCAAAAACAAATAAAAAGTTTTCTAGGACTAACTGGTTACTATAGAAAATTTGTAAAAGATTATGCTAAAGTAGCTCAGCCTATTACAAAATATTTAAAGAAAAATATGAAAATTAACGTTAATGATCCAAATTATATTGAATCATTTGAAAAATTAAAAAATCTGATTATAAGCCATGCCATTTTAAAATATCCGAACTTCGAAAAATCTTTTACTCTCACAACGGATGCTTCTAATTTTGCAATCGGAGCGTTTTTGTCACAAGAAGGACACCCAGTTTGTTTTGCCTTTAGAACTCTTAACAACCATGAGAAAAATTATTCTGCGACAGACAAAGAGTTTTTGGCTATTATGTGGTCTGTAAATTATTTTAGACCATATCTATATGGAAAAAAGTTTAAAATATTAACTGATCATCAGCCTATAAAATTTTTACACTCCAAATATAAAGGGAAAGATATGTCTCCAAGACACCAGAGGTGGTTGCTAAAATTAGAAGAATATCAATTCGATATAGAATATTTGAAAGGTAAAGAAAATAGGGTAGCAGATTTTTTAAGTAGAATAGAACAAAACGTGGACGTTAATTCTGACGAGGGAGAGAATAATAATAAAAATTCCAATATTTTAAAAATGTCTGCAAAAAGTGAAGATAATGAATCGGAATTTGGTATTTTCAATATTGAAGATGATGTATATGACGTAACAATGGCAACTGTTCATTCAGCAATTGAAGAACAACTTGACCATATACCAATAAAAGAGGAAATTGTCAACAAATATAAGACCCAAATTATATTAACAAACAACAAAACTGTAGAAACAGAAATAATTTTAGGAAGAAGGATTATTTACATAGCAGAATATGATTTTCAAAGATTAAGCGAAATTTTTATATAATATTTGTATAAAGGTAAAGTAGGAATATACTCCGAATTATCAGATAATAAATATAACGTAATACAGGAGAAACTGAGGGAAATGTTCTCTAGTAATAATAAAATTAAATTTATAAAATGTTCATATAGGGCACAGGAAGTCGAAACGGAAACTGAAGCGGTGAAACAAATTTCATTCTACCATGTAAGAGAAAGCTTTCACTCGGGAATCCAAGAGACTTATAACCAAATAAAAAAAAGAATTTATTATCCCAAATTATTAGAACTGACACAAATAGTTATAAATCAGTGTGAAGTTTGCCAAGAGGTTAAATACGATCGGAACCCTATAAAACCAAAGTTTAAATTTACGGAAACTCCAAATGATTTAAATGAAATCATACACATTGACACTTATACCATAATGAAAACCAATTTTCTAACTATTATAGATAAATTTTCAAAATTCGGAGCTGCTTATTATCTCTCAGATAAAAATCAATTAACTTTGATAGATGGTCTAGAAGATCATTTCACCAAATTAGGCAAGCCCAAAAAGATAATAGCAGATAACGAATTTAAAGCTATTCAAATAAAAGAATTTTTAAGGGAAGAAGGGATTAGTTTACACCTTACCAAACCCAACAACCACACCGATAATAGTGACATAGAGAGACTTCATAATTCATTAGCTGAAAAATTCAGAATACTTAAATACGTTAATAAAAATATGTCAGTCAAAAGATTAATGCAATTAGCTGTTAGAAACTATAACGAACTATTTCACTCAACAATAAAAAATATTCCGAAAGAAGTTCAAAATCGTACAGTGGACTTCTCAAAAGTTAAAGAAAATTTAAAAACAGTAAAATTGAGAAACTTAAATATATTAAATAAAAGAAGAGAAGAGTATGAAGAGGAAAGGTCTACAGGTTTTATAAAGAATTATAAAGCTGTAAGACATAAAGAGGAGCCTAAATATAAAAGGATGAATTTAAATAACATTCATATATCTAATATTAAAAGATCTCCTAAATTCTTTAATTCAGGTAATGCTACCGATTAATAAAATATATCAGAATTTAAATAGTACATAAAAACAATAACACTCTTTCTTTTTAGAATACCTAAAAAGAATTGAGTAAATATTATAGTAATAAAAGTACATGATATTGTTGTTATAGGAAACTATAATAGCAGATATCTATACTAATAGTGTTTAGGTTGAAACTTAAATAATTTAAGTTGTTGTTAAAAAAAAAAAAAAAAAAAAAATGAATAAATAAATTTTATTAATTTAAATTTACAGATTTTCACAATTATTGTTCTAATAACATACATGGGTTGGTTACCAACGATATTTGGATTTTTGCAAGTTAATCCAATATCTGAAGATGTAGGTTACATCCAAATAAAATTAAGGGAAGTAGAAATAACTAACGAAACTGTAACGGTTTTGCATATTATTAAACCTATGGAACTAGACAGCGTTCTTTCACAACTAGAATTTAACTTAAATTCTTTAGATATTGAAAATAAAAAGTTAATAGAAACTGAAATTAGAATTATTAGGGCAAAAATTGCATCTATTATGCCATCTTCTACAAGAAGAAAGAGAGGCTTGGTAAATGTAGTAGGTACCGCAAGTAAATGGCTTTTTGGTACCATGGACAATGATGATAGGGAAGACATTTTAGAACATTTAAGAATTATCCAAGAAAACAATCATAACTCTATTTCCAGTTTGAACCAACAAATTTCAATTAACAGTCACTTTAATGAAACTATATATGAACTCAAAAATATAATAGAAAACGATAGGGTTAAAATTGAAAAAGTAGTTAACGAAATCAAAGATATTAGTAAGCAAAGTATAACTCATTCTTTATACATAGATCAGATTTTAAAATTAAGGCATTTAGAAAATAAGATAAATCAAATACAAGATAATATTGCATCTGCAAAATATAACATATTTCATCCTAGTATATTAACAGCAGAAGAAATCGAAATATTTCAAGTTGATTTTTTTAAGTTGAAGCTCATAAAAATGGTTATAATGACTTACGAAGATAATTCAATAATATTAGCAATTAAGATTCCTCAAAATTATGTTCAAAACGAACTTAGGCTAATAACACCTTTACCAAATAAAGAAAATTTTGAAATTAATGCAAATAATGAATATGTCGTAAAAATTGAAAATGTAACCTATACATATGTAGAAAATGTTATGATAAAAGATTTAAAAGGTAGTAAAAATTGTATTTTTAATAACCAATGTAAACTTAAATTTAACAATAAAACAAAAATAGAAATTTTAGACGATGAATCAATTTTAGTAAAAAACGCAATAAATGAAATTGTTAATCAAAATTGTGATGATAGAAAAATTATATTGAATAAAAACTATCTCATAAATTTTTTTAATTGTAAAATAAACCTCCATCAGGAAACATTTTCAAATCAAAAGAAAACTATACAAGATAAATATTATTATCCAATAAATGGCTTAAGTCAAAATTTTACAAAAATATTAACATTTGAAAACATTGTAATAGATCACGTTAAAAATATTGAGGAAATCAAAGAACTTAAATATAATAAAAAAATATCATATGGTGTTCATATAACACTAATAATTGTAATTATTATTATTTGTCTAATTATATTTATAGCATGGTTTAAAATTAATAATAACAAAATTGTTAACATATCTCATATAAGTAACGAAATTCAGGAGAATTTCAAATCAAAGGAGGAAAGTTATGTATAACTGTTCACTTTCGAACAAAAAAGAAGATCCTCCTAATAAAATTGAAATAAAAACTGATAACTATGATAAAATACTTTCCAATGTTAATAACCTGTTAAATTCAAATTTTTAACAAAACAAATATGTAATACGTTGACAATGTAAAATTGTACTTCGTATTCTTGATTATTGAGCAATATTGAAATGAAATACTTTTTGTATACTTAAAAATATGTATATGGAATATCCACTTAAAAACACATGTACAGAATATTATTAAAATGAATATATTGCTGACCGTTCAATATGTGTATCTTTTTAGTTTTTATAAAATGATCAATATTGCTGATAATCGAAAATATTGAAGTACAGTTACAAAATTTTAGAAATAAGAAATTCAGTTATGTACAAAAAACACAACAGTAAAGTCCAATAAAATTAAATATAACAACAACATTAAAAAAAAACCCGTTTTTTATCCTTGATCCTCATCCTTGCATCTGATTACCCTGTAGTGTACGCAAGCGAAGGGTCATCCTGCATTTTCTAAGATGAACCCATTAACCATCTCGGAAAGTTTCGTCTCAAGCATGATTGGCAGATCATTGAAAACTTTCCTGTTACTGGCTCTTTCGGTGACAACTGCAAAACATAAACTATCTTTTACAATATCAATGTAATTTTATGTGCTACAACCGAACTACTGGAGATTAATCCACAGCACCTTGATTCTTTCTACGCCAGAACTAGGCCCATCCTGTGACCTATTCCTTTTAGATGACGAATCATTTCCAGAGTTGTACGATTCATACACTGCTTCTTATTTCTGGATCCCTTTCGTTAACAACACTTTTAGCTTCTAGTATTGTATTCTGAAAGCCGATCCAAAGCGGCTATTCACCTTCTTTTTGGTAGTGGAAATACTCTAGTCTTTGGAGCACTATAGCAGGTGATGCTTTTGGAGCACTATGTCAGGTGCTTCCCGCACCAACAGGTGTTAAAACTTTTGTGGAACACTGGATGACTCCTGGTTTGGATGCTGAAGAGTTACTTTGGTTAGTACCGATAATAGTCTCCTGACTGGAGGCAAATAACTCATCTTCAGAAGATGAGTTGATGTTTGTTTGTTTTTGTTTTTAGTTTCCATTTGTGTTCTCTCGAGTTTAGCGAGAAAGGATGGTTGACATATACGGAGCTCCCATACATGTGCAAGACTAATTACAATGGAGTGGCGCTTGGTGCCTCAAGGAGTCCGTTAGCGATACCATCTTTATACACTTGGTACCATTCAGCCCTCTGCACGGTTTTCTTTCTCACCTTGATTTGAGTGTACACCTATAATCAGCCAATTTATCTAAAAACAACATCAAGTTTGAGGATGGCAGGTAAAGTTACCCGGGTACAGCGTTTGGACGAATATAGGTGATTAACTTTACCCGTGTCAATAAATATATTTGAGCAAGGAACGAATTAATAAGTGATACAAATATGTTTAATCTCATAACAAATCCTACCCTACCTAATAATTTAATAATTTTCAAAATAGAGCTAAATATTTAATTGATAAATAACATAAAAATAAATATATAAATGAATCACAAGATAAAAAAAATGAAAAAAACAAATACAGTGGCCCTTGATTATACGGAATGAGAAAAACGCAAAAAGAAAATGTGCCCATGAGACCTGTTGTTTCCTGTCTTAATAGTCCGGCGTATGAAGTAGCTAAATTTGTATATGAAATTTTAATGCAATATATTAACACGTTTGTATATAATATCAAAAATTCTAATGAGTTTATACATACAGTAAGAAATATAGTATTACCAGATAATTAGGCGTTGTGCATTAACTCCGCATGCAATAACTCCGCACTCCATAAATGCAATAATTCCGCACAAAATAAGGCCTATTTCTTTGCGGAATTATTTAATTTTTTTGCGGACTTATTGCATTTTTATATTGCGGAGTTATTTCATTATGAAATAAGTGCGCGAAATTAAAAATGCAATAATCCCGCAAAAAGTGCGGACTTATTGCATAATGAAATAAGTCCACACTACAAAAATGCAATAAGTCCGCAAAAGATGAAATAATTAAGATGAATAAATCGCAATTTTATAAATGAAATTGAGTATATAAAATTGAAACAAATGACATTTATAAATTAAGTATTTATTTATGAATGTTATGCAAATACTTGCATGGAATCTACTACAATCGCTCTGCAGTAGGGGCAAAAATAGTTTGATTCATTTGCGGCTAAACTAGTCGCTTGTATTGACATTTGACAATCGCTGCATATTTTCAAATGTCGACAAGGTAAAAGAAGAATATTTGGTACGTTTCCAAAGCAAATATTTGTATTAGATGTAGGTGTGTCCTTCTTTGGAATCACTCGAGTAGTTTTGAGTAGTTTCATTATCATTATCTTCTTCAAAATTATCATCATCTTTAAGTTCGCAACTCTCCCAAATTTTATTTTCTTTATAGCTTACCCTGTTTAGAAAAACCATTGATGTAATTTTTCCTCTTTCTAGTAGCGCATTGGCTTCTCTTATTTTTTTATTCTTTTCGCAGCTAACTTTCCTTTTTCTTTTCCTACTCCAAACGTTCCACCACTTTCTACTACAACCTCAAACTTTTTTAAATTTTAAATTTTAAATTTTCATAAATATTTTCGAGTTATGTAATTTGATATTTACTTTTTTCAACCATTGCTTCTCAAAATATAATAAAAACTGTTTAGATATTTTATTATTGTCAAATAAATTTATTTTTAGTTTTAATTGGTTATATGTTGACGATATCTTTGTAGTAATAAGGGTAACATCACAATTTTGTAAAATATGGATGATGTTGTTGCTGTTGTACGAATTAATTTGGAGAGATCTTTATAATTTGAATTAACCTTGCAGTTAGACACCTGAGTGAAATGAAACCAGCATCCAATCAATGTGGTCAAAGGAAAAACTTATTTTAAGACGTTACGTAGTGCAACCTCATAATCGGTCACCATCACATTTGGTTGCATCCTGAATATGTTTTCATTTATATAATTGCATAAGTGTATATATGCACCCTGCATTTTTTGTCAATCAATATAAAGAAAATTGGAAAAATCTAAAAATAAAATTATAGAGAAAATAAAATTAAATAAAAAACAAAAATCTCCATCTTAACATGACCTATATGGTAAGATGTCGGAGACGCCCTTAAAATGAAACATTTAAAATTCAGTATTAAATTATAAAAATAAAATGAAAAAAAAATATAATTAAATATAATTCTTTAATCAATTTTTATTTCGCAAAGAATATGCGGGGAGCAAGCGGAGCGAAGGCGCAATGGCGAGCGCGCGCGCCTTTTGCGGTGCCGTGAATATATTTATATTTTCATGTAAATATATCTATACCGTTAGAAAAGAAAGAAATATCAATTTCAACTATTATTAAACATATAGAATATAGTATTTCAACTTGCGAAATACCACAAAATAAAAAAAAAATTAGAAGTAAGGCAATAAATATTATAACAAACTTCTATATTGATATCAATAAATTTTATAAACATAACATATTATTACGAGATTATAACATTACTAAAAAATTTTTAAATGACAACAAAAATATATATGTATTAAATAGTGATAAGAATAATAGTACGGTGGTAATGTATAGTTGGTTGGTATACTTGGCTGGTCCTGCCAGCCGTGACAAGCACACAATAAGCGCGTTAGTACCGTTTTGTTACCACTACCATGACCATAAGGCTTATATTTAGGTTATATAGGATATAATTTCAGATTCTTTTTGCGGCATTCAGGAAGCTTACCTTTTCTGGAGGTTGCTTAGCTGCTAGATCGCTAAGATCGTTAAATTAATGGGTACCCAGAGCTACTCTTCTGGTCCTCAGTATGTTCATTTCCTTAGATGTTCCTATGTCCCGGAACCCCCAGTAATGTTACATTGTGTTGATAGCTTATATTTTTAAGCTCGTCAGATCATTTCCTGAAAAATTTGGATGTTAACATCAGAGTTAAGAGCCGCGATTGCTTTTGACTATCCGTGACAATGGCAATGCTTCCTCCAAAGAAGTATCGCTCCTAAGTATTTGACATACTTTCCAGATTCCTAGCATTTCAGCTTGATATACACCCCTCAAAGAAGTATTGCTTATAAGTATTTGCATGCTTTACAGATTCTTAGCATTTCAGCTTGAAACACACTGGATTTATTGGGAAGTCTGAAAGGATGTTCTATTCTGAGTTTTTCTGAATAGACATCAGCACCGACACCGCAGTCCATTTTTGACCCATCAATGAGGAGTTCGATGTCTACTCTACCCAACGGGTTTTCTTCTTTCCATTCCCTCCTTATGGAATTTTAAATAATTTCCGAACTTGGGATTATGTAGTCTGTCGAATCTAGCGGATCAAAAGCTGTCGAGCTGAGAATACTGCTCTGCCCATAACGTTTTGTGCGTCAGTGCTCATTTTCTCTGAGTCTAACTAAACTGCAACAGGCTAGACATTTTATATGAAAGTCAACAGGGAGGAGGTGGAGAAGTACAAGAATACGGGGATACATAGGCCTCTTTGGCTCTTTCTTCGATATTGAGACTCCACTTCAGTTTGGGGTCAAGTACCACTCCTAGGTATTTAACACTGGGGACTAAATTCATTAATACACCATCCAGTCGAAGCTTGGTGAATTCCGGGATATTTGTCCCGTTTATGCATTCGATCTGTTTTGTCCGGGTTGACACAGAAGCCACATCCATTGGCCCATTTGCAAACTCTTCTTAAAGCTCTCTCCATAATTACACTAATTATGCCAAGAAACTTTCCAGACACTAATACTGCTACATCATCTTCGTATGCAATGGTTTTGACTCCCTCATCTTGAAGTTCTTTAAGTATTCCATTTATTACTAGAAGCCACAGTAATGATGATAGCATCCCACCTTGGGGTATGCCACTACTTACTTTTTTAGTAATTTTATGGTTTCCAAGTTCTTACTGGACCTTTCTTGATTGCAACATATTAACACTTTCTAAGGGCAGTTTCAACCCCTAGTACTTCCAGTGAATTCTGTATGGCCGTTACATGCATATTATTGTAGGCACCTTCTATGTCTAGAAAGGTAGCCAATATATATTCCTTGTACTGAATCGATTGTTCAATTTTCTGCACTATTTCACGGCTTCGTGCGCTCTTTTACCAGCTTTGGTATAAAGATCACTTTCACCCACCTCTATTGCAAAGGAATGTGACCAAACGTGAGGTTGGTTCTGATGGACAGCTTAGAAATTAATAAAACTACAAGTCCCTCACTTCTTTTGGAAAGCATTTTTGAAAAAATATCGTCTAAACCTGCGGTTTTGTATGGAGCGAAGTGACCAATTGCCCAAGATATCATTGCCTCCCTTACATTACTGAGAAACCAGCATCCAATCAATGTGGTCAAAGGAAAAACTTATTTTAAGACGTTACGTAGTGCAATCTCATAATCGGTCACCATCACATTTGGTTGCATCCTGAATATGTTTTCATTTATATAATTGCATAAGTGTATATATGCACCCTGCATTTTTTGTCAATCAATATAAAGAAAATTGGAAAAATCTAAAAATAAAATTATAGAGAAAATAAAATTAAATAAAAAACAAAAATCTCCATCTTAACATGACCTATATGGTAAGATGTCGGAGACGCCCTTAAAATGAAACATTTAAAATTCAGTATTAAAATTATAAAATTAAAATGAAAACAAAATATAATTAAATATAATTCTTTAATCAATTTTTATTTCGCAAAGAATGTGCGGGGAGCAAGCGGAGCGAAGGCGCGATAGCGAGCGCGCGCGCCTTTTCCGGTGCCGTGAATATATTTATATGTACATGTAAAAATATCTATACCGTTAGAAAAGAAAGAAATATCAATTTCAACTATTATTAAACATATAGAATATAGTATTTCAACTTGCGAAATACCACAAAATAAAAAAAAAATTAGAAGTAAGGCAATAAATATTATAACAAACTTCTATATTGATATCAATAAATTTTATAAACATAACATATTATTACGAGATTATAACATTACTAAAAATTTTTTAAATGACAACAAAAATATATATGTATTAAATAGTGATAAGAATAATAGTACGGTGGTAATGTATAGTTGGTTGGTATACTTGGCTGGTCCTGCCAGCCGTGATAAGCACACAATAAGCGCGTTAGTACCGTTTTGTTACCACTACCATGACCATAAGGCTTATATTTAGGTTATATAGGATATAATTTCAGATTCTTTTTGCGGCATTCAGGAAGCTTACCTTTTCTGGAGGTTGCTTAGCTGCTAGATCGCTAAGATCGTTAAATTAATGGGTACCCAAAGCTCCTCTTCTGGTCCTCAGTATGTTCATTTCCTTAGATGTTCCTATGTCCCGGAACCCACAGTAATGTTACATTGTGTTGATAGCTTATATTTTTAAGCTCGTCAGATCATTTCCTGAAAAATTTGGATGTTAACATCACAGAGTTAAGAGCCGCGATTGCTTTTGACTATCCGTGACAATGGCAATGCTTCCTCCAAAGAAGTATCGCTCCTAAGTATTTGACATACTTTCCAGATTCCTAGCATTTCAGCTTGATATACACCCCTCAAAGAAGTATTGCTTATAAGTATTTGGCATGCTTTACAGATTCTTAGCATTTCAGCTTGAAACACACTGGATTTATTGGGAAGTCTGAAAGGATGTTCTATTCTGAGTTTTTCTGAATAGACATCAGCACCGACACCGCAGTCCATTTTTGACCCATCAATGAGGAGTTCGATGTCTACTCTACCCAACGTCTGTCGAATCTAGCGAATCAAAAGCTGTCGAGCTGAGAATACTGCTATGCCCATAACGTTTTGTGCGTCAGTGCTCATTTTCTCTGAGTCTAACTAAACTGCAACAGGCTAGACATTTTATATGAAAGTCAACAGGGAGGAGGTGGAGAAGTACAAGAATACGGGGATACATAGGGCTCTTTGGCTCTTTCTTCGATATTGAGACTCCACTTCAGTTTGGGGTCAAGTACCACTCCTAGGTATTTAACACTGGGGACTAAATTCATATATACACCATCCAGTCGAAGCTTGGTGAATTCCGGGATATTTGTCCTGTTTATGCATTCGATCTGTTTTGTCCGGGTTGACACAGAAGCCACATCCATTGCCCCATCTGCAAACTCTTCTTAAAGCTCTCTCCATAATTACACTAATTATGCCAAGAAACTTTCCAGACACTAATACTGCTACATCATCTTCGTATGCAATGGTTTTGACTCCCTCATCTTGAAGTTCTTTAAGTATTCCATTTATTACTAGAAGCCACAGTAATCATGATAGTATCCCACCTTGGGGTATGCCACTACTTACTTTTTTAGTAATTTTATGGTTGCCAAGTTCTTACTGGACCTTTCTTGATTGCAACATATTAACAATGCACTTTCTAAGGGCAGTTTCAGCCCCTAGTACTTCCAGTGAATTCTGTATGGCCGTTACATGCATATTATTGTAGGCACCTTCTATGTCTAGAGAGCTAGCCAATATATATTCCTTGTACTGAATCGATTGTTCAATTTTCTGCACTATTTCACGGCTTCGTGTAAAAGAGCTTTTACCAGCTTTGGTATAAAGATCACTTTCACCCACCTCTATTGCAAAGGAATGTGACCAAACGTGAGGTTGGTTCTGATGGACAGCTTAGAAATTAATAAAACTACAAGTCCCTCACTTCTTTTGGAAAGCATTTTTGAAAAAATATCGTCTAAACCTGCGGTTTTGTATGGAGCGAAGTGACCAATTGCCCAAGATATCATTGCCTCCCTTACATTACTGAGTTAACACATTCGCAAGGGCCACTTTGAACTCTAGTGTCAAGCGATTGGCTGATCACATGGGCGTCCTCAATGTACTCCAGAAAATGAGTATGCACTAAAAGATCTAGAGTTGCAGCTGCTGAATTAGCCCATGTCGCTTGCACGGTTCTGAGGAAGGAAGGACTGGTGTGTTCTTTATATAAAACTCTGCTAAGTCAAGTCTCTAGTACTTTCAATTGATTCACAGTAATACTTTGATGATTGGGTTTTAACCAATCGGATTGTTCTGTTATATTCCCTAAGTTGGTCCTTATAGCGGTGCCACTTATTCTGCTTATAACAGGTATTGTAGGCGTCCCAAGCCTCCTTTCTTAGGTTACTTAAAGTCTCATTCCACCGGGATCGGATGCGTTTTTTTGCCACGCTTAATAGGACATGCCACTTTGAATGAGACCTCCATGGCCTTTGTAAACATGTTAGTTCCCTTTTCCAACTCATTTTCATTCGCGATATCTGAGTTAGCTACTACCAAAAGTTTTTTTCTAGCTACTTTCCCGAATTTCCCCCGTCAGTAGCCCTAGGATATCTATAGGGCTTGAGATTTTCAGGTTTAATATTGGCATTGAAGAATATCCAATTGTGGTCCGAAAAAGACCTCTTCTCGGATACTCTCCATTTCTCTAAATTTGGTGTTTCATCGTTACCTATACATGTAATATCTAACACATCTGCCCAACTTGGAAAACTATCCGGCGTGGAAATATGAAAGTGGGGTTACTGCCCTTATTCCATATATTTAGGGTACTATTTAAAATTATATCAAATAATGTCTCACATCGGTCATTCGTTTCCAAGCTTCCCCATGCCGATATTAGCATGCAGGGCATGTCGAGCATTAGGATCGCAACCTGCTATCAACTTGCCACTTGTGGCATCTACCAACTGCTGAAACCGGAGCGGTGGAGCAGGTTCATCATGTGGCATGCACACTGAACTTATGTACACGATCACATAGGTCCGTACTTTTTTGCAAATTTTTTTTTTTTTACTAGGGCTGGTGGAAAACTCGGCAGTCACCAAGAGGAACTGCACGTGCTTCCTCAGGGTAGTGTTGGACTATAACCAACCAAAACCACCCCCTTTTAAAACCAAACTTTGGGATGGAACCTTTAATACAAATGTACAGTTTGGCTTTCTGGATAGGGATGTGGGAAGGATAATTGGGGAAATTGGAATTAGGAAATTTGGATTATGGGGGATAGGTAGGAAAATTTGAAGTGACATTTTGAAAAAAGATGTTCATGTTCTTCTTAAACTTAAGTAAATCGTACACATATGAATTACCAACTTTAGAGAACATGCATGCGATGGTATATGGTTCCGCAAACGGGATGTACGCATGACAAACGAATTTCAGTGTATTTCGCCATTTTGATAACTCTACATGGTTGATAAGACGAATAGCTAGGTTTTGCACATTAAATAAAGACTGTGCTGTTTGAGGGCAGCCCAAATATGTGCATTATACTCCGTTTCGGCTTATTGTACATTTTATAGATATTGGGAAGATCAGATGCGGAAAAGCAAGTTTCCACATCTGATTTTCTCAATATTTTTAAATAGGGTTAAATAAAGTTGGTTTGTTGGACGATTTCTTCTTCATTATCACCGACCAGTTTCCCATTGAAACCGTCGAGTTGTGCAGACGGAGACATTCGAGGAGCTTTCCCCGCTTATCTCCATCCTAGGCAGCAAGATACGGGCCGTAGCTGTCATAGCGATTTCTCTAGCTGGGATTATTCCAATTTTGGATTCCTCCCAACAACCACCAATCTTAGCAATGCTTAAAAATCCAAGGCGAACTGATCCTTGCATCTGATTACCCAGTAGTGTACGCAAGCGAAGGGTCATCCTGCATTTCCTAAGATGAACCCATTAACCATCTCGGAAAGTTTCGCCTCAAGCATGATTGGCAGATCATTGAAAACTTTCCTGTTACTGGCTCTTTCGGTGACAACTGCAAAACATAAACTATCTTTTACAATATCATTGTAATTTTATGTGCTACAACCGAACTACTGGAGATTCATCCACAGCACCTTCATTCTTTCTACGCCAGGACTAGGCCCATCCTGTGACCTATTCCTTTTAGATGACGAATCATTTCCAGAGTTGTACGATTCATACACTGCTTCTTATTTCTGGATCCCTTTCGTTAACAACACTTTTAGCTTTTAGTATTGTATCCTGAAAGCCGATCCAAAGCGTCTATTCACCTTCTTTTTGGTAGTGGAAATACTCTAGTCTTTGGAGCACTATGTCAGGTGCTTCCCGCACCAACAGGCGTTAAAACTTTTGTGGAACACTGGATGACTCTTGGTTTGGATGCTGAAGAGTTACTTTGGTTAGTACCGATAATAGTCTCCTGACTGGAGGCAAATAACTCATCTTCAGAAGATGAGTTGATGTTTGTTTGTTTGTGTTCTCCGCACTCCATAAATGCAATAATTCCGCACAAAATAAGGCCTATTTTTTTGCGGAATTATTTAATTTTTTTACGGACTTATTGCATTTTTGTAGTGCGGAGTTATTTCATTATGAAATAAGTGTGCAAAATTAAAAATGCAATAATCCCGCAAAAAGTGCGGACTTATTGCATAATGAAATAAGTCCAC
Source organism: Poecilobothrus nobilitatus (assembly GCA_947095535.1). Lineage (NCBI taxonomy): Eukaryota > Metazoa > Arthropoda > Insecta > Diptera > Dolichopodidae > Poecilobothrus > Poecilobothrus nobilitatus. The sequence continues at coordinate 144,785,845 of OX352772.1, forward strand.
ACTACAAAAATGCAATAAGTCCGCAAAAGATGAAATAATTAAGATGAATAAATTCGCAATTTTATAAATGAAATTGAGTATATAAAATTGAAACAAATGACATTTATAAATTATGTATTTATTTATGAATGTTATGCAAATACTTGCATGGAATCTACTACAATCGCTGGCAAGGGGCAAAAATAGTTTGATTCATTTGCGGCTAAACTAGTCGCTTGTATTGACATTTGACAATCGCTGCATATTTTCAAATGTCGACAAGGTAAAAGAAGAATATTTGGTACGTTTCCAAAGCAAATATTTGTATTAGATGTAGGTGTGTCCTCATCTTCTTTGGAATCACTCGAGTAGTTTTGAGTAGTTTCATTATCATTATCTTCTTCAAAATTATCATCATCTTTAAGTTCGCAACTCTCCCAAATTTTATTTTCTTTATAGCTTACCCTGTTTAGAAAAACCATTGATGTAATTTTTCCTCTTTCTAGTAGCGCATTGGCTTCTCTTATTGTTCCAGAAACAAGCAACATCAACCTAAAATGAAATAAAACAAAAACACAAAGAACTTTATTCTAACTAAGTATGTTACAAAGTTATACTTATCTAAAAAACATCACAGCAGCATCTTCTGGAATTTCATCTAAAACCTACAATAGAAATGAATTAGAAATTGAATACATAAAAAGTTAATTTTAAGATTTATAATAATTAAATATGTACTTACTTGTGTTTATTTTAGAAATCTCTGTAAATGTCAAAATAATATAAAGCTTTTGGATAAAGATAAATAATTGAATTATAATACACTATTGTTAAAAAGCTTTCTAAGAAATTGAATTATATAATTGTAAGAATAAATTAAAACGAGTATAGAATTAAAATCCACTTACTCACTTTTTTTGTTATATACCATCATTATATACAAAATATATTAAAACATATGATGATAGGTACTTTTTTTTTGTACATAACAAAGTTTAATGAACTTAAACCGTAGTGGAATTTTAATTTAAGTATACAGTAATATAATTTTAGTTTAAGTTAATATAGTAATTTTAACATTCATTCGTATTTAAGCATTAGAAGGTAGAGGAGCAAAATTGGATTACAAATAAAATAAAATTAAAAATAAAAGTATTTTTTTTTGTGGAAGAACAACTTGGCGTACATTTATAAATAGGCGTACTATTTTACATGGTCCTTCGAACCGGATCAATAGAGATTGGTGGTTGAAATAATGCAGATTGTTGGTTGAATCAATGCAGATTGTTGGTTGAATTGTAAGTTTAAAAAAAAAAAAAACAAAAATAAATTAAATTTTAAAATAACAAAAATTTAAAGAAGAAAATTTAAATATATATACAAGTATATAATTTTTAGACTTATTAAAATTTATAATACTATAGTTTTACATTTATATAACGTTAGTTGAAACATAAAATAAATGTTAAAATAATAAAAATTTAAATAATAAAAATTTAAATTTAAAGAAGAAAATTTAAATATATATACAAGAACATCATTTTTAAGCTTATTAAAATTTATAATAATATAATTTTACATTTATATAACGTTAGTTGAAAAATAAAATAAATTTTAAAATATTAAAAAATTTTGCCCGCTAACTATAATAAATAAAAAACTAATTGTAAAATAAAGCATTTATTGTCGTTTTAATTAAAATAAAATTTATATAAAAAAAAAAAAAGGAGAGAATGGAAGGTTTGATTAGGCAGCAAGGAGAAATTCGTAATTCTTTAATTAGGTTCGAGACTAATTACAAAAAAGATTCGAAAACGCGTAAAACAAAAATTTATTTTGAAAACAAATTAGACCAGTTAGAGGTCAACTCTTCTGCCAGTCAAATCAAATCACGAGACAATAATTCTTGATGCAGATGAAGCGTGTGCAGAATATTTTAATAAACAAGTCTCTGGTGAAGTTGAAGATTTAGTATTTGACTTCAGAAATATTTTAGAAGAAGACTGTTTCAGCATCCATTCAAGAAAATCGAGTGATCGTAGTGAACAAGAAGAAGAGAAAGTTACTGGAAAGGAAGAAGTAAATTTACCAAAAATAAATGTACCAAAATTTGCTGGAGAGTATAATCTTTGGACCTCATTTCATGACCTATATACAACGTTAATTCACAACAACAAATCAATTTCGAAAGTCCAAAAATTACATTATCTTAAGACTAGTGTCATAGGTGAAGCGCCCCAAGTAATAAGACATTTCTACATAACAGAAAATAATTACGATCCAGCTTGGGATGCATTAAAAAACCGATATGATAACAAAAGAGTTCTTATCAAAACACAACTGAAAATTTTGTTTTCACAACCATACAATTCTACTGATACAGCTTTTAATATTAGGAAATTAATCGACACCACTACAAATGAGAGTATACAAGCTTTGAACAATTTAGCAGTAAACACAAAGAATTCGGACATAATCTTCACTTATGTGATAAGCGAACGTTTACCACTAGAAACAAAAAAACTTTGGGAAAGAGAAATAGGTAATACGAAAGATTTTCCCACTTACGAAAAATTAACAGCATTTTTAGAGGGACTATTTAGAGCGTTAGAAGCGTTAAACATAAAGGAACAGTTCAAACCGTCAACATCCAAGGGAGCTTTCCATGTAAGCACAAGCTATGGTTGTCAAATGTGTGCAGGAGCACATTCCATCAGGCAGTGTTCACAATTTATTAGTTTGAACCACGAGCAGAGAAGGAAAGCTGTAATCGATAAAAGGCTGTGTTCAAATTGTTTGTCAAAAGGGCATATAGCTACAAGATGTCCAAGCCGTTCGTCGTGTTTTAAATGTAGGCATCGGCATCATACATTGCTACATAATGACACAATAATTGCAACAAAGCAAAATGAAGGAAGATTAGAGCCTGGTAGCTCACAGGATCTAAATAATGTAACAAAAATACACCACGTCGGAACTAAATGTGTAAACAAAGAGATTTTGTTAGCTATAGCTTTAGTCATCATAAAATCCGCAGATGGACAAGAACATTTAATTCGAGCGTTAATTGATCAAGGATCACAATCAACATTCATTACAGAAGCGCTCGTCAAGAAATTGCATTTGAAGGGTTATCCCAGCTATACAAAGGTAATTGGTTTAGGCAATAATGAAGCAGGTACCGCGAAACAAAGGATTTCAGTTCAACTCTCCTCAATTCACAATGAGTCAACAATTTGAGTGTAGATGCCCTGGTACTGAAAAAATTAACTGGAATCCTACCGGCAAATCGAATATATCCAAATCAGTCCTGGAAACATTTAGAGGGTTTGGAGTTGGCTGATCCCAAGTATTACGAACCCGGTAAGATTGATATGATGTTGGGAGCCGATACATATTGGAAAATTATTTTAAACGGTGTCAAATTTGGCGAACCTGGCAGCCCTATAGCTCAAAATACCGTGCTTGGATGGATTGTGTCGGGGGAAGCTACGAGCAAGCAAATAAAAACTGCAATATCAGAAGTTTCAACATATCATAGTCATCTCACGATTCAAGATGAATTACAAAAGTTTTGGGAGATAGAAGAAATTACGCCTGTAATAAAATACCTCACCCCAGAAGAAGAATATTGCGAAAATTTTTATGTCAAAACAGTGCAGCGTTTGCCCACAGGACGATACGTGGTTCGACTACCGTTCAAGGACACAAGTGATAAACCACAGTTTGGAAAATCTCGGTCATCAGCGTTTTCCAGGTTTAAAAGTTTAGAGACCCAATTTACAAAGCTTCCTGAAATGCACGCAGAATATGAGAAATGCATGCAAGAATATTTACACTTGGATCACATGGTTTTAGCTAAATCAGCCGAAATTGAAAATATGTGGCAAAACAAAAATGGAAGGACATTCTATAAAACTAATTACCTCCCACATCATGTAGTGTATAAAGATAGCACTACAACGAAACTTCGTGTGGTGTTTGATGCCTCCAATAAAACAATTGATGGGCCATCACTCAACGAGATGCTGTTAAAGGGTCCTAAGATACAAGATGATTTATTATGGATTTTATTAAGATGGCGGAAATACAAAATTGGTTTTACGGCTGACATCGAAAAAATGTATCGGCAAATTTGGATGAACACTGAAGATGCGGAATACCAAAAAATACTTTGGAGAAGAAATCCAAATGAACAGCTTCAAGATTATACGTTAACGACAGTAACTTTTGGAACGTCGTCGGCACCTTATTTAGCAGTTCGCACATTACATCAAATAGCAAATGATGAGAAGGATACTTATAAACTTGCAACCAATATAATAAAAACTGATTTTTATGTAGATGATCTTTTGACAGGTGCTAACACAGTAGAAGAAGCAGTGCAAATAAGAGATGAAATAAATGATCTTTTGAAATCAGGTGGATTTTAACTTCGTAAGTGGACATCAAACATTGAAGAACTATTGGCAGGTATTCCTACCGAAGATAGAGAACTAAGTGGTGTGATTAAATTTGACATAGATGAAAGCATAAAAACTTTGGGCATAAATTGGTTTCCAAAGTCAGATAATTTCAAATATAAATTAACAATAAAACTTTGCGAAACACCACTATCAAAACGCAAATTTTTACGCACAATTTCGCAAATATTTGACCCCTTAGGATTTTTGGCACCATTCACCATAAAATTGAAAATCTTAATGCAATCACTATGGCTAAAAGGAGTGGATTGGGACCAGAATCTTCCTACAGAGGTTCAAGATATATGGAACAAGATACAAAAGGAAATTTACAACATTGAAAATATCACAATATCTAGATGGATTGAAACTACATCCAATTCGGTGGAGATTCATGGTTTCTGCGACGGTTCACAACACGCTTATGCAGCAGTATTATACGTTAAAACGCGAAATCAAAAGGGAGATGCAAAAATTAAATTATTAACCTCAAAAGCGAAAGTCACTCCTGTGAAACAGATATCAATACCACGCATTGAATTATGTGGAGCTGTATTACTATGCAAGTTATACCAAACCATAAAAAACGCCATGAAATTCGAAAAAATTAAATTTTATTCATGGACGGATTCAACAATTGTATTGGCATAGTTACGAAGTCATCCCGGTAATCATAAAACTTTTGTAGCAAATCGCATCTCACAAATACAAGATATGAGTGAAATTGAAATGTGGAGCCATGTTCCAACAAACAGTAATCCAGCTGATCTAGCATCTAGAGGACTTTATCCAAATGAATTACTCAAAGCAGATTTATGGTGGAATGGACCTGATTGGCTTTTACATGAAGAACAGGATTGGCCAAAATTACCACAGTTAAACGATACATTATTAGAAACAAAGAAGTTCAAGGTACACTTAAGTGCCAACTCTCAACCATTATTGACCAATTATTCAATAAGTATTCAACATTACAAAAATTGGTAAGGATCAAAGCATACATTATGCGTGTAAGAAATATTATAAAAAAAATCAAATTGCATTCAAATCTTTTGACTATACCGGAATTAGAGGAAGCTGAAAAACTTCTAATTAGTCACATGCAACAAAATACCTTCACACATGAAATAAAAAATTTAAGGGCTGGAGTACCAGCTGGTGAAAGACTAAATAATCTTCATCCTTTCATAGATGCAGATAACATTCTCAGAGTTGGCGGACGGTTGCAGCACGCAAACATTCCATGGGAAGAAAAACATCCGATTATCATAACCGATAAACATCCTTTAACTTCATTAATAATAAATAACATGCACAAAATAACATTACATGGAAGTACTCAATTAATGATCGGTATGATTAGAAGAAAATATTGGTTGCTAAACGCGAGAAATGAAGTCAAACGTCACATATATAAATGTGTCATATGTTTTAGGCAAAAGGCTCAACAATCCCAACAATTAATGGGCACTCTACCATCACCACGGTTAAATATGGCAAGACCTTTCCAACATACTGGGGTAGATTATTGTGGCCCTATTGAAATAAAAACATCAAAAATTCGAAATGCCAAAAGCATGAAAGCATTTTTATCAATTTTCATCTGCCTGGTCACTAAAGCAATACACATAGAGGTAGTGTCAGAATTAACATCGCATGCCTTTTTAGCAACTCTAAAACGTTTTGTAGGAAGACGTGGGTATGTACTGACTTATACTCTGACAATGGTACAAACTTTGTGGGATCTAGAAATATTTTAGAAGGTGATTATGTAAAATACCTAAAACAAATAATGAGAGAAACCCCAGAGTTAGCAGCAAACGAAAACATAAAGTGGCATTTTATACCACCAATGTCTCCCAATTTCGGTGGATTATGGGAGGCAGGCGTAAAATCGGCGAAATACCATTTAAAACGGATATTACACAACAATAAATTAACTTTTGAAGAACTTGTAACAACAACAGTGCAAATAGAAGCATGCCTCAATTCGCGTCCACTATGTCAGTTAACAGATGACCCGGAAGATCTTACAGCTTTAACTCCAGATCATTTCTTAATCGGAGGCCCTTTATTATCGGTACCACAACCGACAATATTAGACAATCACGAACATTGTTTGAAAAGATGGCAATTTATGCAACAACTTGTTCAATCATTTTGGAAAAGATGGCACTCGGAATATTTACACACATTACAACATAGACCAAAATGGCAATATCCTTCAAAAAATTTGGAAATAGGAAACTTAGTATTGATAAAAGATGAAAATCTACCACCGTGTAAATGGTTACTGGCAAGAATGCTGGACACACATTCTGGAACAAATGAATTAATACGAGTTGTAACGCTTAAAACTAAAGATTCCATATATAAAAGAGCTGTTTCTAAAATTTGTTTACTACCAATTATAGATAACCATTCAAACCTACCATAAAATAATAGGCAACCTAATACAAAAATTAATAATAAACAACTTAACATATAATATAAATGAACCTAATATAAATTGGAAAATAAATTAACTAACTTAATATAAAATAATAAATTCGATAACCTAATACAAATTTGAAAATAAATTAACTAACTTAATATAAAATAGTTATATATATGTAAAACTTACAATTCAATTAACAATGGTAAATCCAACAATCAATCCAAATATTGTACATAATCTCTAAGCAAGCAACTTCATAATTCAGCATAAATTAATTCACTCACAGTTCAAATTTTATACCCTAAAAATTTCAAATAACATTTAGTACACAGTAATAATATATATACATGTATAATTATTAAAGTGTAAATATTAAATTATAAATATTAAATTATAATGCGAGATATCAACTTTATTTTGGCATCTATGTTATCATATATGCCAAGGCCGGGAGTATGTTCCAGAAACAAGCAACATCAACCTAAAATGAAATAAAACAAAAACGCAAAGAACTTTATTCTAACTAAGTATGTTACAAAGTTATACTTATCTAAATGAACTGGAACATCACAGCAGCATCATCTGGAATTTCATCTAAAACCTACAATAGAAATGAATTAGAAATTGAATACATAAAAAATTAATTTTAAGATTTATAATAATTAAATATGTACTTACTTGTGTTTATTTTAGAAATCTCTGTAAATGTCAAAATAATATAAAGCTTTTGGATAAAGATAAATAATTGAATTATAATACACTATTGTTAAAAAGCTTTCTAAGAAATTGAATTATATAATTGTAAGAATAAATTAAAACGAGTATCGAATTAAAATCCACTTACTCACTTTTTTTGTTATATACCATCATTATATACAAAATATATTAAAACATATGATGATAGGTACTTTTTTTTTTGTACATAACAAAGTTTAATGAACTTAAACCGTAGTGGAATTTTAATTTAAGTATACAGTACTATAATTTTAGTTTAAGTTAATATAGTAAGTTTAACATTCAATCGTATTTAAGCATTAGAAGGTAGAGGAGCAAAATTGGATTACAAATAAAATTAAATTAAAAATAAAAGTATTTTTTTTTGTGCAAGAACAACTTGGCGTACATTTATAAATAGGCGTACTATTTTACACTTATTTTACTAAATATTTTCGAGTTATGTAATTTGATATTTACTTTTTTCAACCATTGCTTCTCAAAATATAATAAAAACTGTTTAAATATTTTATTATTGTCAAATAAATTTATTTTTAGTTTTAATTGGTTATATGTTGACGATATCTTTGTAGTAATAAGGGTAACATCACAATTTTGTAAAATATGGATGATGTTGTTGGTGTTGTACGAATTAATTTGGAGAGATCTTTATAATTTGAATTAACCTTGCAGTTAGACGCCTGAGTGAAATGAAACCAGCATCCAATCAATGTGGTCAAAGGAAAAACTTATTTTAAGACGTTACGTAGTGCAACCTCATAATCGGTCACCATCACATTTGGTTGCATCCTGAATATGTTTTCATTTATATAATTGCATAAGTGTATATATGCACCCTGCATTTTTTGTCAATCAATATAAAGAAAATTGGAAACATCTAAAAATAAAATTATAGAGAAAATAAAATTAAATAAAAAACAAAAATCTCCATCTTAACATGACCTATATGGTAAGATGTCGGAGACGCCCTTAAAATGAAACATTTAAAATTCAGTATTAAAATTATAAAATTAAAATGAAAACAAAATATAATTAAATATAATTCTTTAATCAATTTTTATTTCGCAAAGAATGTGCGGGGAGCAAGCGGAGCGAAGGCGCGATGGCGAGCGCGCGCGTCTTTTGCGGTGCCGTGAATATATTTATATGTACATGTAAAAATATCTATACCGTTAGAAAAGAAAGAAATATCAATTTCAACTATTATTAAACATATAGAATATAGTATTTCAACTTGCGAAATACCACAAAATAAAAAAAAAATTAGAAGTAAGGCAATAAATATTATAACAAACTTCTATATTGATATCAATAAATTTTATAAACATAACATATTATTACGAGATTATAACATTACTAAAAAATTTTTAAATGACAACAAAAATATATATGTATTAAATAGTGATAAGAATAATAGTACAAAAATATATATATATATTTTTAGATATTACTATTATTCAAATAGAATAATAGTACAAAAATATATATGTATTAAATAGTGATAAGAATAATAGTACGGTAGTAATGTATGGTTGGTTGGTATACTTGGCTGGTCCTGCCAGCCGTGATAAGCACACAATAAGCGCGTTAGTACCGTTTTGTTACCACTACCATGACCATAAGGCTTATATTTAGGTTATATAGGATATAATTTCAGATTCTTTTTGCGGCATTCAGGAAGCTTACCTTTTCTGGAGGTTGCTTAGCTGCTAGATCGCTAAGATCGTTAAATTAATGGGTACCCAAAGCTCCTCTTCTGGTCCTCAGTATGTTCATTTCCTTAGATGTTCCTATGTCCCGGAACCCCCAGTAATGTTACATTGTGTTGATAGCTTATATTTTTAAGCTCGTCAGATCATTTCCTGAAAAATTTGGATGTTAACATCAGAGTTAAGAGCCGCGATTGCTTTTGACTATCCGTGACAATGGCAATGCTTCCTCCAAAGAAGTATCGCTCCTAAGTATTTGACATACTTTCCAGATTCCTAGCATTTCAGCTTGATATACACCCCTCAAAGAAGTATTGCTTATAAGTATTTGCATGCTTTACAGATTCTTAGCATTTCAGCTTGAAACACACTGGATTTATTGGGAAGTCTGAAAGGATGTTCTATTCTGAGTTTTTCTGAATAGACATCAGCACCGACACCGCAGTCCATTTTTGACCCATCAATGAGGAGTTCGATGTCTACTCTACCCAACGGGTTTTCTTCTTTCCATTCCCTCCTTATGGAATTTTAAATAATTTCCGAACTTGGGATTATGTAGTCTGTCGAATCTAGCGGATCAAAAGCTGTCGAGCTGAGAATACTGCTCTGCCCATAACGTTTTGTGCGTCAGTGCTCATTTTCTCTGAGTCTAACTAAACTGCAACAGGCTAGACATTTTATATGAAAGTCAACAGGGAGGAGGTGGAGAAGTACAAGAATACGGGGATACATAGGCCTCTTTGGCTCTTTCTTCGATATTGAGACTCCACTTCAGTTTGGGGTCAAGTACCACTCCTAGGTATTTAACACTGGGGACTAAATTCATTAATACACCATCCAGTCGAAGCTTGGTGAATTCCGGGATATTTGTCCCGTTTATGCATTCGATCTGTTTTGTCCGGGTTGACACAGAAGCCACATCCATTGGCCCATTTGCAAACTCTTCTTAAAGCTCTCTCCATAATTACACTAATTATGCCAAGAAACTTTCCAGACACTAATACTGCTACATCATCTTCGTATGCAATGGTTTTGACTCCCTCATCTTGAAGTTCTTTAAGTATTCCATTTATTACTAGAAGCCACAGTAATGATGATAGCATCCCACCTTGGGGTATGCCACTACTTACTTTTTTAGTAATTTTATGGTTTCCAAGTTCTTACTGGACCTTTCTTGATTGCAACATATTAACACTTTCTAAGGGCAGTTTCAACCCCTAGTACTTCCAGTGAATTCTGTATGGCCGTTACATGCATATTATTGTAGGCACCTTCTATGTCTAGAAAGGTAGCCAATATATATTCCTTGTACTGAATCGATTGTTCAATTTTCTGCACTATTTCACGGCTTCGTGCGCTCTTTTACCAGCTTTGGTATAAAGATCACTTTCACCCACCTCTATTGCAAAGGAATGTGACCAAACGTGAGGTTGGTTCTGATGGACAGCTTAGAAATTAATAAAACTACAAGTCCCTCACTTCTTTTGGAAAGCATTTTTGAAAAAATATCGTCTAAACCTGCGGTTTTGTATGGAGCGAAGTGACCAATTGCCCAAGATATCATTGCCTCCCTTACATTACTGAGAAACCAGCATCCAATCAATGTGGTCAAAGGAAAAACTTATTTTAAGACGTTACGTAGTGCAATCTCATAATCGGTCACCATCACATTTGGTTGCATCCTGAATATGTTTTCATTTATATAATTGCATAAGTGTATATATGCACCCTGCATTTTTTGTCAATCAATATAAAGAAAATTGGAAAAATCTGAAAATAAAATTATAGAGAAAATAAAATTAAATAAAAAACAAAAATCTCCATCTTAACATGACCTATATGGTAAGATGTCGGAGACGCCCTTAAAATGAAACATTTAAAATTCAGTATTAAAATTATAAAATTAAAATGAAAACAAAATATAATTAAATATAATTCTTTAATCAATTTTTATTTCGCAAAGAATGTGCGGGGAGCAAGCGGAGCGAAGGCGCGATGGCGAGCGCGCGCGCCTTTTGCGGTGCCGTGAATATATTTATATGTACATGTAAAAATATCTATACCGTTAGAAAAGAAAGAAATATCAATTTCAACTATTATTAAACATATAGAATATAGTATTTCAACTTGCGAAATACCACAAAATAAAAAAAAAATTAGAAGTAAGGCAATAAATATTATAACAAACTTCTATATTGATATCAATAAATTTTATAAACATAACATATTATTACGAGATTATAACATTACTAAAAATTTTTTAAATGACAACAAAAATATATATGTATTAAATAGTGATAAGAATAATAGTACGGTGGTAATGTATAGTTGGTTGGTATACTTGGCTGGTCCTGCCAGCCGTGATAAGCACACAATAAGCGCGTTAGTACCGTTTTGTTACCACTACCATGACCATAAGGCTTATATTTAGGTTATATAGGATATAATTTCAGATTCTTTTTGCGGCATTCAGGAAGCTTACCTTTTCTGGAGGTTGCTTAGCTGCTAGATCGCTAAGATCGTTAAATTAATGGGTACCCAAAGCTCCTCTTCTGGTCCTCAGTATGTTCATTTCCTTAGATGTTCCTATGTCCCGGAACCCACAGTAATGTTACATTGTGTTGATAGCTTATATTTTTAAGTTCGTCAGATCATTTCCTGAAAAATTTGGATGTTAACATCACAGAGTTAAGAGCCGCGATTGCTTTTGACTATCCGTGACAATGGCAATGCTTCCTCCAAAGAAGTATCGCTCCTAAGTATTTGACATACTTTCCAGATTCCTAGCATTTCAGCTTGATATACACCCCTCAAAGAAGTATTGCTTATAAGTATTTGGCATGCTTTACAGATTCTTAGCATTTCAGCTTGAAACACACTGGATTTATTGGGAAGTCTGAAAGGATGTTCTATTCTGAGTTTTTCTGAATAGACATCAGCACCGACACCGCAGTCCATTTTTGACCCATCAATGAGGAGTTCGATGTCTACTCTACCCAACGTCTGTCGAATCTAGCGAATCAAAAGCTGTCGAGCTGAGAATACTGCTCTGCCCATAACGTTTTGTGCGTCAGTGCTCATTTTCTCTGAGTGTAACTAAACTGCAACAGGCTAGACATTTTATATGAAAGTCAACAGGGAGGAGGTGGAGAAGTACAAGAATACGGGGATACATAGGCCTCTTTGGCTCTTTCTTCGATATTGAGACTCCACTTCAGTTTGGGGTCAAGTACCACTCCTAGGTATTTAACACTGGGGACTAAATTCATATATACACCATCCAGTCGAAGCTTGGTGAATTCCGGGATATTTGTCCCGTTTATGCATTCGATCTGTTTTGTCCGGGTTGACACAGAAGCCACATCCATTGGCCCATTTGCAAACTCTTCTTAAAGCTCTCTCCATAATTACACTAATTATGCCAAGAAACTTTCCAGACACTAATACTGCTAGATCATCTTCGTATGCAATGGTTTTGACTCCCTCATCTTGAAGTTCTTTAAGTATTCCATTTATTACTAGAAGCCACAGTAATGATGATAGCATCCCACCTTGGGGTATGCCACTACTTACTTTTTTAGTAATTTTATGGTTGCCAAGTTCTTACTGGACCTTTCTTGATTCCAACATATTAATAATGCACTTTCTAAGGGCAGTTTCAACCCCTAGTACTTCCAGTGAATTCTGTATGGCCGTTACATGCATATTATTGTAGGCACCTTCTATGTCTAGAAAGGTAACCAATACATATTCCTTGTACTGAATCGATTGTTCAATTTTCTGCACTATTTCACGGCTTCGTGCGCTCTTTTACCAGCTTTGGTATAAAGATCACTTTCACCAACCTCTATTGCAAAGGAATGTGACCAAACGTGAGGTTGGTTCTGATGGACAGCTTAGAAATTAATAAAACTACAAGTCCCTCACTTCTTTTGGAAAGCATTTTTGAAAAAATATCGTCTAAACCTGCGGTTTTGTATGGAGCGAAGTGACCAATTGCCCAAGATATCATTGCCTCCCTTACATTACTGAGTTAACACATTCGCAAGGGCCACTTTGGACTCTAGTGTCAAGCGATTGGCTGATCACATGGGCGTCCTCAATGTACTCCAGAAAATGAGTATGCACTAAAAGATCTAGAGTTGCAGCTGCTGAATTAGCCCATGTCGCTTGCACGGTTCTGAGGAAGGAAGGATTGGTGTGTTCTTTATATAAAACTCTGCTAAGTCAAGTCTCTAGTACTTTCAATTGATTCACAATAATACTTTGATGATTGGGTTTTAACCAATCGGATTGTTCTGTTATATTCCCTAAGTTGGTCCTTATAGCGGTGCCACTTATTCTGCTTATAACAGGTATTGTAGGCGTCCCAAGCCTCCTTTCTTAGGTTACTTAAAGTCTCATTGCACCGGGATCGGGTGCGTCTTTTGGCATGCACACTGAACTTATGTACACGCTCACATAGGTCCGTATCTCCAAATTGACAACTGTCAAATCTTCTTAACTTAAATTAGAACAGAGATGTGCACTTATATGTTTTTAACTAGAGTACAAGTTCTTGGCTTACCTATTTCTAAACCTACATTCTTGTAGAATAGATTATAGTTGTAGCTGTTTAACCCTCTGATCTTGGAGGCTTCAACCCATGGTTATTGAATGAAGGCTATGTCTAAGTCCTCTTGACCTAGGAAACTAGTAGATTATTCGTGGCGCACTTCGAGTGCCTTGAGGTGGTGATTAATATTGAGGTGGTGCCTTGAGGTGGTGATTAATCTGCACCACCCACATCGCTTACCTCTCAATGAGTTGCTGTAGATTCCTTATTTATTGACAAATCTTCAAGCAGCTCACTTGCTTCGTCCAGGTCGTCTATATCTGGAGTACCCGGATTGAATATTTTTAGTTTGGTATGCCGTATACCAAACCTCAGTTTATTGTCCTCCAAAAGAGCTAGACTTTCCTCACTGATGAGAAGGAGAAACGATATACTTTTTTGCAAATTTTTTTTTTTTTACTAGGGCTGGTGGAAAACTCGGCAGTCACCAAGAGGAACTGCACGTGCTTCCTCAGGGTAGTGTTGGACTATAACTAACCAAAACCACCCCCTTTTAAAACCAAACTTTGGGATGGAACCTTTAATACAAATGTACAGTTTGGCTTTGTGGATAGGGATGTGGGAAGGATAATTGGGGAAATTGGAATTAGGAAATTTGGATTATGGGGGATAGGTAGGAAAATTTGAAGTGACATTTTGAAGAAAGATGTTAATGTTCTTCTTAAACTTAAGTAAATCGTACACATATGAATTACCAACTTTAGAGAACACACATGCGATGGCATATGGTTCCGCAAACGGGACGTGCGCATGACAAACGAATTTCAGTGTATTTCGCCATTTTGATAACTCTACATGGTTGATAAGACGAATAGCTAGGTTTTGCAAATTAAATAAAGACAGTGCTGTTTGAGGTCATGCAGCCCAAATATGTGCATTATATTCCGTTTCGGCTTATTGTACGTTTTATAGATATTGGGAAGATCAGATGCGGAAAAGCAAGTTTCCACATCTGATTTTCTCAATATTTTTAAATAGGGTAAAAAGTTAGTTTGTTGGACGATTTCTTCTTTCCCCGCTTATATCCATCCTAGGCAGCAAAATACGGGCCGTAGGTGTCATAGCGATTTCTCTAGCTGGGATTATTCCAATTTTGGATTCCTCCCAACAACCACTAATCTTAGCAATGCTTAAAAATCCAAGGCGAACTGATCCTTGCATCTGATTACCCTGTAGTGTACGCAAGCGAAGGGTCATGCTGCATTTCCTAAGATGAACCCATTAACCATCTCGGAAAGTTTCGCCTCAAGCATGATTGGCAGATCATTGAAAACTTTCCTGTTACTGGCTCTTTCGGTGACAACTGCAAAACATAAACTATCTTTTACAATATCATTGTAATTTTATGTGCTACAACCGAACTACTGGAGATTCATCCACAGCACCTTGATTCTTTCTACGCCAGGACTAGGCCCATCCTGTGACCTATTCCTTTTAGATGACGAATCATTTCCAGAGTTGTACGATTCATACACTGCTTCTTATTTCTGGATCCCTTTCGTTAACAACACTTTTAGCTTCTAGTATTGTATCCTGAAAGCCGATCCAAAGCGTCTATTCACCTTCTTTTGGTAGTGGAAATACTCTAGTCTTTGGAGCACTATGTCAGGTGCTTCCCGCACCAACAGGCGTTAAAACTTTTGTGGAACACTGGATGACTCCTGGTTTGGATGCTGAAGAGTTACTTTGATTAGTACCGATAATAGTCTCCTGACTGGAGGCAAATAACTCATCTTCAGAAGATAAGTTGATGTTTGTTTGTATAAATATTAATTGATAAATTACATAAAAATAAATATATAACTGAATCACAAGATAAAAAAAATGAAAAAAACAAATACAGTGGCCCTTGATTATATGGAATGAGAAAAACGCAAAAAGAAAATGTGCCCATGAGACCTGTTGTTTCCTGTCTTAATAGTCCGGCGTATGACGTAGCTAAATTTGTATATGAAATATTAATGCAATATATTAACACGTTTGTATATAATATCAAAAATTCTAATGAGTTTATACATACAGTAAGAAATATAGTATTACCAGATAATTAGGCGTTGTGCATTAACTCCGCACTCCATAAATGCAATAATTTTGCACAAAATAAGGCCTATTTTTTTGCGGAATTATTTAATTTTTTTACGGACTTATTGCATTTTTGTAGTGCGGAGTTATTTCATTATGAAATAAGTGTGCAAAATTAAAAATGCAATAATCCCGCAAAAAGTGCGGACTTATTGCATAATGAAATAAGTCCACACTACAAAAATGCAATAAGACCGCAAAAGATGAAATAATTAAGATGAATAAATTCGCAATTTTATAAATGAAATTGAGTATATAAAATTGAAACCAATGACATTTATAAATTATGTATTTATTTATGAATGTTATGCAAATACTTGCATGGAATCTACTACAATCGCTCTGCAGTAGGGGCAAAAATAGTTTGATTCATTTACGGCTAAACTAGTCGCTTGTATTGACATTTGACAATCGCTGCATATTTTCAAATGTCGACAAGGTAAAAGAAGAATATTTGGTACGTTTCCAAAGCAAATATTTGTATTAGATGTAGGTGTGTCCTCATCTTCTTTGGAATCACTCGAGTAGTTTTGAGTAGTTTCATTATCATTATCTTCTTCAAAATTATCATCATCTTTAAGTTCGCAACTCTCCCAAATTTTATTTTCTTTATAGCTTACCCTGTTTAGAAAAACCATTGATGTAATTTTTCCTCTTTCTAGTAGCGCATTGGCTTCTCTTATTGTTCCAGAAACAATTTTAATTTAAGTATACAGTAATATAATTTTAGTTTAAGTTAATATAGTAATTTTAACATTCATTCGTATTTAAGCATTAGAAGGTAGAGGAGCAAAATTGGATTACAAATAAAATTTAATTAAAAATAATAGTATTTTTTTTTGTGGAAGAACAACTTGGCGTACATTTATAAATAGGCGTACTATTTTACATGGTCCTTCGAACCGGATCAATAGAGATTGTTGGTTGAAATAATGCAGATTGTTGGTTGAATCAATGCAGATTGTTGGTTGAATTGTAAGTTAAAAAAAAAAAAAAACAAAAATAAATTAAATTTTAAAATAACAAAAATTTAAAGAAGAAAATTTAAATATATATACAAGTATATAATTTTTAGACTTATTAAAATTTATAATACTATAGTTTTACATTTATATAACGTTAGTTGAAACATAAAATAAATGTTAAAATAATAAAAATTTAAATAATAAAAATTTAAATTTAAAGAAGAAAATTTAAATACATATATACAAGAACATCATTTTTAAGCTTATTAAAATTTATAATAATATAATTTTACATTTATATAACGTTAGTTGAAAAATAAAATAAATTTTAAAATATTAAAAAATTTTGCCCGCTAACTATAATAAATAAAAAACTAATTGTAAAATAAAGCATTTATTGTCGTTTTAATTAAAATAAAATTTATATAAAAAAAAAAAAAAGGAGAGAATGGAAGGTTTGATTAGGCAGCAAGGAGAAATTCGTAATTCTTTAATTAGGTTCGAGACTAATTACAAAAAAAAATTGAAAACGCGTAAAACAAAAATTTATTTTAAAAACAAATTAGACCAGTTAGAAGTCAACTCTTCTGCCAGTCAAATCAAATCACGAGACAATAATTCTTGATGCCGATGAAGCGTGTGCAGAATATTTTAATAAACAAGTCTCTGGTGAAGTTGAAGATTTAGTATTTGACTTCAGAAATATTTTAGAAGAAGACTGTTTCAGCATCCATTCAAGAAAATCGAGTGATCGTAGTGAACAAGAAGAAGAGAAAGTTACTGGAAAGGAAGAAGTAAATTTACCAAAAATAAATGTACCAAAATTTGCTGGAGAGTATAATCTTTGGACCTCATTTCATGACCTATATACAACGTTAATTCACAACAACAAATCAATTTCGAAAGTCCAAAAATTACATTATCTTAAGACTAGTGTCATAGGTGAAGCGCCCCAAGTTATAAGACATTTCAACATAACAGAAAATAATTACGATCCAGCTTGGGATGCATTAAAAAACCGATATGATAACAAAAGAGTTCTTATCAAAACACAACTGAAAATTTTGTTTTCACAACCATACAATTCTACTGATACAGCTTTTAATATTAGGAAATTAATCGACACTACAAATGAGAGTATACAAGCTTTGAACAATTTAGCAGTAAACACAAAGAATTGGGACATAATCTTCACTTATGTGATAAGCAAACGTTTACCACTAGAAACAAAAAAACTTTGGGAAAGAGAAATAGGTAGTACGAAAGATTTTCCCACTTACGAAAAATTAACAGCATTTTTAGAGGGACAATTTAGAGCGTTAGAGGCGTTAAACATAAAGGAACAGTTCAAACCGTCAACATCCAAGGGAGCTTTCCATGTAAGCACAAGCTATGGTTGTCAAATGTGTGCAGGAGCACATTCCATCAGGCAGTGCTCACAATTTATTAGTTTGAACCACGAGCAGAGAAGGAAAGCTGTAAACGATAAAAGGCTGTGTTCAAATTGTTTGTCAAAATGGCATATAGCTACAAGATGTCCAAGCCGTTCGTCGTGTTTTAAATGTAGGCATCGGCATCATACATTGCTACATAATGACACAACAAAGCAAAATGAAGGAAGATTAGAGCCTGGTAGCTCACAGGATCTAAATAATGTAACAAAAATACACCACGTCGGAACTAAATGTGTAAACAAAGAGATTTTGTTAGCTATAGCTTTAGTCATCATAAAAT
Source organism: Poecilobothrus nobilitatus (assembly GCA_947095535.1). Taxonomy (NCBI): domain Eukaryota; kingdom Metazoa; phylum Arthropoda; class Insecta; order Diptera; family Dolichopodidae; genus Poecilobothrus; species Poecilobothrus nobilitatus. The sequence goes on from OX352772.1 coordinate 144,804,564, forward strand.
CCGCAGATGGACAAGAACATTTAATTCGAGCGTTAATTGATCAAGGATCACAATCAACATTCATTACAGAAGCGCTCGTCAAGAAATTGCATTTGAAGGGTTATCCCAGCTATACAAAGGTAATTGGTTTAGGCAATAATGAAGCAGGTACCGCGAAACAAAAGATTTCAGTTCAACTCTCCTCAATTCACAATGAGTCCAATTTGAGTGTAGATGCCCTGGTACTGAAAAAATTAACTGGAATCCTACCGGCAAATCGAATATATCCAAATCAGTCCTGGAAACATTTAGAGGGTTTGGAGTTGGCTGATCCCAAGTATTACGAACCCGGTAAGATTGATATGATGTTGGGAGCCGATACATATTGGAAAATTATTTTAAACGGTGTCAAATTTGGCGAACCTGGCAGCCCTATAGCTCAAAATACCGTGCTTGGATGGATTGTGTCGGGGGAAGCTACGAGCAAGCAAATAAAAACTGCAATATCAGAAGTTTCAACATATCATAGTCATCTCACGATTCAAGATGAATTACAAAAGTTTTGGGAGATAGAAGAAATTACGCCTGTAATAAAATACCTCACCCCTGAAGAAGAATATTGCGAAAATTTTTATGTCAAAACAGTGCAGCGTTTGCCCACAGGACGATACGTGGTTCGACTACCGTTCAAGGACACAAGTGATAAACCACAGTTTGGAAAATCTCGGTCATCAGCGTTTTCCAGATTTAAAAGTTTAGAGACCCAATTTACAAAGCTTCCTGAAATGCACGCAGAATATGAGAAATGCATGCAAGAATATTTACACTTGGATCACATGGTTTTAGCTAAATCAGCCGAAATTGAAAATATGTGGCAAAACAAAAATGGAAGGACATTCTATAAAACTAATTACCTCCCACATCATGTAGTGTATAAAGATAGCACTACAACGAAACTTAGTGTGGTGTTTGATGCCTCCAATAAAACAATTGATGGGCCATCACTCAACGAGATGCTGTTAAGGGGTCCTAAGATACAAGATGATTTATTATGGATTTTATTAAGATGGCGGAAATACAAAATTGGTTTTACGGCTGACATCGAAAAAATGTATCGGCAAATTTGGATGAACACTGAAGATGCGGAATACAAAAAAATACTTTGGAGAAGAAATCCAAATGAACAGCTTCAAGATTATACGTTAAAGACAGTAACTTTTGGAACGTCGTCGGCACCTTATTTAGCAGTTCGCACATTACATCAAATAGCAAATGATGAGAAGGATACTTATAAACTTGCAACCAATATAATAAAAACAGATTTTTATGTAGATGATCTTTTGACAGGTGCTAACACAGTAGAAGAAGCAGTGCAAATAAGAGATGAAATAAATGATCTTTTGAAATCAGGTGGATTTTAACTTCGTAAGTGGACATCAAACATTGAAGAACTATTGGCAGGTATTCCTACCGAAGATAGAGAACTAAGTGGTGTGATTAAATTTGACATAGATGAAAGCATAAAAACTTTGGGCATAAATTGGTTTCCAAAGTCAGATAATTTCAAATATAAATTAACAATAAAACTTTGCGAAACACCACTATCAAAACGCAAATTTTTACGCACAATTTCGCAAATATTTGACCCCTTAGGATTTTTGGCACCATTCAACATAAAATTGAAAATCTTAATGCAATCACTATGGCTAAAAGGAGTGGATTGGGACCAGAATCTTCCTACAGAGGTTCAAGATATATGGAACAAGATACAAAAGGAAATTTACAACATTGAAAATATCACAATATCTAGATGGATTGAAACTACATCCAATTCGGTGGAGATTCATGGTTTCTGCGACGGTTCACAACACGCTTATGCAGCAGTATTATACGTTAAAACGCGAAATCAAAAGGGAGATGCAAAAATTAAATTATTAACCTCAAAAGCGAAAGTCACTCCTGTGAAACAGATATCAATACCACGCATTGAATTATGTGGAGCTGTATTACTATGCAAGTTATACCAAACCATAAAAAACGCCATGAAATTCGAAAAAATTAAATTTTATTCATGGACGGATTCAACAATTGTATTGGCATAGTTACGAAGTCATCCCGGTAATCATAAAACTTTTGTAGCAAATCGCATCTCACAAATACAAGATATGAGTGAAATTGAAATGTGGAGCCATGTTCCAACAAACAGTAATCCAGCTGATCTAGCATCTAGAGGACTTTATCCAAATGAATTACTCAAAGCAGATTTATGGTGGAATGGACCTGATTGGCTTTTACATGAAGAACAGGATTGGCCAAAATTACCACAGTTAAACGATACATTATTAGAAACAAAGAAGTTCAAGGTACACTTAAGTGCCAACTCTCAACCATTATTGACCAATTATTCAATAAGTATTCAACATTACAAAAATTGGTAAGGATCAAAGCATACATTATGCGTGTAAGAAATATTATAAAAAAAATCAAATTGCATTCAAATCATTTGACTATACCGGAATTAGAGGAAGCTGAAAAACTTCTAATTAGTCACATGCAACAAAATACCTTCACACATGAAATAAAAAATTTAAGGGCTGGAGTACCAGCTGGTGAAAGACTAAATAATCTTCATCCTTTCATAGATGCAGATAACATTCTCAGAGTTGGCGGACGGTTGCAGCACGCAATCATTCCATGGGAAGAAAAACATCCGATTATCATAACCGATAAACATCCTTTAACTTCATTAATAATAAATAACATGCACAAAATAACATTACATGGAAGTACTCAATTAATGATCGGTATGATTAGAAGAAAATATTGGTTGCTAAACGCGAGAAATGAAGTCAAACGTCACATATATAAATGTGTCATATGTTTTAGGCAAAAGGCTCAACAATCCCAACAATTAATGGGCACTCTACCATCACCACGGTTAAATATGGCAAGACCTTTCCAACATACTGGGGTAGATTATTGTGGCCCTATTGAAATAAAAACATCAAAAATTCGAAATGCCAAAAGCATGAAAGCATTTTTATCAATTTTCATCTGCCTGGTCACTAAAGCAATACACATAGAGGTAGTGTCAGAATTAACATCGCATGCCTTTTTAGCAACTCTAAAACGTTTTGTAGGAAGACGTGGGTATGTACTGACTTATACTCTGACAATGGTACAAACTTTGTGGGATCTAGAAATATTTTAGAAGGTGATTATGTAAAATACCTAAAACAAATAATGAGAGAAACCCCAGAGTTAGCAGCAAACGAAAACATAAAGTGGCATTTTATACCACCAATGTCTCCCAATTTCGGTGGATTATGGGAGGCAGGCGTAAAATCGGCGAAATACCATTTAAAACGGATATTACACAACAATAAATTAACTTTTGAAGAACTTGTAACAACAACAGTGCAAATAGAAGCATGCCTCAATTCGCGTCCACTATGTCAGTTAACAGATGACCCGGAAGATCTTACAGCTTTAACTCCAGGTCATTTCTTAATCGGAGGCCCTTTATTATCGGTACCACAACCGACAATATTAGACAATCACGAACATTGTTTGAAAAGATGGCAATTTATGCAACAACTTGTTCAATCATTTTGGAAAAGATGGCACTCGGAATATTTACACACATTACAACATAGACCAAAATGGCAATATCCTTCAAAAAATTTGGAAATAGGAAACTTAGTATTGATAAAAGATGAAAATCTACCACCGTGTAAATGGTTACTGGCAAGAATGCTGGACACACATTCTGGAACAGATGAATTAATACGAGTTGTAACACTTAAAACTAAAGATTCCATATATAAAAGAGCTGTTTCTAAAATTTGTTTACTACCAATTATAGATAACCATTCAAACCTACCATAAAATAATAGGCAACCTAATACAAAAATTAATAATAAACAACTTAACATATAATATAAATGAACCTAATATAAATTGGAAAATAAATTAACTAACTTAATATAAAATAATAAATTCGATAACCTAATACAAATTTGAAAATAAATTAACTAACTTAATATAAAATAGTTATATATATGTAAAACTTACAATTCAATTAACAATGGTAAATCCAACAATCAATCCAAATATTGTACATAATCTCTAAGCAAGCAACTTCATAATTCAGCATAAATTAATTCACTCACAGTTCAAATTTTATACCCTAAAAATTTCAAATAACATTTAGTACACAGTAATAATATATATACATGTATAATTATTAAAGTGTAAATATTAAATTATAAATATTAAATTATAATGCGAGATATCAACTTTATTTTGGCATCTATGTTATCATATATGCCAAGGCCGGGAGTATGTTCCAGAAACAAGCAACATCAACCTAAAATGAAATAAAACAAAAACGCAAAGAACTTTATTCTAACTAAGTATGTTACAAAGTTATACTTATCTAAATGAACTGGAACATCACAGCAGCATCATCTGGAATTTCATCTAAAACCTACAATAGAAATGAATTAGAAATTGAATACATAAAAAATTAATTTTAAGATTTATAATAATTAAATATGTACTTACTTGTGTTTATTTTAGAAATCTCTGTAAATGTCAAAATAATATAAAGCTTTTGGATAAAGATAAATAATTGAATTATAATACACTATTGTTAAAAAGCTTTCTAAGAAATTGAATTATATAATTGTAAGAATAAATTAAAACGAGTATCGAATTAAAATCCACTTACTCACTTTTTTTGTTATATACCATCATTATATACAAAATATATTAAAACATATGATGATAGGTACTTTTTTTTTGTACATAACAAAGTTTAATGAACTTAAACCGTAGTGGAATTTTAATTTAAGTATACAGTACTATAATTTTAGTTTAAGTTAATATAGTAAGTTTAACATTCAATCGTATGTTAACATTAAGCATTAGAAGGTAGAGGAGCAAAATTGCATTACAAATAAAATTAAATTAAAAATAAAAGTATTTTTTTTTGTGCAAGAACAACTTGGCGTACATTTATAAATAGGCGTACTATTTTACACTTATTTTACTAAATATTTTCGAGTTATGTAATTTGATATTTACTTTTTTCAACCATTGCTTCTCAAAATATAATAAAAACTGTTTAAATATTTTATTATTGTCAAATAAATTTATTTTTAGTGTTAATTGGTTATATGTTGACGATATCTTTGTAGTAATAAGGGTAACATCACAATTTTGTAAAATATGGATGATGTTGTTGGTGTTGTACGAATTAATTTGGAGAGATCTTTATAATTTGAATTAACCTTGCAGTTAGACGCCTGAGTGAAATGAAACCAGCATCCAATCATTGCGGTCAAAGGAAAAACTTATTTTAAGACGTTACGTAGTGCAACCTCATAATCGGTCACCATCACATTTGGTTGCATCCTGAATATGTTTTCATTTATATAATTGCATAAGTGTATATATGCACCCTGCATTTTTTGTCAATCAATATAAAGAAAATTGGAAAAATCTAAAAATAAAATTATAGAGAAAATAAAATTAAATAAAAAACAAAAATCTCCATCTTAACATGACCTATATGGTAAGATGTCGGAGACGCCCTTAAAATGAAACATTCAAAATTCAGTATTAAAATTATAAAAATAAAATGAAAAAAAATATAATTAAATATAATCCTTTAATCAATTTTTATTTCGCAAAGAATGTGCGGGGAGCAAGCGGAGCAATGGCGAGCGCGCGCGCCTTTTGCGGTGCCGTGAATATATTTATATGTACATGTAAAAATATCTATACCGTTAGAAAAGAAAGAAATATCAATTTCAACTATTATTAAACATATAGAATACAGTATTTCAACTTGCGAAATACCGCAAAATAAAAAAAGAATTAGAAGTAAGGCAATAAATATTATAACAAACTTCTATATTGATATCAATAAATTTTATAAACATAACATATTATTACGAAATTATAACATTACTAAAAAATTTTTAAATGACAACAAAAATATATATGTATTAAATAGTGATAAGAATAATAGTACGGTGGTAATGTATAGTTGGTTGGTATACTTGGCTGGTCCTGCCAGCCGTGATAAGCACACAATAAGCGCGTTAGTACCGTTTTGTTACCACTACCATGACCATAAGGCTTATATTTAGGTTATATAGGATATAATTTCAGATTCTTTTTGCGGCATTCAGGAAGCTTACCTTTTCTGGAGGTTGCTTAGCTGCTAGATCGCTAAGATCGTTAAATTAATGGGTACCAAAAGCTACTCTTCTGGTCCTCAGTATGTTCATTTCCTTAGATGTTCCTATGTCCCGGAACCCACAGTAATGTTACATTGTGTTGATAGCTTATATTTTTAAGCTCGTCAGATCATTTCCTGAAAAGTTTGGATGTTAACATCACAGAGTTAAGAGCCGCGATTGCTTTTGACTATCCGTGACAATGGCAATGCTTCCTCCAAAGAAGTATCGCTCCTAAGTATTTGACATACTTTCCAGATTCCTAGCATTTCAGCTTGATATACACCCCTCAAAGAAGTATTGCTTATAAGTATTTGGCATGCTTTACAGATTCTTAGCATTTCAGCTTGAAACACACTGGATTTATTGGGAAGTCTGAAAGCATGTTCTATTCTGAGTTTTTCTGAATAGACATCAGCACCGACACCGCAGTCCATTTTTGACCCATCAATGAGGAGTTCGATGTCTACTCTACCCAACGGGTTTTCTTCTTTCCATTCCCTCCTTATGGAATTTTAAATAATTTCCGAACTTGGGATTATGTAGTCTGTCGAATCTAGCGGATCAAAAGCTGTCGAGCTGAGAATACTGCTATGCCCATAACGTTTTGTGCGTCAGTGCTCATTTTCTCTGAGTCTAACTAAACTGCAACAGGCTAGACATTTTATATGAAAGTCAACAGGGAGGAGGTGGAGAAGTACAAGAATACGGCGATACATAGGCCTCTTTGGCTCTTTCTTCGATATTGAGACTCCACTTCAGTTTGGGGTCAAGTACCACTCCTAGGTATTTAACACTGGGGACTAAATTCATATATACACCATCCAGTCGAAGCTTGGTGAATTCCGGGATATTTGTCCTGTTTATGCATTCGATCTGTTTTGTCCGGGTTGACACAGAAGCCACATCCATTGGCCCATTTGCAAACTCTTCTTAAAGCTCTCTCCATAATTACACTCATTATGCCAAGAAACTTTCCAGACACTAATACTGCTAGATCATCTTCGTATGCAATGGTTTTGACTCCCTCATCTTGAAGTTCTTTAAGTATTCCATTTATTACTAGAAGCCACAGTAATGATTATAGCATCCCACCTTGGGGTATGCCACTACTTACTTTTTTAGTAATTTTATGGTTGCCAAGTTCTTACTGGACCTTTCTTGATTGCAACATATTAACAATGCACTTTCTAAGGGCAGTTTCAGCCCCTAGTACTTCCAGTGAATTCTGTATGGCCGTTACATGCATATTATTGTAGGCACCTTCTATGTCTAGAAAGCTAGCCAATATATATTCCTTGTACTGAATCGATTGTTCAATTTTCTGCACTATTTCACGGCTTCGTGCGCTCTTTTACCAGCTTTGATATAAAGATCACTTTCACCAACCTCTATTGCAAAGGAATGTGGCCAAACGTGAGGTTGGTTCTGATTGACAGCTTAGAAATTAATAAAACTACAAGTTCCTCACTTCTTTTGGAAAGCATTTTTGAAAAAATATCGTCTAAACCTGCGGTTTTGTATGGAGCGAAGTGACCAATTGCCCAAGATATCATTGCCTCCCTTACATTACTGAGTTAACACATTCGCAAGGGCCACTTTTGACTCTAGTGTCAAGCGATTGGCTGATCACATGGGCGTCCTCAATGTACTCCAGAAAATGAGTACGCACTCAAAGATCTAGAGTTGCAGCTGCTGAATTAGACCATGTCGCTTGCACGGTTCTGAGGAAGGAAGGATTGGTGTGTTCTTTATATAAAACTCTGCTAAGTCTAAGTCTCTAGTACTTTCAATTGATTCACAATAATACTTTGATGATTGGGTTTTAACCAATCGGATTGTTCTGTTATATTTCCTAAGTTGGTCCTTATAGCGGTGCCACTTATTCTGCTTATAACAGGTATTGTAGGCGTCCCAAGCCTCCTTTCTTAGGTTACTTAAAGTCTCATTGCACCGGGATCGGGTGCGTTTTTTGGCATGCACACTGAACTTATGTACACGCTCACATAGGTCCGTATCTCCAAATTGACAACTGTCAAATCTTCTTAACTTAAATTAGAACAGAGATGTGCACTTATATGTTTTTAACTAGAGTACAAGTTCTTGGCTTACCTATTTCTAAACCTACATTCTTGTAGAATAGATTATAGTTGTAGCTGTTTAACCCTCTGATCTTGGAGGCTTCAACCCATGGTTATTGAATGAAGGCTATGTCTAAGTCCTCTTGACCTAGGAAACTAGTAGATTATTCGTGCCGCACTTCGAGTGCCTTAGATTAATCTGCACCACCCACATCGCTTACCTCTCAATGAGTTGCTGTAGACTCCTTATTTATTGACAAATCTTCATGCAGCTCACTTGCTTCGTCCAGGTCGTCTATAACTGGAATACCCGGATTGAATATTTTTAGTTTGGTATGCCGTATACCAAACCTCAGTTTATTGTCCTCCAAAAGAGCTAGACTTTCCTCACTGATGAGAAGGAGAAACGATATACTTTTTTGCAAATTTTTTTTTTTTTACTAGGGCTGCTGGAAAACTCGGCAGTCACCAAGAGGAACTGCACGTGCTTCCTCAGGGTAGTGTTGGACTATAACCAACCAAAACCACCCCCTTTTAAAACCAAACTTTGGGATGGTACCTTTAATACAAATGTACAGTTTGGCTTTGGGGATAGGGATGTGGGAAGGATAATTGGGGAAATTGGAATTAGGAAATTTGGTTTATGGAGGATAGGTAGGAAAATTTGAAGTGACATTTTGAAGAAAGATGTTAATGTTCTTCTTAAACTTAAGTAAATCGTACACATATGAATTACCAACTTTAGAGAACACACATGCGATGGCATATGGTTCCGCAAACGGGACGTGCGCATGACAAACGAATTTCAGTGTATTTCGCCATTTTGATAACTCTACATGGTTGATAAGACGAATAGCTAGGTTTTGCACATTAAATAAAGACAGTGCTGTTTGAGGGCATGCAGCCCAAATATGTGCATTATACTCCGTTTCGGCTTATTGTACGTTTTATAGATATTGGGAAGATCAGATGCGGAAAAGCAAGTTTCCACATCTGATTTTCTCAATATCTTTAAATAGGGTAAAAAGTTAGTTTGTTGGACGATTTCTTCTTTCCCCGCTTATCTCCATCCTAGGCAGCAAGATACGGGCCGTAGGTGTCATAGCGATTTCTCTAGCTGGGATTATTCCATATTTTGGATTCCTCCCAACAACTACTAATCTTAGCAATGCTTAAAAACCCAAGGCGAACTGATCCTTGCATCTGATTACCCTGTAGTGTACGCAAGCGAAGGGTCATGCTGCATTTCCTAAGATGAACCCATTAACCATCTCGGAAAGTTTCGCCTCAAGCATGATTGGCAGATCATTGAAAACTTTCCTGTTACTGGCTCTTTCGGTGACAACTGCAAAACATAAACTATCTTTTACAATATCATTGTAATTTTATGTGCTACAACCGAACTACTGGAGATTCATCCACAGCACCTTGATTCTTTCTACGCCAGGACTAGGCCCATCCTGTGACCTATTCCTTTTAGATGACGAATCATTTCCAGAGTTGTACGATTCATACACTGCTTCTTATTTCTGGATCCCTTTCGTTAACATCACTTTTAGCTTCTAGTATTGTATCCTGCAAGTCGATCCAAAGCGTCTATTCATCTTCTTTTGGTAGTGGAAATACTCTAGTCTTTGGAGCACTATAGCAGGTGATGCTTTTGGAGCACTATGTCAGGTGCTTCCCGCACCAACAGGCGTTAAAACTTTTGTGGAATACTGGATGACTCCTGGTTTGGATGCTGAAGAGTTACTTTGGTTAGTACCGATAATAGTCTCCTGACTGGAGGCAAATAACTCATCTTCAGAAGATGAGTTGATGTTTGTTTGTTTTTGTTTTTAATTTCCATTTGTGTTCTCTTGAGTTTAGCGAGAAAGGATGGTTGACATATACGGAGCTCCCATACCTGTGACTAATTCCAATGGGGTGGCGCTTGGTGCCTCAAGGAGTCCGTTAGCGATACCATCTTTATACACTTGATACCATTCAGCTCTCTGCACGGTTTTCTTTCTCATCTTGATTTGAGTGTACACCTATAATCAGCCAATTATCTTTCTCTAAAAACAACATCAAGTTTGAGGATGGCAGGTAACGTTACCCGGGTACAGCGTTTGGACGAATATAGGTGATTAACTTTACCCGTGTCAATAAATATATATGAGCAAGGAACGAATTAATAAGTGATACAAATATGTTTAATCTCATAACAAATCCTACCCTACCTAATAATTTAATAATTTTCAAAATAGAGCTAAATATTTAATTGATAAATTACATAAAAATAAATATATAACTGAATCACAAGATAAAAAAAATGAAAAAAACAAATACAGCGGCCCTTGATTATACGGAATGAGAAAAACGCAAAAAGAAAATGTGCCCATGAGACCTGTTGTTTCCTGTCTTAATAGTCCGGCGTATGAAGTAGCTAAATTTGTATATGAAATTTTAATGCAATATATTAACACGTTTGTATATAATATCAAAAATTCTAATGAGTTTATACATACAGTAAGAAATATAGTATTACCAGATAATTAGGCGTTGTGCATTAACTCCGCATGCAATAACTGCGCACTCCATAAATGCAATAATTCCGCACAAAATAAGGCATATTTTTTGCGGAATTATTTAATTTTTAATTTTTCCTCTTTCTAGTAGCGCATTGGCTTCTCTTATTTTTTTATTCTTTTCGCAGCTAACTTTTCTTTTTCTTTTCCTACTCCAAACGTTCCACCACTTTCTACTAGAACCTTAAACTTTTTTAAATTTTAAATTTTCATAAATATTTGCGAGTTATGTAATTTGATATTTACTTTTTTCAACCATTGCTTCTCAAAATATAATAAAAACTGTTTAAATATTTTATTATTGTCAAATAAATTTATTTTTAGTTTTAATTGGTTATATGTATATCGTCAACAGTAATAAGGGTAACATCACAATTTTGTAAAATATGTATGATGTTGTTGGTGTTGTACGAATTAATTTGGAGAGATCTTTATAATTTGAATTAACCTTGCAGTTAGACGCCTGAGTGAAATGAAACCAGCATCCAATCAATGTGGTCAAAGGAAAAACTTATTTTAAGACGTTACGTAGTGCAACCTCATAATCGGTCACCATCACATTTGGTTGCATCCTGAATATGTTTTCATTTATATAATTGCATAAGTGTATATATGCACCCTGCATTTTTTGTCAATCAATATAAAGAAAATTGGAAAAATCTAAAAATAAAATTATAGAGAAAATAAAATTAAATAAAAAACAAAAATCTCCATCTTAACATGACCTATATGGTAAGATGTCGGAGACGCCCTTAAAATGAAACATTTAAAATTCAGTATTAAAATTATAAAAATAAAATGAAAAAAAATATAATTAAATATAATTCTTTAATCAATTTTTATTTCGCAAAGAATGTGCGGGAAGCAAGCGGAGCGAAGGCGCGATGGCGAGCGCGCGCGCCTTTTGCGGTGCCGTGAATATATTTATATGTACATGTAAAAATATCTATACCGTTAGAAAAGAAAGAAATATCAATTTGAACTATTATTAAACATATAGAATATAGTATTTCAACTTGCGAAATACCACAAAATAAAAAAAGAATTAGAAGTAAGGCAATAAATATTATAACAAACTTCTATATTGATATCAATAAATTTTATAAACATAACATATTATTACGAGATTATAACATTACTAAAAAATTTTTAAATGACAACAAAAATATATATGTATTAAATAGTGATAAGAATAATAGTACGGTGGTAATGTATAGTTGGTTGGTATACTTGGCTGGTCCTGCCAGCCGTGATAAGCACACAATAAGGAACCCACAGTAATGTTACATTGTGTCGATAGCTTATATTTTTAAGCTCGTCAGATCATTTCCTGAAAAGTTTGGATGTTAACATCACAGAGTTAAGAGCCGCGATTGCTTTTGACTATCCGTGACAATGGCAATGCTTCCTCCAAAGAAGTATCGCTCCTAAGTATTTGACATACTTTCCAGATTCCTAGCATTTCAGCTTGAAATACACCCCTCAAAGAAGTATTGCTTATAAGTATTTGGCATGCTTTACAGATTCTTAGCAATTCAGCTTGAAATACACTGGATTTATTGGGAAGTCTGAAAGCATGTTCTATTCTGAGTTTTTCTGAATAGACATCAGCACCGACACCGCAGTCCATTTTTGACCCATCAAGGAGGAGTTCGATGTCTACTCTACCCAATGGGTTTTCTTCTTTCCATTCCCTCCTTATGGAATTTTAAATAATTTCCGAACTTGGGATTATGTAGTCTGTTGAATCTAGCGGATCAAAAGCTGTCGAGCTGAGAATACTGCTATGCCCATAACGTTTTGTGCGTCAGTGCTCATTTTCTCTGAGTCTAACTAAACTGCAACAGGCTAGACATTTTATATGAAAGTCAACAGGGAGGAGGTGGAGAAGTACAAGAATACGGCGATACATAGGCCTCTTTGGCTCTTTCTTCAATATTGAGACTCCACTTCAGTTTGGGGTCAAGTACCACTCCTAGGTATTTAACACTGGGGACTAAATTCATATATACACCATCCAGTGGAAGCTTGGTGAATTCCGGGATATTTGTCCTGTTTATGCATTCGATCTGTTTTGTCCGGGTTGACACAGAAGCCACATCCATTGGCCCATCTGCAAACTCTTCTTAAAGCTCTCTCCATAATTACACTAATTATGCCAAGAAACTTTCCAGACACTAATACTGCTAGATCATCTTCGTATGCAATGGTTTTGACTCCCTCATCTTGAAGTTCTTTAAGTATTCCATTTATTACTAGAAGCCACAGTAATGATGATAGCATCCCACCTTGGGGTATGCCACTACTTACTTTTTTAGTAATTTTATGGTTGCCAAGTTCTTACTGGACCTTTATTGATTGCAACATAATAACAATGCACTTTCTAAGGGCAGTTTCAGCCTCTAGTACTTCCAGTGAATTCTGTATGGCCGTTACATGCATATTATTGTAGGCACCTTCTATGTCTAGAAAGGTAACCAATACATATTCCTTGTACTGAATCGATTGTTCAATTTTCTGCACTAATTCACGGCTTCGTGCACTCTTTTACCAGCTTTGGTATAAAGATCACTTTCACCCACCTCTATTGCAAAGGAATGTGGCCAAACGTGAGGCTGGTTCTGATGGACAGCTTAGAAATTAATAAAACTACAAGTCCCTCACTTCTTTTGGAAAGCATTTTTGAAAAAATATCGTCTAAACCTGCGGTTTTGTATGGAGCGAAGTGACCAATTGCCCAAGATATCATTGCCTCCCTTACATTACTGAGTTAACACATTCGCAAGGGTCACTTTGGACTCTAGTGTCAAGCAAATGGCTGATCACATTGGCGTCCTCAATGTACTCCAGAAAATGAGTACGCACTCAAAGATCTAGAGTTGCAGCTGCTGAATTAGCCCATGTCGCTTGCACGGTTCTGAGGAAGGAAGGATTGGTGTGTTCTTTATGTAAAACTCTGCTAAGTCTAAGTCTCTAGTACTTTCAATTGATTCACAATAATACTTTGATGATTGGGTTTTAACCAATCGGATTGTTCTGTTATATTCCCTAAGTTGGTCCTTATAGCGGTGCCACTTATTCTGCTTATAACAGGTATTGTAGGCGTCCCAAGCCTCCTTTATTAGGTTACTTAAAGTCTCATTCCACCGGGATCGGGTGTGTTTTTTTGCCACGTTTATAGGACATGCCACTTTGAATGAGACCTCCATGGCCTTTGTAAACATGTTAGTTCTCTTTTCCAACTCATTTTCATTCGCGATATCTGAGTTAGCTACTACCAAAAGTTTTTTTCTAGCTACTTTCCCGAATTTCCCCCGTCAGTAGCCCTAGGATATCTATAGGGCTTGAGATTTTCAGGTTTAATATTGGCATTGAAGACTATCCAATTGTGGTCCGAAAAAGACCTCTTCTCGGATACTCTCCATTTCTATAAATTTGGTGTTTCATTGTTACATATACATGTAATATCTAACACATCTGCCCAACTAAGAAAACTATCCGGCGTGGAAATATGAAAGTGGGGTTACTAAGCTTCCCCATGCCGATATTAGCATGCAGGGTATGTCGAGCATTAGGATCGCAACCTGCTATCAACTTGCCACTTGTGGCATCTACCAACTGCTGAAACCGGAGCGGTGGAGCAGGATCATCATGTGGCATGCACACTGAACTTATGTACACGCTCACATAGGTCCGTATCTCCAAATTGACAACTGTCAAATCTTCTTAACTTAAATTAGAACAGAGATGTGCACTTATATGTTTTTAACTAGAGTACAAGTTCTTGGCTTACCTATTTCTAAACCTACATTCTTGTAGAATAGAATATAGTTGTAGCTGTTTAACCCTCTGATCTTGGAGGCGTCAACCCATGGTTATTGAATGAAGGCTATGTCTAAGTCCTCTTGACCTAGGAAACTAGTAGATTATTCGTGGCGCACTTCGAGTGCCTTAGATTAATCTGCACCACCCACATGGCTTACTTCTCAATGAGTTGCTGTAGACTCCTTATTTATTGACAAGTCTCCAAGCAGCTCACTTGCTTCGTCCAGGTCGTCTATAACTGGAATACCCGGATTGAATATTTTAGTTTGGTATGCCGTATAGTAAACCTCAGTTTATTCTCCTCCAAAAGAGCTAAACTTTCCTTACTGATGAGAAGGAGAAACGATATACTTTTTTGCAAATTTTTTTTTTTTTTTACTAGGGCTGCTGGAAAACTCGGCAGTCATCAAGAGGAACTGCACGTGCTTCCTCAGGGTAGTGTTGGACTATAACCAACCAAAACCACCCCCTTTTAAAACCAAACTTTGGGATGGAACCTTTAATACAAATGTACAGTTTGGCTTTCTGGATAGGGATGTGGGAAGGATAATTGGGGAAATTGGAATTAGGAAATTTGGATTATGGGGGATAGGTAGGAAAATTTGAAGTGACATTTTGAAGAAAGATGTTAATGTTCTTCTTAAACTTAAGTAAATCGTACACATATGAATTACCAACTTTAGAGAACACACATGCGATGGTATATGGTTCCGCAAACGGGACGTGCGCATGACAAACGAATTTCAGTGTATTTCGCCATTTTGATAACTCTACATGGTTGATAAGACGAATAACTAGGTTTTGCACATTAAACAAAGACAGTGCTGTTTGAGGGCATGCAGCCCAAATATGTGCATTATACTCCATTTCGGCTTATTGTACGTTTTATAGATATTGGGAAGATCAGATGCGGAAAAGCAAGTTTCCACATCTGATTTTTCTCAATATTTTTAAATAGGGTAAAAAGTTAGTTTGTTGGACGATTTCTTCTTCATTATCACCGACCAGTTTCCCATTGAAACCGTCGAGTTGTGCAGACGGAGACATTTGAGGAGCTCTCCCCGCTTATCACCATCCTAGGCAGCAAGATACGGGCCGTAGCTGTCATAGCGATTACTCTAGCTGGGATTATTCCAATTTTGGATTCCTCCCAACAACCACCAATCTTAGCAATGGTTAAAAATCCAAGGCGAACTGACTCTTGCATCTGATTACCCTGTAGTGTACGCAAGCGAAGGGTCATGCTGCATTTCCTAAGATGAACCCATTAACCATCTCGGAAAGTTTCGCCTCAAGCATGATTGGCAGATCATTGAAAACTTTCCTGTTACTGGCTCTTTCGGTGACAACTGCAAAACATAAACTATCTTTTACAATATCATTGTAATTTTATGTGCTACAACCGAACTACTGGAGATTCATCCACAGCACCTTGATTCTTTCTACGCCAGGACTAGGCCCATCCTGTGACCTATTCCTTTTAGATGACGAATCATTTCCAGAGTTGTACGATTCATACACTGCTTCTTATTTCTGGATCCCTTTCGTTAACAACACTTTTAGCTTCTAGTATTGTATCCTGAAAGCCGATCCAAAGCGTCTATTCACCTACTTTTTGGTAGTGGAAATACTCTAGTCTTTGGAGCACTATAGCAGGTGATGCTTTTGGAGCACTATGTCAGGTGCTTCCCGCACCAACAGGCGTTAAAACTTTTGTGGAACACTGGATGACTCCTGGTTTGGATGCTGAAGAGTTACTTTGGTTAGTACCGATAATAGTCTCCTGACTGGAGGCAAACAACACATCTTCAGAAGATGAGTTGATGTTTGTTTGTTTTTTTTTTATATATGTTATATTATATAAAGTATTCCATTTGTGTTCTCTTGAGTTTAGCGAGAAAGGATGGTTGACATATACGGAGCTCCCATACATGTGCAAGACTAATGACAATGGGGTGGCGCTTGGTGCCTCAAGGAGTCCGTTAGCGATACCATCTTTATACACTTGGTTCATTCAGCCCTCTGCACGGTTTTCTTTCTCACCTTGATTTGAGTGTACACCTATAATCAGCCAATTATCTTTCTCTAAAAACAACATCAAGCTTGAGGATGGCAGGTAATGTTACCCGAGTACAGCGTTTGGACGAATATAGGTGATTAACTTTACCTGTGTCAATAAATATATTTTAGCAAGGAACGAATTAATAAGTGATACAAATATGTTTAATCTCATAACAAATCCTACCCTACCTAATAATTTAATAATTTTCAAAATAGAGCTAAATATTTAATTGATAAATTACATAAAAATAAATATATAACTGAATCACAAGATAAAAAAAATGAAAAAAACAAATACAGCGGCCCTTGATTATACGGAATGAGAAAAACGCAAAAAGAAAATGTGCCCATGAGACCTGTTGTTTCCTATCTTAATAGTCCGGCGTATGAAGTAGCTAAATTTGTATATGAAATTTTAATGCAATATATTAACACGTTTGTATATAATATCAAAAATTCTAATGAGTTTATACATACAGTAAGAAAATCTTTTGCGGACTTATTGCATTTTTGTAGTGTGGACTTATTTCACTATGCAATAAGCCCGCACTTTTTGCGGGATTATTGCATTTTTAATTTTGCGCACTTATTTTATAATAAAATAACTCCGCACTCCATAAATGCAATAATTCCGCACAAAATAAGGCCTATTTTTTGCAGAATTATTTAATTTTTTTGCGGACTTATTGCATTTTTGTAGTGCGGAGTTATTTTATTATAAAATAAGTGCGCAAAATTAAAAATGCAATAATCCCGCAAAAAGTGCGGACTTATTGCATAGTGAAATAAGTCCACACTACAAAAATGCAATAAGTCCGCAAAAGATGAAATAAGTGCGGAAAAATTTGAAATAAGTTCGCAATTTTATAAATGAAATTGAGTAAATAAAATTGAAATAAATGACATGTATAAATTATGTATTTATTTATGAATGTTATGCAAATACTTGCATGGAATCTACTACAATCGCTCTGCAGTAGGGGCAAAAATAGTTAGTATTCATTTGCGGCTAAACTAGTCGCTTGTATTGACATTTGACAATCGCTGCATATTTTCAAATGTCGACAAGGTAAAAGAAGAATATTTGGTACGTTTCCAAAGCAAATATTTGTATTAGATGTAGGTGTGTCCTCATCTTCTTTGGAATCACTCGAGTAGTTTTGAGTAGTTTCATTATCATTATCTTCTTCAAAATTATCATCATCTTTAAGTTCGCAACTCTCCCAAATTTTATTTTCTTTATAGCTTTCCCTGTTTAGAAAAACCATTGATGTAATTTTTCCTCTTTCTAGTAGCGCATTGGCTTCTCTTATTTTTTTATTCTTTTCGCAGCTAACTTTCCTTTTTCTTTTAGAGCTAGATATTTAATTGATAAATTACATAAAAATAAATATATAACTGAATCACAAGATAAAAAAAATGAAAAAAACAAATACAGCGGCCCTTGATTATACGGAATGAGAAAAACGCAAAAAGAAAATGTGCCCATGAGACCTGTTGTTTCCTGTCTTAATAGTCCGGCGTATGAAGTAGCTAAATTTGTATATGAAATTTTAATGCAATATATTAACACGTTTGTATATAATATCAAAAATTCTAATGAGTTTATACATACAGTAAGAAATATAGTATTACCAGATAATTAGGCGTTGTGCATTAACTCCGCATGCAATAACTGCGCACTCCATAAATGCAATAATTCCGCACAAAATAAGGCCTATTTTTTGCGGAATTATTTAATTTTTAATTTTTCCTCTTTCTAGTAGCGCATTGGCTTCTCTTATTTTTTTATTCTTTTCGCAGCTAACTTTTCTTTTTCTTTTCCTACTCCAAACGTTCCACCACTTTCTACTAGAACCTTAAACTTTTTTAAATTTTAAATTTTCATAAATATTTGCGAGTTATGTAATTTGATATTTACTTTTTTCAACCATTGCTTCTCAAAATATAATAAAAACTGTTTAAATATTTTATTATTGTCAAATAAATTTATTTTTAGTTTTAATTGGTTATATGTATATCGTCAACAGTAATAAGGGTAACATCACAATTTTGTAAAATATGTATGATGTTGTTGGTGTTGTACGAATTAATTTGGAGAGATCTTTATAATTTGAATTAACCTTGCAGTTAGACGCCTGAGTGAAATGAAACCAGCATCCAATCAATGTGGTCAAAGGAAAAACTTATTTTAAGACGTTACGTAGTGCAACCTCATAATCGGTCACCATCACATTTGGTTGCATCCTGAATATGTTTTCATTTATATAATTGCATAAGTGTATATATGCACCCTGCATTTTTTGTCAATCAATATAAAGAAAATTGGAAAAATCTAAAAATAAAATTATAGAGAAAATAAAATTAAATAAAAAACAAAAATCTCCATCTTAACATGACCTATATGGTAAGATGTCGGAGACGCCCTTAAAATGAAACATTTAAAATTCAGTATTAAAATTATAAAAATAAAATGAAAAAAAATATAATTAAATATAATTCTTTAATCAATTTTTATTTCGCAAAGAATGTGCGGGAAGCAAGCGGAGCGAAGGCGCGATGGCGAGCGCGCGCGCCTTTTGCGGTGCCGTGACTATATTTATATGTACATGTAAAAATATCTATACCGTTAGAAAAGAAAGAAATATCAATTTGAACTATTATTAAACATATAGAATATAGTATTTCAACTTGCGAAATACCACAAAATAAAAAAAGAATTAGAAGTAAGGCAATAAATATTATAACAAACTTCTATATTGATATCAATAAATTTTATAACATAACATATTATTACGAGATTATAACATTACTAAAAAATTTTTAAATGACAACAAAAATATATATGTATTAAATAGTGATAAGAATAATAGTACGGTGGTAATGTATAGTTGGTTGGTATACTTGGCTGGTCCTGCCAGCCGTGATAAGCACACAATAAGGAACCCACAGTAATGTTACATTGTGTCGATAGCTTATATTTTTAAGCTCGTCAGATCATTTCCTGAAAAGTTTGGATGTTAACATCACAGAGTTAAGAGCCGCGATTGCTTTTGACTATCCGTGACAATGGCAATGCTTCCTCCAAAGAAGTATCGCTCCTAAGTATTTGACATACTTTCCAGATTCCTAGCATTTCAGCTTGAAATACACCCCTCAAAGAAGTATTGCTTATAAGTATTTGGCATGCTTTACAGATTCTTAGCATTTCAGCTTGAAATACACTGGATTTATTGGGAAGTCTGAAAGCATGTTCTATTCTGAGTTTTTCTGAATAGACATCAGCACCGACACCGCAGTCCATTTTTGACCCATCAATGAGGAGTTCGATGTCTACTCTACCCAATGGGTTTTCTTCTTTCCATTCCCTCCTTATGGAATTTTAAATAATTTCCGAACTTGGGATTATGTAGTCTGTCGAATCTAGCGGATCAAAAGCTGTCGAGCTGAGAATACTGCTATGCCCATAACGTTTTGTGCGTCAGTGCTCATTTTCTCTGAGTCTAACTAAACTGCAACAGGCTAGACATTTTATATGAAAGTCAACAGGGAGGAGGTGGAGAAGTACAAGAATACGGCGATACATAGGCCTCTTTGGCTCTTTCTTCAATATTGAGACTCCACTTCAGTTTGGGGTCAAGTACCACTCCTAGGTATTTAACACTGGGGACTAAATTCATATATACACCATCCAGTGGAAGCTTGGTGAATTCCGGGATATTTGTCCTGTTTATGCATTCGATCTGTTTTGTCCGGGTTGACACAGAAGCCACATCCATTGGCCCATCTGCAAACTCTTCTTAAAGCTCTCTCCATAATTACACTAATTATGCCAAGAAACTTTCCAGACACTAATACTGCTAGATCATCTTCGTATGCAATGGTTTTGACTCCCTCATCTTGAAGTTCTTTAAGTATTCCATTTATTACTAGAAGCCACAGTAATGATGATAGCATCCCACCTTGGGGTATGCCACTACTTACTTTTTTAGTAATTTTATGGTTGCCAAGTTCTTACTGGACCTTTATTGATTGCAACATAATAACAATGCACTTTCTAAGGGCAGTTTCAGCCTCTAGTACTTCCAGTGAATTCTGTATGGCCGTTACATGCATATTATTGTAGGCACCTTCTATGTCTAGAAAGGTAACCAATACATATTCCTTGTACTGAATCGATTGTTCAATTTTCTGCACTAATTCACGGCTTCGTGCACTCTTTTACCAGCTTTGGTATAAAGATCACTTTCACCCACCTCTATTGCAAAGGAATGTGGCCAAACGTGAGGCTGGTTCTGATGGACAGCTTAGAAATTAATAAAACTACAAGTCCCTCACTTCTTTTGGAAAGCATTTTTGAAAAAATATCGTCTAAACCTGCGGTTTTGTATGGAGCGAAGTGACCAATTGCCCAAGATATCATTGCCTCCCTTACATTACTGAGTTAACACATTCGCAAGGGTCACTTTGGACTCTAGTGTCAAGCAAATGGCTGATCACATTGGCGTCCTCAATGTACTCCAGAAAATGAGTACGCACTCAAAGATCTAGAGTTGCAGCTGCTGAATTAGCCCATGTCGCTTGCACGGTTCTGAGGAAGGAAGGATTGGTGTGTTCTTTATGTAAAACTCTGCTAAGTCTAAGTCTCTAGTACTTTCAATTGATTCACAATAATACTTTGATGATTGGGTTTTAACCAATCGGATTGTTCTGTTATATTCCCTAAGTTGGTCCTTATAGCGGTGCCACTTATTCTGCTTATAACAGGTATTGTAGGCGTCCCAAGCCTCCTTTATTAGGTTACTTAAAGTCTCATTCCACCGGGATCGGGTGTGTTTTTTTGCCACGTTTATAGGACATGCCACTTTGAATGAGACCTCCATGGCCTTTGTAAACATGTTAGTTCTCTTTTCCAACTCATTTTCATTCGCGATATCTGAGTTAGCTACTACCAAAAGTTTTTTTCTAGCTACTTTCCCGAATTTCCCCCGTCAGTAGCCCTAGGATATCTATAGGGCTTGAGATTTTCAGGTTTAATATTGGCATTGAAGACTATCCAATTGTGGTCCGAAAAAGACCTCTTCTCGGATACTCTCCATTTCTATAAATTTGGTGTTTCATTGTTACATATACATGTAATATCTAACACATCTGCCCAACTAAGAAAACTATCCGGCGTGGAAATATGAAAGTGGGGTTACTAAGCTTCCCCATGCCGATATTAGCATGCAGGGTATGTCGAGCATTAGGATCGCAACCTGCTATCAACTTGCCACTTGTGGCATCTACCAACTGCTGAAACCGGAGCGGTGGAGCAGGATCATCATGTGGCATGCACACTGAACTTATGTACACGCTCACATAGGTCCGTATCTCCAAATTGACAACTGTCAAATCTTCTTAACTTAAATTAGAACAGAGATGTGCACTTATATGTTTTTAACTAGAGTACAAGTTCTTGGCTTACCTATTTCTAAACCTACATTCTTGTAGAATAGATTATAGTTGTAGCTGTTTAACCCTCTGATCTTGGAGGCGTCAACCCATGGTTATTGAATGAAGGCTATGTCTAAGTCCTCTTGACCTAGGAAACTAGTAGATTATTCGTGGCGCACTTCGAGTGCCTTAGATTAATCTGCACCACCCACATGGCTTACCTCTCAATGAGTTGCTGTAGACTCCTTATTTATTGACAAGTCTCCAAGCAGCTCACTTGCTTCGTCCAGGTCGTCTATAACTGGAATACCCGGATTGAATATTTTAGTTTGGTATGCCGTATAGTAAACCTCAGTTTATTCTCCTCCAAAAGAGCTAAACTTTCCTTACTGATGAGAAGGAGAAACGATATACTTTTTTGCAAATTTTTTTTTTTTTTTACTAGGGCTGCTGGAAAACTCGGCAGTCACCAAGAGGAACTGCACGTGCTTCCTCAGGGTAGTGTTGGACTATAACCAACCAAAACCACCCCCTTTTAAAACCAAACTTTGGGATGGAACCTTTAATACAAATGTACAGTTTGGCTTTCTGGATAGGGATGTGGGAAGGATAATTGGGGAAATTGGAATTAGGAAATTTGGATTATGGGGGATAGGTAGGAAAATTTGAAGTGACATTTTGAAGAAAGATGTTAATGTTCTTCTTAAACTTAAGTAAATCGTACACATATGAATTACCAACTTTAGAGAACACACATGCGATGGTATATGGTTCCGCAAACGGGACGTGCGCATGACAAACGAATTTCAGTGTATTTCGCCATTTTGATAACTCTACATGGTTGATAAGACGAATAACTAGGTTTTGCACATTAAACAAAGACAGTGCTGTTTGAGGGCATGCAGCCCAAATATGTGCATTATACTCCATTTCGGCTTATTGTACGTTTTATAGATATTGGGAAGATCAGATGCGGAAAAGCAAGTTTCCACATCTGATTTTTCTCAATATTTTTAAATAGGGTAAAAAGTTAGTTTGTTGGACGATTTCTTCTTCATTATCACCGACCAGTTTCCCATTGAAACCGTCGAGTTGTGCAGACGGAGACATTTGAGGAGCTCTCCCCGCTTATCACCATCCTAGGCAGCAAGATACGGGCCGTAGCTGTCATAGCGATTACTCTAGCTGGGATTATTCCAATTTTGGATTCCTCCCAACAACCACCAATCTTAGCAATGGTTAAAAATCCAAGGCGAACTGACTCTTGCATCTGATTACCCTGTAGTGTACGCAAGCGAAGGGTCATGCTGCATTTCCTAAGATGAACCCATTAACCATCTCGGAAAGTTTCGCCTCAAGCATGATTGGCAGATCATTGAAAACTTTCCTGTTACTGGCTCTTTCGGTGACAACTGCAAAACATAAACTATCTTTTACAATATCATTGTAATTTTATGTGCTACAACCGAACTACTGGAGATTCATCCACAGCACCTTGATTCTTTCTACGCCAGGACTAGGCCCATCCTGTGACCTATTCCTTTTAGATGACGAATCATTTCCAGAGTTGTACGATTCATACACTGCTTCTTATTTCTGGATCCCTTTCGTTAACAACACTTTTAGCTTCTAGTATTGTATCCTGAAAGCCGATCCAAAGCGTCTATTCACCTACTTTTTGGTAGTGGAAATACTCTAGTCTTTGGAGCACTATAGCAGGTGATGCTTTTGGAGCACTATGTCAGGTGCTTCCCGCACCAACAGGCGTTAAAACTTTTGTGGAACACTGGATGACTCCTGGTTTGGATGCTGAAGAGTTACTTTGGTTAGTACCGATAATAGTCTCCTGACTGGAGGCAAACAACACATCTTCAGAAGATGAGTTGATGTTTGTTTGTTTTTTTTTTATATATGTTATATTATATAAAGTATTCCATTTGTGTTCTCTTGAGTTTAGCGAGAAAGGATGGTTGACATATACGGAGCTCCCATACATGTGCAAGACTAATGACAATGGGGTGGCGCTTGGTGCCTCAAGGAGTCCGTTAGCGATACCATCTTTATACACTTGGTTCATTCAGCCCTCTGCACGGTTTTCTTTCTCACCTTGATTTGAGTGTACACCTATAATCAGCCAATTATCTTTCTCTAAAAACAACATCAAGCTTGAGGATGGCAGGTAATGTTACCCGAGTACAGCGTTTGGACGAATATAGGTGATTAACTTTACCTGTGTCAATAAATATATTTTAGCAAGGAACGAATTAATAAGTGATACAAATATGTTTAATCTCATAACAAATCCTACCCTACCTAATAATTTAATAATTTTCAAAATAGAGCTAAATATTTAATTGATAAATTACATAAAAATAAATATATAACTGAATCACAAGATAAAAAAAATGAAAAAAACAAATACAGCGGCCCTTGATTATACGGAATGAGAAAAACGCAAAAAGAAAATGTGCCCATGAGACCTGTTGTTTCCTATCTTAATAGTCCGGCGTATGAAGTAGCTAAATTTGTATATGAAATTTTAATGCAATATATTAACACGTTTGTATATAATATCAAAAATTCTAATGAGTTTATACATACAGTAAGAAAATCTTTTGCGGACTTATTGCATTTTTGTAGTGTGGACTTATTTCACTATGCAATAAGCCCGCACTTTTTGCGGGATTATTGCATTTTTAATTTTGCGCACTTATTTTATAATAAAATAACTCCGCACTCCATAAATGCAATAATTCCGCACAAAATAAGGCCTATTTTTTGCAGAATTATTTAATTTTTTTGCGGACTTATTGCATTTTTGTAGTGCGGAGTTATTTTATTATAAAATAAGTGCGCAAAATTAAAAATGCAATAATCCCGCAAAAAGTGCGGACTTATTGCATAGTGAAATAAGTCCACACTACAAAAATGCAATAAGTCCGCAAAAGATGAAATAAGTGCGGAAAAATTTGAAATAAGTTCGCAATTTTATAAATGAAATTGAGTAAATAAAATTGAAATAAATGACATGTATAAATTATGTATTTATTTATGAATGTTATGCAAATACTTGCATGGAATCTACTACAATCGCTCTGCAGTAGGGGCAAAAATAGTTAGTATTCATTTGCGGCTAAACTAGTCGCTTGTATTGACATTTGACAATCGCTGCATATTTTCAAATGTCGACAAGGTAAAAGAAGAATATTTGGTACGTTTCCAAAGCAAATATTTGTATTAGATGTAGGTGTGTCCTCATCTTCTTTGGAATCACTCGAGTAGTTTTGAGTAGTTTCATTATCATTATCTTCTTCAAAATTATCATCATCTTTAAGTTCGCAACTCTCCCAAATTTTATTTTCTTTATAGCTTTCCCTGTTTAGAAAAACCATTGATGTAATTTTTCCTCTTTCTAGTAGCGCATTGGCTTCTCTTATTTTTTTATTCTTTTCGCAGCTAACTTTCCTTTTTCTTTTCCTACTCCAAACGTTCCACCACTTTCTACTACAACCTCAAACTTTTTTAAATTTTAAATTTTCATAAATATTTTCGAGTTATGTAATTTGATATTTACTTTTTTCAACCATTGCTTCTCAAAATATAATAAAAACTGTTTAAATATTTTATTATTGTCAAATAAATTTATTTTTAGTTTTAATTGGTTATATGTTGGCGATATCTTTGTAGTAATAAGGGTAACATCACAATTTTGTAAAATATGAATGATGTTGTTGGTGTTGTACGAATTAATTTGGAGAGATCTTTATAATTTGAATTAACCTTGCAGTTAGACGCCTGAGTGAAATGAAACCAGCATCCAATCAATGTGGTCAAAGGAAAAACTTATTTTAAGACGTTACGTAGTGCAACCTTATAATCGGTCACCATCATATTTGGTTGCATCCTGAATATGTTTTCATTTATATAATTGCATAAGTGTATATATGCACCCTGCATTTTTTGTCAATCAATATAAAGAAAATTGGAAACATCTAAAAATAAAATTATAGAGAAAATATAATTAAATAAAAAACAAAAATCTCCATTTTAACATGACCTATATGGTAAGATGTCGGAGACGCCCTTAAAATGAAACATTTAAAATTCAGTATTAAAATTATAAAAATAAAATGAAAAAAAAATATAATTAAATATAATTCTTTAATCAATTTTTATTTCGCAAAGAATATGCGGGGAGCAAGCGGAGCGAAGGCGCGATGGCGAGCGCGCGCCCCTTTTGCGGTGCCGTGAATATATTTATATGTACATGTATAAAAAAATTTAAGAATTTTACCTGTTCAAAATACTCTATATACACAACCAGTAATTGTCTAAGATAATCTTTTAGGAACCACTGAAAATGTCCCATCAATTAAATATTTTCGGTTGTCTATATTTTCAGTTATTAGTTTCAATATTTTTGGTGAACAGAAAATACAATAACTGATATTTTTCTCCAATATACATGCGGTGAAAAATGTTGTGTTTGTGTTATCTTCCATAGTTTTTCCGAAACCATTCCAAGTTTTTTCTCTTTGGAATGCTTGTATCACTTCCAGTGATTCTTGTGGAGAGGATACAGACGTTTCAATGACAATATTATAAAGCGCTCTTTTCTGAAAATTTAAATTTTTTCCTGCATTTTGATTTCTAAAAAGAACAACGCGAATTCATTTATTAGTCCATTGAATATATTTATATATTACAACGCTACATAAAACAAAACGGCTGTACTGACACAAAATAACAAGTAATCACACATAATAATATATATTACAACTGAGAAAAAAAAATCTATGTACTTACTTTACAACTGCATTTTCGAATAGATTTCTTATACTACTCAAAGCATTTGTATCACTTAAGACATTTGGGGTGTCGCGACAGTCTTTTTTTATGTTGTTGAGAAACTTTAATTCTTCAAAAAGTTTTTCTTGTGTTGGATGATTATGTTCCTTAAAATTCCTACTTTTTATTAATTCATTTCTTTCAGGAAATAAAATCATCCTGGCATCATCCATTTATTTCATTTTTGTAATATTTATTTTTTACAAATCATTGTTTCTGGGCTATTACATAGATGAGTTCACTGTTTTTGTTTTTCCATTTATTTTTACAAATTTAGAATTATTCATTTTACAAAATTATTACCTAGGTACTACAAAACTCTATTCAAGTGCGTTACGATGCTAACTAAACACATTCGATTATAAAATGTACTTGACAATCAATCATTGCAAACACGTGTTGTAATTTGTTTTTGAATTACAGTTATTCCATTTATGAAAATAAATTGTATGAGAGAATAAACAACAAAATTTGGAGGATTAAAAGATTTTTAATTTTGCTTTGCTTTTGAATTTGCTTTGCTTTGCTTTTTAATTTTTGTTTCATTATGAAGTAATTCCGCATTTTAAAAATGCAATAGCCACGCAAAAAAATGCAATAAATCCGCAACAAAATGCAATAAGTCCGCAAAACAAAATACTGATTTTTTGCGGAATTATTTCATTTTAGAGTGCGGTGTTATTTCATTTTTTTGCGGACTTATTACAATTTATGATGTGGACTTATTTCATTATGAAATAAGTCCGCACTTTTTGCGGAATTATAGCATTTATAGAGTGCGGAATTATTGCATGTGGAGTTAATGCACAACGCCGATAATTATGTGTTAGTATCGTTGTTGACAAATGTTCTCAAAGACTTATTAAAGACTTATTAATCATTAAAGGCGAATGGTATGCTATTTCGTTGTTTATAAATTGACAATACATAATTTTTTGAATCTTGTTGAATTTATTTTTACTTTTAGTTATTTTATGTTCAATGATGAAATTTATTCGCATGTTTAGTAATGGATTATGTAAAAAATTAGAGTTTGAAATTCCACTTATCAAACTTTACGTAGAGGATATGATACCGAAAAATGAAATGAATAATACATTAACAATGTTTAATAACTTTTATATGAAACTGAAATTTATCATGAAATAGAAGAACAAAATAAACTTCCGTTTTTAGATTTAGTATTAATTAGAAAGGAACACAGATTAATTGCCACAGATTGGTATACTAAGCTCAGTGCATCGGGCAGAGTATTAAACATCATATAAATTATAAAAAGAATATAATAACGAATATATGCTAAATAGAGTTTTTAATAATTGTTCTAATTGTGGACAAAAACATCTCTAAAATAAAAGAAATTTTAAAAAATAATAATTATCATATGGCATTTTCTGGTCAAATTCAGGTATTCACTAAATATTATCAGGTATTTACTAAATATATTCAGGTTTTTGTTAAATATATTCAAGTATTTACTAAATAAGTTCAGATTTTTTTTTTTGGAATTCAGAGTTATACTAAATAAATTCAGATTTTTTTTTTGGGAATTCCGATTTTTACTAAATAAATTCATATAATTTTTTTTATTCAAAAATTGTAAAAATTAAAACCTTTCTATTGATAAACATTTAAAAATTCTTAAAAATATTTACGGTCGGCTAGTCTAACTTTGACTAGGTAGGGTAACATTGACATTGTTTGTTTTCTCATAATTGATTAAAACGACAAACTTTCACAGGGATTATTATGTTGCATATCATATGTTGCATATCGTCAACTAATATAACATGACCATATTTACAACTGTACATTCTATTGATTCACTACAATTCTTCAAGATATTTCAACTAAGGATTTTGGTCACGTTGATGTTTTGTCTTGGCTAATTTGTTCAACACATAAACCAGAAGAAGAAACTGTCGTTCCAAGCATTCAATTAGGAGAAGAATTTTCTAATGTTTTGGAAAACACAATCAATAAATTTCAAATTTCTTCCAAAACAATAAAGCTTTCTACATCAAACGACAAAGTTTTACAACAAATTTCAAATTACATTCGCTGTGAATGGCCGAATAACAAACAAACAGAAAATAGAGAAATTTAAAAAAAAACAATCTATTATTAACGATTGCATAATGTGTTGAGTACGTTTGGTAGTTCCATCATCTCTAACAAGCAAAATTGTTATACAACTTCACAAAGGACATTCGGGCATCATAAACATGAAAGCAATTGCAAGAAGTTATATCTATTGGGCTAGAATTGATAATGAATTGGAAGATTACGTTAAAAGCTGTTCATCATGCCAAACCAATGCTAAAAGCCCGCTAAAAAGTTTACTTCACTCTTTGATACAGCTAAAGATGCTGTCAAATGTTTGGGTTTCTTGTACCGCTGTAAAGCTTACTTTTCTTCAAGCTACCCCTTCAATATCTATAAAACGTATGGTCGAAAATTGAGTACAATGCACTTATTTGGGCTGAAGCTCCCCAAACAGTGCTGAGTTATCTCGAAAAAGTGCAAAACTGCTATTCGTCTTATTGGCGACCCCAGTGTTAGCTCAATGCTCTCTCTACTCTGTCGAAGTCGTACGCCCCGTAGGGGTAAATAGATACCTTGTAGGAGTAAACACCTGTTCTAAAGAAATAAAACAATTAATGTCTCTACACAAAGTTTTCCAACGTGAAACAAAGAGCGCGACAGATGCCCACTCCCCTACACTGTCAAACTGTCAAGATGAATGTCCAAATTTTTTTTCTCCATCCTGCATAATCCAAATTATTCCAAATCCTATTTCCCAAGTAACCCTTCTGTCATCCTTTTGCCCAAAACCAAACAGTACATTTTATCACTATGTATTAAAGGACCCATCCTAAAGTTTGGTTTTAAAATAGGTGCTTTTGGTTGGTTAAAGTCCAACCCTACCCAAAAGAACCTCGTGCAGTTCCTTTAGTTCTTTTCCACCGTCCTTCGTAAAAAAAATAAGATTACATAGATAAGGTAAAATATGATTTTAATAGTAAGAAGACGAATAGATGAAGAAGAAAGAAAACTAATGTGTATAATATAATATAAGTATATAATTGACAGATAAATATTTTTTTATCTTGTTGACAAGAAGTAAATCAGTTTTTATTTTATCTTGTTGATAAGAAGTAAATCAGTATTATCGCATATACTTTAACAAATATAATGACATATTCTATTTTACTAACGTAACGTATTATAAAAAATAAACAATAAACAGTATTACTTTTTGTTTACTATGAAAAATGCTTCTTACTATGAGTGCTCAATAACGGGAATGTTGTACTTACAGGGGTATGCAACCTAAATACATTTACAAATAATAAAGCAAATTTAAACATAATATATGTTTAATATATTCAATAATATATTCAAAATCTTCGGAATAAATTGAATAAATTATACGAGCTGAAGTATTATTACTTTGACTCTGATTACTATGACTTTGACATCTATATAATTGTGTTGACAGAAATATCGATAATTAAAGAAGAAAAAGCAATATAATTTCAATATAAATGGATTATGTTAATAATTTTTCAAATATACGGGAATCATAAGGTATGGTTGCAAAATATATCAACAAAAATATTAATTCAAGTAAGAGGAATTCAATAAAACCAATATATTAATTACAAAATTAACTAACCATAACATAAACATAATAGGTATTTACAGATCACACGAAACGCATGTATAAGACTTTATTAGTAAATTAGATAATCTTACTTTAGTTTATAAAAACTCTGTGATATTAGGTAATATAAATTTAAATTTACTTA
Source organism: Poecilobothrus nobilitatus (assembly GCA_947095535.1). NCBI lineage: Eukaryota > Metazoa > Arthropoda > Insecta > Diptera > Dolichopodidae > Poecilobothrus > Poecilobothrus nobilitatus. The sequence goes on from OX352772.1 coordinate 144,835,424, forward strand.
ATACCAATCAGGTTTAAGTCTTGATATATACAAATGCGTTACTGTCCAATGGGTATTTAATCTATAACAAAACAACTTCAGAATACACTACCTGGATAAGCAAAACAATTATTGATCATTACAACTTCATAATTACAAGTACATGTCTTTCAGATCATGAAATGTTTCTGATTAATATGAATTTCGAACCTGTAATAAAAGAGAAAATAGAAACAAAAAAAATGGTATTAGATTATGAAACGATAAAACTAGAAAATTTTTGGGGAGATCTTGACACATATGTCAAGTGTGACCCTTCTGTCGCCGATTTGCAGCAGATTATAACAAAATATACCAAATATTATATAAAATAAATATAACATGGGTACTCTAGAAAATATAAATATAATACTCGGGTCTTAGGTCTATATTAATCAATGAAGATAGAAGTAAGCAAAATTATTATTTACGCTAAAAAAAAATATTTTTCAAAAAACCTTAATTCTGAAACAAAAAACTACAAAAACTTAAGGGATTTTTAGAAAACAAATACTTTATAACACCGACTGTAGCAGACATAACACAAAATAAAAAATCCTTAGAGATCGACAATCAAATTGTTTGCGGTGTTAGTAATAACGAACAAGCTGAATTCGTTTTCCAAGAACGTAACTGAAAACATCAATATTTCATCTCTGCCATTAGATTACGCATATCTAAATTCTATAACGCAAAATATATACAATAATTTTAGTTTAGCTATAACTAATGAGGAAGAGATGAAACAAATAATTGACAAGCTTGATTCTACTGCTGCTACTACCATGACAATATTTCTACAAAATTTTAAAAATTACAACCTATCAATATCAGTCCTAAATGCACTCTCAAAAATATATGAATCAATAATGAAACGCCGCCGCCGAATATATTCTTGTCTAATAATAACATATTTCATGAAGAACATTTTGGCTTTGAAAGTAATTCAAACACTACAGCAGCATGTTTTAGTCTAACTAACTTCCTAACTAACAACATTGATAATAGTAAATTTGTTGCCTGCATATTCTGAGTTATGCAAAAAGCTTTCGATTTCGTGAACCACAAAATACTTTTGTTGAAAATGACGAATCTTGAATTCCCTCTAAACGTATTACGATTTAACCAATAGGGTTCAAAAAGTCTAGATAGGTAATACTTTTAGTGAGGACTGTACAATTAAAATATTTTGGGGAACATTCCATCTTAAGTCCAGATCTCTTTAAAATTTATATTGATGAAATATCCTGTCTGGAGCTCAATTCAATTGTCACCACAAATCCAATCCTCACCACAAACGAAAGCGCATTAAGAAGACATGTTGAAAATTACCTAAATATAATAAAATTATGGATTACAAAACATAAATTAAGCTTAAATATAAAAAAAAAACTAAAATTCTTCTGCTAGGTAAAAAATTGTGCAATGTAAAAAACTTCCATTATGAATCGAAAATAATTGAAACAGTAAAAGATATTCAACTATCTAGGGTTAATAATTGATAATAAATTAAAGTGAGTTGAGCATGTACTGCGTCTCATTAACAAAATATCTCCAATGCTTTTTTTATTAAGTACCTATATTGCGAAAATACATTTTTACAGATGCGTTATATGCAATATATTCGCCATACATAATGTCACATATAATTTATCTCAATCCCGTATAGAGTGGTGCAACTCAACAAACATTAAAACAGCTCGATATAATATACAAGAAATGTATCAAAATTATTAACTTCCTCCCATTGATGTTTCCAACAAATTTATTGTATACAGAAAAATGTATGAGCTTCTAGAATATTTGTAAACGTGAGTTGTACCGAACAGCGTACAAAATTTTTCTTTGCGTATTTTCAAAACGAACGTATAATTATTTTTTTTATATTGCAGAATGAATAATTCTGACTGTCCTAGGTCTCCTGACCTAATTCAAAAAATATCAATTTTTTTATTAAACCCACTTAATTGTTGTCAAACGCTTAAACGAAAAACCAAGCTGAATGATTCTATACTAGACCATAAACATCATATGAATTTGTTTTTAGTTAATTCCAACCGTTTTGTAACTTCGTTTTTAAATAAATCCCTTGACAAATTTAAGTGTCAAATTACACTAAGTTTCTTTTTCGTTTTTTGTGTATATTATTGCAACCCGATGTTAAGTATATTTATATACTTAACATACATAACATCGGGTGCAATAATATATAAAAAAAATACTTGTTATAAACATTGTGTAAAATAAACCTTTTTTCTTAAAACTTGTTATAAACATTTTTTAAAATAATAAACTTGTGTATATATTAATATAATAAAAATAAAGAGAAAAAATATTTGTATATAACTATAATAAAGATAATAATTAACACTAGTTTTCTTCCTAGAAAATAATTGACGAACTATACCTTTTTTATGTAAATTATATTAATTTTGAATGAGACCGTATATAATTCCGATTTCTTTGTTTAAACTCAGTAGATTAAAGCCAATTCGTGAAACCAGTGAAATCGATAATATTTATAATTACATGAATATACAACTTATACCACAAAATAACATGGCTACAGGTTCTTTAAGATTAACAACTCGCAATCTAATAACATAGGCTCGAGCTGTACTAATATTTAAAGGCGATGACACTTATGAGTTGCCACATTTTTTAAATGAAGTACGTACGATAATAGGGTAAACACTTGATCCTGCAGCAAAATCGTATTTACTCAACATTTTACTAACGAAGATACATCTATTAAGAGATTAGAAACAGCAACTTGGGATCAAATAAAGGATAAGTTATTTGATCCTAATCTGAAGAAACAAGCGGATGTTGTACAATATTTCAATGTAAGTAAGTACTATAATAAATTATCAAACATTTTAGATAAACCTAACGTAAGATATAAATTAGACTCTAAACCTTTGCCCGAGTTTAATACTAAAAATATTGAAAAAAGTTTATTAGAAAAATTTTTAAATAAACTACCACGAGCTGATAATATATACTTAAGAATTAAAAATGTTAGTATGAAGAAATGTTAGCTTTAAAAAAAGCATATCACGAGCTAGCGCAAACTGAAGTTTCTAGTAATAACAATAATAACACTCAAAATAATATTAGGCCTACAAATAGTAAAAACTAACGTAACAATAATAATAATTTAGGTAGAAATATTAGTAATATTAACAGTAATAATAAGGCAAATAATCTTTTACAACAATAATTATGCAAGTAATCGTAGCTTTTAGAACAATAGTGCAAATAATCGTAGCTCGTATTACTAATAACGAATATAGATCTAACTCCTACCAAAACCGTTGGTATAATAACAAAACTACTAACCCCAAAGATTATTTTAATTCTAGTCAACAGACTAGAAAAACATTTAATTTTTAATATACTTTTTTTTATTAATATACTTTTTTCAATATTTTTAGTATCAAGAAGTTGTTTCTTCAGCTTGGGATCAAATAACTTATCCTTTATTTGATCCCAAGTTGCTGTTTTTAATCTCTTAATAGATGTATCTTCGTTAGTAAAATGTTGAGCAAATACGATTTTGCTGCAGGGTCAAGTGTTTACCCTATTATCGTACGTACTTCATTTAAAAAATGTGGCAACTCAAAAGTGTCATCGCCTTTAAATATTAGTACAGCTCGAGCCTATGTTATTAGATTGCGAGTTGTTAATCTTAAAGAACCTGTAGCCATGTTATTTTGTGGTATAAGTTGTATATTCACGTAATTATAAATATTATCGATTTCACTGGTTTCACGAAATGGCTTGAATCTACTGAGTTTAAACGAAGAAATCGGAATTATATTCGGTCTCATTCAAAATTAATATAATTTACATAAAAACGGTATAGTTCGTCAATTATTTTCTAGAAAGAAGACTAGTGTTAATTATTATCTTTATTATAGTTATATAAAAATATTTTTTCTCTTTATTTTTATTATATTAATATATACACAAGTTTATTATTTTAAAAAATGTTTATAACAAGTTTTAAGAAAAAAGGTTTATTTTACTCAATGTTTATAACAAGTATTTTTTTTATATATTATTGCAAGCCGATGTTATGTATGTTAAGTATATAAATATACTTAACATCGGGTGGCATAAAATATACATAAAAGAAGAAAAAGAAACTTATTGTAACTTGACACTTAAATTTGTCAAGGAATTTATTTAAAAACGAAGTTACAAAACGGTTGGAATTAACTAAAACAAATTCATATGACGTTTATGGTCTAGTATAGAATCATTCAGCTTGGTTTTTCGTTTAAGCGTTTGATAACAATTAAATAGGTTTAATAAAAAAATTGATATTTGTTGAATTAGGTCAGGAGACCTAGGACAGTCAGAATTATTTATTCTGCAATATAAAAAAAATAATTATATGTTCCTTTTGAAAATACGCAAAGATAAATTTCATATGATAATAAAAGTATTATGATAAAATCAAGTATTTTTGAAAATAGAAATTACACTTAGATAATGTAATTTATGAATTCCAATTCTGAAAATTTGTTACAATAATTTGTTTTAGGATTTCGTTAGATGGATATATGACTTGCGCATGTATATCAACATTCTGTTTAAAACGAAGTGGTTCTTTATTTAATTATTAATTATTTTGTACGCTGTTCGGTACAACTCACGTTTACAAATATTCTAGAAGCTCATACATTTTTCAGTATACAATAAATTTGAAACATCAATGGGAGGAAGTTAATAATTTTGATACATTTCTTGTATATTATATCGAGCTGTTTTAATGTTTGTTGACTTGCACCACTCTATACGGGATTGAGATAAATTATATGTGACATTATGTATGAGTAGTAGATAGGTAGGCACTTGGGCCAGACAGGTCAGTAGGTCAAGGCCACCCGGAAGTAGGTCAAACTGTAATTAGGTCAGACAGGAGTAGGTTAACGACGTAAAATTAGGTCAGACAGGCGGCGGCGACCGTCAGACAACTCTTGTTGTTTATAAGGATTGTATACTTGTTTTAAGTAATAGGTAAACATGGAAAAACAGTAAGAAAAATATTTTTTTTATGCTTGCAAATTTTAAGATGTTGTTGTTTTTTTATTTGTTGTTTTTTCTTTCGTTTTTTTTTTATGAAGTATTTAAAGAAGAGGAAAGAAAAACCATTAATTAATTGTTATGTAAGAATGTTGAAAAAAAAAAAACAAGAAATCAAAAATATCTAACGTGGTACAGGTCTACTTCTTATTGATGTATACTTGGCTTAAGTTATAAGTAATAGGCGCATATGAAAAGTAGAAACAAAAAAATGGTTAGTGAATGTAAAAGGAAAAAAACAAAAAAAAAGTTTAAACGTACAAGATAGAACAATTTAAAAAGGTACAACGCATCTTTAAAATTCATAAAGAAAAAGTGCAAACCTATTTTTATGTCTACATAATGATCAAACCATTGAAAAAAAATTATGCGTTTTTAGATGTACCTAACTATTTGTGTTGTTTTTTTTTTTTTTTTTTCTACTTTAACTATTTAAAGAAATTAAAAGAAAAAAACTAATGATTATTGTCGGTGTGTCATGTAAGATATTTTTTGTTTGTAAGAATAAAAAAAGAAAAAAAATCAAGTCAGGTTAATTGTATTTGTCGCCTATTTTGAAAACAAGAATATAAAAATAAAACAGATTTATTCTGTGTTCAAGAAAAAAATATGAATAAAAAGAAAACAACAAGAAATCAAAAATATCTAACGTGGTACAGGTATACTTCTTGTTGATGTATACTTAGCTTAAGTAATAGGCATATATGAAAAGAATAAGAAAAAATACTTTATAAAATTTAAAGAGAAAAATGAAAACAGAACAAAAAGATGTGTAACTACGTTTCTTTAAAATTTTAAAACTAATTTTAAAAAAATTAAAAGAAAAAGTGCAAACTGGTTTTTAAATGTTACATAAAGATTCAACCTTGACAAAATTGATGCAATTTTGAGATGCTTTTATTTCTTCTTGTTATCTTTTTTCTATGAAGTATTTAAAGAAGATGAAAGAAAAAAATTCTTAGTATCACCGTATAAGATTTTATTGTTATGTAAGAATGTTGAAAAAAAACAAAGGAATAAAAGCGATTCAAAATAAGTTACGAGTAATTGCTTTTTTTAAAGTAACAAGCAAGACATTATGTATAAATTGTGTAAAAAGTTAAAAAATTGTTAATAGAGTGAAAATTCTAGGATTAGAAACGTTCGCGATTGGTTGTCTTAATAAAATAAAAATCGGAAATTAAAAAAAAGAAATTAAAATGAATACAGAAAAATTCACAATAAAATCAATAAAATCAGTAAATGTAAAACGATTCAACATTTTTGGAAAAAAATTGGAGTTTATAATAAATGCAGTACCAGACAACAAAGATCCAATAGATTGGATTAAAACCGGTATTGAAGAATTATTCAGCAATTTACTTGAAAATGTTGATCCTACTGACAAAATTGGTGTCACTTTTGGATGCCAAAGTTTTCATGAACGTGGTCCAGCCTGGATCAATTTTAAAGAAGCAAAAGATCTTGACATTTCGGAAATTTGGGAAGTTATTTCAAACATTTTTCAAAGCAACTCCGAAGGATTATCTACAGATACGTTCTGTATAAATGTTACATATATACGACTTCCAGCAGGAAGTGGAAGAGGAAAAAGATACAACAATTTTGAAGAAGAATGTAATAAAAGAAGAGGCATAATTTCAATCAAAAACAAAGATAATTTATGCTTACCACGTGCGTTAGTTGTTGCTATTTCATTCATAGAAAAATCAGTTGACTACTGTAAAATGCGAAAAGACACAGGTCAACTTCAGTTGAAAGCAGCATTACAACTAATAAGAAATTCAAATGTAAGCATCCCAGCAAAAGGAGCTAGTATCAGTGAGCTCAAAAAATTTCAACTGTACCTCTCTAAATATCAAATTGTAGTTTTTGATTTCAGAGGAAAAGGAAAATCAATTATTTTTCAAGGTGAAGAAGATAAGGAAAAAAGATTGAATTTGATATACGATGAAGGTCACTTCAATGTAATTACATCATTAACAGCAGCATTTAGTTGTGATTACTTTTGCCAAACATGTAATGTTCCGTATAACAATAGATTGTCTCACAGATGTAAACAGTCGTGTTTCTTTTGTAAATCATCTCCAGCATGTGACGTAAATTTTCCAAATATTAAATGTGATGTATGCAATCGAAGTTTTAAAGGTCAAACTTGTTTTGATAATCATAAAGCAACATCATCTACAAATAAAAAACCTATTTGTACTCTTATAAATTCCTGTACAAAATGCTTTAAAGTATACAGAACCGATGTAAATCATATATGCTATGGACATTTGTGTAAAAACTGTAATATAAATGTAGCTTCAGACCACCAATGCTTTATTACACCGTCTAAAGAATTAGCTGAACTTAAAAATATATTATATATTTTCTACGATCTCGAAACAACTCAAGATGATATCATCGGGGAGAAACTTCATGAAGGTGTTGCAATAGGGGATATAATTGAACATCAGCCTGATTTATGTATTTTTGAACAACGTTGCACGCATTGTATATTGTCTAATGTTGAAAGATGCAATTTTTGTGGACTTCGAGAACATGTGTTGAAACAAAATCCAATACAAATGTTCTTAGAATATATACTCAACCAAAGAAAGATATTTCATAAAGTTGTAGTTATTGCACATAACGGACAAGCATTTGATAATCAGTTTTTATTAAACTATATCTTAGAGAAAACCATCATCAAACCAAAACTAATTATGAGGGGAACAAAGATAATTTTAATGCTGTTAGATAACGTGAAATTTATTGATTCACTAAACTATTTTCCAATGCCGTTATCTAGTTTACCGAAGGCATTTGATTTAGATATAAATTTAAAAAAAGGATATTTTCCTCATATGTTTAATCGTAAAAATAATATAAAATATAATGGAAAGTTACCCGATCGGAAATATTACTGTTATAATTCAATGAGTGCATCAGAAAGAAAACAATTTCTTGAATGGTATGAAGAAAATAAAAACAAGTCTTTTAACCTCCAAAAGGAACTTGTAGAATATTGTATGAATGACGTAAAAATTTTGACAGCAGCCTGTATTAAATTCAGACAGCTATTTTTGGAAGAATGTAAGGTTGAGCCATTTTTAGAGGCCACTACAATTGCATCAGCGTGTAATTTGGTTTTTAGAAGGAATTTTTTAAAACCGTATACAATTGGACTTATACCTAAACAAGGATATCGCTTATCAGAAAACCAGTCAATCATTGCCATAAAATGGTTAATGTGGGAAGAAAAACGAAGAAAAATAAAAATTCAGCATAGTGGTAACGGAAAGGAAAAAGTAATTTTTGGTCTTCGTGTTGACGGATATTGCACAGACACAAAACAAATATTTGAGTTTTATGGCTGTTATTACCATGGCCATCCAAAATGTTTCAAAAATAATAATAATAAAAAATATGAAACACGTTATGAGGCTACATTATCCAAAGCCAATAAATTACGCTCTATAGGTTATCAAGTAATTGAAAAGTGGGAGTGTGAATTTCGAAACGAAATGAGATCAAAAGAATACATAGAATTTTTCGCAAAATTGGAGAACGAAAGTTTGATACCACTAAAACCACGTGATGCGTTTTATGGCGGTAGAACAGGAAACACAAGAACATATTATAAATGTGCGCCTGGTGAAAAAATAATGTATATAGATATATGCTCACTATATCCTTGGGTGTGTAAATATGGAAAATTCCCAGTGGGTCATCCAAAAGTTCATGTTGGAAAAATTGAATGCAATAAATTAAATTTAAATGATACTGAAGGATTAATAAAGGCATTGATACTTCCCCCAGAAAAACTCTATCACCCGGTTTTGCCTATAAATCAAAATAATAAGCTAATGTTTTCCTGCTGTCAAACATGTAGTTTGGAAATGAATAATGATGACTGCTCGTATGACAATCGTAGTAGGTCAATTTTAGGAACGTGGGTTATAGATGAAGTAAGAGAAGCTGTTAAACAGGGATACAAAATTGTGGAAATATACGAGGTATGGGAGTATACTGTTAAACAATTTAATCCCCTTACATCTCAACAAGGAATTTTTACAGAAATGATGAACAAGTTCCTTAAAATTAAACAAGAAGCTTCTGGCTGGCCTAGCTTTTGCAAAACACCAAAGGAAAAGTGCAAATATTTAGAAAAATTTTCGAAAGTAGAAGGCATAAATTTACAGTTTAACGATATAGAAAAAAATCCTGGACTTAGATCATTAGCTAAGTTAATGTTAAACTCTTTCTGGGGTAAATTTGGACAGAGAGAAAATCAATCAAAAACTGAAATAATAAATGAGCCTTATGAATTATTTACTATTCTTACTGATCCTTCGAAGAATGTAAATCAAATAACTCCAATAAACGAAAAAACAGTTTTGGTAAATTGGGAATACAAAGAAGAAACAGCTGAATCATTATCAACAGTTAACGTTTGCATAGCTGCTTACACTACCACACAAGCTCGTTTAAAATTGTATTCTTACTTAGACAATTTAAAAGAACGAGTTTTGTATTACGATACAGATTCAATAATATATGTAGCACGTGAAGGAGAATATAACCCTCCAATTGGAGTTTTCATAGGAGATATGACAGATGAGCTTGAAGAATATGGAATTGGAAGCTATATTACAGAATTTGTTAGTGGTGGTGCAAAGAACTATGCATACAAAATATATAGTACCAACTCCAAATGCGAAAAAACTGTTTGCAAAGTGAAAGGTATTCGTTTAAATTACAACGCTTCACAAGAAATAAATTTTGGCTCTATGAAACAATTAGTTAAAAAATTAAACAACTTTCAACAAATAAATATAACATTTCCTAGTATTCGCCGAACATACGATCACAGAGTCATCACTGTTCCTGAAATAAAGTCATATCGAATAAATTCCAGAAAACGAGTTTTTGCAGATGATTATACTTCAGTTCCTTATGGCTTCAAAAAGAAAAAAATTTAAAAAATTATTGTTAATATGTATATTGTAAAAATTTTGTATTAAACTATTAAATTACAGCATTAAACAAAATATTTTAATTTTACCGTTTTTAATTTTCAGAATATAGCCAAAAAATTATTTACATATATATATCAGTATATATATATATATATATATATATATATATATATATTTACTGATTTTATTCAAATTCACATTTGCAGTTTAACTCTTCAATAATAATGTCAAAAGCACAAATAGTATCTGAAATTCATCGTCCAGTTAGACGTAGATTTCGGAGACGAAGAATATCTCAAAGAGGGTTAAATGATACATGGGAAAATGATCTTGTAGATATGTCGGCCTATCAAAAAGTAAATAATGGATACAAGTTTCTCTTAACTGTTATCGATATATTTTCAAAATATGCATATGCCGAAAAAGTTAAATCAAAGGCAGCAGATGACGTAGTTAAAAGTATGGAAAAGATTTTTAAAAGGGAGGGGAAGTCTCCAAAAAATATTCATTCTGACCAGGGAAAAGAATTTTTCAACAAAAAATTCCAAAATTTAATGAAAAGCTATAAAATAAATCACTATCATACTTATTCAGAAATGAAGGCTAGTGTTTGTGAAAGGTTTAACAGAACATTAAAATCAATTATGTGGAAACAGTTTAGTTTACAAGGAAATTTTAAGTGGATAGAATTTTTACCAAAACTAATTGAAAAATATAATAACACAAAACATAGTACAATTAAGTTAAAACCAAACCAAGTTACATCACAAAATGAAAAACAAATTCTTCGTTCAATTTATAATTACCCTAAAATATTTAATAAGGGAAAATTTAATGTTGGTGATTTTGTTAGAATTGCAAGGTCTAAAGGTACTTTTCAAAAAGGATATGAACCTAACTATTCAACTGAAGTTTTTAAAATAGCTTTCAAAAACAAGACAGACCCGATTACATATAGTTTAAAAGATTATAAAAATAAATTAGTTCGTGGTGGCTTCTATGAACAGGAACTGACTAGTGTCAAAGACCCCAATGCTTATTTAATTGAAAAAATTTTACAACGAAAAGGCAATAAAGTATATGTGAAATATTTAGGTTTTGATAATAGTCATAATCAATGGATAAGTAAATATGATATTCTTTCATAAAAAGTGTAATAAGAATTTATGTAGAAAATTTTTTCTTAACTTTAGAGCACTATTAAATGCAACAATGTTGTAAAAATGTTGTAAAAATGGTAATAGAAAAAATAAAAATAGAAAAATATTTACTAATAAAAATAAATAATTTAGGAATAGGTAAATAAAAAATAATATTCTTTCATAAAAAAGTATAATTGGAATTTATGTAAAAGATTTTTTCTTAAATTTAGAACACTGTTAAATGCAACAATGTTGCGAAAAATGTTATATAAAAAAATTATAGTTTTATTATTATCAATTAGAATTTATTACATTAATAAACAACTTACTTTACAACTTTTTGTTTTTAATTAATTCTCTTAAGGATTTTGATTTCTAAACATTGATAATACAATTTTTTAGAAGAAAAATTTAGTATAAATAAAGTGGAATTTTTCTTAAGATATGTCAATTCAAAGACAGAGCTCAACATAATAATAATACAGAAAAAAGGAAGCAAAAATGGAAAACACAGCAGAAATTTTCGCCTACGCTCAGCAAATAGAGCCAACACAGGAGTTAGCCCCAATTAAACGGAAAAGAATAAGAACTCAACAGGAATCGCAGCCACTTCATCAACAACAACATCATCATCATCATCATCAACAACAACAACAACAACCACAACAGCAACAACATCAACAATTTCAACAACAACAACAAGAAGAAATCATTCTTCTTCAAGAAGAAGAACCACCAACAAAAAAAAGCTTCAAAGAAGCTTTTAATAACAAAAATGTGGAAACTAGAAAAAGTTTCCTAAAAACTAAAGATATGGAGCAAGATGCTCTATATCATATAATAAATGTTAAGCAAATAAAGACCATTTATGGTCTTAAGTGGGTCTTTGAGACCCGCAATTTAATTATATTTGTACCTCAAAAATATTCTGATATTTTTGAGAATTTAGATTTTGTAAAAGAAATAAAAGAAAAAGAACATTTTGTATATAAAGATAAAAATTTAAATTTAAATATTATAGATATATCTGAGTCGTTTGGTAAAATATATGCAAATTACCAATAAAAGATGTAAATTGGTTTATAGTTATATAAGTTTTTATTATTCATAAATAAATATAAATTTCAAAAAAGGTATAAATTTCTTTTATTTAGTTGCTTTATTTTTCAGATTCATGTTTAAATGTACTTAATGTTAATATGTATATGTAGTTATAAAATGGATTTATTTAATTTTTTTCGTAAAAACACAGGTATTTCATAAAAGAGCCGAGAAAAATTACATTATACATTAAATTTTTGAACTGGAATAAAAATCTCTACTTTTAACCTTGTAACATTCTTTTCTTTACAGATCTATATGAATTTTTTTTACTATTTTAGATCTTGGCATGATTTTTAATGGGATATCAGTGATGAAGAAGGAGATCCAGATTATTTAGAAATTATACCAAATTTATAAAATAACAAATTATACCTAATTTATAAATAATGAAATAAATAACAAATTATATAGTTACAAAATTGTTTTATTTAATATCTTTTTTTTTTGTAAAAATACAGGTATTTCATAAAAGAGTCGAGAAAAATTACATCGTATATTAAATTTTTGAACCGGAATATAAATCTCTTCTTTCAACTTTGCAACATTCTTTTCTTCACAGGTCTTTATGTATTTTTTAACATATTCCTTTACATTTGGCTCTGCAGTTTTATTATATGCAACTACTGCATGTAGGAAATCAATCAAACTGTAAAACTCGTCAGCTTCCTCTTTGTTAATGCTAAGATTTTGTCCTACTGAAGATTTTAATCCACTTTGTAAACATAATTTTGAATTTTTAATTGACTGCTTGGAAAATTTTTTATGAAATAGGTCATAAAATTTACACCATTCATGATATTTTAAAATAATTGGTTTCATTCCAATCCAATGAAAAACACTTGCAACTTCAAAAAAATCTGTGTCAAATCCGACAACTATTTTTAATGTGTGACTTCTGTTGAGAAAGTATGTATAACTCAGCAACAAATTAATGCTAGGACTTTGCTCTTCCATTATTTTAATTACACTAAAGTTTATTATTAAATGTTATATCTCTTAGGAAGACATGATTGAGAAATATTATAATTTTCAAATATATGGTGAAAAGTATTTATTATATTTTTGTCATTTTCTATATGATTTTCTGTATTAAATTATTTTAAAAAAGCGTTCATACTATAACCGCAACATCTATACCATGTATAAACACAACAATATTGCCCACAAACATCTGAATAGTTACTTTGTAACTGTTTCTTATTAAAAATTATACATTGATTTTTTAAGTAACTTAAAATTTCTAATTTATCTGGTTTTCTACCAAACGAATCAAAATATTCAACACAGCCATTCTTTGGCTTAAAAATAGCTAACCAATGTGTTCCCGGATCTTTTGATTTATCAGTGTTTACAATTAAAAAAGTTTGTTTTTCAATTATTCTGGGGAGTTGATCCAGAGCAAAAACTCCTTTGAAAAATTTACGTGTGTGTTTGTTACATCTTAATACGTCACTTATCTCTAGGGTATTCATCAATCAAATTGATTCAAGTCATATACGTTAGTTGTTTCTTTAATATAATTTTATAAAAACTCTTTTTTGATTTTTTTATTTGTTATAATAACATCAAATTTTTCTAGTATTTGACAGAGCTCTTTATTTATTTTATCGTTGTACACAGTTCCAAAAGAGTAATTATCAAAATTATCATTTATAAAATCCCTAGTTGGAAATTTATACTTGAGCTCTTTTACAAACTTTTTACAAGGTTCTTTAAAACCAACTATACAAATATCTTTCGCAAACAAGGTATTATTATCATCACTACAAAATGTTACATCCAGAAGTGCACAAGACAGTGACATTTTGTCAAATATTCAAATTTACTTTTATATATGCTATTTATAGGTTTGAGAATATATTTCGGTTTTTATCAATTTGTAAACTTGCATCAAATTCTCCATAAACAATAGCAGTCAGTGTAGATGTAAGTGGTTTTGATAGTCTTGCCTCAATTCTAACTGTACCTTGATTTAGTAGACCTTGACACACTTCATTTCCTGATGAATCTGGAGTTAAATCAAAAGCTAGAATGAAAAACCCATTACTAAACATGGTTTTTGTTATCTGATGACCTTTATCATTATGGTAAATTCCAGTTCCCGAAAAAAGTGTACTGTATGCTCTTGTACAGCAATTATTTTCATCTGAAAAACTGGTTTCAATTGCTGAATTAGGTATTTGAACACCATTTACGTTTAACACAAATTGTGAAATATCAAAATGTTTAAAATTGTATGGGTTTTTTGACCTTTTTCCAGAGTAACCTGTATTTTCTGTCATGCAAAAAATGATTGTGTTTGGCAACTGTCCAATAAAAACATTATCAAGTGATATTGATGAACTATTCTGTGGAATGGTAAAAGTTTTTACCTCTACCCGTTTGTAATTGTATTTGGCATTAGTTTTTTCCAATACAGCATTATGTGCTAATAGCACACTAGGATTAATTGTCACATGTCTCATAAATAAAGTGGCTTCTAAAATTTTCAGTTGAGATTCATCAGTATCATCTGCAAAGAGGTAAAAATCTGGTTTTTCTAATGTTAGGACAACTCGAACATCGACATTGTTTATGAGAAGTGTAGGTTGGTTAAACATATCTAAATGTAATTTCCCCATAAGTTCCACTACATTGCTATTTTGGTATAATTTTTGACGTTCTTTTGAACCACTATTATCTGTTTTTGCTATATTTGGCTTATCTAGTATCCATCCACCACACTCCAAATGCGTTGTAGCGGCATCCGTACCATAATTTAACAATGATTCAATATAAGCTCTGTAATGATAATTGCCATCTGATGGAGATATATTCTTTCCATTTAGTTAAACATTACATTGTTTTATTAATGAATGTAACATATTATTAACCACACTTGGTTGTTGTATAGGTGTTCCATCAGTTTTTTTATCTTTATTCCATTGAGTTCCATCTTTTTTTAAAATTTGTACTTTTAATTTTAGATATGTCGAAGACAAGTCTCTATATGTGTCACCGTGCCCTAGTGAAACAAATTCTATGACAGACGGATTATCTAAAGAAGCAATAGGGTTATAGGAAACTTCTTCAGATCGTAAAATACTTGACTGAATAGGCTGTGTTTTAAAAATATCAAGCTCTGATTTCATACATTCAATCATAATTATTCAAAAATATCTTTTTGTTTGTTTTTGTTATTAACTTTGCGTCGCTTCGACGTAAAATAATTTAAATTATTAATGAGAGGTCTTTTTATAGATTTTCTTCGTTTTCTTTTGCCTTGTCCATACATTTCATTGAGTTTCCGAACTGCACCTCGTCTTACATTTTTCATTATCTCTTTACTTCGATCTTGAACCACTTCTTTTACATTTGCCCCTGTGGCAATATCAGATAATGCATTAATACCAGAGTTAATAAACTCTTTTTTAAATATATTAGCTCCAGACGTAAATATTGGTTTTAAATATCTAAAAAGACCACCGAAAAAGCTCCCTAACCCTCGTCCCCTTTGGTAAGGTACAATTGAGTGTAACAAAGGACCAATATCCTCAAGACCTTTTCCTGATTGAACTAAATAATATTTGTAGTACGCTCTCTCCATAATGAATAAAATAAAATAATATATAGTTTTGTAAAATCGCTTTTATTTATACTTTTTTAAAATGTAATACAATTTTTGTTGGAATTGAACTATTGGAAAAGTTTATTTTGTATCCATATTTATCACATAAAAGTAATGAAATGTTATTAAATGATTTCTCCACATTGCAATATTGAATATTACTAAATTCTTTTACAGTATCAGTGAAAGAATTTTGTATGTTAACAGATCTTAAACACCTTATATCTTTATCACCTAGTTTTTGCGGTTCAATTATATCTGTGTATATAAAAAACATATCTGGTTTACTAATGGGAATCAATTGTACACTATCTATAAAAGTTTTGAAAGCTTCTATTACACGTGATTTATATTTTTTAAAATCTGTAACTTTAAAAGATACTTGATTGAAACATGTTGTCAAAAGTCCTTCGAGGGTATAAGCGTAATTTGCTCTTATTTTTATATCTATTTTAGGCTTAGTAACACATATTGTGGTGTAACTTAAATTTTTAGGCATCTCCTCAGCTTTTATTGGTTGTGTATAATGAACTTCATCGTTTATAAAATTAAAAATTCCCCAAATCAACTGTCGTTCAACTTCTTTTCTTGTAAACCTATTAAGTGGGCGTATATTTTGAATTAGTGTTGGTAGTAGAAAAACTTTCCAGTCGCATATCATTTGTTTTTCTATGTATGGAATATATGATGTTCCAACCCCTATCATATCTTTCTGCATACCTTTAATAAATATTTGAGTACTTTTTTCCCATTCTTCACCATACACATTTGGAACGAAATCATTAACATACATTTCTGAAATACCGACTTTCCACCTTGAATCACACATGTATTTATTCATTTTATTTGTAAAAGATGATAATGAATTTTCTGGATAATAGTTCATAGATGAATCACTGAGTAAAGTGGCATAAAATTCATCATTTACTTGTATGTTGTCCATGAGCTTGCGGATTTATTGTTACGAATTGGAAAATTAAGTTCTGTTTGAGTATTACCTACTGCTGACCTTAAAACACGTCTTGATGAATTATTCAACTCTTTGCTATTTATAGTTTTTTCTTTTTTCGTTGGTGGGCTTGGGCTATCTAAAGGAACAGTTATAATGTCCCCTGTATCAGTTTCAAAAATTTGTACATTTTGATTTCTAATTGATTTTCTTTTTCTAAGGCGTTCTCCAACTGAAGCAGCTGACAATGCTTTTGTTAAAACATTTTCCTGAATTTCATCATCAAATACTTCGTCATCAGCTTCTTTTTCATATACTTCTTCTTCTTCAGGAACAACTTGTATTCCTACATTCTTATATTCAGGATAATGCGATTGAGCTTCCGCATCTATATACATTGGTTTTGCACGAGTTTGAGTACCTTTTGTTTCCGTAATTTTTACTTTCTCCTCTTTATTTCTAGGAAGTACTCTATTTTTGTTTCTTATTTTAAATAAATTTTGTCTGTATAAATACCATTTTTGAGTGTCTGTTAGATATTTATTTAACAATATTTTTTTCATATTTTTATCCAACTCATTTAATTCAAAGTCTGCATTTTGTTTCATTTTCTCATAAATCTCGGGTTTTAGTATAATCATTTTGTTAAATGTTGTATTATTCATTTTATAAAATTTCCGATTATCCCTGATAGTATTGCACCAAGAAGTGTAGGTAAAAATCCACCACGTTGAATAATGATTTTTCTTTTATTATTTATAGATTTTTGGCGGCAAATGAGGGATCTCAATTCCTTTTTATACTTTCGTAATTGGGTTGTTGATTTTTTACTTAGATTACAATTACCTTTTAAAATATTTAAAGCAATTTCACAAAATGTTTTGATTACTTCAGGGTCACAATGTTTTATAATTACTTTCTGAAATTTCGGTTTAGAGCTTTTTAATAGGTGCAATATATGACGGTTGACCTTCAAACGTTTCATATTCTTTGCCAAATTGTTCTAATTGATCTCTTGTACAAAAACACAAACCTTTTCCAAATATATCACTTCTTAATCGAAATATATCATTAACGTCTTGAGTAAGATCTATTAATATATACCCGTATGGTTCTGACGTCACTTCATTATATACTTTTTCAAATGCTTTGATTTGATTGGGATATATTTGGCGAGCTAGAGGTAATATCTGCGATTTATCTCTTGGATTTTTGAAAAGTACTAGATATTTACAGTTAAGCGAAATATCTCTTGAAAATTTACCCTGGTGAAAAACATTTTGTGTTACAAATATTACAGATAAATTTCTATGGTGTGATCCTCTAGTAAATAAATCACATACATACTTATCATGAGAATTTAACATCATATCATCGATAATAATTAACAAAGGTTCTTTATTGTCATTAAAATCCGGAATAGTGTTACTATATTCCACATCTTTTAAATATTTTGGAACGGCATTTTTGTCTGGATTACACCAAATAATTTTATTAATATGTGGTTGTATATTTTCTTTTTTATACTTTATTAAATTATGAATAAAAGTGGTTTTACCACAGCATGATGGCCCCGCTACCATCATTGTAAATGGATGAAATAGCATAGTTGTATTAGTTAAAAATAGCACTGTTAACCTATATTTATATGAAAAGCTTTTTTGCCGAAGTGAATATAAATGTAAATTTATTTATTCTAATGAGTATTCTTACACAAACCGTCGACATGGTTAAACGAGTTCTCATAGTTGACCTACAATTTTTACAAGGAAATGAAAAGCAATATTTCCTAAAAGAATTAGCCATACTTGAAAAAGGAAGTCTAATTCCAACTGTCTATCACTTCAAAGCACCGTACCCCTCAGAGGAACTTAGTCCGGATATGAAATATAATAACCAGTATTGCGAAAATAAAATAAATGGACTTAAATGGAATAACGGTCTAGTTGAATATTTAGATGTAAAATGCATATTAAAACACTATTTAGAGTCAGCTGAAAAAATTTATGTTAAAGGAGAACAAAAAAAACTATTCCTTCAAAAGTACATTGACAGTGATAAAATAGAAGATTTAAGCAGAAACTTGCCGTCATTACAAAAGATTGATAACTTTAAATCAAATTGTCCTATACACTTATTAAACAACAATTTCAGATGTGCTGTTAAAAATTGTTATAATGTATATATGTATCTTTTAAAAGAAAAAATGTTAGATTAAAACAGCACAGATTTCTATAAAATTGTAAAATATTTTTAAATAAAAAATTATTTCAAACATATAAATAAATTTGTTTTATTTTTTTTTTTTTTTAACACAACATAAGAATACATCTTTTTTGTTCTACATTCTTACATATCAATAAAATCTTAAAATACTAATAATTTTTTCTTTCCTCTTCTTTAAATATTTCATCAGAACAAAAAAGAAAAGAAAAAAATTCATCTCAAAATATCAATTTGGTCAAGGTTGATTCAGATTTAAAAACCAGCTTTGCACTTTTTTCTTTTAATTTTAAAAATTCGCATAGGTACACTTAATTTGTTTAAATTTTTCTCTTTACATTTTATAAAAACGCATTTTTTCTTACTATATCCATTTACGCCTATTACTTAAACCACATGTTAGATATTTTTGATTTTCTGTTTGTTTTCTTTTTATTCATATTTTTGTCAACATTCTTACATAACAATAAAATCTTATACGGTGATACTCGCAATTAATTAATGGTTTTTATTTCCTCTTCTTTAAATACTTCATAAAAAAAAAGAAAAACAAGAAAAAAAGAAAAAAAATGCATCTCAAAATTGCATTAATTTTGTTGATTCTTCATCTAAGATGTAAAAAACCAGTTTGCACTTTTTTTAAATTTTAAAGAAACGTATAGGTACATTTTTTTTCTCTTTACATTGTATGAAAAAGCATTTTTTTTTTTTTTCCTACTATTTTCCTCCATACCTATTACTTAAACCAAGTATACAATCTTTATAAACAACTGACGATCGCCGCCAGTCTGACTTACTTTTAAAATGACCTTGACATACTTCCTGTCTGGCCTTCCGGGTGACCTTGACCTACTTCTGGGTGACCTTGACCTACTTCCGGGTGACCTTGACCTACTGACCTGTCTGGCCCAAGTGCCTACCTATCTACTTGTATGACAAATATATTGCATATAACGCATCTATAAAAATGTATTTTCGCAATATACTTAATAAAAAAAGCATTGAAGATAATTTGTTAATGACACGCAGGACATGCTCAACTCACTTTAATTTATTATCAATTATTAACCCTAGATAGTTGAATCTCTTCACTGCTTCAATTATTTTTGATTTATAATGGAAGTTTTTTACATTGCACAATTTTTTACCTAGCAGAAGAATTTTAGTTTTTTTTTTTATATTTAAGCTTAATTTATGTTTTGTAATCCATAATTTTATTATATTTAGATTATTTTCAATATGTCTTCTTGATGCACTTTCGTTTGTGGTGAGAACTTAATTACTACGTCGTCTGACTACAATTAGAAGGATATTTCATCAATATAAATTTTAAAGAGGTCTGGACTTAAGATGAAAGCTTGGGGAACGCTTTTTTTAATTGTACAGTCCTCACTAAAAGTATTACCTATCTAGACTTTTTGAACCCTATTAGTTAAATCGTGATACGTTTAGAGGGAATTCAAGATTCGTCATTTTCAACAAAAGTATTTTGTGGTCCACGAAATCGAAAGCTTTTTGAAGATCTCAGAATATGCAGGCAACAAATTTACTATTATCAATGTTGTTAGTTAGGAAGTTAGTTAGACTAAGACATGCTGCTGTAGTGTTTGAATTACTTTCAAAGCCAAACTGTTCTTCATGAAATATTTTATTATTAGACAAGAATATATTCGGCGGCGGCGTTTCATTATTGATTCATATATTTTTGAGAGTGCATTTAGGACTGATATTGATCGGTTGTAATGAAAATTTTTTTTAAAATTTTGTAGAAATATTGTCATGGTAGTAGCAGCAGTAGAATCAAGTTTGTCAATTTGTTCCATCTCTTCCTCATTAGTTATACCTAAACTAAAATTACAATCGGTGTTATAAATTAGTTGTTTATAAAAATCCCATAAGTTTTTGGAGTGTTTTGTTTCAGAATTAAGGTTTTTTGAAAAATATTTTTTTTTAGCGTAAATAATCATTTTGCTTACTTCTATCTTCATTGATTTATATAGACCTAAGACCCGAGTATTATATTTATATTTTCTAGAGTACCCATGTTATATTTATTTTATCTAATATTTGGTATATTTTGTTATAATCTGCTGCAAATCGGCGGCAGAGGGATCACACTTGACATATGTGTCAAGATGTCCCCAAAAATTTTATCGTTTCATAATCTAATACCTTTTTTTGTTTCAATTTTCCCTTTTATTACAGGTTCGAAATGCATATTAATCAGAAACATTTAATGATCTGAAAGGCATGTACTTGTAATTATGAAGTTGTGATGATCAATAATTGTTTTGCTTATCCAGGTAGTGTATTCTGAAGTTGTTTTGTTATAGATTAAATACCCATTGGACATTAATGTATTTGTATATGTCAAGATTTGTATTAAGTATATTTAAATCACTTAATATCACAAAGTTTTTATAAACTTTATCAAGATTATCTAATTTACTAATAAAGTCTGATACATGCGTTTTGTGTGATCTGTAAATACCTATTATGTTTATGTTATGGTTAGTTAATTTTGTAATTAATATATTAGTTTTATTGAATTCTTCTTACTTAAATTAATATTTTTGTTAATATATATTGCAACCCCACCTTTTGATTTCTGTCTATTTGGAAATTAGTTAACATATCCATGTATGTTGAAAATGATTTTTCTTCTTTAATTATCAATGTTACTGTCAACACAATTATATGGATGTCAAAGTCATATCATCAAAGACTCATATCAATAGAAAGAAGTCATATCAATAGATAAAATTATTAAAGACCTTAACCTCCCTAATACAAATAAATAAAACGCTTCTTGTGTATAACTGGCCACTACTGGCAAGTTTATAAAAGATTATGTTACGGTGGCTAAGCCCATGACCGTTTCGTCTTAAGATGGGCATTCAATTTACATTTCAAGTTGAACTGTCAATGAACATGAGACTTGGTACTCAGAGAAGGAACTTAAGGCGATACTATGGGCGACGGAGTATTTTAGTCCTTTCTTGTATGGCATGAAGTTTAGCATCAAGACCGACCCCCAACCTCTAACTTGGTTACATTCTCTCAAAGAACTTAATTCTAAGTTACAGCGTTGGCAAATAAGATTGAATGAATTTGATTTCCACGTACAATAGGTAAAACGAAAAAAGAAAAGTGGCGCATTTTCTTGGTAGAATAAATACTGATATATAGGAAATAAATGAAAATGAAATTATAGAAAACTCTGTTAACGAAAATGATTCTGATATGGCTACAATACATAATATTATCGAAAATTTGGACGACCATATCTCTATTGTAGACCTCATCGTTAATAAATATTTTATTCAAATACACGTTGTCATAAATAAAGAAACGGAAATAAAACGTTTATATAATAAATATACTCAAATTTTTATAGAGGAAAATGATATAAATAAGAACCATTATCTTAACGATTTGTTGAGTAGAAAGATTAAAAAAGGATCTGTTGGGGTCTTCTCGGAATTATAAGAAGTTAAATATAATTTATTAAAACAAAAATTAATAGAATTATTTATTAATTAATAAAACAAAGTTTTTCAAATATACAATTAAAGCTACAGATCTGTTAAATAAAAGTGAAACATTGGAAATAATAGAAAAATCCATTCTTAATCAAATCTCAGACGCATAATTGAAAATTTCAATGAAATCAGAAAATTATATTTCTACCCCAAAATTAAAGAAATAATACATAAATATATAAATAATAACCATTATCTTAACGATTTTTTGCGTAGAAAGATTAAGAAAGGATCTGTTGGGATCTTCTCGCAATCAGAAGAAGTGAAATATAATTTATTACAACAAAAATTAATAGAATTATTTATTAATTAATAAAACAAAGTTTTTCAACTGTACAATTAAAGCTATAGATCTATTAAATGAAAGTAAAGCATTGGAAATAATAGAAAAAATCCATTCTTAATCAAATCACAGACGGATAATTGAAAATTTCAATAAAATCAGAAAATTATATTTCTACCCCAAAATTAAAGAAATAATACATTAATATATAAATAATTGGCGACATATGCAATCTCGTAAAGTATGACCGTAAATGAGTAAAATTTAAATTTGAAATAAGTGAAATCCGGATAGTTCAAATGACGTTATTTGTGATGACGTTTTATATTGTTACAAATTAAAATTTCTAACAACCTCTGATAAATTCTCAAAATAACGTTTGACCCAACAATTACCCGAGAGAAATGCTTTAACTATTATAGATCTGCTAAGAACTCGATTTGCCATATTAGAAAAACCAAACAAACTCGTGTTCGAAAACGAGTTTGATAACCTCAATATTAAAGATTTCTGTAGAGAAGAAGGTATAGAAGTACATTATACTTCACCAAAATCTCATACAGGAAATTCTGATATCGAAAGAGCAACGGTACTTTAAACGAGCTTCTCCAAATTTTTGATGCTCAAAAACTTAAATTAAATCTGGTACATAAAGTATTCCTAGCTCTTGAAAATAAATAATTGCTCAATTCACTCTACCATTCCGATTAGAACAATGGACATACTTAACGGTAAAGTCACAAACTTCGAGGAAATAAAAACCTAATTCGCAACCAAAAAATTGCAAAAATAAACAAATTAAATATGATAAGAAAAGAATTTGAAGCACAAGATAAAATGATTAAATTATTGTAAATAACCCCGACTCTCAACGGTATAAAACACAACCCAAATACACTGAAATTAAAAGTAAACTAGAGGGAAACAAAATGTAAGATAATAATAATCGAATTATACAACCAACTAGAGTTAAAAGAAATTATAAATTTATTTCACATCGTCCGACAGTCAATAACCACCATCACTAAAATAATCCGATTTTATTTGCAATAGAGAATTATATATTTTAGCTTTCAAAATAATAAAAAATTATATCAAACATAATTTTATTCTAAATAAAAATATCGATTTTCATAATTATAATACAAGAAAAAAAACAAATTATTATCTTTCGTTATTCTGAACGGAAAACAGAAAATGAATTGTCTTTACAATTGTCTAAAGACCTATAATGATTTGCCTTCACATATTAAAGAAATAGACAGTTTTTCGCTCTTCAAAAAGAGAATAACTACTTTTTGTTACATACGCACAACTTACATAAGCGTAATATGTAAATTATTAGAAAACAATTTTTTATATGCATAGATAACATACATACCTACACACATAGTGAATTAAATTAATTTAAATTAATTCATTCTTGAATTACAATAATAAAATAATAAGTGAATTAATAATGAAAACAGTAAAACAGTTAAGATGAGAATCAAATAATAAAATTTAAATTTATTAGTAAAATTAGATAATTTAGTTTTGTAAGTAAAATTACTCGTAGTTGACTTTGAGTTGAAATTACTTTCAATAAGGAATTAAAAACTGTTGAAGGTATTTTGCAAACTTTTTGTTATCTGTGGTGATTACTAATGCTTAATATTATTTTTTATTTAATATTTTTTATTAATTATTAATAGTGATTGTTTATCTTTTAATATTATTAATTGGTAATTAAGTGCTAGGTAGTGATTATTTATTGATCATTGCACTCAATATTAAAATTCAATTAATTTTTTAATTTACTCTTCGTTTGTCAAATTCTTTAAATACTTGAATCTTTTGGTTTTCGTGTTTTTTATTTTTTTTCTGATTATAATATTATTTATATTTCAAACCCATTGCTGCTATTAATCATTGCCAATTTTAGCGTAAATTTTTGCAATGTTCGTGGTCAGCAGTCGAATTTTCTTGTCGTCCAAGGCCACCTTAATTCAGTAAAACCAGCAATATTAGCATTACCACCTTAGCATTACCACCTGTGGACTCAGGTGGTTGGCCAAGTTGTTGTCTTGGCCAACCACCTGGGTCACACATAATGCTAATATTGCTGGCTAATATTGCAATCTCACCAACCAGATTAATGAAATTTTGGAATTAAATCCAGAATCTGAAATTGTTGTGGCTGGTGATTTCAATATCCATAATAGAAACTGGCTCCACTATTCCAATGACAATTCTCCCAGTCAAAACTTAATCGGTAAACAAGTTGAGGTTTTCGCTTCATTATTCCATCTTACTCAACTTCTCCAAAATCCCACTAGAATTCCTGAGCGTGTAGACCAGGTTGGTCATCTCCTGGACCTGTTTCTGACTACACGTCTTGAGAAATACAAGGTCTCAGTTAGCTCTCCTCTTGGTTGTTCCGACTACTGCTTGATTAATACTAGCTTCGAGCTCAGCACTCAGACCAGTCAAAGACCTGTCCCGAAAAAAATAGTATGGCGTTATAGCCATGCTAACTGGGAAGGTTTAAATAAATTTTTTAAAGCTTTTGATTGGTCTTTGTGCTTTAGCAACAGAAATATTGACTTTGCAACCAATGCGATTAGTGAAATAATTCTTCTAGAGATGAGAGCCTACATGCCTCACTCTATGAAAAGTATTAAAAGGCCACCCTAATCTTGGTATAATCGTATTTGTGCAAATGCAATATCAAAAAAGGAGGAAGCTTTTCAAATCTACAAGAGCGATAGGACTGAAGCTAATAGAGTGAGCTATATCGCGGTTTGAAACTGGTGTAGGAGATTTATCAACAAGAAAAAGTTCTTGCACAATAGACGGTTGAGAAGACAATTTTTGCATCTTCCTAAAAATAGCAAATCCTTTTGGATCTTTGCTAAGTGCCTTAACCTAAAAGTGGCGGTTCTTCGTTCCCGCCTTTGGTTGATAACAATGACGAAATTGTATCCTATCCCAAAGAAAAAGCAGATTTATTTGCCAAAAATTTCGCCTCCAACTCAACATTGCCCCAGTTAACACAAAGACCATGCATTCTTCCCAAGGTTAACTGCTCCTTAGGTAGAATTTCTTTCAGAACTTGTGCAATTCTTAAAGCTCTTAAAAATTTGGATACAAAAAACTCAGGCGGTTCGTAAAAAATACTTTTTCTACTATTGCGAAACCATTGCGCAATCTCTTCCATTGATCCCTCTCTTCGGGTAGATATCCTACCCAGTAGAAGACAGCGCACATATATCTCATTCCCAAAAATTCAGAAAAAAGCGATCCCTCAAACTACCGCCCTATT
Source organism: Poecilobothrus nobilitatus (assembly GCA_947095535.1). Lineage (NCBI taxonomy): Eukaryota > Metazoa > Arthropoda > Insecta > Diptera > Dolichopodidae > Poecilobothrus > Poecilobothrus nobilitatus. Next base: position 144,861,657 of record OX352772.1, read on the forward strand.
GCTATCCCTTCGGTCCTTTCCAAAATAATGGAAAATTTAATAAACAGAAAGCTTCTGAAATGTCTACATAACAAAGGATTAATTTATGATCGTGAATTTGGGTTCCGAACCCATCGGTCGATAGGTGATCTCATGACATGTTTTTGTGAAAGACCAGGACCATTCTGGGGAGTCCAATGTTGTCGCTTTGGATATTTCTAAAGCTTGTGACCGAGTTTGGCACGATGCTTTCATTGCTAAATGCAAAGCAATGGGCCTCGGTGGTGTATTTGTAAAATGGATTGGAGATTTTCCTACGAATCGTTCGATTCGTGTCCTGGTCGATGGTTATTCTTCAGACCAATTCAAAATTAATGCTGGTGTCCCACAAGGATCTGTTCTCTCTCCGACACTTTTTCTAATATTTATAAACGATCTTTTAAGTATAACCTCTAATCCAATCTATGGTTTTGCAGATCTAGTCTCTCGGAAAAGATACACTTCAATCTCAACTTTAACTTTTCAAGGGGAAGTTTTGCAGCATGCGGGTGAGCTCAACATCTAGAGCATGGAGCTAAATCAAAAATTAAGTTGGTCCAATCATATTTTTGGTAAAGCTAAAGATGCATCTAGGTGTATGGGTTTCCTGTATCGTTGTAAAGCCTTCTTTCCATCTTCTGATCTCCTAAATAACTATAAAACATATATAAGACCAAAAATGGAGTACAATACACATATTTGGGCAGAAGCCTCCAAAACGGCATTGGGATTTCTCGATAAAGTGAAAAATAGAGCAATTCGTCTATTAAATAATCCCAATGTCGCCTCTACGCTCTCTCTACTAGGTCTACGACACCTAACAGTAACACTAACCCTGTTTTATAGATACCTTATAGAGTTGGGTTCGTGCTCTAACGAGATAAAAAGTTTGATGCCTCCTCTCAAAGCATTCCAAAGAGAAACAAGGAGAGCCTCTGCTGCCTATCCCTATGTAGTTCAAATTCCCAGATGGCATAATTCGGCTTATGGAAATTTGTTTGTAGTACGAACATCGCGAATGTGAAAATATCTTCCACCTCATGTATTCCCGAGAATTGGTGATGATTACATTTACAACGTGCAAAGATTCAAGATGAATATTAACAACTTTGTCTGCCAATTTGAAATCTATTTTCATTCCTTAACTCAACTTCCTATGACCAAGCAGTACAGTAGTACTAAAGGTCGTATAACCTATTGTTTGGTCAAAAAAAGGAGGCGGTGCTTAGTGGTATAAGGTCTTACACACTCATAGAGGAATCGTACTCGTTTTCACTCCTCTATAGTGTCTTTCGATGATTCCCACCTACCCTCGCAAAAAAAAAAAAAAAAACAAATATATATGTAGTGATTATATGCTCTTTTGTGAGTGTATATATTTATGTACAATAAATAACTCTAACTCGTATTAGGAAACGTATAGTTAGTGTATATTAACCTAATTCGACCAGACAGCTTAGGCTTGGTCACTTAACTTTGAAGAATTTTACAAATTATACTATAGTGTTGTAATTAAACTTGATTTTGTTTCTTTTTGATAAATTTAAAAATTTTTACAAAATATCAATTTATGAAAGGAAAAAAGAAAAAAAAATAATAATATTAGGATTAATGTAATTGTATTGAATTCAACTAAGGTATAAAAAAAAAAAAAACCCTAAAATTGTTACTGTTGATATTTGTTGAAAAAAACTGAAGCAACCTTTACCATAGAAAAGTAGGACACGGAATCTGCCTATACAATGATCCAACAGGAAAATATTTCTATAGTAAAAAGTTATGTTAAACTTCTGCATATAGTCGATTTGGAAGAAATCGAATATACAAACATATAATATTGATATTGTGTTATATTAGTTCATATAACCTAAAGAAAAATGAAATTATTTTCAAGTCTTTGAATGTTCAAATATCGAAAACTAAACATAACTTTAAAACATTAATACTCTACAGACAGAAAAGAGTTAAAGTTATTAGTTAATGTTGGCGGTTCATTTCTAAAATGGATATTTGGTACAATGGACGAAGAAGACAAGATTAACATGAAGAATATTTAAAAATCATTAATCAAAATAATCATGATTTAATACTAAGTAATAATAACCACATAAAAATTAAAAATGGATTCAAAATAACATTAAAATCTTACAAAAACTATAAATAAAAATCGTCTAATATTAGATAAACTTTCAAACAGCATTTCGTCAAATAACAAAAATATTACCAAACAATTACAGTACTTACAAATACTAGCCAATACTAACCTTTTAAATGAAGAAATCGAGAAAATCCAAGAGAACGTAATGTTTGCTAAACATGGTATTATGAATAAATCTGTTTTAACACCGGAAGAAATAGATTTTTACACTATAGATATTTTTAAAATACAAGGAATTAAAAGTTCTTTAGTAATCATGGGTAGTAAATTGGTGTTTATACTAGCGATTCCAGTATTAAGCCAGGAAACTCAATTAAAATAATATAAAATATTTTTAGTACCGAATTCAATTTTGGAAGAAATTGATATCGAAAATACCGATATTATTTTATTTAGATATAAGATATACCTATTACTTTAATTAAAAAAGATACGTTAATAAATTACAGTTAATTTCAACATGTATTTCAAATCGCTTTATAAAATCATATAATAATTGTTCAAAAACTATTGAAAGTAATGTAAAAACGGTAGAAATTGATCAAGAAATTGTATTAGTAAAAAATGCACAAAAGCTTAATTTAACAAGTAATTGTAATAACATTTTATATTCATTGAATAAAAATTGTACAATATTTTTTTATAATTATTCTATTAAAATCAATAATTTAAAATATTTAAATAAAAATAAAGAAATGAAACATAACATTATAATTCCGAATTACATTACAGTTGAAAATGTAAATGTTACTATTATTGTAAACAATATTGTAATCCAAATTAATTCAATTTTTGTAATAATTATTATTTTGGTTTTAATCATTATAATATAAAAAGCAAGGAAAAGAAATCAAATAAATAATCCAAATATAATTAAAGTTAAAGCTATTGTATAGTAGGAAAATTCTAAGGATGAGAATATAATATATCCATCTAATGAAATTCTAAAACAAATTATTGTAACCAATTCTCAGAATTGGAATTCATAAATCGCATTATCTAAATGTAATTTCTATTTTCAAAAATACTTGGTTTTATCATAATGTTTTTATTATCATACGAAATTTATCTTTACGTATTCCCAAAATGAACATATAATTATTTTTTTTATATTGCACAATAAATAATTCTGACTCTCCTAGGTCTCCTGACCTTACTCAACAAATATCAATTTTTTTATTAAAACAACTTAATTATTATCAAACGCTTAAACGAAAAACCAAGCTGAACGATTCTATACTAGATCATATTTCATAAACGTCATATGAATTAGTTTTTAGTTCATTCCAAATGTTTTGTAACTTCATTTTTAATATTAAACAAATCACTTAACAAATTTAAGTGTCAAGTTACAATAAAACAATAAATTTTCTTTTTCTTCTTTTGTGTATATTATAGCAATCCGATGTTAAGTATATTAATATTATTGACTAATAATATATTATATTTTATTGTAAGTAAATTTATTATTTTTAGGCTAAGAAAAAAAAAAAGATATTGTAATAAATATAATTTTTTTTGTAATATTAAAAATAAAATTTTTTTTGTAATATTAAAATAAAAAATAATTTTGCAGATATGTTTAACATCTTTTGGGAAAGTTAGTCTAAGTTTAACCTAAGTTTAAACTAAGTTTTTAAATAAAAATTTTATTTTAAAAAAAACTGTGCTATTTTTTTTCGCAACTAATATATAAAACTCGCATAATACTCATAACAGATATGTTTTTTTTTTCTTTCTACTTTATTTACACCTATCTAATTTATAAAATGTGAACCTTATAATTAGTTAACATTTAGATATTAAGTAAATCATTTGACAATTCGTTAAATGACTTGTAGTCAGAAATTCATTGATATCTGCCTTTTTTCTGTATTTACTCTTTCAGCAAAGTGTTGATTGTTTAAAAACTTTGAAATGAAATCAAAATGAGTTAATCGTTTTAGCCTGTGGTGCTCAGGGTTTCTTGTTTTAAGTTTTCTGACCAGTAAGTTTGAATGGTTGTCTAGTCTACTAAAGTATTTTCTACTCCGCAGGCCTATCTCTTCTTTGACAGAACAAATTTGTAAATCATTTCTGATTGTTTCGTTGCGCACATACTACGGTGCGTTTGTTATTAATCTAAGTGTTTTAGCTTGGAAACGATCGATTATCTCTATATTTGATGCACTGGTTGTACCCCACAGTTCAATACCATATGTCCAAATTGATTTGAGTATACATTTGTAAATCAAAGCTTTATTTTGCAATGATAGCAACGATCTTTTACCTAGTAACCAGTGCATAATATTTAGTTTAGTTCGAAGCTGTTTAATTTTGTTAAAAATATGTGTACACCATGTTAGCTTTTGATCTAGGTGAAGTCCAAGGTATTTAGCTGAATTTGTCTGTGGAATGTCGATACCGTTCAATGTAACAGGTGGACAGGTATCTTTTTTTAAGGTAAAGCTGACATGCACTGATTTATGTTCATTGGCTTTAATTTTCCACTTTTTCAACCATAGTTGTATATCGTTCAGGGCGAGTTCCAGTTTTGCAGATGCATTTTCTGAAATTGTGCTAGAAGATAATAAAACAGTGTCGTCAGCATAGGTTGCCATGGTTATTTCACTGTTTTGGGAAGATCTGCTATATTAGGTAGAGTATTGGTCCCCAGTACACTGCCTTGTGGTGCTCCAGAAAAGATGTCGAGTAGTGGTGTACATTTTCTATTATATTTGACAGCGAATTTTCCGTTAGTTAAATTAGAACGTAAAATTTGGTAGAATGGATGTAGTAATTTCTTTTTCAGCTTGTACAAAATTCCCTCGTACCAGACTTTGTCAAACGCTTGACAAATATCCAAAAAAAATGCAGCGCAATACCTTTTCTTCTCTAGATCTGTTCTTATATAATCAACCACTCTATGTACCTGTTCAGTTGCTGCATGGTGTTGCCGGAAACCAAACTGATGATTAGGTATGGCTCGGCTATGGCTATTCTAAGATGATCCGCAAAAGCTAAAGCTTTATCAGCATCGCTTCTTACCAAATCTCCATTATGTTTTCTTATTGGCGGAATATGTATTTGAGGTGTCTTAAGATTTTTCCTTGTCCTCCATAAAGAAAAGTTGGTATTCTCAGTAGATGTTAGATGTTTTAAATAATTTGCAAACGATTCATTTTTGATTTTATGTAGCAGTGTTTTGACATTTTTCGTTATTTAATTTGCTTTATCTGCAGGAGATCTAATTCTTTGCCAAATTTTTCTTAGTTTTCCTTTTTGCTGTATTTCTTGTTTAATATCATCTTGCCTTATTTGGCAGTTTTCTTTAGGTGTGGCTGTTGTAACCTCAAGAGCTTCTTTTATGATGTCACTAAAGTTATTGATCGCTATCGAGATCTCATTTTGAGTTTTAAGAGGTATGTTGTACAGATGGTTGTCTTAGTAAATACGATTACTGGACTATGATCGGATGAAAGGTCAAAGCATGGCTCTACCAATAGATGGTTACTACAAATTCCTTTTGTGATGCAGAAGTCTATAACATCTGGAATTTTACTTAAGTCTGTGGGCCAATATGTTGGTTGACCAGAAGAAACGCTATTAAGCCCACATTCATTCATAGCCAAAAACAATTGCCTGCCTCTGTGACTGATGATTCTTGAGCCCCAATGCGTGTGTTTACAGTTGTACTCACCTCCAGCTATGAATTTGTTACCAAGTGTTTTGAAAAATTCGACGCGCTGTGTTGATCTAATATTATGTTTTGGTGGACAATATAGAGCCGATATCGTAATAGAGCCATTATAAGTTTCCACCGACAAATTAGTTGCTTGCAGATAATCTTTGTTATATTTGTTTAATTCAAAATGTTTTAGTGAACTTCTGATGATGATTGCTGATCCTCCATGAGCTGTTCCATCCGGGTGTTTGGTATCATAGATGTTGTAATTTTTTATTTTAAAATAACTTCTATTAGTAAAATGTGTTTCCGAAACTAGTAGTATATCAATTTTGTTTTGACTTAGAAATAATTTCATTTCTTGCGTATGTTGTGCTAGGCCGTTGGCGTTTCAGTAAGCTAGTTTAAGTAGTTGAGACATGACTAAATTTGTTTGTGACTGTGGATTGTTTGTAACATTAAGCTTTTTTGTTGTGTGAAGTTTTGCATTAAAGTTTGAAATTCTGTTATTTGATTTTGCAGTGATTTTTGATTTGTTGTAGAAGTTTTTTCTTTTTTATTGTCAATAGTAGTTTTTATCATATCAGCAAACATGTGGTTAGATTGTACCGCTTGACCAGCTGTAGTTGGTACACTGGGTACAACGTTATTTATTATTTTTCTTGCGCGTAATGGTGGAAAAGTTTTCCTTTGCAGGTTTTTGTAGTGGCTGCAGCCTTTGTAATTAGCTGGATGATTTTCAGAACATATTACACATTTGACTAGGTTATCTTTACATACTCTTTGGCATTCAAAGGAGTGATGATCTTCTGCACATTTCACACATCTAGGATTCCTATAGTAATATTTACTGGTGTGACCATAACGCTGGCATGATATACATTATGGAATTTCCTTTTTTGGATGTGATGGTTCGAAGGATACTATTGTATGTAGCATTTTTTGTATGGAGTATATCTCTTTATCCCTCCCGATAGGGATTCCACCTGGACGTGGTGGGAGGGCTGAGTAGAATCAATGATCCTGTGGGCGATGTCGGAGATACTGTGTCATCCCTGGGGATTTCACAGTATCAGTAGGTTCAACCATACCGATAAGGCTGCAGGGGAGATCCGAAACCAAGAGAATCCCTCCACTTGTAAGCTAAGGTGTCCAGGTACCGTGCCGAGAGCTGAATGGTCAGTAAGTGGTAAAAGATAACTGGTCGCAAACGTTCTCCTCCGATGCTCAGGCAAGGCCGGTTGTATTAAGTGCCTTATCCCGGTAAGGCGGCAATGCCGGGATGGACCGCTTTTTCCGGCCACACTCGTGGGATCAAGAATGGATGTAAACTTAAAAAAAAAACAAATGGAGAAGGAAGAAGTTGAGATGGGGAGCTCATCTTAAGATGAGATTTTAGCGTCTAGCCAAGAGACGCTAATTAGTGGCATTGCGAGTACCAGCCATAGTACACCAATGCCAGGTCAACCTAAAACTCTTGTCGTCAACAATGGCGAGGGCGGCAAGAAGAAAAATCATAAGAGACGTAAGTCCGCTGGCGTACTCATGAAGGAAAAGTACAACAGGGCTCTCTTCATTCTCAACAAGATAGCTGAGAATGAAAAACACGTACTTTTCATGAGAAGGACGCTGCGGATAAAGTTAAGTACCAGCTTGTCGTAGATGAATATCTAAAAGTGCAAGCTGGTAAGAACGGGAATAGGAGTATTCCTGCCACAACAACTGGCCAGAAGCGCAACAGATCTCAAGATGAGATCAATAACGCAGCTAAGAGGAACAATAGAAAACGGGGGTCTAGCGCATTGGTACTAGGAGGTGTTAAGTGTGCGAGGGAACCCAAGGAGAAAAGGGCTACTTCTGAAGTCGGTGCCAAGAATAGGCAATCCTACAAAGAAGTAGCTATAAATCACCTGAACGTGGTACTGATTGACGGGATATCGAACAGTGGGAAGCCAATCACAGATAAATGGAGCGAGATAGAAGCCCATCTATCCGCGATGGCATTAGAACACGTTTTGGAGCACCCGGAAGGACCTCTCATATCGTTCGACTGCGGGTACGTGTTGAGAGGATGCAGGATTGTCAAATACGAGGATCAGGTGTCTTTGGATTTCCTCAGCAAATTCGTCGCTAAGGCTAGTGATAAATGGGTTGGCTTGAAGCTCAAGCTTATCCCGGCTGGGGAAATTCCAAGGAGACCTAGGGCGCGCATTTGGCTACCAAATATCAGCATAGACAATGGAAAGGTTCTTCAATGTCTTAAGCTCCAGAATCCGAAGATCCAGATGGAAAACTGGAGGATAATATAGGCTGAGGACCCTCAAAAAAACAGTAAGTCCTTCCTGCTTTTGATAAATGAGGAGTGCCTAGTGGAACTTGAGAAGGCTGATTATAGAATGAGGTTCGGCATAAGGTATGCCAAACTGAAAATTTTCAGAGCTCCAGCGGAAGAAGAAGATCCAGAGGAGGATCTACCTTCTAAGCTGTTAGAGGATCTCACGATCGAAAGAGATCCTGTTGGACAGAATTCGGCACCAGGTGAGGGTGCGGTTAGGGGTAATGATGCCAAAGGTAGTGCAGATTAATCTCAGGCACTCGGGAAGTGCCTCAGATAATCTGCTGGTTTTCCTTAGCGAGGAAAACATAGACATCAGCCTCATTCAAGAACCTTGGGTCAGAGGTACTGAGATCAAGGGACTACATCATAAAGATTACAATCTTTTTTACAAAAAAGATACAGGTAAACCCAGAGCTTGTATTTTAGTAAATAAACAATTTAATGCTTTTCTCCACCCCGAGTTTAGCTCATCCGATTTGACTGTCGTCAGGTTAGAAGGGCTTGGTTGAGATAGTCTCTACATCTCCTCTGCATATATGGCTCATGACGATCCGTCACCACCAGAGGAAGTTCGTAAACTTGTGCGAGCGACAAGGCAAGACAACCTACTCATCGGATGTGATGCCAATGCTAGGCATTCCCTATGGGGCAGTTCGGAGAACAACGAACGAGGTGAGTCACTATTTGATTTTCTTATTAACAGTAACCTTAAAATATGTAATAGTGGTAACAAACCCACTTTTATTTTCCCAAGTTCGGGCAGATATAGTGGGTGGGAAAAGGTAATAGACATTACCTTAGCTACTAACAACAATATCATTGGAGTTGTAAACTGGTCTGTGTCTAGCCAGAACTCCTACTCAGATCACAAATATATAGTCTTTGAGGTGAATTTTCAGATGAATATCCCTAAATTCTATAGAAATCCTAAAAGAACTGACTGGGTAAAATTCAGCCGAATTATACAGTCAAAACTAATTAATGTACCGAACATCAAAATTGAAACGATAAAAGAACTGGATGCAAAGATTGAAACTTTTGAAAAGGCAATGGAAGTAGCCTTTAAAGTCTCGTGTCCAATTAGTCGCGGAAAGAATACCTATCCCCCTTGGTGGAATGAAGACTTAACCTACCTCAAAAGATTGACTAGGTCTATTTTCAATATTTGCTACAAACATATATACTGGCAACCTTACAAAAATTGCCTAAAAGTATGTAAGAAAGCCATCAAAGAAGCCCAGCGGCATACTTGGATGGAATTTTGTCAATCTATTGAAAGTACAAAGGATTCAGCTAGAATCTGTAAAATTCTGTCCAATGATAGATCCTGTCCTTCCTTAATCAAAAGAACGGATGGGAGCTGGGCTAATTCTTCAGCTGAATCTCTTGAACTGTTAGTTAACACCCATTTTCCCGTAGCCAGCAATGTTAACGGTAACGTAACTCCACCCAATGGAGGCCCTGTAGCCCAAGGAACCTCATGGGATGAAGTAAGTAAAATTATATCCCAGGAAAAGGTTTCTTGGGCTATAAAAAGTTTCTCTCCATATAAATCGCCTGGCTTGGATGGCATAATTCCGATTATGTTGCAAAAGTCGTTAATGCTGTCGACATCGTGGCTTGTCGCCATTTTCAGTGGCTGTTTAAAACATAATCATTTTCCCTGCAGTTGGAAGAGAGTCCGAGTAGTATTTATTCCAAAGGCAGGTAGAAGGGGCCACGAGTCTGCGAAAGACTTCAGGCCACTCAGCCTGTCCGCCTTTCTTTTAAAAACTTTGGAGCGCATTTTGGATTACCAGATTAGGCAACGCTTTGAGGGAACTCTAGTATCGAAATCCCAACATGCGTACTTAAAAGGTAGGTCCACAGAAACGGCTCTTCATGAAGTGGTAAGCACGGTTGAACACTCCATTAAGTACAAACAATTTACCTTAGCCACCTTCTTAGATATCGAGGGTGCTTTTAACAATGTCAACATCCAATCTATTGAAGAAGCTCTAACCCAGGCGGGAACAGAGCAGTTTCTGAAGCATTGGATTATATCCATGCTGAATTCCAGAATAATTCACGCGAAATTGGGAAACAGCAGTGTTACTAAATTAGTCAACAGGGGTACACCTCAGGGATGTGTAATATCACCTTTGCTATGGCTAATGGTTATAAACAAAATTCTAATGATACTTGCTGAGGAAGGAATAAAGATAGTGGCGTATGCGGATGATGTGGTGATACTAGTATCAGGCCAGTTTATATCCGTGATTAGTGAGATCATGAATAGAACTCTAAGCAAGGTTCACAACTGGGCCACAGGTTGTGGCCTAGGTGTCAACTCAGAGAAGACTGAAATGCTACTCTTCACGACAAGATCCAAAATACCTACTTTTGTCCTACCGAAACTTAACAATTATACTTTAAATCTGACTACCAGCGCTAAGTATCTAGGCGTTATTCTAGACTCGAAGCTTTCCTGGAAATCTAACATCGAGCATAGAGTTAAGAAGGCTTGTGTTGCTCTCTATGCTTGCAATAAAACCATGGGGAAGAAATGGGGTATGCAGCCAAAGATGGCGCTTTGGACGTACACAGCCGTGGTTCGCCCAATCCTTACCTATGGATCGCTGGTGTGGTGGCCAGCGATGAATCGGAAATACAATATAACAAAACTAAATAGAATACAGAGATCGGCATCTGTGGGCATCACAGGAGCACTGCGATCGTGTCCTTCTGATGCTCTGAATACTATTTTATTTCTTTTACCCCCGGATCTATACATTAAGTATGTCGCAACGTGTAGTGCAGTTCGACTCAGAGAAACTGGGTGGTTTGCTACTAAACCATATGGCCACGGTGATATTCTGGAGATATTTCCAAGCGACTACACTATTCCCAAAATAAACTTCGGGAGTAATTTAGTCGTAGAATTTCCGTCTAGAGCGGAATGGAAGGGCGGTAATGTGACAAAGCATTTCGATGTCACTATCTTCACCGACGGATCCAAGATGAAGGAAGGAGTTGGTGCTGGCATTTTCTCGGAGAAACTCAACATTTCAAAATTCTACAAACTCCCCGACACAGCTAGCATCTTTCAGGCGGAGATATTAGCAGTTAGAGAGGCTGCTCGAATTCTGAACGAAAACAACACACAAATGAGAACGGTCGCCATTTGTGTGGACAGTCAATCCGCGATCAAGGCCATTAACGCGAACATCACAACCTCTAAGCTTGTTAGACAGTACCAAGAGGAAATTGCCCTAACAAGCGAAAGGTTAAACATAACCTTCTTATGGGTGCCTGGGCATAGCAATATTGAAGGAAATGAAAAAGCTGACGAACTAGCAAAGAAAGGAGCTACTCAGAACACTAACTCCCCGGAAAGTTACCGGAGAGTTAGTTGCCCAATCAGTACCGTCAAGGAACGGATCCTTTCTTTGTATATAGCGAAATCACAAAATAGGTGGAGCAATCTGAGCAATTGCACCATATCTAGAACATTGTGGCCCACATACAACAAAAGGAGATCAATCGAGTTGATATCTAAATCCCGCATAGACATAGCCAGACTAGTAGCAATCATCACAGGCCACTGGCCAGTGGGCACGTATGCGGCCAAATTAGGAGTCCCACACAACATCTCATGCAGGAGCTGCAAAGAAGCAAACGAAAGTGAGAATTTAGAACACTTTCTTTGCAAATGTCCGGCCCTAGCTGGAGCCAGACGTCTATCACTCGGCAAGCCGTTCTTCCACAACCTCATCGAGCTTTCTAAACACAAAATCAAAGAACTGATCTTGTATCTAAACCGCTCGGGTTGGATATAAAACTGCAAACAATCTAAAAACACGGGTCACATGAGTGCAGTGGTATCAAAATGGCGCAATCTGGTGCTAATTGTGGCCTTCAAGCAGCATCGTGAAGGTCACCACCATACCTACCTACCTACCTATATCTCTTTATTGCTCGTATTTGGGCTTAAGTCTATATAAAATAATGGTAGTTGTTTTTTAGTTGTACGTTGTTTAGTATTGTACACGTTTGGGACTGTGTGTACAAAAGTTTCTAATTCATCTTTGATAGATTCTGGCGATGTAGACCACGAAGAACCAGCTTTTATTTGCTTGGATCTTAACCTCTTCACTGTTTATCACTTTAATTTCGTACTGACCTTGAGCTATCTCTTTAAGTAGTTCCGTGAGGCGAAACATATTTTGTACTTTGGACATGAACATTCGTGGTGATTTAGATGCTTTTTGGTTTACTTTTTCTTTTTGATGATTTGCCGTTTTGACATCTGGTATGTTATTTTTATTTTGAATTTGATCTGGTAAACCCAACTATACAGACAACTTTTGCTGCTTGCCATTTGGTTCTTTTACAGGACTATCGAGTTTTCTTTTGATAATGGGATTAACTTTATCACTTTTGGTTGACTGTTTTGTAAAAGTTGTTCCTTGTTGCATAGATGTGGATGGCGTACTTTGTAGTATCTCTTGAAGTTGGTGTTTCAAATTATGTTTTCTTCTTTTAAAGTTTGCAGCTCTTCGACTAGACCGCTTAAAATAGATTTGGTGTTCTCATCAAAAGTAGAAGCAATTTGTTTCAACTGCACATATTTATCATCCCCATTAGCATTATTATTTAGAATACCATCGGAATTATTGTTGTTTATATTGCTATTTATAACTTTGTTATTATTGTTATTTATTTTTGTAGTACTATTTGTATTTTTGTTATTATTATGAATGCTTGTTTTGGAATTTTCAATTGTTGTTGACATAAGTAGCGGCGATCGCATAGTTTTACCGATATTTTCGCATTCTTTATTCTTTACTATTATTCTTTATTATTATTATTATTTTTATTATTATTATTTAGATAGATTTATAATTTAATTTATAATTTGGATTTATATTTATTATTAATAATTTAATTAAATTAATTTTTAATTGTATCTTATTTTATTTATAAAATATTAATTGTGTATTAATAATTAGTAATTTTTGAATATATTTTTCTAAATTTGCCGATAGATGTCTCTTAGATAGAAATTTGCACGTAGGTAGCACTAGTTACAATGCAAACGAAAATGCAGATTTCGAAAATAATTTTCGAAGATCTTATTTGCAATAGAATTTTGACAGTTTGAGTTCAGTTTAACTAAAAATTTTTTTATTTTTTTTGTTTATTATGCGCGAAAATAAAGTTTTTTTTGCGCTTAATTGGAAATAGTATGTACTTTTTAATTTAATCACTACTATTTTTTTTCTATTTCTAGATGTTCACGGTTCAAAAGTTCGATCACAACTGACGTAACAGATATGATAAAAGTGTTTAATGAATTACTGAACTTAAAGACATTAACTCTAAAATCTAAATTAAGAAATTTATACTAAGTAGCTAAGTCATTTATGGCTAGAACATAACAAAAACAAAGTACCAAAAAAAAAAAAATTTGTAAAAGAATAAAAGTTATTGGCAATTAATATGTAACAAATAATAACTACCATTTCAATACTTTTAAATGATTTTATATTGACTCTCTTTATTTCTTATTTTTTATCATATTTGTCAATGTTCTGTAATCCAAGTGACCATATCGTTTATGCCTGAGATCTAAAGTTTCTTCTTGTGGCACAGAATAAAACAAACAGAATAAAGAATGATGATAATAAAAAAAAATAATAGTAAGAGAAATGAAAAGGTAAAATGAAATTTATTACAGAATAGATAATCAATTGGAAATTAAAAATTTATTTTGTTTTATGTTTTTTTAAAGTATAAGATCAGATAGCTTAGACTAAGATCAAGTATAAAAAATATAGTATTAAGTTTTTTTCTTTTAAAAAGTGTTGTAAATACTAATTTATTTTTATAATAAAAAAAAAAAAACCCCATCATTAATTAAAAATCTACTATTCAAAAAACGAATGTCAATTTTATTTAGGGTAAGCTTTGGAATTGTATAGTCAAGATGTATAGAATATGTTTTACTGATGAAGCTTATAGGCTTACATTTCTGAATATTTGATTCGATATCTTTGATTACTTGATAGATATTTTGGTCTCTGCAAATGCGATATGTGGTATATTACTTAAATTATCGGAAACATTTATTACTTAAATTATCGGAAAATGAATATATTGAATAGTAGAGGACCTAAATGACTACCTTGGGGTACTTCGAAAGTAACATTAATTTTGTTCGATAATATACCTTAAAATTTTACATATTGAATTAGCTCTGTAAGATAAGAATGAAGACAGCGTAGAAGTGAAAACTATATGTCAAAAGTGGCAGTTTTTTTTTTTTACTAAAATACTGTCAATACTGTCGAAGGCTTGACTAAAAGCAGTACAGATAGCATCCACTTGGTATCCATTTTCCATTGATAGAAGATTTCAGATGTGCACAACATAAGGTTCGTAGTTGTAGAACGACTTTTCTTGAATCCATGCTGTCGTTCGTTAAGTTTTGTATTTACAATTAATGTAATTTTACTAACAACAAATTTTTCAACCAATTTAGGAATAGTTGAAAAAATCGCTATACCACAATTTTAGTGAGATAATCACCCTTACCTTTATCTGAAGGAAAGGCTAAGAAGCCTAAGACTAATATTGTTAGTATTTTTATTCTTACCAATATTTGTAGAATCATTAATGATAATACTATCAATACGATCATTATCATCATTAATTTCTATTTCATTAATGATGTTTTTCTTAATAGGTAACGTTAAATAAGCTTTATTATTTGAAAAAGTACAATAGTTAAATGACAGTAGAGAACAGTGTTTATCATAATGTCGAGATCTTTGGAAAGTAAAATTGTTATTAAATAAAATAGGGGCATTTGAAGCAGTATTACTAGGTGTTTCAATGTTGGGTAAAATAGAAGTATTTAAATCAATGTTACTATGTTGTGTATTTAGTTTAAAACTAACATGTATCTTACTTTTTTTTTTGTCCTGAATATTGTTTTATTTATTTTTTTTATATTATGATTTTTACTATTAAGTACTTTATTACTTACAATTTTCTTTCTGAACCTTTCTTTTTCAATTTGAAAACTTAAATATTTTGGCTTAAATTTTAGCCAACGTGGAGTAATCATTTTACAGGAAATATAATCACAGTTGAATTTTTTATTTAAGAATTCCACTAGATACTGTTCTGTAGAGTTAGAATTTAGATTTTAAATTCTAAGATTGAAATTTGGTTGAAGAACTGCCTCTGGTGCACCGTCAATTATGGCGACAGATGCTATTAAAGGAGTATCAATAGTCTTCGAAGTATCAACTTTGTTTCTACTGAAACCTTAACAGTCTGCTATTCTCAATTTTTCAAATAATGATTCACTATTTGCCAGTTGAGTAGCCTCAGTGGAATTATCAATTCTAATGTTGTCCTGAATTTTCTCTAATTTTATTTTGACAACATTAAGATCAGTTAACACAATATCTCTGAAACTCATTGATACATTACTTGCTGCATTATTTTAGTTTTGCGATAAGAACTGTTCGTGCAACTTATCCGTTATATTTTTCCAATCGTCCAAATTCACATTATTTAGAACTGACAGCGGCTCAACCATAACTATTATTGATGAAATTTCCTTTTTCTAAATAGTCACTTGTTAAGTTGTTAATATCCCGTGAAAAATTTTCTAACGTATTGTTTAATGTGATTTTTTTTCGATCGCTTTGAAATTGATCGTGTTGCTCTTAACTACGGTAGTTAATTTTGCTACCGTTCCATGATAATTGTGTTTAATATCATTAATTGCATTAAATATATTGTTGTAGAACTGTTTAAAACAAAATGATCAACAAAAAATTAGTTATATCGGTTTCTGGGAGCATTCATACATGCACCGTAATATTTCAAATGGCAAAAACTTTTACAGATATGAACTGCTCTTGCGTCATTTATCAAACAAATATTAGCATTGCATTTGATTTCCATTTTTATTAAAAACTTACTCAACAGTTTTTTTTTTAAAAAGTTACTTACTCTACTGTCTTAATTTTATTTTTGTTTAATTTTTACAATTATATTGCAGTAGATCAGAAGAACGAGAAGAAAAAAAGAATAAAAAGCATTAAATTTTTATTATAAAATCTTTAAACTTAAAATTGTTATATTGTAAAAATTAAAAGTAATTACAGTTTAGCAAGATTAGCACAAATAATTAAAAAATTTAGTTTTATTTATAATTAATACATTCAATTATAATTTTTTTTCCTTATTTTTTTTTGTTATATTGTAATTGAAATTAGGTATTTAAATTATACGAAATAAAATTAAAAATATAAAGGTAAAGGTTAATTTAAAGTAAAAGAACACGTATTCATAGACTGAAGTCTGAATATTAAATGAAATTTAAAGCGAGTAACAAGTAACAAGTATAAATGCAAGTAAAGTATTAGCTTCTACAATAAGAATTGTTAGAAGACGCAAACAGAACCACTTTATTACTCCCTTTATACTGAATGTAATCAAAATACGAAATAAACTTTATATTAGAATTCGTAAAAACAGAAACAACTATGATTTGCAAAATAGGTATAAAAAAATTAAAGATTATACTCAAAAATTAATAAAAGAAGCAAAAAATAACTACTTTAATAACCAAATTAGTGAAAGTTGTAACTCTCAACAGATGTGGAAAGTTATTAATAAGCATTTATATGTAAACATTTCTAAAGATAATTCGACAATTAACTTAATGAAGAACACCGGTGAAATCACCACTTTTTATTTAGAAGCAACTAATATTCTAAATTATCATTTCGCACGCTAGATAAAAACTTCATCGACCAAACAAATAATACACAGGATCACATAATTTAGAACTCAATTTATTTAATTCCAACAGAGAGTAATGAAATAACACAAATTATAAATTCATTTAAAACTAACTCATCTCCAGGACCAGATGGTATTTCAATAAAACATATCAAATCAATTAAGCACATAATATCAAGCAAGCTCTCTGATATAATAAATGAAATTTTATCGACTGGTGTTTTTCGAAATAGGGCCAAAGAATATGTTATCACTCCAATTTTTAAATCAGAAAAAAAATAGAATGTAACAATTATAGACCAATATCTTTGACAAATTGTCTATCTAAGGTTATTGAAAAAGTTATTAAATGTCGTGTAATTGCATTTTTTACTAATTCAAATCTAATTAATGACCACCAATTTTTTTTTTTAAACGGTAGCAGTCCAGAATCAGCAGCGCGTGAAGTTGTCAATTTCATAAATATGGCACTAGATAAAAATACGCAGTGGCTATTATTTTAGATCTAAAAAAAGCTCTTGACATCGTAAATCATGATGTACTAATAAATAGTCCTTTTAACATGGGTTTAAGAGGAGTTGTATCCCACATCCAGTCTAAAATACGGTATATAATTCCAGTTTGGAGTCAAAGTAGCAAATACGCTATTAGTTCTGCTATCATTATTTTTAACAGAGCTATAAAAAATTTATACAGACTTCCATATCATTGTCCAACTACATTATTGTATTCTGATCGTAATTTACCTATAGTTGAGCAAACAATATTTATGGAAAACTGCAAATTGATTCACAAAGTATCAAATAACTTAGTCAAAAGCAATTTGAAAATTCAAACAAATGCTTCAATTCATAGGTACGATTAGAAACACCCAGAGCTGAAAGAAGTAAAAGAGATATTATGTTTAATGGCGTAAAAATCTCCAGCAGTCTCTCTACCAATATAAAATATACTCCATAGATAAGGTTATTCAGCAAGCAATTGAAAGATGTATGTAGAATTAATAACACATGTAGTTTATAAATTAATATATATATAAAAGTTTTAATTGTTTGTTTTAATTTGATACAATTCACTTAAAAATTAAATTACAAATTTATTACAATTTTATTTAAATTGATACAATTTAATTTTGATTTAATTTTTTATTTTTAATTTTTTTATAATAGTTTCTATAGTACTTAATTTTCTTTTGACTAAATATAAAATAAACCGATCTGTGCGGCACTGTGTTTTTGAATAAATATTATTTTTTAAATATGTTAATCTTTTTCATTTCCTTCTAATTCCCAAGCACCGCATGTTATTAGAAAAGAACGATTGGTCAAATAGAGATCTCAAATTGAAAGAGCTTCTCAACTGTACTTGTCATTGACCAATAGTGATTATTTGCGGTAATAATTAACATGCGGTAAAAAATAATAATTAATATGTCGTAATGTAACATTTATTTATTTATTAAAAATTATGTATAGGGTGATTTGAGAATTTATGAAAGTGTGACATAGTTAGTAAACTAGGTCACTATGTCACCCTCCTCCGAGTGTAACGTAATTGATCTTAATAGGAAGTAGGATATGAAAACAAGCAAAGTTAAATTTTGTTATTAAAAACCACTTTTCGGTGACTATTGTTTGAACCTATTGAAGAAATTCCGTAGTCCGGCTTGAGTCTATCGATTGAAATAGATATTTCTTTGTTTTTTACTAATACTACAAAAAAGTTTTTATGTCGCCGGACAACACGGTAAGGTCTTTCGAATGTCGGAGCCAAAGTTAGTTGCAATGTAGTCGAGGTGGCGCGTTTGTCGCGGGTTACGTTTTGTTTTGGAACAATTTGCGCTCACGAACGGTTTATGGTCGTTAAAAATCATGAATGCGCGGCCCTCTACCGCTTAACGAAAATGCTTGATCGAGGCGTAAATGGCGAGTAATTCTCGATCAAAGGCTGAATACTTTTGTCAGTAGGTGATAGTGTTTTCGAGAAAAAGGCTTGAGGTTGCTAGCTTTTATTTGCTTGCTGCTGCAATACGGCTCCTCTAACTATATGTGATGCGTCCGACGAAATTATATACTTTCCATTTGGCTGTGGAGCGAGCATTATTCCCTTAGCCAATGCATCTTTACTTTTTGGAAAGCTAAATTAAGCTTGTTCGCCCAAGTTAAAAGTTTATTCTTCTTTCTGTTTTTTAATATCTCTGACAAGTATGCGTAAATCGGCGAGAGGGACTCAGCTAATTTTGTCACAAACCTATGATAAAAATTTACCATAAATGTAAATAAATCTTTGGATTTGTGGAACAGACTTGGGAATTTGGAAATTTTTAATAACGTTGACCCGGTCTTCTGACGGAGGAATTTCTTTCGGTGTTATATGGTGACTCAAAAAATTTCAATCTCTTACCCCAAAAACGCATTTTGAATTGGTTGATTGTTATTCCGTAATCTGATAATCTTTAAATCAGTTGACGATGATGTTCTTTGTGCGTGTGCGAATCAGCGGAAGAAATTAGTATGTCACCGATGTACACAATAACGAAATCCAATCCTCTACATACTTCGTTCATAAAACGTTGGACGGTGTGTGCGGCGTTGCGCAGCCCGAAAAGCATCCCTTGCAATTCATATAGACCGAGAGACGTCGTGATGGCTGTGTTATGAATATCAGATTCAGCGACTGGAATTAAATGGTTAGCCCGAATTAAATCAATTCTTGAGAAAATTTTGGCACCATTTAAGTAGGCCGAAAAATTTTGTATGTGCGGAATGGAATACCGATCAGGAATTGTAGCTGCAATCTGTTTTGTTATTTTTTCGCACCATACGTAATGCGGACGATATCGGAGAAAACGACGACCTACATATTCCTATTACCACTATTAGTTCAAACTCTTTCTTAGCAGTGCAGTGTCTAGCATGATCCCGACGTCGCGGTTTTGCAAAAGGCAGCTGACCGTTTGTAGCTATGTGATGCACAATTGTGTGCTTAACTTTCTTGTAAGCTCATTAAATTTTTCTAATAAAATTAAAAATCTATTGAGTACTAAACAAAGTTTAGGTGTCGGTGTGTTCGACAAAAATGAAAGAGTATTAATAGACAGACTTGTTAGCGGGTTTATGAGCCTTTTATTTTTTACATCAACGACCAGTCCATATTTTTTGAGAAAATCTGCTCAATCTGAAAATCAAGTAATCATGATGAATGTCAGCTAAGAGAAATTCGTGTACGTAACATCTCCGAAGACCTAGGTTAAGCTTCAACATCTTAGAACCAAAAGTTGCGGCGGAAAGTAAAATGCCGGAATGGCTTTTTTCAAAATAGTGTTTGCATGGCAGAACTGACAAATCTGCCCCAGTGTCAATAAGAAAAACGATATTGTTCCCACAGTCGTAGAAAAATAGGCTATTGAATTGTGATGCACCGTTAGCCGCAATATTCGGTACCTTGCCTAGCTTGGGAGTTATATGTAAGAACAAATCGGTAATAAATAAAAAATGTCTCAGCAACGTGACAAATTTGCCAACGTTGCGAGAAACATTTAATAATGATTTCCCCAGGGAAAATCACTCCCACAATATTATTCTTTATTAATTTAAATATATTATATTTCAGAAATATTTCGCAAGTATTGTAAAGTAATTAATCAGCAAATCGATTCAATATAAATTACCTTAATTTTAGTTAATTAGAGTAGTAGATTTTGTAATACCATTATTAACAGTTCTAACTGAAGTTAGAACCATTTTTAATAAATATAAATATTAATCTAAAGATTAATGTGTGTTTTATTTATGTTGATAATTTTTTTTATTGTCAACTAAAATTAAATATAAAAGTGGCGCAGTCGGTAGGATACCAATCTGAAGATTGTGTTTCCAGTGATTCGAACTAAACTTAATCGTATTCTTTAAAATACGAATAACAAAAATAAAAAATAATAACATTTAGTAATTAGTGAAATTAAAATTTAAATTTAATAAAATTGTGTAACTAATAACACCAATAAAACTGTGTAAATTACTTAAAAAAATTAAAAATTATTATAATATATAAATAAATCAAATTAAAACTTAAATTAATTAAATCAAAACTCAGTATGCTAATTGTTCAAGTAATAGCATACAGAAAAAATATATCAAATAAATCCGTGGTAGTAAAATCAAAATTTAAAAGTATCAATAAAACATTGAAATTCTTCTTTACAACATATAAAAAGAATAAAAAATTCTTGTCTAAAATAGTGAAAAATAAAAACAAAAAATTTTATCTACGTAAATTTTAATAAAAACTATTTGCGGTTTAAATTTTAAATTTTAATTATTGTGAAAAAAAATCGTGCTAAAATTGCTTCAAATAAAAGAAATAAAGTGTTTGATCAAAACAGAGAACTGAGTGAAATGGAACAACAATTAATTGCTCAAGTTCAGGCCTTGACAGCACAACTCAATGAGCAAAGTGCAAGAATAAATAGTATTAATCAAACTGAATTTTCTCTAACTGCAGACCAAATTATTAGAAACTATAATGAAATTCCACCTTTCTCAGGTGAGGATTCACTTAAATTAAAAACATTTTTAAAAACTGTGGAGGACGTAGAGTCATTTTGTGGTACCAACAACATACCACTAAAACAATATTGTCTAAGAAAAGTGGTTAATACAAAAATTATTGGAAAAGCAAAAACATCTATTTTGGAAATTCCTGAACATCGCAAAAATTGGACAACTGTTCGTGAAACATTAATGGTTCGATTTCGATCGAAGCAGACAATTCACAGACTGTTATTTCAAGCAAAAGAATTAAAAGTAAGTAGTTTTAAGGATTTATTTTGTAGATTAAGTAATATTAAAAGCCAATGTACAGAAATATATGATTATGATAATGAAGAAGCTTTTACATATGAAAGTATTGATAGAGAAATTGTACAAATTCTAAAGTCTAAGTTAATTCCAATATTGCAAATTCAAATTGAGAACTCAAAAACTCTATTTGAGTTAGAGAATCAATTTTGTCAATCCGAAATTTATTATTCAGACGAAGTTATAAAACAAGAATTTCGTCTTTCAAAATTCAATTCAAAATCCAAAAAACCGGTTCATAAATATAAAAGCGAATCTAACAATAATTATCACTCCAATTATAATAATAATTATCATAATCAAAACTACCAACATTTTAATAATAAATATAGAAATAACTATAATACTAACTCAAACCAAGTAAGATATAACCATAATAATAATTATAACAGGACAAACCAAAATAGAATAAATCAATATAATAGAAATTATTCGAATTCAGGACAGTATAGGTACAACAACCATAATAATGAACAAATGGAGGTCGACGTCAGGAAGTAAATTTTACAGACGTGCCTCGGAAAACAGACTCCCAATAATTAAACTTACTTTTGACCATATAAAAATAAATTGTTTAATAGACTCAGGTTCAGATACCAGTCTTATTAAACCTGACATCTTAAATTATGCAACCCAAAATTTAGTTAAACCGGTTGTATATAATTCTTTAGGCGGTCCAAATAGTGTGACACAGAAGTTGATCACACCTATCCCAAAAGAATTGAAAAGAGAAGGTACATTAGAATGGAAAGTATTTCCTCTAAAGAGTAAGAAATACGATGCTATAATTTTCATAAACTTTCTAATATCCTTCGAATCTAAAATCGGCATTAAAAACCAATGCCTTTTATAAAAAACTCCAAAGAGGAAATTTTAAATAAAATTAACCAAAATCATTTAAATAATGAAGAAAAAAATAAATTAAAAGAACTTTTATCAAAAAATATCAATCTTTTTTATAATGAAGGAGAAAATTTAACATCAACCCATGAAATAAAGCATGAAATAAAATTAAACAATAATGCACCAATTTATTGTAAAAGCTACCGCTATCCTAAAATACATGAGGAAGAGGTAGAAAACCCACTCGCCATATAATTCACCAGTTTGGGTTGTTCCAAAGAAAATGGACAATTCCAATATAAAAAAATGGCGTATAGTAATTGACTACAGGAAATTGAATGACATCACAATTGATGACAAGTTTCCTATACTTAACATCGATAATATTCTGGACAAGCTAGGCCGAGCGCAATACTTTACAACGCTCGACTTGGCAAAAGGTTTGCATCAAATCGAGATGAAACCAGAAGACCAGAAAAAAACTGCTTTCTCTACTCCATTTGGACATTACGAATATATTCGAATGCCCTTTGGATTAAAGAATGCACCAGCCACTTTCCAACGGCTGATGAATTCTACATTAAGATAATATATTAACAGAATCTGCATAGTGTATCTGGACGACATACTTATTTTTGTACCTCTCTACAAGAGCACTTAGATAACTTAAATAAAATTTTTAATGCTCTAAAAAAAGCAAATCTTAAAGTGCAAATCGACAAATGTAATTTTCTGTGCAAAGAAACAGAATACCTTGGACATATTCTAACCCAAAATGGCGTAAAACCTAATCCTAAAAAAATCAAGGATATAATGGAATTAAAACTACCAACAACTCAAAAACAGATAAAATCTTTTTTAGGCATAACTGGGTTTTATAGAAAATTTATACAAAATTATGCAAAAATAGCTCAACCGTTAACAAAATACTTAAAAAAAGATGCTAAAATAAATACCTTAAACCCAACTTATATTAATGCTTTTGAGCAATTAAAATTACTTTTAACATCTCATCCAATTTTAAAGTATCCTGATTTTAACAAACCATTCAAAATAAATACCGATGATAGTCAATTCGCTATTGGCGCTGTGCTTTTACAGGACAATCATCCTATTGCATATGCTAGCAGAACTTTAAGTAACCATAAAATCAGATGCAGTACAACTGAAAAAGAACTTTCGGCTTTAGTTTGGGGAGTAAAATAACCATATATCGATGGCAAAGAATTTGAACTTCAAACTGACCACCAAGCACTAAAATGGTTTCATACCAAGTACTTGGGAAAAGATTTAAAACCAAGATTGCAAAGATGGATACTATCCTTAGGTGAATATAATATAAAAATAGAATATTTAAAAGGTAAGGATAATAAAATTGCTGATTTTCTTAGTAGAATAAATACAGATAAAAACGAAATAAATGAACTGACCGAGACGTTCAGTCTTAACGAAGGGAGAGAAACCTTCGAAATAAATAATAATGACGAAAATAATGACAATACTTCTCTTCAACCGACTGTTCATTCACAAGAAGAAGAACAACTTGACCATATTCCAATTTTAGAAACTATAGTTAATAGATTTAAAACTCAAATAATAATTTCCCATAACTTTATTCAAGAATTTGAAAATCTTCTAGATGATAAACGAAGAATTTACATTAGTCCTGACTTAACTGAACCAGATTACTTACTTTGCACAAGACATAAAATCGGAAGAAGAACTTATAAAAATTATATCTTTGCATCACAAAGAACAAAAACATCCGGCAATTATTTCATTATACGAATATTTAAAATATAAAGTTTATCACAAACAACTAAAAATAACAATTAATAGAATTACTAACAACTGTGAAATTTGCAGTAAAGGCAAATATGACAGAAACCCTATTAAACCCAAATTCAAAAAAACAGAAATCCTAGTGGAAAAAAACCAAATTATTCATATTGACACTTATACCAATAAGAAACAAAATTTCTTAGTTTTCATTGATAAATTCACCAAATACGCAACTGCATATCCGTTAGAATATAGAAACCATACAGAATTAATTGAAAAACTTAAAATGTACTTTAACCATAAAAAACCAAAAAAATTAATTGCAGATAACGAATTTAATAATATGTACGTCAAAGAATTTTTATCACAAGAAAATATCGAACTTCATTTGGTTAAACCAAACAGCCACACTGGCAATTCTGACGTAGAAAGATTAAATAACACCATAACGGAAAGATTACGTATTTTAAATTTAGAAGAACAACTTCCCATTAGAATTCAAATGTTAAACGCTATAAAAAATTACAACAACCTATACCGCAGTACAATTAAAACCACTCCACAAAACGCAGAAAATAATTTTATTTCATCTGATATTATATACGACAATCTAATTAAATCCCAAGAAAAACGTTTAATAAAACATAATAAAATAGGGAAGACTATAGAGAAATTCGAAAAATAGGATATATAAAAAACTACAAATGTCTCAGGCACAAAGATCAACCTAAATTTAGAAAATACAAATTAAATAATGTACACCCTATTAACATTAAACGACCTTTAAAATTTTCAGACAATCTCGATAACGAAAGTACTTCTACTATTTCTAACGTTACTTCCGCTAGCACGAACGAGTCAACTACAAGTAGAGAAAATTGAAACAAACAATGGTTATACGATTATTCAAGACAGTCAAATATTAATTCCAAAAACATTTAATTACTCTTTGCATATTATTGATCTAAATGAAATAGACAACTTAATAAGTGAAATAAAAAGAAGTTCATCCTTTTTTACAACAAATATAAGCAATCGCTTACTAAAGGAAATTGACAGATTAGAAGACAAATTAGCTACCTTGAAAAACGGACATCATACAATACAAAAACGTGGACTTTTTTAACTTTTTCGGAACAATTAGTAAATGGCTAACTGGAACTATGGACGACGACGATGGACAAGTCATAAACCAACATTTGCAATCCTTTGAATATAATAACGACAACCTTATTAAAAATATGAACGAACAAGTACAAATCAATAATAATTTCAACAACTCCATAAATAAATTACTAGATAACATTCAACAAGACAGACAATTAATCTTTTTATTTAAAATCGATCCAATATTTTTTATTTTACAATTCATAAAACATACAATAGTTATTATTGATATTACAGTTATTGTTACAGTTAATGTTATGACAATAATACAATACATTGACAATACATTTTTATTAATTTTCAATTTTTCAATTTGATCTATATTTTTCTTTGTTTCTAATTTAATTTCATTAAAACTGTAAGAATTATTTGCTGGTTTATAATCTAGATTTGACAATACAAATTTATTTTTTATTTCTGTTATCTCATTATAAAAAGTCTTATTATCTAAACTAATACTATAATTATAAAATTTTACAAAATAGTTACATTTAAGATTCATTTTTCTTTCATCACATTTAGAAGTTAGTATTACATTTTTTGCCAATTGTACTAGTATACTGCTATCATCGATTTCAATTATTTCATTATTACAATTTTTTAAAGTTTTACAATTTTTATTTTTTATACAATGATTAATTTTTCTTAATTGATGAAGAGCTTAGGTTTCATCGTATTCATAGAGTTCGTTACGAAATTCTAAAGTTTTTTTTATTGAAGAATCTATTATATTGCAATTATTTTCATTAGCTAAAGGTGTAATTAGTTTTTTGTTAATAGAGGTTAGTTTGAAAGGAATTTTAATTAAGAATATTAATTTGTTAGTAGTTGTTTTTGAAAATCCTACATTTATATGTTTTAATTTCTCAGAGTTTATTTTAAAATTAATTATCTCTTCGTGATTTAGAAGCGATGGATGGATAATATTTAAATTTGAAAGAATTATATTATCTTGTAAGTCTTCTATAATTTTATTTATCTGTTGTATATTTAATTTTAAGTCAAAAAGTGAAATTTTTAAAACGTTTTAATTGTAACAATAACTGTAAAAAATATTGGATCGATTTTAAATAAAAAGATTCAGGAGAATCTTAACTCTAACGAAGGGAGAGTTATATGTAAGAACAAATCGGTAACAAATAAAAAATGTCTCAGCAACGTGACAAATTTGCCAACGTTGGGAGAAACATTTAATAATGATTTTGCCAGGGAAAATCATTCCCACAATATTATTCTTTATTAATTTAGATATATCATATTTCAGAAATATTTCGCAAGCATTGTAAAATAATTAATCAGCAAATCGATTCAATATAAATTACCTTAATTTTAGTTAATTTGAGTAGTATATTTTGTAATACCATTGTTAACAGTTCTAACTGAAGTTAGAACCATTTTTAATAAATATAAATATTAATCTAAAGATTAATGTGTGTTTTATTTATCTTGATAATTTTTTTTATTGTCAACTAAAATTAAATATAAAAGTTGGGTGATTGGAGTTTGTTTTCTGAGGGCATTGACATTTAGTTGCTTTGTCCTCAAATCTTCTGTGATACCTGCACAAATCTTGTGTGGTGGCTAAAAGGGAACGAAATCTCCTCGAGTTTCTACTCGAGCTACGTCGGCGAAATGATCGATTTTAATACCGTTTCGCTAACTGCAGCGACCGCGATGTGAATAACTTGAGGTAATTTCCGAAGCCCTATATTTTTAATTATTGTATCACCGAATGTCTCATCAGCTATTTGTCTCATCAGTAGGTATAGGGGCACTTTGGCATGGGAAAAAATAAGCCCATATCGCACGACCTAGTTTTTAATAAACCCACGCAAATTAACCTATATTTGAATGACCTTGAGTTTTAGAGAAACCGGAAGTGTTGTGACCTGGATTCTGTTAGAAGTTGGGGGTAAAACAAGTCTTTTAGAGCTCTTTGATTGTATATTATAATAGGTCAACATAAAAATAGTTAGCAAAACTATTATATGTAAATATTAAAGCACGTGTTATTTAATGTTGGTGAACTAGTTTTAAAGTGTATCTTTAAGGAATGCGTGTTTGTTTTTTTTGTGTTGGTTTACTATAGGAAGAAATACAAAATAACAATTAGCATCTTCGTTTTTTTTTTTTTTTTTAGCAGAATATCTGGTTTAGATTACTATGTAGTATTTTAAAAAGGTAGAAAAAGAAAGAGGCAAGAAAAGTTGAATGCAAATAGATTGGTATAGTATAGTAAGAACGTAGAATATATATCTACATATATATGTTGCATATAAAAAGGTTAAAAAGAAATTCAAAATAGAAATTAGCGTCCACTTGTACCTTTTTCTTTTTTCGTTTGATTAAATCTGGTTTTGTTTACAATATTTGTATATTATTTAAAAGATACAAAAAAAGGTAAAAGAATAAATTGAATTATCAAGATTAATTTATTAAGAATATATTGCATTCTTAAATTTCTGAATACCTGGTATAGGATGGCTTGTATGTTATGAAATTAGAAGGTCAAAACAAAAAGGAAAATCAAAAGGGTATTCATTTCTATGTAGAAAATTCTAAAATAGAAACTATGTAATCAGAAGATTTAAATTGAAATTTGTAATTATATCATACAGATGGTACACAAATTACGTTTTCGTTATGTATTAAGTTGAGTCTGCTTATTTTTTCTAATTTTCATTTTAAAAATAAATTTCTCGTTTTACTTTTTTTCGTTCTAATTAGGTTATACGAAGTATAATAGTACATTGCCTACTTATATTGAATCATCTATTCTAATTTTTTTTTTTTTGTGTTGGTTAACTAGTTTTACTATAAGAAGAAATACAAAATAACAATTAGCATCTTCGTTTTTTTTTTTAGCAGAATATCTGGTTTAGATTACTATGTAGTATTTATTTATTTATTTATTTATATTAATATTACATACATTAATGTAGTGCAATATTATTGAACCATCGGCTACTAAAGCCATTATAGGTTTTTATACTATTATTAAATTATATACTAATATTATTTATTTTGTTTATATTATATACTATATATTTACATTATATTAGGTCGTAAGTGGGGTATGTAAAGAAAAAAAACTTATGACCTGTGCAGGGATCGAACCCACACTCCTTCGGTTAATACGCCACCCGCCTACCCACTAGGCTACCGAAGCTATGTAGTATACTATGCAGTATTTTAAAAAGGTAGAAAAAGAAAGAGGCAAGAAAAGTTGAATGCAAATAGATTGGTATGGTATAGTAAGAACGTAGAATATATATCTACATATATATGTTGCATATAAAAAGGTTAAAAAGAAATTAAACTTTATTAACTTTAATGTACAAAATATAAAGTGCATTTTATTTCTAGAGTATTACAAAAATCTCTTTTTAAATATGTTTTTACGATGACTACTACTTAAAATTGTAGATATGATGGGTTAAATGATCTTTATTTGCCTTTGAAATCTCATTCTATCAATTGCATATTGTTGCCAATGATTTTTGCGAGAAAAATTGTAAGCAAAGCTCCATACATACATAACTTTAATTTGTAAAGTTGAATTAAATCGTACTTTTTTAGTTGAATTATTTAATTCCATATGATATATTTATGTTACAAATAAAAATTATTTTTTTTGTTTATTTTTTGTTTTTTATTTTAATACGTTTTCTTTAAGTAAGTACATATAGATATTAAAACTATTTTTAATTGCACATCTTAAACTTGAACTTACGTTATGGGTTGGAATAGGACACATAGATTTAAAATGTTCAATTTTTAACAATGATGGCATTGTATTGGTTAAATCCTTTATTTTAGTACTATCTATGTATTTTTCAAGAAAATTTTTTTTCTGCTTTCCTTTAACGTAAATTATATCAGTTGATTGTAAATAGTACTTAAGTATATCCCTCAAACATAAGTATTCTACTGTACCACTATTCCATTTTAATCCATTTATTTTATTTTCAGAATATTGAATATTGTATTTTGTTTCATGATTAAGTTCTTCTTCGGGGTAAGGCGCTTTAAAATGATATACAATTGGAATCAAACTCCCCTTTTTAAGAATAGCCAATTCCTTTATAAAATATTGCTTTTCATTTCCTTGTACAAATTGTAAGTCAACAATGAAAATTTGTTGGTTATCCATTATGAATGTTGATGAATGAATAACCTTTTGAGTGAATGAAGCGGGACTTTATATTCTCTTTCTGAGTGTACATTTTGGTATAAATATAGGTTTGCTATCATGAATAATTAATTATTTAATTATGTTTTTTCACCCATTTACAATGATGGTGGCTGGGCCAACTTGTTGTGGAAAAACTACTTTTATTCATAACCTACTAAAATTAAAAAATAACATACATCCGCAAATCAATAAAATTATTTGGTGTAACCCAGATAAAAATGCAGTACCGAATGATATAACAGATCTTGAGTATAGCAACAGTATTCCTGATTTTAGTGATAATAGAAACTCTGTATTAATTTTGATGATGATATGATGTTAAATTCTTATGATAGACATGTCTGCGAACTATTTACTAGAGGATCGCATCATAGAAATTTATCGGTAATATTTGTAACCCAAAATATATTTCATCAAGATAAATTTTCCAGAGATATTTCACTGAATTGCAAATACATAATTCTTTTTAAGAATCCTAGAGATAAATCACAGATATTACCATTAGCCCGTCAAATATATTCGAATCAGGTCAAGGAATTTGAGAAAGTATATAATGAAGCCATATGGTTATATATTAATAGATCTTACTCAAGAAGTTAATGATTTATTTAGATTGAGAAGTGACATTTTCGAGCAAGATTTATGTTATTGTACAACAAATCAGTTGGAACAATATGCAAAAGAATATGAAACGATTGAAAATCAACCGACATATATTGCACCTGTTAAAAAATTCTAAACCGAAATTCCAAAGAGTTATTATAAAACATTGTGAACCAGATGTAATTAAAACAATTTGTGAAATATCTTTAAATATTTTAAATGGTAACTGCAAGTTGAATAAAAAAACAAAAAATCAATTAAAAAGATATAAAAGGGAGTTAAGTTCACTCATTTGTTATAAAAAATCAATAAATAATAAACGAAAAATTATTGTTCAAAAAGGAGGATTTTTACCTACTCTTCTTGGTGCAGTTCTTTCAGGGTTGATTGGAAATCTTATAAAATGAATAATTCATCATTTAATAAAATGATAATTCTCAAACCGGAAATATATGAAAAACTTAAACAAAATTCTAATCTTGAAATTAACCAGTTGGATAAAAATATGAAAAAAATTATGTTAAATAAGCATTTGACTGATATCCAGAAATGGCATTTTTTACGGCAAAACTTGTTTAAAAAACAAAATCAGAGCAGAACTCTTCCACAAACCAGAGAAAAAGGAAAAACGATACTAATGGAATCAAAAAGTACTCAAACACGTGTAAAACCATTACTTAAAGATGCAAAGGTACAATCAGATTCTATTAAATATAGAGACATTAAAATGCAATTCTCTGAGGAAGAAATATATGAGGATACCCCTGATAATGTGTTTGAAGACGAAGAAAATGAAGAAAATGTTTTATCAAAAGCAATGCCTGCTGCAACAGCGGGGGAACGGTTAAAAAAACGAAAATCAATTAGGAGTAAAAATGTTCAAATATTTGAAACAGATACTGGTGATATAATAACAGTTCCATTAGATAGTCCAAGCCCACCAACGAAAAAGGAAAAAACTATAAATAGATCTCCAAAACGTTTATTGCGATCAGCGAAAGCAGGTGATACTCAAACACAACTTAATTTTCCAATTCGTAAAAATAAATCTACAAATTCATGGACAACGTACAAGTAAATGATGAATTTTACGTCACATTACTCAGTGATTCATCTATGAATTTTTACCCCGAAAACACATTATCAACTTTTACGAATAAAATGGATAAATATATGATCGATTCTAATTGGAAAGTTGGTGTATCTGAAATATATGCTAATGATTTTATTCCAAATGTCTATGGTGAGGAATGGGAAAAAAGTACTCAAATATATATCACTGGTATGCAGACACACCGTATTGGTGTTGGGACTACTTATATATCATATAGTAACGATCAAATGACATGCGATTGGAAGGTTCTGTTACTTCCTACTTTAATTCAAAATATTCGACCATTATTAGGATTTTCAAGAAAAGAAGTTTTACGTCAACTAATTTGGGGTATTTTTAACTTTATAAATGACGATACAAATGTAATACCAAACAAAACTGAGGAGTTTCCAAAACCTTTATTATACACTACTATCTGTTTAAGTAAGCCAAAAGTTAACATCAAATTAAGAACAAATTTCACTAACAGCTTAGATGGACTTTTAAAAACATGTTTTGATCAAGCTTTCGTAAAGTTAACTGACCCTAAAAAATATAAACCTCGTGCAATTGAAGTTTTTAAATTGTTTATTGATAGCATGAATTTAATTCCTGTAGAGAAACCAGATATGTTTTTTATATACACTGATATTATTGAACCACAAAATATAGGTGGTAAAAATGTAAGATGTTTAAGAACTGTTAATACAGAAAATGCTTTTACTAACACAGTAAAAGAATTTAACATAATTCAATATTGTAATGTTGAAAAATCATTTGATAGTATTTCAATGCTCTTATGTGATAAATATGGTTATAAAATAAATTTTAGTGATAGTAGTATTCCTACAAAAATTGTATTACATTTTAAAAAAGTATAAATAAATGTCAGTTTGTAAAATTTAATATTAATTTTATTTTAAACTTAATGGAGAAAGTGTATTACAGATATTATTTAGTACAATCCGGAAGAGGTCTTGATGACATTGGGCCTTTATTGCATTCTACCATACCTTACCAAAGAGGTCGCGGATTAGGAAGTTTTTTTGGAAGTCTTTTTAAGTATTTGAAACCTATATTTGCTTCAGGTGCTAATATGTTTAAAAAAGAGGTCATTAACTCTGGTATTAGCGCTTTATCTGATATTGCATCAGGGGCAAATGCAAAGGAATTTTATTATATAGATATTTTTAAAACTCAACCTATTCAATCCAGTATTTTACGATCTGAGGAGGTTTCTTACAATCCAATTGCTTCCCTAGACAATCCGTCAACAATCGAATTTCTATCATTAGGTCATGGTGATACATATAGAGATTTATCTTCTGTATATTTACGATTAAAAGTACAAATTTTAAAAAAAGATGGAACTCATTGGAATAATGATAAAGGAACTGATGCAAGACTAATAGCACAACCAAGTGTTGTTAATAATCTTCTTCACTCTCTAATTAAACAGTGTAATGTACAGTTAAATGGCAAAAATATAACCCCCTCAGACGGTAATTACCACTACAGACCTTACATTGAATCATTATTATATTATAGTACAGATGCAGCAACAACACATTTGGAATGTGCCGGTTGGAATCTGGATAAACCAAATATAGCAAAATTTGACAATGTTAGTTCAAAGGAGCGCCAAAAATCTTACCAAAATAGCAATGTTGTAGAGCTTATGGGTAAATTACATGTAGATATGTTCAATCAGCCAACTCTTCTGATAAATAATGTTGATGTTAGAATAGTTTTAACATTAGAAAAACCAGATTTTTTCTTTTTCGGAGATGATTCTGATGAATCTCAATTAAAAATTGTAGAAGCAACATTGTTTATGAGACATGCAACTATTAATCCTAGTGTATTATTAGCACATAATGCTGTTATTGAGAAGTCGAACGCCAAATATAATTATAAACGGGTAGAAGTAAACAGTTTTACGATTCCTTCTAATAGTACAACTATTTCGCTTGATAATGTATTTATTGGGCAGTTACCAAACACGATATTATTTTGTATGACTGAGAATGCCGGTTACTCTGGAAAAAGATCAAAAAATCCATTTAATTTTAAACACTTTGATATTTCTCAATTCATGTTATATGTAAATGGAGTACAAATACCTAATACAATAATTGAAACCAGTTTTACGGAAGAAAATAATTGTTATACACGTGCATATCATACGCTATTTTCTGGTACAGGCATATATCATAATGATAAAGGTCATCAGATAACAAAATCTATGTTTAGTAATGGATTCTTTATACTAGCTTTTGATTTAACTCCAGATGCATCAGGAAATGAAGTTTGTCATGGATTACTTAATCAAGGCACTGTCCGAATTGAAGCAAGGCTATCAAAACCACTTTATCATCAACTCTATCTGCTATAGTTTATGGAGAATTTGATGCAAGTTTACAAATTGATAAAAATCGAAATGAGTTCACAAATCTATAAATAGATTACTTAAGACTTGAATGTGAGTATTTGTTAAGATGTCATTAACCTGTGCACTTGTAGATGTAACATTTTGTTGTGATGATAAAAACAACTTATTCGCGAAAGGTATTTGCTTACTTGGAATTAAAGAACCTTGTAAAAATTAATAAAAGAGTTTACATACAAATTTCCAACAAAAGAACTTTTAAATTATCATCTTGAAAATTATACTTTTGGAACTGTTCACAATAATAAAATAAATAACGATCTTAGACAGATATTGGAGAAATTTGATATTATTATAACAAATGAAAAAATAAAAAAAGATTTCTTAATAAATTATACTAACGAAATAAGTAAAGTGTATGATTTAAGTAAATTTGATTCATGAATACTTTAGAATTATCTAATATATTAAGATGTAACAAATACACAAACAAATTTTTGAAAGGAGTTTTTGCTTTAGATAAATTACCTAATATAGTTGAAAGGCCAACATTCATTATTGTAAACACTGATAAAGCCAAAGATCCTGGAACACATTGGTTAGTTATTTTTATTCCAAAAGATGGTTGTATAGAATATTTTGATTCTTACGGTGGCACACCAGATAAACCAGAAATTCTTAATTATTTAAAAAACCAATGCATAATATTTAATGATAGACAATTACAAAGTAACTTTTCAGATGTATGTGGACAATATTGTTGTGTTTACGCTTGGTGTAAGTGTAATAATATAAGTATGAATAAATTTTTAACACAATTTAGTAGTGTTAGTTATATCCATAATGATAATCTAATTTTAAAACTTTATAACAGCATATTTGGGAAAAAGTATATTCAGAGCTGTGTTTCTAAACAAAAAATATAAATATATATATCTAAAATATTGCGGTTTTTTAACTCATTTTAAAACAACTGTGAGAGGAATAGTATCATATACAATATGTTATTGGCCTATACCTACTTTTTAAACGAAGCACATACGGTAAAAATTGTTGTTGGTTTTCATACAGAATTAATAGAAGCAACAATTTCATTACACCGCATTGGGAAAAATTTAATGTTTATTAATTATGAAGATTGGTTGGAATTTTATCAGCAATATCATCTACATCCTAAAAATGAAGTGTCCTGCTTACAATTTGGTATAAAAGCTGGAAAACCACGGTCATTTGTACTAAAAGATGAGGAAATTGATAAATTTCGTAATCTATTTAATTTTATCCACTTAGTAATGGTTTACAACAAAAATGCTGAAGGATGTGTAAAAGAATACGTAAGAAAATATATTAGAACGTGTGTGGAAAACCAGCAAACTATGTTAAAAGATGAAATATACATTCCATTAAACAGGTTTAATGTTCAATGTAATTATTCTAGATTATTTTTTGAGATTCCATTTTTATTAAAAGAATTAATAAATAAATATTTAAATATAAATCAAGAGAATAAAATGTTAGAATAAGATTAAACTGTAAAATAAATTTATAATACAAAATTTTAAATAAACTTTATTTACTTTTGTTTTTACAATTACAATAAAATATAGCAATAGCAAAAACAACACAATAAATAAACAAAAATATAAAAAATAATATTAAACATCTACAATAATATGGATATAATGTGGTTGGTTGCAAATTCTCTTTATCATTGTCCAAAGATTCAGAAACGTGCCCTCTTTCTACAAAATTACTGTCCATTTGAAATGTTAAAATGTTGAATAACCAGACTTTTTGAGAGAATTAAGTATTTTTTTTTATTAATTTGCAGTGTTACTAAGATTAGAACTGACAACTGACTAAATAAAAATTCAAATTTTGAAAAGGTATAAAAAGAATGCATTATTTTTATTGGTATTTATTTTAAGAATGGATGTCAAAGATTTCTTAGAAAAATACTCATTTACATTATTAGATGAACACAAAACTTATATTTCAAATTTATACAATTATTTAGAAAAATTTGTTGGTAAAGAACAGTACAGTTCAAAATATGGTACACATTTTAGTTGCTGTCCTTGGGCTTATAATAATTGTACGTCAGGGCCTGAGACTTGTGAATGCTATTTTGAAGAAAAATATAACAAAGAATTAGAAAAGTTAATTAAATGGTATAAGCATAATGTCAAAAGCTCAAATTGTAATGGAAATTCATAGACCAGCAAGGCGTAGATATCCTAGAAGGAAATTCTTACAAAGAGGTTTAAATGTTACTTGGCAAATTGATTTAGTTGAAATGATACCATACGCAAAGTTTAATAATGGCTTTAAATATATGTTAACTGCCATAGATATATTTTCTAAATACGCATATGCTGAACCCGTAAAAGCAAAGAATGCTGAAAATGTTTTAAATGCCCTGAAATCAATTTTTGAGCGCGCTAAAGTTATACCCAAAAATATTGGGTAACACTCTGATCAAGGCAAAGAGTTTTTTAAATCACAATTCCTAAACTATATGAGAGAAAAAATAATCAATCACTATCATACATACAGTGAATTAAAAGCATCAATTGTTGAACGATTTAATCGTACAATGAAAAATTCTATGTGGAAAAAATTTAGTGTAAATGGAAATTATAAATGGTTATCTATTCTGCAATCAATAATAAAAGATTATAATTCAAGAAAACATTCTACAATAAAGTTTCCACCTGAAAAAGTTACGCGAAAAAATGAAAGAAATATATTCAAAAATATATATATGCAACCTAAAATTTTTCAAAAAAGTAAATATAAGGTTGGTGAATATGTAAGAATAAGTAAATATAAAGGTCACTTCGAAAAAGGCTATCAACCAAATTGGTCAACTGAAATATTTAAAATTGATAAGATCAATAATACCTATCCAGTTACATATCAATTATCAGACTATAAAAATAATCCTATTTCAGGTGGTTTCTACAAAGAGGAACTCACTCCTGTTAAATATCCAAATTCTTACCTGGTAGAAAAAATTATTAAAAAACAAGGTAATAAAGTTTTTGTTAAATGGTTAGGGTTCAATGATGATCATAATACTTGGATTAATAAAAAAAAAATAGTATTTAATAAATTTGAACATATTTGATATTTATTTGTGCTATTTATACTAAAATTTTTAAATAAAAATTTAAACATTATATTTCTAATTAATTATTAACATTAGATCTTTTATATCCATAGGGAAATGAACTACCATCTTTCATAAATTTACGTTTTTCTAACCTAGTTTGATATTTTTTTATTTCAGGAACTGTGATAACTTTATGCTCTTTATTACGTCGAATATTTTGTGAAAGTATGTATATATGGTTGTCTTCCTTCACATTTAGCACCGCTTCTTTAATTGTATTAAAATTAATTGTTTGGGAGGCTGTATAGTTTAAACAAATTCCTTTAACTTTACAAACTAGTTTTTCTTCATTGTCTTTCGTACTGTGAACTTTATATACATAGTTTTTAGGGCCTCCACTCATTTTGTAATGTAACTTCCAACACCATAACATTCTAGTTCATCGGTCATATCTCCTATAAAATCCCCTGTTTGGGGTTCATATTCTCTTGTACGACTTATATATATTACGGAATCAGTGTCATAATATAAAACTCTATCCTTTAGTTTTTCTAAATAACTATATAATTTTAATCGAGCTTGAGTAGTTGTGTAAGATGCAATACATACATTTACAGTATATAATGATTCACCTGATTCTTCTTTGTACTGCCAATTAACTATAATGTTTTCTTCACTTACTGGAAGAATACCACAAACGTCTATAGATGGATTTGTTGAATAATTAATTATTTAATTATGTTTTTTCACCCATTTACAATGATGGTGGCTGGGCCAACTTGTTGTGGAAAAACTACTTTTATTCATAACCTACTAAAATTAAAAAATAACATACATCCGCAAATCAATAAAATTATTTGGTGTAACCCAGATAAAAATGCAGTACCGAATGATATAACAGATCTTGAGTATAGCAACAGTATTCCTGATTTTAGTGATAATAGAAACTCTGTATTAATTTTGATGATGATATGATGTTAAATTCTTATGATAGACATGTCTGCGAACTATTTACTAGAGGATCGCATCATAGAAATTTATCGGTAATATTTGTAACCCAAAATATATTTCATCAAGATAAATTTTCCAGAGATATTTCACTGAATTGCAAATACATAATTCTTTTTAAGAATCCTAGAGATAAATCACAGATATTACCATTAGCCCGTCAAATATATTCGAATCAGGTCAAGGAATTTGAGAAAGTATATAATGAAGCCATATGGTTATATATTAATAGATCTTACTCAAGAAGTTAATGATTTATTTAGATTGAGAAGTGACATTTTCGAGCAAGATTTATGTTATTGTACAACAAATCAGTTGGAACAATATGCAAAAGAATATGAAACGATTGAAAATCAACCGACATATATTGCACCTGTTAAAAAATTCTAAACCGAAATTCCAAAGAGTTATTATAAAACATTGTGAACCAGATGTAATTAAAACAATTTGTGAAATATCTTTAAATATTTTAAATGGTAACTGCAAGTTGAATAAAAAAACAAAAAATCAATTAAAAAGATATAAAAGGGAGTTAAGTTCACTCATTTGTTATAAAAAATCAATAAATAATAAACGAAAAATTATTGTTCAAAAAGGAGGATTTTTACCTACTCTTCTTGGTGCAGTTCTTTCAGGGTTGATTGGAAATCTTATAAAATGAATAATTCATCATTTAATAAAATGATAATTCTCAAACCGGAAATATATGAAAAACTTAAACAAAATTCTAATCTTGAAATTAACCAGTTGGATAAAAATATGAAAAAAATTATGTTAAATAAGCATTTGACTGATATCCAGAAATGGCATTTTTTACGGCAAAACTTGTTTAAAAAACAAAATCAGAGCAGAACTCTTCCACAAACCAGAGAA
Organism: Poecilobothrus nobilitatus; assembly: GCA_947095535.1. NCBI lineage: Eukaryota > Metazoa > Arthropoda > Insecta > Diptera > Dolichopodidae > Poecilobothrus > Poecilobothrus nobilitatus. The sequence goes on from OX352772.1 coordinate 144,900,567, forward strand.
AAAGGAAAAACGATACTAATGGAATCAAAAAGTACTCAAACACGTGTAAAACCATTACTTAAAGATGCAAAGGTACAATCAGATTCTATTAAATATAGAGACATTAAAATGCAATTCTCTGAGGAAGAAATATATGAGGATACCCCTGATAATGTGTTTGAAGACGAAGAAAATGAAGAAAATGTTTTATCAAAAGCAATGCCTGCTGCAACAGCGGGGGAACGGTTAAAAAAACGAAAATCAATTAGGAGTAAAAATGTTCAAATATTTGAAACAGATACTGGTGATATAATAACAGTTCCATTAGATAGTCCAAGCCCACCAACGAAAAAGGAAAAAACTATAAATAGATCTCCAAAACGTTTATTGCGATCAGCGAAAGCAGGTGATACTCAAACACAACTTAATTTTCCAATTCGTAAAAATAAATCTACAAATTCATGGACAACGTACAAGTAAATGATGAATTTTACGTCACATTACTCAGTGATTCATCTATGAATTTTTACCCCGAAAACACATTATCAACTTTTACGAATAAAATGGATAAATATATGATCGATTCTAATTGGAAAGTTGGTGTATCTGAAATATATGCTAATGATTTTATTCCAAATGTCTATGGTGAGGAATGGGAAAAAAGTACTCAAATATATATCACTGGTATGCAGACACACCGTATTGGTGTTGGGACTACTTATATATCATATAGTAACGATCAAATGACATGCGATTGGAAGGTTCTGTTACTTCCTACTTTAATTCAAAATATTCGACCATTATTAGGATTTTCAAGAAAAGAAGTTTTACGTCAACTAATTTGGGGTATTTTTAACTTTATAAATGACGATACAAATGTAATACCAAACAAAACTGAGGAGTTTCCAAAACCTTTATTATACACTACTATCTGTTTAAGTAAGCCAAAAGTTAACATCAAATTAAGAACAAATTTCACTAACAGCTTAGATGGACTTTTAAAAACATGTTTTGATCAAGCTTTCGTAAAGTTAACTGACCCTAAAAAATATAAACCTCGTGCAATTGAAGTTTTTAAATTGTTTATTGATAGCATGAATTTAATTCCTGTAGAGAAACCAGATATGTTTTTTATATACACTGATATTATTGAACCACAAAATATAGGTGGTAAAAATGTAAGATGTTTAAGAACTGTTAATACAGAAAATGCTTTTACTAACACAGTAAAAGAATTTAACATAATTCAATATTGTAATGTTGAAAAATCATTTGATAGTATTTCAATGCTCTTATGTGATAAATATGGTTATAAAATAAATTTTAGTGATAGTAGTATTCCTACAAAAATTGTATTACATTTTAAAAAAGTATAAATAAATGTCAGTTTGTAAAATTTAATATTAATTTTATTTTAAACTTAATGGAGAAAGTGTATTACAGATATTATTTAGTACAATCCGGAAGAGGTCTTGATGACATTGGGCCTTTATTGCATTCTACCATACCTTACCAAAGAGGTCGCGGATTAGGAAGTTTTTTTGGAGGTCTTTTTAAGTATTTGAAACCTATATTTGCTTCAGGTGCTAATATGTTTAAAAAAGAGGTCATTAACTCTGGTATTAGCGCTTTATCTGATATTGCATCAGGGGCAAATGCAAAGGAATTTTATTATATAGATATTTTTAAAACTCAACCTATTCAATCCAGTATTTTACGATCTGAGGAGGTTTCTTACAATCCAATTGCTTCCCTAGACAATCCGTCAACAATCGAATTTCTATCATTAGGTCATGGTGATACATATAGAGATTTATCTTCTGTATATTTACGATTAAAAGTACAAATTTTAAAAAAAGATGGAACTCATTGGAATAATGATAAAGGAACTGATGCAAGACTAATAGCACAACCAAGTGTTGTTAATAATCTTCTTCACTCTCTAATTAAACAGTGTAATGTACAGTTAAATGGCAAAAATATAACCCCCTCAGACGGTAATTACCACTACAGACCTTACATTGAATCATTATTATATTATAGTACAGATGCAGCAACAACACATTTGGAATGTGCCGGTTGGAATCTGGATAAACCAAATATAGCAAAATTTGACAATGTTAGTTCAAAGGAGCGCCAAAAATCTTACCAAAAAAGCAATGTTGTAGAGCTTATGGGTAAATTACATGTAGATATGTTCAATCAGCCAACTCTTCTGATAAATAATGTTGATGTTAGAATAGTTTTAACATTAGAAAAACCAGATTTTTTCTTTTTCGGAGATGATTCTGATGAATCTCAATTAAAAATTGTAGAAGCAACATTGTTTATGAGACATGCAACTATTATTCCTAGTGTATTATTAGCACATAATGCTGTTATTGAGAAGTCGAACGCCAAATATAATTATAAACGGATAGAAGTAAACAGTTTTACGATTCCTTCTAATAGTACAACTATTTCGCTTGATAATGTATTTATTGGGCAGTTACCAAACACGATATTATTTTGTATGACTGAGAATGCCGGTTACTCTGGAAAAAGATCAAAAAATCCATTTAATTTTAAACACTTTGATATTTCTCAATTCATGTTATATGTAAATGGAGTACAAATACCTAATACAATAATTGAAACCAGTTTTACGGAAGAAAATAATTGTTATACACGTGCATATCATACGCTATTTTCTGGTACAGGCATATATCATAATGATAAAGGTCATCAGATAACAAAATCTATGTTTAGTAATGGATTCTTTATACTAGCTTTTGATTTAACTCCAGATGCATCAGGAAATGAAGTTTGTCATGGATTACTTAATCAAGGCACTGTCCGAATTGAAACAAGGCTATCAAAACCACTTCCATCAACTCTATCTGCTATAGTTTATGGAGAATTTGATGCAAGTTTACAAATTGATAAAAATCGAAATGAGTTCACAAATCTATAAATAGATTACTTAAGACTTGAATGTGAGTATTTGTTAAGATGTCATTAACCTGTGCACTTGTAGATGTAACATTTTGTTGTGATGATAAAAACAACTTATTCGCGAAAGATATTTGCTTACTTGGATTTAAAGAACCTTGTAAAAATTAATAAAAGAGTTTACATACAAATTTCCAACAAAAGAACTTTTAAATTATCATCTTGAAAATTATACTTTTGGAACTGTTGACAATAATAAAATAAATAACGATCTTAGACAGATATTGGAGAAATTTGATATTATTATAACAAATGAAAAAATAAAAAAAGATTTCTTAATAAATTATACTAACGAAATAAGTAAAGTGTATGATTTAAGTAAATTTGATTCATGAATACTTTAGAATTATCTAATATATTAAGATGTAACAAATACACAAACAAATTTTTGAAAGGAGTTTTTGCTTTAGATAAATTACCTAATATAGTTGAAAGGCCAACATTCATTATTGTAAACACTGATAAAGCCAAAGATCCTGGAACACATTGGTTAGTTATTTTTATTCCAAAAGATGGTTGTATAGAATATTTTGATTCTTACGGTGGCACACCAGATAAATCAGAAATTCTTAATTATTTAAAAAACCAATGCATAATATTTAATGATAGACAATTACAAAGTAACTTTTCAGATGTATGTGGACAATATTGTTGTGTTTACGCTTGGTGTAAGTGTAATAATATAAGTATGAATAAATTTTTAACACAATTTAGTAGTGTTAGTTATATCCATAATGATAATCTAATTTTAAAACTTTATAACAGCATATTTGGGAAAAAGTATATTCAGAGCTGTGTTTCTAAACAAAAAATATAAATATATATATCTAAAATATTGCGGTTTTTTAACTCATTTTAAAACAACTGTGAGAGGAATAGTATCATATACAATATGTTATTGGCCTATACCTACTTTTTAAACGAAGCACATACGGTAAAAATTGTTGTTGGTTTTCATACAGAATTAATAGAAGCAACAATTTCATTACACCGCATTGGGAAAAATTTAATGTTTATTAATTATGAAGATTGGTTGGAATTTTATCAGCAATATCATCTACATCCTAAAAATGAAGTGTCCTGCTTACAATTTGGTATAAAAGCTGGAAAACCACGGTCATTTGTACTAAAAGATGAGGAAATTGATAAATTTCGTAATCTATTTAATTTTATCCACTTAGTAATGGTTTACAACAAAAATGCTGAAGGATGTGTAAAAGAATACGTAAGAAAATATATTAGAACGTGTGTGGAAAACCAGCAAACTATGTTAAAAGATGAAATATACATTCCATTAAACAGGTTTAATGTTCAATGTAATTATTCTAGATTATTTTTTGAGATTCCATTTTTATTAAAAGAATTAATAAATAAATATTTAAATATAAATCAAGAGAATAAAATGTTAGAATAAGATTAAACTGTAAAATAAATTTATAATACAAAATTTTAAATAAACTTTATTTACTTTTGTTTTTACAATTACAATAAAATATAGCAATAGCAAAAACAACACAATAAATAAACAAAAATATAAAAAATAATATTAAACATCTACAATAATATGGATATAATGTGGTTGGTTGCAAATTCTCTTTATCATTGTCCAAAGATTCAGAAACGTGCCCTCTTTCTACAAAATTACTGTCCATTTGAAATGTTAAAATGTTGAATAACCAGACTTTTTGAGAGAATTAAGTATTTTTTTTTATTAATTTGCAGTGTTACTAAGATTAGAACTGACAACTGACTAAATAAAAATTCAAATTTTGAAAAGGTATAAAAAGAATGCATTATTTTTATTGGTATTTATTTTAAGAATGGATGTCAAAGATTTCTTAGAAAAATACTCATTTACATTATTAGATGAACACAAAACTTATATTTCAAATTTATACAATTATTTAGAAAAATTTGTTGGTAAAGAACAGTACAGTTCAAAATATGGTACACATTTTAGTTGCTGTCCTTGGGCTTATAATAATTGTACGTCAGGGCCTGAGACTTGTGAATGCTATTTTGAAGAAAAATATAACAAAGAATTAGAAAAGTTAATTAAATGGTATAAGCATAATGTCAAAAGCTCAAATTGTAATGGAAATTCATAGACCAGCAAGGCGTAGATATCCTAGAAGGAAATTCTTACAAAGAGGTTTAAATGTTACTTGGCAAATTGATTTAGTTGAAATGATACCATACGCAAAGTTTAATAATGGCTTTAAATATATGTTAACTGCCATAGATATATTTTCTAAATACGCATATGCTGAACCCGTAAAAGCAAAGAATGCTGAAAATGTTTTAAATGCCCTGAAATCAATTTTTGAGCGCGCTAAAGTTATACCCAAAAATATTGGGTAACACTCTGATCAAGGCAAAGAGTTTTTTAAATCACAATTCCTAAACTATATGAGAGAAAAAATAATCAATCACTATCATACATACAGTGAATTAAAAGCATCAATTGTTGAACGATTTAATCGTACAATGAAAAATTCTATGTGGAAAAAATTTAGTCTAAATGGAAATTATAAATGGTTATCTATTCTGCAATCAATAATAAAATATTATAATTCAAGAAAACATTCTACAATAAAGTTTCCACCTGAAAAAGTTACGCGAAAAAATGAAAGAAATATATTGAAAAATATATATATGCAACCTAAAATTTTTCAAAAAAGTAAATATAAGGTTGGTGAATATGCAAGAATAAGTAAATATAAAGGTCACTTCGAAAAAGGCTATCAACCAAATTGGTCAACTGAAATATTTAAAATTGATAAGATCAATAATACCTATCCAGTTACATATCAATTATCAGACTATAAAAATAATCCTATTTCAGGTGGTTTCTACAAAGAGGAACTCACTCCTGTTAAATATCCAAATTCTTACCTGGTAGAAAAAATTATTAAAAAACAAGGTAATAAAGTTTTTGTTAAATGGTTAGGGTTCAATGATGATCATAATACTTGGATTAATAAAAAAAAAATAGTATTTAATAAATTTGAACATATTTGATATTTATTTGTGCTATTTATACTAAAATTTTTAAATAAAAATTTAAACATTATATTTCTAATTAATTATTAACATTAGATCTTTTATATCCATAGGGAAATGAACTACCATCTTTCATAAATTTACGTTTTTCTAACCTAGTTTGATATTTTTTTATTTCAGGAACTGTGATAACTTTATGCTCTTTATTACGTCGAATATTTTGTGAAAGTATGTATATATGGTTGTCTTCCTTCACATTTAGCACCGCTTCTTTAATTGTATTAAAATTAATTGTTTGGGAGGCTGTATAGTTTAAATAAATTCCTTTAACTTTACAAACTAGTTTTTCTTCATTGTCTTTCGTACTGTGAACTTTATATACATAGTTTTTAGGGCCTCCACTCATTTTGTAATGTAACTTCCAACACCATAACATTCTAGTTCATCGGTCATATCTCCTATAAAATCCCCTGTTTGGGGTTCATATTCTCCTGTACGACTTATATATATTACGGAATCAGTGTCATAATATAAAACTCTATCCTTTAGTTTTTCTAAATAACTATATAATTTTAATCGAGCTTGAGTAGTTGTGTAAGATGCAATACATACATTTACAGTATATAATGATTCACCTGATTCTTCTTTGTACTGCCAATTAACTATAATGTTTTCCTCACTTACTGGAAGAATACCACAAACGTCTATAGATGGATTTGTTAACATGTCATATAAATCCTTAGGTTGATTAATAATTATTGTTTTTTGTAAGTTTTCTCTCTGTCCAAATTTACGCCAAAAATAATTAAGCATTAATTTTGCTAAAGATCGTAGTCCCTGATTATTTACAATTTCATTAAATTCTAGTTGAATATTTTCATTTCTAAGAAAATCCGTTATATACTTCTCTTTCTCTTCCTTTGTTATACAGTTACTAGTCCATCCCGATGCCTGTTGTTTTATTTTTAAAAATTTGTTCATCATTTGTGTGAAAAGACCATCTGTTTTTGTTACACCATTGTATTGACATATGTTGTAACTCCATATTTCATGAATTTCTAATATTTTATATTTCAATTCAAGAGCTTTTAACACTTCATCAATAATCCATGTTCCAAGTAAAGCTCTTTTGTTATCATTATGTAAACAAAATTCATTTAGGTTTTTTTCCTCACTGCATGTGCGACGTAAGGAAAACATTAATTTGTTGTTTTGTTTTACAGGTAATATTGGATATATAAGATTTTCTGGTGGTAAAATTTTACATTTTATAAGTCCATTCAAATCTTTTAAATTTTGTTTAGTACAATTAACGTTTCCTACATAAACATCTGGATGGCCGACAGGAAATTTTCCATATTTGCAAACCCATGGATATAAAGAACAAATATCTATATATTTTATTTTTTCTCCTTTTTTACATTTGTAGTAGTTGTAACCACCATAAAAAGAATCCCGAGGTTTTAATGGTGAAAGTTGTACTAATGGATGGTTATTTAAGTAATTCATTTTGCTTTTACTTATTTGACAATAAAAATCACATTCCCACATTTCAATTACATTGTAATCTAATCTTTTCAATCTATCAGATTTTCTAATAGTTCTATCGTATCGTTCATTCATTGTATCATTTTTATCATCATATAAATATGAAGTACGATTACGTAGAAAACAGTTAGGATGACCGTGATAATAACATCCATAAAATTCGAAAATTTGATTAGTTTCTGAACAAAAACCATCAATTTTTACACCGGCTACGACAGCTTCTTTTTGTTTAGCAGCATGTCTAATGTTAATATTCCGTTTTTCCTCCTCCCAAACCAACCATTGAAAAGCTGCCTTTGATTGGTTATCTGAATACCTATACCCGTTTTTGGGTATTAAAACAATCGTATCTGGTTTTAAAAAACTACGTCTAAATGCAAGATTACAAGCAGACGCTATAGTTGTGGCCTCTAGAAAAGGTTCAACGTTACATTCTCTAAGAAAAAATTCTCTGAACTTTAAGTATGATTGCGTTAGTATTGCTACGTCATTTATACAATATTTTACAATATCATTTTCCATATAGAATTCATCATTTTTGTGATCTTCATACCATTTAAGAAATACTTCACGTTCGTTAGTTTTCATGGTATCTGGGTTATAATATTCAACAGATGGTAATGGTCCAATATAATTTTTATTTTCCGTTGTATTGAAGAGATGCGGGAAATATCCTTTTTTCAAATCAATTTGTAAATCAAAAGCCTTTGGTAATTTTGATAATGCCATTGCAAAGTAATTAATTGAGTTTATAAATTTTATGTTATCTAATAATATCATGATAATTTTTGAACCTCGCATAATTAGTTTAGTTTTTAAAGAGGTTTTTTCTAATATAATATTTAAAATAAATTGATGGTCAAAAGATTGTCCATTATGTCCTATTACAACGACAGTTTTGAATTCTTTTCTTATCTCCATTATGTACATCAGAAATTGCTCTGTAATATGTCCCTCTTTAATTCCTCTTCTTCTAAATTTACATGTTTCACAAAAATATAACAAGGACAACGAAATACATGCGTCACATCTTTGCTCGAAAACACACAAATTTGGTTCATGTAGTTTAATATCTGATAGAACTCCTCTTATGTACTTCTCTCCAAAAGCTTTTTCTTGTTGTGTTTCCAAATCGTAAAATATATAAATAAAATTTTTTAGTTTAGATTGATTTTTGTTTTGTTGAATAAAACATTTATGATTCTCAGGAACATAGTTACTGCAAATCTTGCAAAAGTATTCCATACATGGTTTATGTCGGCTCTATAAAGTTTTAAGCCAGACAAACATTTTTTAACTTCGTCACAAATACTGTTGCGTTTTGAACTTGACGCCCTATGGTTATCTAAACACATTCGACCTCGAAATGAACGAGTACAATCATTGCAAAAAATTTGTTTTAAATTATTAAGACATGGTGGAGAATTTTGACAGCATGGACATGTTCCTGTGCATCTATGATTACTTTTGTTGTTGTATGGAATGTGGCAATCTTCACAATAATAACTGGCGTAAAAGGTTGCAGTCAATTTTATTACGTTGTAGTGATTTTTATAAAACAACAAATTTAGCCGTTTTTCAGGTCCAATTCCTTCAAATATTACCTCTCTGCCTCTTGTTCCACATTTGTACACAACAATTTTATAATTTTTCAAATATTCTTGAAACTTTTTGAGTTCGTCTATTCCACAACGTTTATTTGGAATTTTTACTCCTGCATTTTTAGTTAGTTCGATAGCTTTTAAAGTTTGTAATTTTCCTGTATCATTACGAATTTTGTGTTTGTAGTTCTTATCATTTTTAGTTTGTGATATTGCCACAATTAAGGCCTGAGGTAGACATAAATTGTTTTTGTTTTTAATGCAAATTATTCCCTTTCGCTTTAAGCTTTCGTCATCATATGATGAATATTTTTGTGATCTTCCTCTCCCAAATGGTAGCCTTACAGAAGTAACTGAAAGACAAAATGTATCTGTGCTTAAACCTGTAACATAAAAACAAAATAAAAGTATTAATAATAAAAATAATAATGAAGTATTTATTTAGTAGTTACCTTCAGAATTACTTTGAAAAATTTTTGATATCATTTCCCATACATCAGAAAATGTTAGATCGCTTGCATTTCTAAAACTTAGCCATCCAGCACCATGTTGCTGGAAGCTTTCTCCACAGAATGTTAATCCTACCTTATCTAGAGGGTGCAAATCATTTGTAACATCTTGAATTATTTTATACAATGTGTTTTTTATCCAGTTAACCGGTTCTACGTTATTAGGAACTGAATTAATTATAAACTTGACTTTACGTCCGCGTACGTTAAAACGTTTGACTACTGATGCTGAATCACTTTCAATCCTATAAGGAAGTGATTCTATCTCCGGTGAATGATTAAAAAATCTTTCTAATAAAATTTTTTTTGACATTTTTTATTTTTTTTTGTATTGACTCGCTTGCTGCAGCTATTTGTCCAAACTAACCAAAACTAATTTAAATATTTCGTTTTTAGAGTAAAAAAAAAATTTCTTCAAGCAAATATTTGCAACAATGTTTATAAGATGTATGAATTCTAAAAAAGTAATTACAATAAATTCAATTTTAATTAAATATACGTTAGTAGATTGTATATATTGCATGCAATTGCATTTGATATAAATTATCGAAAAGGAATTTATAGAATAAATTCAGGTTTAAACACAAATATTTTGTTTTTACAGTAAACACCTATCTTCAAACAAAGTATTGTATTTTTAATAAATTATATCTTCCTTTTTTTTTTTCTAATTAAAACTACCTACATCTTTTTGAACCTTTCTTTGAAATAGAAAATATTTCAACAATGTAGTTTGATTTATGAAGCCGAAAGCAGTTACAATAAATTAAAATTTTAATTAATATGCTTTGGTAAATTCTATAGATTTCTAACAATTTTATTTAATATAAATACTGCAAAGTTTTATAGAAGAAATCATAGTCTTACTTAAAATCAAGCAAAGTAAACAACATAATCAAGCATGGACAACAACACTGAAGATATATTTTTCTTTATGTCTACTACAACCAACACAGGTTGTGCTTCCACCGAAGAGGAAGAAATCCCAGCATCAGCAACAACCTCAACACCAACAAGCATCACAGGACCAGCAACAATCCCAACAACAACAACAACAATACGAACAACACCAATCATATGAGCAACCAAAAAGAAAAAGATGTTTGGAATCATTTAATGCAAAAATAAAAAGAAAAACTTTTTTAAAGGTAAAAGATATGGAGCCAGATGCGCTCTATACAATTAAAAAAGTTAGACTATTACCAACAGTTAATGGACCGTCTTGGATTTTTGAAACAGAAAATTACATAATTTTCATACCAAAAACCTATCTGAACCTATTCGAAGATAAGGAATGGAAATCCGGGAGGAAATTCTAAAAGGCGATCTCTATTTAATTAGAGATAGCACTAAAAATTTAAAACTGCTTGATGAAACAAGCAATAAACATTTAGCAATTACCCAATAAAATTGTAATAAAAATAAAATTAATAAATAAAAAAAAATTTTAAAAAAAAAAACAAAATTCTGTATTTTACTTGTTTACACTTTTTTTTTGCTTTTAAATTTTTCTTTTTTTTTACAGCTATTTAGATTATATATTTTAATTATAAATAATAGATGTTTAAAAAAAAAATGTTTAATAAAGAGAAAGTAATTACTTATATTTAATAAAAAACGTTTGCATTTTATTTACATTTTTTTTCTCACGCTTTTCAGTTTAAGCTTTGTGAGACGTATTTGACTATTTTAGAGAGTCATATAAAAAAAAAAAAATTAGAATAGATGATTCAATATAAGTAGGCAATGTACTATTATATTTCGTATAACCTAATTAGAACGAAAAAAAGTAAAACGAGAAATTTATTTTTAAAATGAAAATTAGAAAAAATAAGCATACTCAACTTAATACATAACGAAAACGTAATTTGTCTACCATCTGTATGACATAATTACAAATTTCAATTTAAATCTTCTGATTACATAGTTTCTATTTTAGAATTTTCTACATAGAAATTAATACCCTTTTGATTTCCCTTTTTGTTTTCACCTTCTAATTTCATAACATACAAGCCATCCTATACCAGGTATTCAGAAATTTAAGAATGCAATACATTCTTAATAAATTTATCTTGATAATTCAATTTATTCTTTTACCTTTTTTTCTATCTTTTAAATAATATACAAATATTGTAAACAAAACCAGATTTAATCAAACGAAAAAAGAAAAAGGTACAAGTGGACGCTAATTTCTATTTTAAATTGCTTTTTAACCTTTTTATATGCAACATATATATGTAGATATATATTCTACGTTCTTACTATACTATACCAATCTATTTGCATTCAACTTTTCTTGCCTCTTTCTTTTTCTACCTTTTCAAAATACTACATAGTAATCTAAACCAGATATTCTGCTAAAAAAAAAAAAAAAAACGAAGATGCTAATTGTTATTTTGTATTTCTTCCTATAGTCAACCAACCAAAAAAAAAACACGCATTCCTTAAAGATACACTTTAAAACTAGTTCACCAACATTAAATAACACGTGCTTTAATATTTACATATAATAGTTTTGCTAACTATTTTCATGTTGATCTATTATAATATACAATCAAAAAGCTCTAAAAGACTTGTTTTACCCCAACTTCTAACAGAATCCAGGTCACAACACTTCCGGTTTCTCTAAAACTCAAGGTCATTCAAATATAGGTTAATTTGCGTGGGCGTGCGATATGGTTTATTAAAAACTAGGTCGTGCGATATGGGCTTATTTTTTCCCATGCCAAAGTGCCCCTATACCTACTCTCATCGATCTGAGAAGTTCCGAAGGACTTTTGCCGCCAATATCGGACTTTGTAATTAAAGTTTCTAAACGTTTAGTTCCTGAAATATAGATATTTGACACTTTTTAATATATCTAAAAGTGCTGCCAAATGTTTGGGTTTTCTGTCCCGCTGAAAAACATATTTCTCTCCAAAAGATCTGTCTAATATCTATAAAGTCTACATTCAACCTAAGATGGAGTACAACTCTCACATTTGAGCTGGCGCATCCCAAACTTTTTTAAGTTACCTCGACAAAATCCAAAATCGCCGCTTACCCTTGATAGGCGACCCTACTTCCCTACCTACCTTGATAGGCGACCTTAATTTGCAAAAATTCAAAACGAATCATTGTAGGTTCGCTTCCAACCTCCCCACTAATTCCCCTTTAACATCTTATTTTTTTAATAACTAAACCTACTTCGTATAAAGGAATTTATTCCTACAGTTTAGTTAGCGTTTAACAAAGAAAAAAAAATATATTGAAATTTTGAATTGAAAATTTAAATCGTACATAATTAATATATATATGATCACCTTGTTAGACAAAAAAAAAAAATTTAAATTAAACGTTCCAATTTCTTTTCGAATAACTTCGAGAAAATTCTCTTCGAGAAAAAAAATGCGATGAAAAGAAAGAGAAAGGAGTGAAAATGATTTGTACAATATCAGAAATATATTTTGAAATATATATTATAATTTATTATAAATATAAACTTTACGTATTTAAACTCCAGAAAAGAAAAAACAATAAAAAGTTAAAAAAAATATATATATATTACTATGAATGTAATTAATGTTATTATTCGCGCAAATATAATATGTTTAAACAGCATGTAAAATTTTATTTTTTATATCATTTTATATAAAATAAAATTTATTTAGTTTTAATATAATTTTATCTAAAACTATTAAATTTATTTTTTAATATTATTTTATGTAATAAAAAAAATTAATTTAGATTTCACAAAATTAATTATATAAAACTTTACTTATACCTATTCTACCAAATAAAATTATGAATTTCAATTAAATATAAAAATTTACTGAGAGGAAAACCAAAACAAATATGCAAGTTAAATTATTATGTATCAATGTACCCTATAGCATATATATTAAAATTTAATTACAATAAAATAAAAAATATGAAATCAAATTCTTTAATTAAATATGTATATATTAATGTAAAATATTTGTAGAAAAGCAATGTATATGACAGCTTTCAAAATAACAAATAACTATAATAAAACATAATTTTATTCTAAATAGAATGTTGGATATCCACACTTATAACACACGCAATAAAACAAATTTCAATCTAACACTATTTAGAACAAATAACCAGAAAAATAATTGCCTACATACATGTTTAAATATGTTTAATGAGTTACCTTACAATATAAAGGAATTATCAAGTATATCGCAATTTAAGAGAGAGATACACCAGTTTATCTTAACAAATTAATGCAAGTTAGAAAAACATTTAATAGAATGGTTAACTTTAACAAAAAAAAAAATTAACGAACAAAATAAAATGAGAAAAGGAAATAAAATGTATGTGAAAATGAAAATTTAGCTATCCTACAATTTTTATTTATTTGTTTATTTTTGTATTTTTTTTATTTTTTATGTATTTATGTTAATTTTAATTAAAATTTATTAATATTGAATTGATTCAAAATTTAAGCCTTTGATAAAATCACAACAACAGATTATTCAATACAAGTAAATTATAAGATCAGACAGCTAAGATCGCAATAAAATTATTTTTAACATTGTATTAACAAATTTTTTTTTATGCTATATGAATTTAATAAAGAAAAAAAAAAGAAAATGTTATTTATATACATACTTTAAAATAAAATTTATTTATACATCGATTAAAATAAATATTACTTGTTATACTGCTGCGAGAAATATATGGTTCTACCAAATGCTAATGCTGATGCTTGTTGATGCAAAATGATAGTGTTGAACTTGCTTGAAAATTATATAAAATCCAATTAATTATTGTTGATTTATTGTTGTTTGGATTCAAATTTTTTTTCCTTAATATGGTTTTGCTACCAGATACTAGGTGTCTTGATCGATCGGTTGTGCTTTAACAAAATGTGCTTCTAAATTATTTTTTTATTATTATTGTTAATAAAATGTTATTTGTAATGTACACAATATTTTTGTAAATTAATGTAATTATCTGAATTCGTAATTTAATTTTTCATTAAAATCATATGTATTAAATCCTACACTGAAATTGCTGTTTTTACTTTTTTTTGTGTCTTTTAAATAACTGCAGTTTTATTGCATATATGCAGTATATTTGAGAAAAAAAAATCACTAAAATAAATTTTTTCAAATGTTCAAATTTTCTCCTTTTATTTTAATTTAGATTAATTTTTATTTTAAAATTTGTTTTTTTTTTTAAATTAAAATTAAGTTTTTAATTTAAAATTTGTCTTGTTTCGGGGTCATCAATTGTAGAATTAAAAACACGTGTAGTTTATAAATTATTATTAAAGTTTTAATTGTCTGTTTTAATTACATTTAAAAATTAAATTACAAATTTATCACAATTTTATTTAAATTGATACAATTTAATTTTGATTTAATTTTTTCCTTTTTTTTAAATTGTTTTTTTATTACGTAATTTTCTTTTGACTAAATCTAAAATAAACCAATTTGTGCTGCAATGTGTTTCTGAATAAATATTATTTTTTTAAATATTTTAATCTTTTTCATTTTCTCCTAATTCTTAAGCATCGCATGTTATTGAAAAAGGAGCGTTGATCAAATAAAGATCTCAAATTAAGAGAGTTTCTCAACTGTACTTGTCATTAATCAATAGTGATTACGTGCGGTAATAAATAACATGCGGTAAAAAATAATAATGAATAATTAATAATAATATTATTATTATTGTTATTATTTTTATTATTATTCTTATTATTATTATTATTATTATTTGTAATATTTTTATTATTACTATTATTATTATTTTTATTAATATTTTTATTATAATTATTATTATTATTTTTATTATCTATTATTATTATTATTATTATTGTTATGATTATTATTATTCTAATTTTTATTATTATTATTTTTTATATTTTTAGTATATTATTGTTTTTATTATTTTTATTATTATTATTATTGTTATTAATATTATTAATACTTTTAATACTATTATTATTATTATTTTTATTACTATTTTTGTTATTATTAAATGTTATTATTTTTATTATTATTTTCATTATTATTATTATTGTTATTATTCTTATTGTTTATTATTTCTATTATTATTATTTTCATTATTATTTCTATTATTATTATTTTACTATTATTATTTTTGTTATTATTATTTTTATTTTTATTATTATTTTTATTATTGTCATTATTTTTATTATTATTATTATTATTTTCATTATTATTTTTATTATTTTTGTTATTATTTTTATTATTATTATTTTTTTATATTTACTTTTTTATTATTATTTCTGTTATTGTTTTTATTTTTATTATTACTATTATTATTATTAATGTTATTACTATTATTTTTAATATTTTTATTTTTATCATTATTATTTTTATTATTACTATTGTTATTATTATCATTATTTTTATTATTATTATTATTATTTCTATTATTATTATTATTTTCATTATTATTTTTATTATTATTTGTTTATTATTATTATTTTTATTATTATTTTAATTATTATTTTTGTTATTATTATTATTTTTATTATTACTATTATTATACAGTATATAACATTTAATAATAAAAGTCAAGAATAGTATTGCAAGATCAATAAAACTTAATTGTAAAGTATGAATTCTAACACGACCCCTCAAAACTATACTTGAAAAATAAAAAAAAATATAACGTTTAAGATGAATCTGTTTCGTTTAGAATAAACCTAAAAAACTTGTTAACATCTGGTTTTTTGATTTTGTCAAATTATTGGTGAATATATCAACTATTATTTCTTCTATTAAATAATTCAGTTTGATAATTCCCCGTTCATATATATCTCTTATGTAATGTACCCGAATATCAATATGTTTACTTCTAGCATGGTAAACTGGATTCCGCACGAGTTGTTGGGCACTTAAGTTATCCCCATATAATGTTGTTGACTCCTTTTCATATTCGTTAAAACCAAGTTCTACAATTAACTTACGTAGATAATCTGGTTCTTTGCAGCTGAAAGAGCCATATATTCGACTTCTGTGCTGCTGAGAACTACTGAAGATTGCCCTTTTAATTCCCAGACAATTGCTCCACCGGCTAATATAAATGTATACCCTGTATATGATTTCCTGTCATAACTTCCGGCTCAATCTGCGTCCGCATAACCAATTCAATCTTGGCCGATTTTCCTAAAAGAAAGTTTAAAATTTTGAGTTGTATTTAGATATCTTAATAAGAGTTTTGCTGATAGTAAATGATTAGTGTGTGGATTAACAGAAAATTGTGCTAGCTTGTTAACTGAGTGAGCTATATCCGATCTTGTTGTTACACTTAAATAAGTTAATAATCCAATTAGAGATTGATAATATTTTCCATCCACTCTTTTACAAGATTCCGAGCAGTTTTCACATTTAGTTAGTTTGAAAACTGGGTCTAGGGGTATACTGCATTTTCTAGTAATTGACATTTCATATTTTTGTAGTAAGTTTTTAATAAATTGTTTTTGGCAAACTGTTATTACATTTCTTTGAACATTTATTTCCATACTGAGGAAAAAATCAATAGGCCCTTTTTCTATTACATCAAATGCTGAACCGATTTTATGTTTTATGTCAAGCAGTATACGTTCACTTGAACATGCCAATATGATATCATCAACAAATACACATGTGATTATAATATCTTCATTTAATTCTATAATATACGCGCGTGTATATGATGTACAATAGGAGAAACTAATATCTTTAAGGACTTCATCTAATTTTTTATTCCACTCTTTTCCCGATTGTTTCATTCCGTATAAGCGTTTTTTTAACTTACACACTTTATATGGATATTTTAAGTCAACAAGTTTTCGGGATGATACATTTAAATTTTATCTTTAAGTTCACCATTGAGGTAAGCGGAAGTTACATCCATTTGATGTAATAGTAAGTCGTATTCTACAACTATAGCTAAGATCAACCTAATTGATGAGTACCGAGCTACCGGTGAAAAAGTTTCTGAGTAATTTATACCACAGACTTGACTGCACCCTTTAGCCACCAGTCTTGATTTGTAAAGCTCTGCATTGCCATCTTTATCTCTTTTAATATTGAAAACCCACGTTGACTTGATCACAAATTTTTCGTTAGGCATATTTACCAAATCCCAGGTGTTGTTTTTAATTAAAGCGTTGTATTCTTCTTTCTTCTTGATTGTAGCCATTTATATGAGTCAGCACCGGTTAATGCATCTTTTACAGATAGTAGATTGCTCTATGTATTTAATCTGCTTTCCATGATATTTATCGTGCTGGAGTATTTTCGTGGCCTTCCTCTAAGACCGGTTCTTAAAATTTTTGGCCTACCTCGTTTAATCCCAGGAAAATTTTCTTCTTCTCGCTCATTTAATATTATATTTTCCCGAATACTACACTCGCTGGATTTATTCATATGTTCATCTTTTGAGTCAATATTTTGTATATTTTGAATATCATCAAGGGCATCGTCAAACACACTTTTGCTAGATGAGTTGACATCTGGTTCTTCCTTAATATTTTCATTATCTTGGCTATTCACGGCAATATCTACAAATACAAAATCGTCGTTATATGCTAAACTATCTTTATTACCTGGGTGTTCCAAAAATTTAACATCCCGACTTCTGTCTATTTTTCGCGATTTGGGATCATATAATCGAAATGAGCCACCTGAATAACGAATTATTTTACATTCAATGCCTTTTGGCTGAAACTATGTTCTGTTATCTCGTTTGTCTAGCATAATAGCTTTACAGCCGAAAATTTTTAGGTGTAACACATTTAGTTTTTTAGAACTTCAAGCTTCGTAAGCTGTAACATTATGTAATATTTTTGTTGGTGAACGATTTTTAAATACACGGATGTGTTAACAGCCTCTGCCCAAAGTGACGGTGGTAAATTTGAATTAATTAGTATACTTCTTGCCATATCCACGAGGGTCATATTCGCCCTCTGAGCTACACTATTTTGTTGTGGTGTTCGTGGAGCAGTTAATTAATGTTCAATCTCATGTTCAGTTAAAAAATTTTTGAATTTTTGGTTGATATATTCACCACCATTATCCGTTCTCAATGCTTTAATTTTCTTTGATGTGCGATTTTCTACTAAAGCTTTAAAATTTTTAAAAGAATCAAATGCTTCACTCTTTTCCTTTATGAAATTAACAAAATATTTTCGGGAAAAATCATCAACGATCAAAAAATAATATTTCGCACCACCAAGTGAGGTAGTTTTCATTGGACCACATAAAACGCTGTGAACCAGTTCTAAAATTTCTTTAGTTCTATTTGATGAGCTTTTACAAGGCAGTATTGCAATCTTCGCTTTTAAACAAATTTCACATTCAATTGTACTAGGCAAATCTTTTAAATTCATTCCTTCAACTATTTCGTGTGTTTGTAATTGACTTAAGCTTTTTGTATTTATATGTCCAAACCTTTCATACCATAACCAACATATCTATTCATTTTCATTTATAAGTAACTTTTGATTTTCATTTAAAATGCTAAAACAACTTTCACTTTTCGACATTTGATAAATGTATAAATTTTTTACCTTTTTAGCTACCATAACATTTTCACCTGAATTTCTGCTTATATTGGCATTTGATTTATTGAATCCATTTGTTAATCCATTTTCACCAGCTTTGCTTACTGAAATAAAATTTACCGTCAATTTTTTAACATATAAAACTTTACGTAATATCACTTCTCCAATTTCCATATTTAATTTAATATCTCCAATACCAGACGCTTCTACAAAATTTTTATTAGCCAATTCTATTTTTTCATAAAAATTTTCAAACTTTGTAAACAGACTTCTGTGACAACACATGTACCACTCTCATAAATCCACATATATTTGTCAAGTGACGTCGCTGCAAAATTTGTGTTAATCGCTGCAAATGCGGTACTTAATTTTGTAGTTTTGTTGCGTTCCCTACATGCAGATGCATAATGCCCACGTTTTTTGCAAGCGTAGCATTTTACACGACTCAGCTTTGATTGCATTGATTTGCTTGCATTGATTGCATTGCTTTGATTTATTGTTGTTTGGATTCAAATTTTTTTTCCTTAATATGGTTTTGCTACCAGATACTAGGTGTCTTGATCGATCGGTTGTGCTTTAACAAAATGTGCTTCTAAATTATTTTTTTATTATTATTGTTAATAAAATGTTATTTGTAATGTACACAATATTTTTGTAAATTAATGTAATTATCTGAATTCGTAATTTAATTTTTCATTAAAATCATATGTATTAAATCCTACACTGAAATTGCTGTTTTTACTTTTTTTTGTGTCTTTTAAATAACTGCAGTTTTATTGCATATATGCAGTATATTTGAGAAAAAAAAATCACTAAAATAAATTTTTTCAAATGTTCAAATTTTCTCCTTTTATTTTAATTTAGATTAATTTTTATTTTAAAATTTGTTTTTTTTTTTAAATTAAAATTAAGTTTTTAATTTAAAATTTGTCTTGTTTCGGGGTCATCAATTGTAGAATTAAAAACACGTGTAGTTTATAAATTATTATTAAAGTTTTAATTGTCTGTTTTAATTACATTTAAAAATTAAATTACAAATTTATCACAATTTTATTTAAATTGATACAATTTAATTTTGATTTAATTTTTTCCTTTTTTTTAAATTGTTTTTTTATTACGTAATTTTCTTTTGACTAAATCTAAAATAAACCAATTTGTGCTGCAATGTGTTTCTGAATAAATATTATTTTTTTAAATATTTTAATCTTTTTCATTTTCTCCTAATTCTTAAGCATCGCATGTTATTGAAAAAGGAGCGTTGATCAAATAAAGATCTCAAATTAAGAGAGTTTCTCAACTGTACTTGTCATTAATCAATAGTGATTACGTGCGGTAATAAATAACATGCGGTAAAAAATAATAATGAATAATTAATAATAATATTATTATTATTGTTATTATTTTTATTATTATTCTTATTATTATTATTATTATTATTTGTAATATTTTTATTATTACTATTATTATTATTTTTATTAATATTTTTATTATAATTATTATTATTATTTTTATTATCTATTATTATTATTATTATTATTGTTATGATTATTATTATTCTAATTTTTATTATTATTATTTTTTATATTTTTAGTATATTATTGTTTTTATTATTTTTATTATTATTATTATTGTTATTAATATTATTAATACTTTTAATACTATTATTATTATTATTTTTATTACTATTTTTGTTATTATTAAATGTTATTATTTTTATTATTATTTTCATTATTATTATTATTGTTATTATTCTTATTGTTTATTATTTCTATTATTATTATTTTCATTATTATTTCTATTATTATTATTTTACTATTATTATTTTTGTTATTATTATTTTTATTTTTATTATTATTTTTATTATTGTCATTATTTTTATTATTATTATTATTATTTTCATTATTATTTTTATTATTTTTGTTATTATTTTTATTATTATTATTTTTTTATATTTACTTTTTTATTATTATTTCTGTTATTGTTTTTATTTTTATTATTACTATTATTATTATTAATGTTATTACTATTATTTTTAATATTTTTATTTTTATCATTATTATTTTTATTATTACTATTGTTATTATTATCATTATTTTTATTATTATTATTATTATTTCTATTATTATTATTATTTTCATTATTATTTTTATTATTATTTGTTTATTATTATTATTTTTATTATTATTTTAATTATTATTTTTGTTATTATTATTATTTTTATTATTACTATTATTATACAGTATATAACATTTAATAATAAAAGTCAAGAATAGTATTGCAAGATCAATAAAACTTAATTGTAAAGTATGAATTCTAACACGACCCCTCAAAACTATACTTGAAAAATAAAAAAAAATATAACGTTTAAGATGAATCTGTTTCGTTTAGAATAAACCTAAAAAACTTGTTAACATCTGGTTTTTTGATTTTGTCAAATTATTGGTGAATATATCAACTATTATTTCTTCTATTAAATAATTCAGTTTGATAATTCCCCGTTCATATATATCTCTTATGTAATGTACCCGAATATCAATATGTTTACTTCTAGCATGGTAAACTGGATTCCGCACGAGTTGTTGGGCACTTAAGTTATCCCCATATAATGTTGTTGACTCCTTTTCATATTCGTTAAAACCAAGTTCTACAATTAACTTACGTAGATAATCTGGTTCTTTGCAGCTGAAAGAGCCATATATTCGACTTCTGTGCTGCTGAGAACTACTGAAGATTGCCCTTTTAATTCCCAGACAATTGCTCCACCGGCTAATATAAATGTATACCCTGTATATGATTTCCTGTCATAACTTCCGGCTCAATCTGCGTCCGCATAACCAATTCAATCTTGGCCGATTTTCCTAAAAGAAAGTTTAAAATTTTGAGTTGTATTTAGATATCTTAATAAGAGTTTTGCTGATAGTAAATGATTAGTGTGTGGATTAACAGAAAATTGTGCTAGCTTGTTAACTGAGTGAGCTATATCCGATCTTGTTGTTACACTTAAATAAGTTAATAATCCAATTAGAGATTGATAATATTTTCCATCCACTCTTTTACAAGATTCCGAGCAGTTTTCACATTTAGTTAGTTTGAAAACTGGGTCTAGGGGTATACTGCATTTTCTAGTAATTGACATTTCATATTTTTGTAGTAAGTTTTTAATAAATTGTTTTTGGCAAACTGTTATTACATTTCTTTGAACATTTATTTCCATACTGAGGAAAAAATCAATAGGCCCTTTTTCTATTACATCAAATGCTGAACCGATTTTATGTTTTATGTCAAGCAGTATACGTTCACTTGAACATGCCAATATGATATCATCAACAAATACACATGTGATTATAATATCTTCATTTAATTCTATAATATACGCGCGTGTATATGATGTACAATAGGAGAAACTAATATCTTTAAGGACTTCATCTAATTTTTTATTCCACTCTTTTCCCGATTGTTTCATTCCGTATAAGCGTTTTTTTAACTTACACACTTTATATGGATATTTTAAGTCAACAAGTTTTCGGGATGATACATTTAAATTTTATCTTTAAGTTCACCATTGAGGTAAGCGGAAGTTACATCCATTTGATGTAATAGTAAGTCGTATTCTACAACTATAGCTAAGATCAACCTAATTGATGAGTACCGAGCTACCGGTGAAAAAGTTTCTGAGTAATTTATACCACAGACTTGACTGCACCCTTTAGCCACCAGTCTTGATTTGTAAAGCTCTGCATTGCCATCTTTATCTCTTTTAATATTGAAAACCCACGTTGACTTGATCACAAATTTTTCGTTAGGCATATTTACCAAATCCCAGGTGTTGTTTTTAATTAAAGCGTTGTATTCTTCTTTCTTCTTGATTGTAGCCATTTATATGAGTCAGCACCGGTTAATGCATCTTTTACAGATAGTAGATTGCTCTATGTATTTAATCTGCTTTCCATGATATTTATCGTGCTGGAGTATTTTCGTGGCCTTCCTCTAAGACCGGTTCTTAAAATTTTTGGCCTACCTCGTTTAATCCCAGGAAAATTTTCTTCTTCTCGCTCATTTAATATTATATTTTCCCGAATACTACACTCGCTGGATTTATTCATATGTTCATCTTTTGAGTCAATATTTTGTATATTTTGAATATCATCAAGGGCATCGTCAAACACACTTTTGCTAGATGAGTTGACATCTGGTTCTTCCTTAATATTTTCATTATCTTGGCTATTCACGGCAATATCTACAAATACAAAATCGTCGTTATATGCTAAACTATCTTTATTACCTGGGTGTTCCAAAAATTTAACATCCCGACTTCTGTCTATTTTTCGCGATTTGGGATCATATAATCGAAATGAGCCACCTGAATAACGAATTATTTTACATTCAATGCCTTTTGGCTGAAACTATGTTCTGTTATCTCGTTTGTCTAGCATAATAGCTTTACAGCCGAAAATTTTTAGGTGTAACACATTTAGTTTTTTAGAACTTCAAGCTTCGTAAGCTGTAACATTATGTAATATTTTTGTTGGTGAACGATTTTTAAATACACGGATGTGTTAACAGCCTCTGCCCAAAGTGACGGTGGTAAATTTGAATTAATTAGTATACTTCTTGCCATATCCACGAGGGTCATATTCGCCCTCTGAGCTACACTATTTTGTTGTGGTGTTCGTGGAGCAGTTAATTAATGTTCAATCTCATGTTCAGTTAAAAAATTTTTGAATTTTTGGTTGATATATTCACCACCATTATCCGTTCTCAATGCTTTAATTTTCTTTGATGTGCGATTTTCTACTAAAGCTTTAAAATTTTTAAAAGAATCAAATGCTTCACTCTTTTCCTTTATGAAATTAACAAAATATTTTCGGGAAAAATCATCAACGATCAAAAAATAATATTTCGCACCACCAAGTGAGGTAGTTTTCATTGGACCACATAAAACGCTGTGAACCAGTTCTAAAATTTCTTTAGTTCTATTTGATGAGCTTTTACAAGGCAGTATTGCAATCTTCGCTTTTAAACAAATTTCACATTCAATTGTACTAGGCAAATCTTTTAAATTCATTCCTTCAACTATTTCGTGTGTTTGTAATTGACTTAAGCTTTTTGTATTTATATGTCCAAACCTTTCATACCATAACCAACATATCTATTCATTTTCATTTATAAGTAACTTTTGATTTTCATTTAAAATGCTAAAACAACTTTCACTTTTCGACATTTGATAAATGTATAAATTTTTTACCTTTTTAGCTACCATAACATTTTCACCTGAATTTCTGCTTATATTGGCATTTGATTTATTGAATCCATTTGTTAATCCATTTTCACCAGCTTTGCTTACTGAAATAAAATTTACCGTCAATTTTTTAACATATAAAACTTTACGTAATATCACTTCTCCAATTTCCATATTTAATTTAATATCTCCAATACCAGACGCTTCTACAAAATTTTTATTAGCCAATTCTATTTTTTCATAAAAATTTTCAAACTTTGTAAACAGACTTCTGTGACAACACATGTACCACTCTCATAAATCCACATATATTTGTCAAGTGACGTCGCTGCAAAATTTGTGTTAATCGCTGCAAATGCGGTACTTAATTTTGTAGTTTTGTTGCGTTCCCTACATGCAGATGCATAATGCCCACGTTTTTTGCAAGCGTAGCATTTTACACGACTCAGCTTTGATTGCAGTTCAGCTAGCTGATTATAATTGTTACCATTATTATTGTAATGTTGATTAGTCGACTGAGTATTATTACTGTAACTTTTGCTCTGTTTAATTTTATTTTAAAAAAAAAAACTGTTTCATCACATTCGCCACTTTCACATGCTTTTCTTCGACCTTCGTCTAATAATTCTGCCTTTAGAAAATTAATTTTCGGTAGAGTATCTCTCAACTCCATTGCAACAACGAAATTTTCATATATTGCTGGTAAACTCGAAAGTAATATAATCGTCCTAAGCTCCTCCTGAATTTTTAGGTCGCTTTCACAAAGCTTATCTACAATTTCCGAAAATTTATTTATATGTCCAACAATATCACCATTTACTGCCATTTTTAAATTTAATAATTGCTTAAAAACTGACATCTTACACGCTGGATCCCTGTCTCCATAAATTTTTTGCAATTTGTTCCAAGCTTCCTTAGACTATTTGCAGTTCTTAACATTTATAAGCTTGAATGGTTTTATACATAGTATAATTCTTGCTAGTGCCTTTTCATCTTTTGATTTCCAACTTGCTACCTCTTTTTCCTCTAACTGGGTTAAATTTCCGTTTACATATTCCTATAATTTGTTGTGAATTAATACAGATTTCATTTGTATTCTCCATCCATCATAATTCTCTTCAGATAATTTTTCTATTTGGTAAAGGGACGAACTCATTCCAAAAAAAATTTTTTTTTCTTTTTTCTTTACTAAATTATTGTCTTAATTTAAACAACATGGGCTGGGCCCATAACCTTTGTTACAATTATAAATAAAAAGATATGAAATCTTTCAAGAGTTAATTATGCACTAACTATACAAATTATTAATTTATTATATTTATACATTCCAAAAGAATTATACAATGTAATTAAGTATTATACAATCTAATTAAATATTATACAATGTAATTAAGTATTATACAGTATATAACATTAATTAATAAAAGTCAAGTATTGTATTGCAAGAGCAATAAAACTTAATTGTAAAGTATGAATTCTAACAATTTTCATTATTTTATTATTGTCATTATTTTTATTATTATTTTTTTATTATTATTTTTATTAATATTATTATTGTTTTTGTTATTACTATTATTATTATTAATGTTACTATTATTTGTTTTATTATTATTATTTTATAATTTTTATTTTTTTTTATTAGTATTTTTTATTATTATAATTTTTTTTATTATTATTATTTTTATTATTACTATTTTTGTTATAATAATGATTTTTTTCTTTACTATTATTTTTGTTGTTATATTTGTTATTATTTTTGATATTATTTTCATTATTATTATCTTTATTATTGTTAATATTATTTTCATTATTATTTTTATTATTATAATTTTTTTTTATATTATTATTATTTATTTAATTTTTATTATTTTTGTTATATTAATTATTATTTTTGTTATTACTTCTATTATAATTATTTTTGTTTTATTTATTTGTTATTATTATTTTTATTACTGTTATTATTTTTTTATTATTTTTATTATTAATATTATTATTTTTATTATTATTATAATTTTTTTTTATTATTATGATTTTTATTATCATTATCATTTTTATTATTATTTTTATTCTTATCATTATTTTTATTATTATTATTTATGTTATAAAAATAAATAATTTTAATATTATTATTATTATTATTTTTGTTATTATTTTTATTATTATTATTTTCTTGTTATTGTTTTTATTATAATAATTATTTTTTGTATTATTACTATTATTATTGATGTTATTTATATTATTTTTATTATTATTGTTATTTTTGTTATTATGATTATGTTTCTTATTACTGTTATTATGATTATTTTTTTATTAGTATTAATATTATTATTATTCTTTTATTTATTAATAATTTTTTTTCTTATTGTAATTATTATTGTATTATTATTATTTCTATTATTATTATTGTTATTATTTTTTTCTTATTATTTTTATTATTTTTACTATTATTATTATTTTTATTATAATTAATATTTTTTTTAATATTGTTATTTTTATTATTATTATTATTATTTTTAGTAATATTATTATTTTTATTATTATTTTTATTACTGTTATAATAATTCTTTTTATTATTACTATTATTATTATTTTTATTATTAGTTTTTTTTATTATTATTATTATTATATTATTATTTCTATTATTATTATTATTGTTATTATTTTCTTATTCTTATTATTTTAATTATTATCTTTATTATTATTTTTATTATTTTTTTTAATATTATCATTTTTTTATCATTATTATGTTTATTACTACTATTATTATTATTAATTTTATCATTATTTTTATTATTATTTTTATTATTATTATTATTATTATTATTAGTTATTATTAATTTTATTACTATTATTGTTATTATTATATGATTATTACTGTTATTATATTTATTATTATAATTTTTTTTTGTTATTATAAATTTTATTACAATTTTTAAAATTTTTATTATTATTATTACTATTTTTATTATTACTATTATTTTTATTATTGTTATTAAATTTTTTTATTTTTATTATTATTATATTATTTTTATTTTTATTATTATTATTGTTATTATTATTTTAATTATAATAATTATTATTTTTATTATTATTTTGTTTTTATTATTACTATTATTATTAATGTTATTATTATTATTTTTTTGTTATTATTTTTATTATAATAATTATTGTTTTTATTATTATTATTATTATTGTTTTTATTATTAATGTTATTAGTATTATTTTTATTATTATTGTTATTTTTGTTATTATGATTATTTTTTTTATTACTGGTATTATGATTATTTTTTTTATTAGTATTATTGTTATTATTCTTGTATTTATTATTAATTTGTTTTTTTATTGTAATTATTATTGTATTATTATTATTTCAATTATTATTATTAGTGTTATTATTTTTTTTCTTATTATTTTTATTATAATTTTTTTCTTTAATATTGTTATTTTTATTATTATTTTCATTAATATTATTCTTTTTATTATAATTATTATTTTTATTACCGTTATTATGATTGTTTTTATTATAACTATTATAACTATTATTATTATTATTAATTTTTTTATTATTATTATTATTTCTATTATTATTATTGTTATTTTTTTATTCTTATTATTTTTATTATTATTATTATTATAATGTTTTTTTGGTTATTATTATTTTTATTATCATTTTTATTATTATTATTTTTTTATTCTTATTATATTTATTATTATTTTTATTATTGTTTTTAGTATTATTATTATTTTTATTAATATTATTATTTTTATTATTATATTTATTACTCTTATTTTTATTATTTTTGTTATTATTATTATTAATTTTAATTTTAATATTATTATTATTATTAATATTTTTATTTTTATTTTTCTTGCAATTTTTATTATTATTATTATTAAAATTATTATTATTATTATTGTTATCACTATTATTATGATAATAATAATTTTGATAATAATAATAAAAATATTATTAATAATAATGAAAATAATAGTAACACAAAAAAATAAAAAAATAATAATAATAATACAAATAATAATAATATAATAAAAATAAAAAAAATAATAACAATAATAGAAATAATAATAAAAATAATAGTAATAAAAATTATAAAAATTATAATAAAAATAATAGTAACCAAAAACAAATTTATAATAATAAAAATAATAATAATAATAGTAATAATAATATAATAATAATAATAATTATAGTAATAAAAATTGTAATAATTAAAATAATAATAACACTATAAATAATAATAATAATATAAATAAAAATAATAATAATAACAAAAATAATCATAATAATAGTATTAAAAATAATAATAAAAAAATAATGATAAAATTAATAATAAAAATAAAAAAATAATAATATTAATGGTAATAATAAAAATAATAACAATAAAATGACAATATTAAAAAAAATAATAATAATCATAAAAATAATAAGAATAAAAAAATATTAACAATAATAATAAAATAGAAATAAAAATAATATAATAATAATAGTGAAAATATTAATAATAAAAATAATAATAGTAATAATAAAAAGAATTATAATAACGGTAATAAAAATAATAATAAAAATAATAATATTAATAAAAATAATAATAAAAATAATAATTATAATACAAATAATAATATTAATGAAAATAATAATAATAATAATAAAAATGACAATATTAAAAAAAAATAATAATAATAAAAATAATAAGAAAAAAAGAATAATAATAATAATAATAATAATAGAAATAATAATAATACAATAATAATTACAATAAAAAAAAATTAATAATAAATGCAAGAATAATAATAATAATACTAATAGAAAAAATAACCATAATACCAGTAATAAAAAAAATAGTCATAATAACAAAAATAATAATAATAAAAATAATGATGATAATAAATACAATAATAAATAAAAATAATAATAATAAAAATAATAATAACAACATTATTTTATTTTTATTTATTTATTCAATTCTCAAAGAGCCCAATCGCTCGAACAGAGTATACATAGTTATATAAAAATAATAAAATTAAAAATAATTCAGTGGAAAAATAATCAATGGAAAAACTATAAACAACGATTAACAATGTATTAAAGACAAAGAAAATATACAATTAAAATAATAATAAAAATATAATAAACTCATACAACTCATTAACTATAAAATTCATTAATAAAGAGACAAAAAGATAAAAGTATTAACAAAAGAAACAAAAAAAAAAAAGAATAAAAAATTAAAAATATTCTAATTATGTATTTAATTAATTCCTAAATTTGATTTAAATAAAATTCATTCAACTTTCTTTTAAAATTATCTAGGTATCAATATTTCTAATTTCAATTGGTAATTCATTATAGTTTTTATTGTATTGTTTTTATTAAATGGTAAACTGAATCATGTCCATTAAATCTAATATCTGATGACACTATTCTAATGTATTGTATTGTAGCGGTGATACTCTCTGTTATAAGTAGGTGCAGTATTTGTATTAATATTATAATTTAGCATGAGATGAATCTGGATTACTAATTTATATTTCAGAAGTAGGTCTACAGGCAAAATATTATGTTACTTGTGAATTGTTTTTGTTGATCACGATCACGATCTTGTGTGATACCCATACAAATTTTTGATAGCTTTATTTTGTATCTTCTGCAGTAGGCTCAGATCTTTCATGTATGTATTTCTCCAAATGTGTACAGCATACGTAGTAGTACTATGAAACATACTATAGAATAGAGCTCTTTTCATATTTTAAGGTACTCTTTTACTAATATGTTTGAAAATATAAGCTATCCTTCTTGCTTTTTTTAGTTCTTCACTAATTTGTAAATTCCAATTCAGTTCCGCATCAATTGTCACCCCCAGATATTTATAAGAGGCCACCCTCTCTAGCTTGCATTCATTGAACCTAATATTCACATCTAAATTTGTTTTATTTCTAAGTATAATATATTTTGTTTTTTTTTGTATTGACAGTCAACTTATCCTTATTCATCCATTCACTAATAACTGATAAGTCTTGGTTTACAGCATCCTCCAAAAATTCATATGAGCTACCACAGTAAGCTATTGACAGATCATCTGCATACATAAATGGTTTTCCTTTTAAATTTATGTTTAGCAATTTATGTTTTCACACTCAGTGTATTGCAATCTATTTGTAAGATAATTTTCAGACCACTTGTATTCTTTACCTTGTATTCTACACTCAAAAAAAAATCTTAATAATGTAGTTCTGTCCACTGAATCAAAAGCTTTCTGCAAGTTAAAGAATATCGTTATCACTTTCTTTTTATCATCAATACTCGCTTGCATTTCAGAAATTACATCAAATAAAGCTCCTTGAGTACTACCTTTTTAATTTCAAAATGAGAATAATAAACTTCAAAGTGGAATAGTAAACTTCAATATGAGAATAGTAAACTTCAAAGTGGAATAGTAAACTTCAATATGAGAATAGTAAACTTCAAAGTGGAATAGTAAATTTCAATATGAGAATAGTAAATTTAAATATGAGAATTTTTAATTTCTTGATGACTAAATTTTCATTTGAGGCAATTTTAATTTTTTAATTTTTAATTTTAGTTTATTTCTTTTCCTAAAATATATAATAATTAATAAATAGTTATATATCTCTTTTCACGTGACTTTTCACCACCGACCATATATTTTCAATTGGATTAAACATCGGACTATATGGTGCAAGCCTAAGTATTTTGTTGTCCTTAAATTCATATTCTTGTAATATTTCTTGAATTTTGCTGTGACATGGTGCATTGTCGATTACCATTACAATAGGTACACTATGTTTAATCAGTGATTTACGAAGGCAGGTCTTCATCCATGCTTTTGCATTATCTTTTTTGAATGAACGTCTTCTTATTTCATAGTGTATAAATCCAATTGTGCTTATGCATCCTATAACGTGAACATTAGCACCTTTAGACCCGGCTGAAATAGTAGTGCATCTTGTTCCCTTCGTTGATCTTCCCTGTGCTCTTGAAATGTGGATGTTGAAATTTGTCTCAGATTGGCTTATTTTGCGACTGATATTCTAAAAGTTTTTCAACAAACTCCTTTCTCTTTTCTTTGTTTTCAGCACAGTTTGCTCTTTCAGGTTCGTGTCTTACATTTTTCAGCGAGTAGCAGAGAGAATCAAGCTTTTTGGAAATTGTTGTTTTTGAAATGGAAATCGTAAATTTATTTTGAAAGCCAGCAGTAAGTTCCGCTAGTGTAATACGGAAGTTATTTTCTATCATTTCAACAAAATAATCTAAATGGATTTGTGTAATTTTTTGAAATCGCTTTCCTTCTCGTTTGTCTTGGGTTTCTTCCTCTGATACCCAACAATATGCCGTTGACTGTGGAATATTAATCTCACGTGCAAGTTGCCTCCAGTCTCCATTAGCATTCCAAACGGCAAGTAATTTTAACTTTTTTTGTTCTGTTTCTGATTTTTTATTCACGTTTCAATTTTAAATTTTATTATAAAACACGTTTATTCAATTATAATTCTTCTTAATTCTTATTAATATTTTTAAAAATTTCTTGAAAACCATTACAAGGCTTACTATATATATTCTTTTTTTGAATTTGCCTATTCTCATATTGAAGTTTACTATTCTCATATTGAAATTTACTATTCTCATAATGAAGTTTACTATTCCATTTTGAAATTTACTATTCCATTTTGAAATTTACTATTCCACTATGAAGTTTCCTATTCTCATATTGAAGTTAACAATTCTCATTTTGAAATTAAAAAGGTATAGATTTTCTTTTAAACCCATATTGTTTACTATTCGTTAATTCAGCCTTTTCTAAATATGCAACAAGTAGTTCGTTAACATACGTTTCAATGATTTTACTAAATATTGATGAGATAGCTATTAGTCTGAAATTATTGATGTCATTAGTATCTCCTGAACGCTTGTAAATGGGAATTACTCTGTTTATTTTCATTATGTTGGGTACTTCAGCTTGATGTAAAGAAAAATTGATTAGATTTTTAATATGTTCAGCTATTTCCTTCTTGCAGAACTTGATTAAATTAGGCGGAATTTCTTTTGCTCCTGACGAAGCCGTGTTCAAGAGTTTATTTATTAATTTTAAGGTACCGCTTTTATCAATTGATTTAAATTTGCTTGTTTCTTCTAGATTTTGGAATATATATAGTATCAAAATTCTTGGCCATATGTTCTCCCACTGTACAATAATATGAGTTGAAACTATTTATTTTTTTCAGTTTATCTTCTTTATTAATAGAAAGGTAAAAAAAAAAATTAATTTTACTGTGTGTTGGACCCATTAATAAAATGCTTTATGTATTGCCAATTTTTTTTGGATTCCCATCTGCTTTTCTAAACTGCACGGTATCATATTTCTCTCTTTTTATTCTTTTAATTGTTGTTAGTTTATTTAGCCAATACTTATATTTTGATTTAATATAATCACAATTCTTAATTTGAACTAATTTTATATACCAATAATTTTTTATTTCAATTAATTCAATACATTCTTTGTCTATCCCCAGAGCTGAATATTTACTACTTTTTTTATTTAAATTAACTAAGACAGTAGCTTTGTTTATTTAATTTTTTAATCTAGATGTCAGTTCATTCGCTAAATTACATATTGTAACTTCATTGACAGCAGCGCCATTTAATCCGTTTTTGACAGAATTGTAATTTATTTTTTTGATCATCTGTTTTTCATTATTTTGTTTATTTACATTTATTACATTGTTCAATTCAACTAACATTCCTAGGTGATCTGAAATATCATGATGAAAAAGCGATATTTCCAGCTCTAGTTTTGGATTATTTTTTAAAACATGATCCAAACAAGTATTGGAATCAGGTCTCGTTACTGGTTTATTACAAAAATAAAAAGCATTTGTTTCAACTATAGTTTTGTAAGTGTTTATATTTTTATCTAAGTGGTTGATAATATTAAAATTAGTGTCACCTATTATAATAGAATTTTTATTTTTTAGATCTTCCAAACGGGGTTCAAATTTTTCAAGAAATTTATTCACTTGTGTTACGGAATTATCTGGGGGCCTATATACAGCCGAAATAGTAAATACTGTCTGGTTTATATTTCTTTTTATACCAGCAATACTATTGTATTGATTGCAATATACATCAAGTACTGAATATTTCAAACATTGTTAATAAATATTCCAGCACCTCCTCCAGCTCCATTTTGTCGACATGAAAATACTTTGGAGTAGTTTTTAATGTTAATTATGTCAAGGTCTATGTCTGCAACCCAAGTTTCTGTTATAACAATAAAGTGAATAGTGTATGCAATAGAATCAAGTAGAAAAGTTATTTTGTTTATTTTATTTTTTAAACTTCTTGCATTTAAATATAGGATTTTCAGTGAAGTTTTTTCTTTTATAATTACTTCATTAATACTAAGCAAGTTGGTTCTAACATTGGTGTTAAGAGGCAAATCATATGAAATTTCATTCGACATTTAAATCACTGTCCTGTAAAATTCTTATAATTTTAGAAGAAAAATTTTTTCTTATGAACAATTTGTCATTCTTGAACCATGCAAACTCAATTGTATTATTTCTTTTTAAATCCCTGGCCTCTCACTAATAAAAATAGGATTGCTATTCTCTGAAGTTTGTTTACCCTGTCCATTTTGTTCAGTGAGCAAAGTTTTTTCACTAAATATATTAATTTTCAATTTTTTCTCTTTGTAGCAATCATTAACCTCTTTTTCACTTTTTCATCAACAAATTTTACTATTACATTTCCTGACTCACCTGTTTTATTATTATTTTTCTTATCCACTTTATAAATACACACATTATCTTTAGAATGCAAAGTTATGCCAACATTTTCCCCAATTTGTTCGACGATTGAAGTTGGATCTTCTTCAGGAATATCAATTGATAAACCG
The DNA here is from genome assembly GCA_947095535.1 of Poecilobothrus nobilitatus. Taxonomy (NCBI): domain Eukaryota; kingdom Metazoa; phylum Arthropoda; class Insecta; order Diptera; family Dolichopodidae; genus Poecilobothrus; species Poecilobothrus nobilitatus. The sequence goes on from OX352772.1 coordinate 144,934,898, forward strand.
CTTATTTCGATTTGATTATCTAGCTGAGATTGTTTTATTTTTTCCAGTTCTATTCTGTTGTAAACAACATAATCCTTAAGTTGGCTATTCTCGTTGCGTAATCTTATGTTTTTTGCGATTAAGTTATCCATAAATTCCTTTAAGTCTCTAACCTCATCTTTAAGTGTTTGGATCTCCGTTTTTTTGCGATTCTTGATTATTGATGATAGTTTCAAGCTTACTATTTATTACTTGAAAATCACTTGCAACTTCTGAATCTCTATTTCTCTTTTCGATAATTGGTGTGGTTAAAAATGATGTGGATGCTGATTTCCTTTTGTCGCGCTTCAATTTACATTGTTTGTAAAACCAAATTTTTAAGATTTTTTGCGAATATTCTCGAATGACTTCAATGTCCAATGATGAACATTGACTACAAAACCATTTTTTGCAGTCTCCATCGCACTGGATACCATTATTCGTTCTAACATTGATTTTTTTGTTGCGCTGGTTACAATTATTATTTTTACCATTTGACATGTTGACAAAAATTAATAGTAATAATAAAAACAATAATTATAATAAAAATAATAATAATAATAATAGAAATAAAAATAATATAATAATAATAAAAATAAAAAAAAATAATAACAATAATGAAAATAATAGGAATAATAAAAATAGTAATAATAATAATAAAAATTATAAAAATTGTAATAAAAATAATAATAACCAAAAAAAAAATTATAATAATAAAAATAATAATAATAATAGTAATAAAAATAATAATAATAAAAATAATAATAAAAATAATGACAAAATTAATAATAAAAATAATAGTAATAATAAACATAATAATAATAAAATGATAATATTTAAAAAATAATAATAACAAGAATGATAATAAAGATATTTTTTTATTAATATTATTATTTTTATTATTATATTTATTATTTTTGTTATTATTATTATTTAATTTTAATATTATTATTAATATTTTTATTTTTATTTTTCTTGTAATTTTTATTCTTATTATTATTAAAATTATTATTATTATTATTTTTATTATTGTTCTCATAATAATAATGATAACAATAATAAAATATTATTATTTTTAACTTTTATAATATGTTTTTTGTTTTTTTTATTTACTTCAAGCATTACTTAAAACTAAACAAAAAAAGACATATTAGATAATAATAAATAAAACTAAAAAAATAAAAGCAAAATTTTTAGGCCTTGGCTTAGCCATCTGATCTAATAGAATATTGTAATTTTTTTTCTTTTCTTTTTTTTTTATTATTTATTATTATTATTTTTTTTTTTTTTATTATTAATGTTATTTTTATTAATATTATCATTTTTATTATTTGTTTAGTATTTTTATTATTACTATTATTAATGTTATTATTATTATTTTTATTATTATTATGATTTTTATTATTATTATTTTTATTATAATAACTATTGTTATTTTGATAGTTATTATTATTTTTATTATTATAATTATTGTTCTTCTTATTAAGATATTTATTATTATTTATTTATTATTATTATTTTTATTATAATTTTTATTTTTATTATTACTATTATTATTAATAATGTTATAATTATTATTTTTATTATTATTATTTTTATTATTATCACTATTGTTATTTTTATAATTATTATTATTATTATTAGCTTTATTATTATTATTTTTTTTTTATTTTTATTATTATTACTACTTTTATTTATATTATTATATTTATTATTACTATTATTTTTATTATTATTTTCATTATTATATTTGTTATTATTATCATTTTTGTTATTATTTTTATTATTATTTTTTTATTATTATTTTTATTATAATTTTTTTATTATTATTATTTTTATTATTTTAATTAATATTATTTTTTTATTATTATTTATATTATTATTATTTTTATTCTTATTACTATTATTATTATTTTTATTAATATTATTATTGTTATTATTATTATTTTTTGTTTTTTTTCTTTATTATATGAAGTATGAAAATCTTATACAAAATTCAAGTAAAATTAATTTTCATTTTTATACAATTTTAATTAATAAAAAAAACAGAATATTTCATACAATTGGTGTATAATTTTGTTACGACCGTAGAATAAGTCGGGTCTTATAGATTATTAAAAATTTTTTTTTTTTTTTGACAAATTATTCGTATAATACTATTTACATATATTATTTTTTTTATTCTAAATAAGGTATAATTCTATTACAAACCATTACACATTGATCCAATAAAAAAAAAACCACATAATAAACAAAAACTATAAAAATAAAAATATAAACCAAAAAGAAGAAAAAATAAAAACAAAGAAACAAGAGCCAAAAGAACATAAAAGAAATGAAAAGAGAAAAAATAAATGAAATAAAATAAAATAATAAGAGATAATAATCATGTGCCCAATGTCCATTATAAATTATCAGCAGTTTCTGTAAACAAAATAAATTTTTTTCTTAAGATACTAAAACTTAATTCTGATTTCAAATTACTTGGCAATTCATTAAAAAATTTTAGACAAACCTACAAACAATTTAATTTTTGTTTTTCAGTTCTGAAGAGTGTAAGGTAAAAATTTAATTTATTTCTCATGTTATACATGTGTATGTCTATGTTCCTATTAAGTATGAAATTGTGTTTAATTAGATTATTTATAATCTTGAAAGCTAGAAAGTATATTTCTCTTTTGCAGATGAAAGCAAAGCTTGGATATTGTGCGGAGTATAACTGAATGGTCGGATGTAGTATCGGTGATTTTGAATTACTTTTATGGCTTTTTTATGTAGAATGTCGAGCCTTTTTAGATGGGTTTTTGCGGCTCCACTCCAAATGGGATTTAAATAAATTATATTAGAATTAATATAAGAAGTGAAAATAATAAATAATGCCTTATTGTCTAAACATTTTTTTAATCTATTTAAAATAAAAATATACGGAGAGATTTTTTTGCAAATGAAATTGATATGATCAATCCACTTAAAAGTACTATCAATCATTAGGCCTAAATAATTAAAGTTCTTTACACTTTGTATTATGTGATTGTTGTATAAGAAAGTATTGGCATCAAGGATTTTATTTTCAAACACCAATATCTTTGTTTTTTTTAAGTTTATAGGTAACCGATTTTTTTTACCCATCCCCAACTGTCTCTAGGTCATTCAAAATTGCCAATTTCAATTCAGGCTCGCTATTTTCCGAGTATTTAATTCCAGCATCATCTGCATACAATTGTAAAGTGCCTTTGAAATTAAATCGTGCCAAATCATTAATGTATATATTAAATAAATCAGGTCCCAAAATGGACCCCTGAGGTACCCATTTACGGCTTAGTTTAGTGTCGCTGAGGGTATTCCCTAGTTTCCTTTTTGAGACCGACCAACTAAATAGCTTTTGAAAAAATTAATTGACTGCTGAGAAAACCCCATGTTTTGTAATTTAAGAAGCAGGATATCATAATCCACGCAGTCAAACGCTTTCTGGAAATCGATAAATGTACATGCGTAATATATATTTTCCCTCGTCCATGCTCCTAGATATAAAATCAGTAAGAGCAAGGCATGCCGCAGTGGTGTTCGAATTTTTCTCAAAACCGAATTGCCCTAAATATAAAATACCGTTTTGTATAAGAAAAGAAGTCAACCTGTTTTTTATAACTTTTTCAAATATTTTAGAGAAAGTGCTCAAAACGGATATTGGTCTGTAGTTGGTTGGGTCATACTTGTTATCTTTTTTGTAAATCGGTGTAATTACAGCTGTTTTCAAAGATTCCGGAAAGGTAAATGTTTCAAAAGATATATTAATAAATTTAACTAAAATTGGAATAAGTTGGTTGGAGAATTTTTTTACAAATTTGGAGGAGATTTTGTCATAACCGGTTGCTGATTTGGTTTAAGCGATGATATCACATCTTCCATCTCTTCAGGTGTTGTAGAGCTGAGTTCGAAAGGATGACGGATGCTATAAGTAAATTGATTGAAATAGCTTAAATGCACAATATCATTTGAGATGCCTAAATTGTTTGCTACATTAGCAAAAAAATCTTTCATGCATTCGGAAATACCGTTCTCGTCAGATATAACTTTGTTATTGTGCTCCAAGATTTTTTTTTGTTTTCTGCATTAACGGAGTTTGTATTAAGCATAACCTTTTTATATAACTCCCATAATTTTTTACCGTCACTTCGATTTTTGGCTATCTCTTCACTGCAGTACTTTACTTTAGCATTTAATATTAAGGATTTGACTTTGTTCCCGTAGGAGGTATATAACTGGGAGATATGAGCATCGTCGGGATATTTCCTTTTATAGCTCATAAAGGAGTCCCTGATTTTCATCATCTTGAGAATTTCATCATCCATCCAAACACTTTTTTTGAGTTTATCATTAGCTAGTTTACTAGTTGTATGTTTATTAATTAGTGCTGTAAGATTCTTTACAAAGATGTCAAAGGTATAAAAAGAATCAATATTTTGCCAGAACGAGTCATTAAACATCCTGCCATAATTTAGAAATGTAATAAAATTTTTCGAATCTTCTCTGATCGGGTTTAAATTAATACTACATATCATCATTCGGTGGTCAGATAGGAAAGAATCCATAATATAAAGGTCATATGAATATTTGAGATTATCAGTAACGAAATGATCATTTATAGTTTTTGATGTATTACCTATCCTAGTAGCAAAAGTTTCTGAAATTTCATTCCCTATTATAAAACCATTACTTAATAGAGTGTTTCTATAATTTACTGCATCTCTGTTTTTTTTATCTAGTAGATTAATGTTGAAATTCCCAAACATCCATGAATTTTTAAATCTCGTTGTAAACTCATCTACTTTATCCATGAAAGAATCAACGTTAATATGACGCGACTTATAGACGGAAATAATATTTATGTTATGGCGTATTAATTTAACTACTAATACATTCGATTGATCAAATTCTTCTTCAAAAATGATGGTAGAATTAAGATAATCCCTTATAAAAATAGCTACACCTCCATATGAATTTTGTCTATTGGAAAAGTATGCCGTAAATCCTGGAATATTAAAAAAAATATTTTGCTAATCCATATTTCTGTGACCACAATAATATGTATTTCTGTGCCAAAAGTTTTAACTAACATTTCTAGATCGTATAACTTATTCCTAATACTTTGTATATTTAAATAAATAATATAAAATCACCTTATTTTTATAATCTGAAAAAATACTTTTGCTCAGTACTGTAGAGCATTTTATATTTAAGCTTTCATTAACATCAATCATTATTCGCTCTTAATCCAATATGATTGTATGTAAAAGTGATAGATGTAACGAAAAGCAAACGGCATAAAATAATGGAATTATATGTTGGAATAAGAGTAAAGCTGGTAAATAAAATGTTTGTGAAATAGAAACAGTAGAAAAAAGAAATTTTTTCTTCCCTTTCTTTAAAAATTCTGATGATAGTTATAAGTTAATACTTGATTAGTGTAATAATTATTAAAATTTAAGTGAATTATATGTAATATATTGGAAATTTTTTTAATGTGTTTTTTTTTGATATTGAAATAATTGGATCAATGTTATATTGTAATTGTAATGTGCTAAAAAATATATAATTTAAAATTAAAAAAATATCAAAAAATAATTTTGAGTAAAAAAAGTAAAATTTATAAAATATTAATATTGAAAAAAAATTATTATGCAAATGTAAATTTTGTGACAAAAAACGAAATGTATTGTATGTATTAAATCTAAATTGTAATGTATTAAGAAAAAAATAAATTAAAATAGAAGATATATCAAAAATTAAAGTGAAGTAAAAAACGAAAGGTTTATAAAATGAAAAGATGAGATAATGATAATAATGAAAAGAAATTAAATATTATATGTAAATGTAAAGATAGTGACAACAAAAAAAAAATATTTGAAAAAATAATACCATAATTAAGTGTTTTAATTTTACAATTTGCTTTTCCGCCATATTTGCAGTCTTGTCTCTAGTTGATGTGCAATGTGGAAAGTAGATAATTGATGTCGTTTTTTGAACAAATTTTGTATACTTTGCTAGTGTCATTTTTACGCAAGAAAATAAGATTGTCTTTAATCCAAAGAAATTTGAATCGATGAGATATTTTGATGGTTTTCGCACCATGATATAGTTTATCTTGCATAGAAGTAAGATGATGGCGAAAGAAAATTTCACTGTTATCCGTATTTTTTGGTAAATTCAATTCAGTAGTAAAGAGGTGCTTATATTGCCGTTTTTTTTCCATCAACTGCTTTTTTGAACGCTCAGAATTAAACTTTACCACATATAAATTGTTGTGAAAGGAATTTTCGCTATTCTTTAAGTTCTTGATTGGACAAACTTCCAAAATATCACTATGCTCAACCTCGGCGCCAATTTTCTTTGCAATATCAATCACTGGATTTTTTGGATTTTGTATATCTTTCGGTAATCCGGCCAATACGATGTTGTTTTTTAACTTTGTTTGCATAGATTCATCCAGTAAGTATTCCAATTTATTAACCTTGTATTCTAATGCTTGCACTTTTTTTCCTGTGTGTTCCAATGATTGTATTAAGTTTTGATTTTCTTGTCGGAATATATTATTCTGCTGTACTATATCTTCCATTTGTGCGTTGAAATATTCTTGGGATTTCTGAATTTGCAATATGGCAGTCCCCAACATTTTAAGATAGCGCGCCATTATATCGTTAGAGCAATTTTAAAAATCAAATGAAGATAGATCTTCTATTGCATATAATTGATTATCTTTTAGTATTTCGTATTGTGAAATAGTGTTATCATTGGGTGTGATTATAGATGAAATAAGGTTGTTATTCTTGGGTATGCAGTTTGTATCGTTTTACGATTGAACTTCTATTGTAGGTGATTTGTTATCTTTTTGTATTTCATTTTGCACATATACATATATTCTGGTTGTTATCCTTGCACATGCAGTTTGAACACTTCCATGATACATTACCAGTTTGTATTAAATGAAATACTTGATTTGTAATATTAGCACATTTGGTATCATAATATTTATTGCAGGCGCCAGAACATAATAATACAATATAATTTTTTTGTCAGCAATTTTTACATTACAAGTAGGGCAGTCCCCACAATGATTAATATGTTTTTCCATAATTTTTTTTTTTTGACTTAATTTTTATTTTTTCTTTTTTGTTTTGCGTTTTATATTTTAATATCCTAAGTAAGTCTAATACTACTTATTATTTCTGAAATCAAATTTTGCTTTATTATGTTAGTGTTTATCAATAAATTATTTAATTTGAAATTTAATTTAATTTTATTTATTTTTGTTTTATTTGGAATTGATATTTTAATTTAACATTAATTGATTTAGTTAATTTTTCGAGTGTATTACTTAAAAAAATGGAATTATTTAAAATATTATTTTCCGTTATTAAGAAACTCGTCTGATCGCAACTAATAACCGCAAAAAAAAAAAAAAAAGAAAAAAAAAATTGTTTTTATTATTATTCTTATATTATTATATATATATAAAAAAAACATATATTCTTATGTTTTTATTATTTGTATTATATCTTCAATTGTTCTAATTTCAATCAAAACTGCTCCATTTGTTCGATTTTCAATATATTTTATTTGCAAATTTTTTGGATCTATCTTCTTATTTAAATCCCGTCTTGTTAATTCACTTTATTGTTTATTTTTTGGTTTAATAATCAAAGATAATTTTTTTTCATTTTCGTTAGATTTGTTTTGCTCACACTTGCATTTTTTTTTAAATATCTGAAATTTTACCTTTTGGGCTACTTTTACAATATTTTCATTTAATTTGATATGTTTTAATTAATTCATTAGTTCATTACTCTTTTGCGATGAGGTTTTTATAGACTCATTCATTTTCTCTGATTCCGTTTTGAATGATTGCGTAATTTTTGTTAATTTTTCAATTTCTTTTTGTTGGGTAATTTTTTTTAGTTCCAATCTCTCCATATATCTGCTTTCAATTGCCATTAGTAATTCCATAATTTTTTTTTTATTTTTTTGTAAGGCACATTCAATATCATTTTTGTACTCCTTTAAATATTCCGAATTTTTTTTAACCGACATCTTCATATTTTGCAGTACTTGAATTAAAATAAAATAATTAAAATTGTATACATAGTAAAATTAGAATAACAATTAATATAATTTAATTTAATCAAAGTGTGTAAAATACATTAGATTATTTAGAATAAAGTAATAAATAATCATTATAATATATCCCACGAGTTTATTTTTCCCACAAATTGGGGGCTCAACCGATTGAAGCGTTTGTGTAGTATAATTTCAAGTTTTTGGAATTTTAAGTAAAGTCGTTTGGTGGAGTTATTAATCTCAAATTTTTTAAAAAAAATTTTATAAAAGAACTACAAACTACAAGATCAATCAAGATCCATCAAGATCTATCAGATTCATCAAGATCCATCAAGATCTGTAAGATCCATCAAGATCATTAAAGATCCATCAAGACTCATCAAGCAGTATCAAAATTCAAATCATAAATAACAGGGAAAGGAAAAGTAAAAAAAAAAAAAATTAAAACGGTTTGAAACAGTTTTGGTATGTTACAGATATGTACAGTACATACATATCACATTATTTTAAGTTATTAATATTATATTTAATTAGTATTATAAAAAAATTTTAATATTGTGCTTAATTAGTGACATGAAAAAAAAAAAAATTCTTTTTTCTTAATTTTTACAAATATTGTTTAAAATCTATTATAAATTTAATATTAAAAATTATGATAGAAATTTGTAATTTGTTTTAATATTCAAATCACAATTTAATTTATACAATTCAAGTTTTATAACATCAGGGCTTAACGAAATCGCATGACAGTAATTTATGTCACCAACAACATTATATTATATTTCAAGCGGTAATATTATACAAGAAAGCGGTAAGCCATCAATATAAGTGAGTACACAGCCATTTCAATAAAATAAAATATTAAAAGTTCAATAATCAATATACACAATTAAAAACAAACAAAAAAAACAAAAAAGAAAGTAGAAAATAAAAATTATTTAAAATTTAAAATTATTGAGTAAACAAATTATTGAGAAATGAGAAAAGTGTGAAAGGTACAGTTCATAATAGATCACTTTCTATAAGTGGCTTAATTCATATTAGAATAAAGCACTTTTTTTTTTTGTTTTTCATCTCTCATAAAATATAATAGCATAATTTTTCTTTGTTGTTTCGAGTTGTAATTTCGAGTTGTCTGGTAGGCAAAAATCCCCAATCCAAACCCTCCTCGTGGGTGCCGACCGGAAATAATCACCAGGTAGGTGGTTAGGTACTAAGGGAAAGGTAAACTGAGTCTGTCTTTATGTATCGTATTACTGACACCTCGGTTTTTACCGGAACCATCGGATTGGGGTAACCCTGGGCCGGATTCAAGGTGTTATATGACCCGTGCCGATGATCAGCCTGGCTGGGGGCCCAGTCTTAAAAATAGCCCAGTCGCGAACGGAGTATTCGGAGTACCTGGCGACCCTCCGAATTAATTAGCCTTACCTTATGTATACGAATCTCTGCATAGGGTGGACCTTCCTTTTCTTCGTACTCGTGGGTTCAAATATGGAACAAAATAAAAAAAAGATTCGAAAAAAGAGTTAGCCGGCACTTCCCAAAAGTCGACAAGTAAAGCGACCAAACCGGGCACTGACAGTGCTAAGGAAAGTCGCGAACAACCAAAGACGGTACGCAAATTGCGCCCGTCGAAACAAGCCTTTTTTGATAAACGGTCGGCCTATAAAATTATTGAGAGGTTAAGCTCTCTCAATAATGGTCAGTTATCTGAGGCACAAAAGAATTCCTTAGCCTGGGCCAAAATAGTAGTAGGCCAGGTGAAGCCCCAAGAAGGACAAATCCCAGGTTCATCGAAGGGCCTTATGTCCAAGAGACAGAGGTCACAAGTTGAGCTACAGGGTAGTTCCAAAAAGGCTAGGTTGCTAGGGAGCAACCAGGTAACCAGGCCATTCAATGAAATTGCAAAGGATAGTTTAATTCTGGCAATCATTGATGAGGGGTTAGAGGATGGGGGTATTTCTCCCAGTAACTGGAAGAAAGTTGTTGCTTTAAACACAACTTTCTTCCAGGTACTGGAAGAAAACCCGGGACCACCACCCTCCTGTAGAGACGCTGGCTGGCATCAGGGCCACGTCAAATTGACTGCTTGTGCTGATCAGATATCGGCAGATCTCTACAAGCAGGCGATAGGTAAGGTGGGAAGTCTGTGGCCAGGGGCCAAGCTCAAAGCCGTAAGCAGGGATGAAATCCCTAGCAGGCCAAGAGCTAAGGTATGGCTGCCGAGGAAACCTGCCGAAGCAGACACGATCATCAAAATGATGAAACTGTCAAACCCCCAACTTGCAACTCACAATTGGAAGATTGCCAAACTAGGGGAAGTAGTAGGAGAATCCCGACAGGCGTTAGTCATTGTCAATAAGGACTCCCTACAACCCCTATCGAAAGCCAAAGGGGTCATAAATTACGGCTTCACAGCGGTTACACTGAAGGTGTATAAAAAGGATGAGGTGGAGGCCTCAAGGAGCATCGGGGAAGGCCCAAGTCAAGCCCAAGAGGCAGACTCTGACCGATCCGATGTCGTTGACGGAGCATCCTCTTCGGCTCCAAAGAGAGTGAATGATGTCATCAAGGCTGACGATGAAGAAGATCTACTTAGACCTGATTCCGACAACTTTGATGATGCCAAAAGCTTCTCAATGGACTTCGAGGATGAAGCTAACGCGACGGTGGTGGAGATTAAGGATGGCTCAGGTAATGAAGCTACTCCAAATTAATCTCCATCTTGGATATTATCTTAATCCAAGAGCCATGGGTGATAAAAAAACAGGTTCATGGATTCAAGATACCAGGGTACACGTTGTTATACAATAAAGAGGTATGCAGACCTAGAGCGTGCATACTTGCTAAAATACATTAAATTTAACTTTTATGTATAATTACAGTGATGCTAATTTGGTCGCGGCGAGCCTAAAGCTAAAAAACTTAAGACTCTGGGTTGTTGCGGCGTATCTTCCTCACGACTCGCAGGATCCACTCCCTCCTTCCAATCTGGCAGAGTTGATAGCGGATGCTAGCAGGATGAACATTGGGGTCATCATAAGCTGCGACGCCAATGCTCACCATAACATCTGGGGTAGTTCGGATACCAACGAAAGAGGTGAGTCACTTTTTGATTACATTTTAAGTACTAACCTTCTTATCTGTAACATTGGCAGGGAACCTACCTTTGTTACTAGTAATAGGCAAGAAGTCCTAGACATAACCTTAGTCTCGGACTTCATTTATTCTAAAATAAACTCATGGAAAGTTTCTGATGAGCATTCCTTTTCAGATCACAGATACCTTGAGTTCAGTCTGGACGAAAGTCCTCCAACAAAGTCAATCTATAGAAATCCTAAGAGAACTGACTGGAACAAATATAGGGAGCACTTAAAGTCAACGCTTCCCTCCTTAACACTTGAAATTCCTAAAAATATCCAGGATCTAAATAGCCTAGTAAACGTTTTTACTAAGGCCTGCAATAAGTCCTTAGAGCATTCATGTCCCATCAGTAAACCTAGGGGAAAACCTAAACCACCTTGGTGGAATGATGAAATCAAAGCTCTAAGGAAATATAGTAGGAGGGCTTTTAATAATGCCAAAAAAATGAGTGAGATACAGGACTGGAGCTCTTATAAAACAGCTCTTAGTCGGTACAAAAAAGCACTTAAAAAGGCGAAAAGAGATACCTGGAGACTATTCTGCGGAGGTATAGAGAACGTCTCCGAGGCATCTAGACTTAGGCAAATTCTATCGACAAACCCCATGGTACCCAGTCTTCTTAAAAAAGAGGATGACAGCTGGGCTACCACAAGCGAGGAGTCGTTGGAATTACTTTTAATAACCCACTTTCCTGGGTGCTCAAATAACAGCTCAGAGGTGGCTTGTCTTCTGAATCCTCTCCCTACTATTTCAGAGGTGGTTGTTACAGGGGACAAACTACAATGAGCTATAGATTCAAGTTTCAAATCATTCAAGTCAAGCGGACCGGATGGAATTATACCCGCTGAGATCCAGCAAAATGCATCTACTACCCTGGCTTGGTTAAAAAGTATTTTCTGTGGTTGTCTTAATTTGGGGCTTATCCCGGATAAATGGAAACAGGTCAGAGTAGTGTTCATACCCAAGGCTAGCAAAAGTAGTCACGTCCATGCGAAGGACTTTCGGCCTATAAGCCTGTCATCCTTCCTTCTAAAATCCTTAGAAAGATTGATCGACATCCATATCCGCTGCACCTTAGATAAAAATCAGTTGTCAGCCTCTCAACATGCTTACTGTAAAGGGAAGTCAGTGGATACTGCACTTCACACTTTGACAAGCTCGATTGAAAGATTTTTAAATTGCAAAGAGTATACTCTTGCAGCTTTTATAGACATTGAGGGAGCGTTAAATAACGTCAATCAGTCAGCAATTGTGGACGCACTCATAAGCCTAGGAGTTGAACCGGAGCTAAGAGCACTGATAGCTAATATGCTAAATAGCAGGGCCATCAGTGCCAACTTTGGCAACGCTTCAGCAAAAAGGTTTGTGAAAAGAGGGACTCCGCAAGGAGGGGTGCTATCTCCCCTTCTTTGGAATATGGTAGTAAATAAACTGCTTAAAATCCTGGAAGAGGTGGGCTGCACAACTATCGCCTATGCGGACGATATTGCTGTCGTGGTCAGTGGCAAGTTTCCAGACAGTCTCAGGGACGTTTCGCAACTTGCACTAAACAAAATCACAACATGGGCTAAGGATTGTGGACTGTCAGTAAATCCACAGAAAACAGAACTGGTCCTTTTTACAATATAATCGTCGGGAATGATATATTAGCAGAACTGGTCCTTTTTACAATTATTCATAATCGGGAATGATATATTAGCAAAGGTAGACATTATATTTAGGGAAAACGGAGCCGAATTTATAAGGAAACAGTTATTCGATTTAGAGAGGGGTAAGGAAGTAACAGAAAATACTAATATAGCAGAAAACTGTAGCCTAAGCATTAAAAAACCAATATCCGAATTCGACAATACCTTGTTAAAGGAATTCGAGAAAACTGTAGCATGAGCGTTAAAGAACCAATATCCGAATTCGACAATACCTTGTTAAAGGAATTCGAGAATTTGTGGTTGCACTTCGAGGAAATTAAAGTAAAGAAAGAGTTAAAGTTAGATTTAACGAATTTAGATCATAACCTATCTAATAGAGTAATGAAAATGGTAAATGATTACGTACCATTAAATAATAAAAAGTGTCCGATCGAAAGTGTAGACGATATCCCTGTTTATCAAAGACGAAGAAGGACGTCACATGCAGACCAAACTGAAATCAACCGACAAGTTTCAGAATGGTTATGTGAAAAAATAATAACCAGAAGCATTTAAGAATACGCGTCGCCTACAGTTTTAGTTAGCAAAAAAGATGGTACCAAAAGACTCTTTCGAGACTTCCGAAAACCAAATGAAAAAATCATAAGAGATAACTTTCCAATGATGTTAATAGATGATGCAATTGAGAGACTACAGGGTGCTAGAGTCTTTACCACAATCGACCTGAAAAATAGTTTCTTCCACATTCCAGTCGAACCAACTTCTAGGAAATACACTTCATTTGTCACTCAGAATAGACAGTATGAATTTCTATATGTACCCTTCGGAATATCAAACTCATCCGCGGTATTCTGCCTATTTATTTCCGCAATTTTCAGGGATCTAATTAATGATGGAACCGTCGTCATATACATGGATGACATCATAATCCCGTCTAAAAACGAAAATGAAGGCATTCAAAAACTTTAAAATTTATTAAGACTAGCAGCTGATTACAACCTACAAATCAAATGGACTAAGTGCCAGTTTTTAAGAACAAAAGTAGAGTTTTTAGGGTATATCATTGAAAATGGATTTATCAAACCTTCGGAACTAAAAACAAAGGCCGTAACAGATTTTCCCTTGCCAAAAAATCATAAAGCATTACAAAGATTTCTGGGACTAGCCTCATACTTTCGGCGGTTTATCCAAAATTATGCGTCGGTAGCCGAACCGTTGTCGGATTTGTTAAAGAAAAATTCTAAATTTTATATTGGCGAGGAACAAATAATGGCCTTTGAACAACTAAAAGCGTCATTAGTAAACACACCAGTTCTTAAGATATATAACCCGAGGGCAGACACATTCATTGAGACGCATCCATGCACGGGTATGGAGCTGCTTTATTTCAGAAAGATCTGGAAGATCAGCAATTCCACTCTATTCAATTTATGAGTCGGAAGACAAAGCCGGCTGAAGAGAAGAACCACTCTTATGAACTAGAAGTGTTGGCAGTCATCGAAGCTCTAAAAAAGTGGAGAACGTATGTAATGGGCATTACGTTTAAAATTGTTACTGATTGTAACTCGTTTACAATGACATTAAAGAGAAGGATGTACCATTAAGAGTATCCAGGTGGGCGATGTTCTTCCAAGACTTCGACTACCAAATCGAACATAGATTCGGTACTAAAATGAGGCACGTTAATGCGTTGAGTAGACTCTCTTGTTTCTTAGTCGAAGATTCTCTAAAACATCGACTAACGCAAGCTCAAATAAAAGATAATTGGATTAAAGAAGAAGATGAAGTTTTAGAAAACTCGAGATATGAGGATTTTTACGAAAAACATGGAATCTTGTACAAAGATCCAAACAAGGAATTATTTGTCGTCCCCTCTTTAATAGAAAATGAAATAATTATCCAATATTTTTATACCCGTACGATAGGATCGGGTATAATAAAATTACTCCTCCATTTGTAACACCTCGAAATAAGCGAGCTAGATATACCTTCAAAGGTATGGATCGGATCAGAAAAAAATTCTAAGACGATTGAGCCATGTCCGTCCGTCCGTCCGTCAGCACGCTAACTCAAAAACTAAGAAAGCTAGAATCTTCAAATTTACACAAAATATTCTGGGAGTAATTTCTGGGTTTCCTATTTTTTTTGGTTAAATTTAGACCAAAACTTAGGGTAGCTCTCGAACACCTAACTTTTAGATCCCCACATTTTCTTTGAAATAGAGCTATGAAGTTTTAACTGCTGATAGATGTCACAAAAATGTTAATTTTATTTTTAATAACTTTTTTTTGTAGCCCCACCCGTTACGGAGCTACAGCTCCCCAAAGCTTCAAAAAAGCTCTATATTTAAATTGCTATAGCACAAGTTGTTTAAGGTAAATCTTCATTTTGAAAACGCCAAATGATTACTACTTTTATTAGCTTTAAAAATATATATACAATAAATATATATTGTGGCATACGGTGTCTTAATTTACCGTTATGCGGAACTAACATTTTGCAAAATCCTTTAACCCTTCTATCTTCTAAACGGTTTAAGTTGGAAACTTGAAGTTTTGACAGAAGTCAGATATTTGAAAATAAGTATGAGTCATTTCAGAAATTTTTTTTGTATCACCCCCCGTTTAGGAGCTGTAAGGGGTCAAAAACTGAAAATTTCCTATTGTTAAACATCTGTAACTTGAACACCTGTTAAAATTTTTTTGAAGCAATAATATAGGGTTTTTTTTAATAATATAGGGTTACTTTATAATTGAAAGTATTACTTGATTTTTTCAAATTTTCTAGCAAATTTCTTCAACAAATTTTTTGCATTTTGTTTTACTCGATAATTTGAAATTGTTGAAGACATAATGCGTAGTACAAAAAATTGTAAATAAATAAACAACATAACGGTTGCTTGAAGAATTTTTATTTATATGATATTGATATACATACATACTCATATAATATCATGTTTATTTACATATAGTATATGTCACTAGTGAATGAATGATAAGAGTATAGATGTATGTATATTATATAGCGCCGTATTTACATACATACATATATGTATTTTATTGTACTTATAAGAAATTATTCTGTCAATGGAATATTTAAATATAATATAATATAATATTTAAAATTATATTTACTATTTTGTACTAAGTAAATTTAATATACATTTACCGCTTAGTATTAAATGGTACTATAGAATATTTGAAAAAGTTTTGGATTGATAATCGTTATGTGGAAGGTTAAAATCTGCTTTTGAAGAATGTACATATAAACATATAGTTTGAATATATGTACAACCCATAGTTCTAGAAATTATAAAATTCACCCAAATTATTTTAAAATACTAAAATATTAAAAAAATAATATTGTAAGCAGAGTGATAGGCTGTGAACATACTAACGGTTCGTACGGGTATCTAAGAGTTGACAAAGGCAACTGTATTCTTCCTCGTTTTATTTAAAAATTATTTTGATGAAATTTTGTAAATTTTGTTGAGAATATTTATAACCACATTTTTCTTGTGGTGTATAGGATGGTTGGATAAAAAATTTAGCGTTCTCCTCGAAGTTGTGGGTTTCCTGTACCAATCCGTCGATATAGTGCCATTACTATGGCTTGGCTTAAGAAAAACATTAGCGAAGTGATATATATTCAATTAAACTCGAATAACATTAATTTCAAAACTGATACACAAAATTTAAACTCCATATATAAATCACTATTATGTGACTATAAAGAATGCATTACAAACAAATAATATCAAGAATTTTTTCTAGCTGATGTTTCATTAACGACAATATAAAATTCATATAGTAATAAGTATATAGTACAATAAAATATAGGTCAATAGGGATTATGTTATTTTTTTTATTTCGGTTTTTTTCCGGTTTTTTGGGTCTGTCTATTTTGATATGTGTAATATATGATATGACAAGTGTAATATATACATAATTATATAATTGTTGTTGTAATTTATTAGTACATTTTGTTCGTGTTTTTAAGCGCTTTAATTATTAATATTTATATAAATTTTTTTTTTGTTTGTTAAACTCTTTTTTTTTATAATTTTTTATTTTTTTATTTGTGGGTAAATAATGTTAAATTTACAATTTTTTTTTGAGAATATTTATAATGTTTAAAAAGTTTATTAGACGACCTTAAATTATCATCTTAAGGTAGGATGTATTTTTAAAATGTTAATGAGTTAAAAAACAATATATAAAGTTCTAAAAAATTTTTTTTTAGCCTTGAAAAAGTATAGAAAATATACGAAACGTTTCCGCAAAGATAAATTTTTTTGGGTTTTATTCAGTCCTAATCCAGAGAAAAAATTCAACAAAAGATTAAAACATTAAGGACGCAAAAAAGAAAGCTGAATATTATAAATTACTCTAAAATCTCAAACAAATTATCAATCTCTTCATAGCTTTCTTCTAAAAGCCAAATCTTAGTTAATTTTAGACATAAAAAAACTGATCACAGCATAGTTCTTAATAGAAGTCGGAAGTTTGTTAAAAATGCGAGGAGCAATTATTTTATAAAAATGTGAAAAATAGACTTTTTTAAAACGTGGTACTGAAACTAATTCTTAAATTCAGTTTTATGTTAAAAGTCATTCAAAGCACAAGTGCTTTATTAAAAAAAAAATAGTTTAAATATAATTTAATTGAATTTAGTTTAAAAAAAAATAATAATTCAATAATAACTTTTAAACAACAATAGTCAAGTTTTATAAGAAAAAAAAAACATCTGCCATTATTTATATTCTTAATAATAAATAATATTATTTGTAATAAAGTAAACAATAGTGACACGTATTATCAAAAAATGAAAATTTTAGGTTTAGTATTTGATAAAAAACTAAATTGGAGTGAACATATTATAAAAATAATTAAGGCAAAGGCAACCAAAAATATGAATCTTTTAAAAATATTTTCTAACAGCAATTTTGGCTCTGACAAGAAGCTTTTATTGAGACTCTTAAACCTTATAATTCTTCCTATACTGGACTATGGATCTTTTATTTATGAGGTAGCCAATAAAAACTTAATTTCCCCGTTAAATGTAGTAATAAACTTAGGAATTCGTATTACCACAGGCGCTTTTCGAACGAGTTCAGCGGTAAGTCTGCTGAAGCTACGGTAATTCCTCTTGATCTAAAGCGAAAGAAATATCAACTTAAATACGGCCTAAAAATAAAATCTTTGGAAAATGATCCACTATATGATTTTTTAAACAATGACGCACTTTATGAAAAAGTAAAAACAAAAAACAGAAATTATCAACCAGTCTTTTCACGAATCCGTTCAACTATTAATAGCATAATACCAAATGAATACAAAATGAGTTACATAAAAGTTCAAAAAATCCTCCATGGCTGTTAAAACCAGTTGAAATAGATTTGTCTCTTACAAAATTTAAAAAAGAAAACACAAATAAAATTGTTTTTAGAAAATCTTTTAGAAATCTAATAAACACTAAATATAAAAATCACTTACAATTATTTATGGATTGATCAAAAATAGAAGGCCCAACAGGATGTGCATTCACTTCAACCAATATAAAAAATAAATTTAAGCTCCCCCACATACTAGTATATATACAGCCGAATTGTATACCCTTTACAAAGCTATCATTACTATAAATAATAATTTTTCATCGAAAAATGTCATAATTTGCTTAGATTCCTTAAGTTCTCTTTGAGTAATATTTTCCCAAAGCACTCTATAGCACAAAAAATTAAAGATGAACTGCTAAACACGAAAAATAATATTTCCTTTTTATGGATTCCCGGCCATGTTGGAATTACTGGTAATAAAAAACCTGATTCACTAGCAAAACAAGCACTAAATGAACGCGAACATATTGATCCTAAATAATTCTTTCAGACTATAAACAAAAAATAAACAAATTAATTAAACAACAACATAAAACTATATGGAAAAATATTAATAATAAATTAAAAACTGTGAAACCAGTTCTGTGAAACTGTGAAATCGAAAAATGGAAAACTATAGATACCACTACTCGAAAGGAATCTATCATCCTTACCAGACTTAGAATCGGTCATTCAAAATTAACGCACGGTTATCTTTTTACGAGAGATATTCCACAACCAAACTGTCAATGCAATAATGCAACACCAATTTCTATAAGATATATTTTTACAGACTGTCCATTATATACAAGAGAACGAAGTTTATTTCATATTAGTTTTAACTCATTATTTAATGATAGTCACAGGTCTAGCAACAATATCATGAATTTCCTTAAAAAAATAAACTTATATAATCAAATATAATTTTAAATGATAAGGTTGTGTTTTATAAATGTTATTGTATATTTTAATACATTTTGAATATAATTTTTTAAGAAATGAATTCAACTAAGAAAAAAAAAAATAAATTTATATACTTTATAATTTTGTAATTTAAAAAAGAAAAAAAGAATAAATATTATATTAAAAACATATAATATGTTTAATATTTGATTTCGTTTTACTTGTTTAGTGTAGCTGATGATTATCTGCAAGGCAGATTAAAATGCATTCGATTGTTTTAATTTAAAAGAAGTTTGTTATTTATTTATTTTTTTCTGTTTGTTACTTATTGATAAAAGGAATGATAAATGAATAAAAAATTTTTTTAATAGTACATGTAAAATCAAAATAAGGTGCTTTTATTTAATATGATAATATACCATATTGAAGCTTCGATTGAAATAAGGCGTAATAGACCATAGACGTAACTTTCCTTGAACTGTACAAACTCACTTGAAATAGTTGTCTAATAACTTTATCAATATACTCTTTCAAATGATGAGTATGTTTAGACTAGTTAAAGTTCAAATCAATAGTAACACCAAGGTATTTAAATTCAGCAATTTTTTCAATGCAGAAGCAATTGGATGAGCAATTGGAATCGTCAGCTTCAGAAATGGAAATTAGCGGATGTTTACCACAAGTAGGATCATGATAATAAAATTCACTATCTTCATCAAAAGAACAATATAACCTAAAATTCATAAATTTAGTTTTACTACTAATAGCTAATTTATGTTTATGAAACCAGTGCCTTAATAAATCAATATAAGATTTAACAATTTCTACTAATTCATTTTGATTAATACAGGAATAAGTAAAGACTGTGTCATCTGCAAAAGCTGTTAAATTTTTGTAAAAATAGGGAATTTATATAAATTAAGAAGAGTATAGGTCCAAGAACAGAACCTTGCGGAACACCTCTGTCAATACCTAAGACCCTACTAAAGTTATTATTAATTTTAACTTTTTGTTTCCTATTTGATAAATAAGACTGAAACCAAAAATACATAAAACCACGAATAAAATATCGTGATCAATCAACTAAGTCAAATGCTTTAGTGATGTCAATAAATAATGCAGAGGGCATTAAACCACAGAACTTCAACAAAGCACCCTCAGATTTAGATTTACCTTTCAAAAAACCAAATTGATTATCACTAAAAAATTTAGTTTTAAATAAAAATTTAAGGATTCTGCTTTTGATTGTTTTTACAAAGATTTTTGAGAAGGTAGATAATAACGGATATGGGTCTATAATTATTCAGATCTCGCGAGTTACGTTTTTTATGTAACGGTATAACAGGAGCTATT
Source organism: Poecilobothrus nobilitatus (assembly GCA_947095535.1). Classification (NCBI taxonomy): domain Eukaryota; kingdom Metazoa; phylum Arthropoda; class Insecta; order Diptera; family Dolichopodidae; genus Poecilobothrus; species Poecilobothrus nobilitatus. The sequence goes on from OX352772.1 coordinate 144,955,454, forward strand.
TTTAACAGTTCAGGAAATTTACCAGTATAAACACAGTTGTTAAAAATATGAGCTAAAACATCAACTACAAAATAGGAGATTTTTTTCAATTCGTTATTAGATATTCTATCCGAAGTTCTCTACTTAGAATTTTTCAATTTCATAATTGTAGAATGTAGCTCAAACGCAGTAATTGGCTCATAAAAAAAACTATCAGTTTGAAAAGGTTCACTTGCAACAACTGTATTAAGATTATTAGAAGAATAATCTTCAAAATGAAATTGTCTATTAATATTAGTAATAAAATAATTGAAATGATTAACTACTTTTTCATGGTCAGAAATTAGTATGTTATCAATTTCTAACAAATATTCTTTACTACATTTATCGTTATTTAAAAGACTATCCACAATTTCCCATTTTTTTTCTTATTACTTTACAGGGTTCAAATCTATGTTCATAAAAGTTATCTTTACATCTTATAACGTCGATTTTGATTTCTTTACATAACTTATCATAGTACTTATTCAAACGATTTATATTAGAAAGCTTTTTCTTTACCATCGTTAATTTATTACGTCTCTTAATTTTATTAAGAAGAGCTTGCGTCATCCAAGGTTTCAAACCTAGTGGAACAAGTACTTATACGATGTGACAGAATTTGAATAAATTTTTCAAAAGCTAATTAAGGATCATTAAGTGAATAAACATCAACCCAAAACTCTAAACTTAAAATTTCCCTAAATCGATAATCGATAATTTAATCTGCTTTTTAATCAAATTTGGAGATGATTGACTAAACCTTAAACCAGTCATAACATGATTTGTAATTCTAATATCGTTAACGAAACTTTGAAACTCAATTAATTTAATGTATAATTTAAAAAATTCAAATTATCATTAAAGCTATTATGATTAAAGTTATTAATTAAAAAAGGAATTTCAACATTAAGAAAAGAAGGAAGACAAAATTTACTAAATTATTTGACATAATAGTTATTTATGTACTTTTAAATAAATTTTTTTAAATAAATTTTTAAATTAATTTTTATTTTAAACCTTTAAGATCATCAAATGATTTTATTTTAAAACCCTATCTCCTTCTTTCTTTCTTAATAAAATACATTGGAGATTGGAGATTAAAGTTATTACTTTAAATTTCACATTACATCAGGAATACCAATAATATCTACGCATTTTTTCTTTTTTCCTTGCTTAAGCACGTTAATTCTATTGCTTAATGAGTTATTTTTTTCTTCCAAAGCCACTTTTCTTAATGAGTTGATTTCAGCTATAAAATTAGCCTTCATTACTTTCAAACTAGATAACTCATTAAATATCATTTGGTTCAAAATAGTATTATTGCTTGCTATCTTTTCGTGTCATTGATTCTGAAGAACTGTTTAATGTTCCTTGTACTAGTAAATTTGAAGTGTTGTTAAGCACATGCGCATCTTCATTAATATGATTGTTTACATTGATGTCGTTCTGCGCAGGCGTAATATCACGTTTCTCAGTAGTAATTGTATTAGAAGATGTAGGAGTACATTCGTTAACATTCGTATTTGGAATTATTGCAACTGCACCAATGTTCAATGAATTTCTTCTAAAAGTAATGCAGTACATACATGTATACACCTTATCATTTCAGACCAGTAGTGTACGTCACTTTTTAATAAATTCACGCATTTTGCATGAAAATAGTTTTTTCAATTTGAACAATAAACTTTTAAATGATTCCTTTCAACTTTGACAACTACTAAATTTAAAAAACTTATATAATTTTGATATTGATTTATAAAGGTAAAAAAAATTCCTGTCGAATGGCGTTTTCAGATTGAAAATATGTTAGGTAGAATATGAGATATACGTTTTTAAAAATCGGGCTTTATCAAAGTTGGAGGGGCTGCAGTTCCATAATGGATGGGGCTATATGAAAAAGGTGTTCTACAACATTAATTTTCTTATGCGACCTACCCATGCTTAAAATTGTTTTTCAAAAAATAATAAAAAGATTTTTAATTAAAGTAATATTTCTATCCTCACAATTCTGAATAAATTTTGTATTTCTTGCATTTTTTACTAACAAAATCATCCATAATTTCAATTACAGCTTTATTATAATATATACAATTGCAATTACAAATACAATCTTGAATTAAATTTACTTTATTTTCTAAAAATTTCAATATAACCATTTGATCTAGATACAATGAATGTTTTATAATTGGCTGATTAATATTACTTATTTCATTAAGTTTTTCTGAGTTTTTTTGCTCTATAGCCCTTTTTAATATACTGATACTTTCATTAAAATGTGTTTTTATTGAAATTTGTTGGTTAATTGTAGCTAAAGCATTATGATTATTTTCATCAATTATTTATTTATTTATTTATTAAGTGTTCTAATATATCTGTTCATGGTATCGAAAAGCCATTTGTTTGCGCTGCCTACAAAGTTTATTAATCCTCTCTTATTTCTGCATAAATTTTCTGCATTATTGCCTTAATTTTAGCATGAATAATTTTTATATCACTTATTATAAGCATTCTATTATCAAAATCTATTTCAGATAAATTATTTTCTATTTGAGAAAGTGTAATGTTTGAATATAATTTAAAATACGCGTTTGGTGTCTGGTATCATTACTGTTATTTTATTTCACTTAATTTTACTATTTATCAGTTATTTTATTACTAACGCTATTGGTACTAATATAATATATTATTTGATTGGCTTACAACAATAATATAATTTAGGTTAAATAAAACGATAAGATTTGGTAATCGATACCAATTACATTCTTATCGCTAAGTGATATACATAATAAAGAATAGCATAATTGTTGCATTACCTAGGTCATTAACATTAAAAAAAGAAAGTATCAAATGTGATTAATTATGATTTCTCAATGCATTGCATACAATGTATGAATATATAACATTGTAAATTTTAGCATATCAATTTATCTTTATAAGGTCTGTCAATGCATTCATATTAATTTAGTAAAGAATGCAAATTCAACAAATATGAAAGAAGCAAAGTCTTGCTTTCACATAACGGTAAATTTAAAAGCTAAATTTAAAAAGGACCGATACGATTTCTATCTTTATATTTAATTCAATAAGGGCAATTCATTATGCTATACATTAGTTATATATTTTATATTACATCTCCCTCCGAAAGAAAAAGGAAAGGGGAAAAAAAAATATTTTTGTTTACCAAAAATTATTTTCTTTTTCTTTTTTCACTTCTCTTTTAATTCAATTTTATGTTTGAAATATTATATATTATTATCGTGCGGGTAAAAAAAATTTGTATCTTAATACTATTTACTATACTTTTGTTATTGTTTTGATATAAATAAATTACAAAAAAAAATTAAAATTTATTTGAATTATAAAAAAAAATTTTGTGACATAATTTCTATGTTGCTGAGCTGGCCAACTCATTAATTCTATTAAGCTAGGTCAAGTAAAATTATTTATCAGGTAATAACGAAATTTTAATATTTATAAAAATAATTATTTATTTATTCTATCTTAGTTTATTTAGTTTATCTCTATATAACATTCACTTTATGAACTATTTTTATATACAATTTCATCTTTATTTTCTTTATTCTTAATTTTTATATTTGAATCCGATATTTCTGTTATGAATGGGCCATTATATAACGCATCTAACTTATGTGCATTTTCTCTTCTCAACAGAACCTCATCATTTATTTTAAAATGGCAACCTTTTACATTTTTATCATATATTTTTTTATTATTAAATTTAAACTTTTGTAGCAAGTATTAGGAATTTTTATTCATGATTTGTAAATTATATTTAAGTTCCTTACTATAGCTTTCAAAGTTATATATTGGTTCAATTTTGCTATTAAATATAAGTTCTGGTAATACTGGTGTTTTACCAAAAACTAGTTCAAATGGAGCATATTTCTCTAAAAAACAAGCATTTAGTATGGAGTGGTGACAGTAAGTAAAATATGGTAAGTAACTGTCCCAGTTGTCTTTGTTTTCGTTAATGTATTAGTGTAAGTATTCGTTAAGAACTCTGTGATTTCTTTCTATGGTTCCTAATGTTTCAGATGATATTCTGTTCAGCATTTACATTCATTATTTAACAAAGAAAAAACTTCTTTCATAATTTGATTTTTATATTCAGTTCCTTTTTTTGTTAGAATACTTTTCATATGTCCAAATGTCAAAACACAATTCTCAAATAGCTTCCGCAACTGTTTATTTTGGCAATTGGTACCATTATTAAAAATTTGGTCAAGTCAAATAATTGTTACTCCGTATTGGTTGTTATTTATGGGTTTTGATTAGGGACCAATTTTGTCAATTACTACTATGTCAAATGACTTTTGAGGTAAATCTGTTATTTGTAATGGTTCTTTATGTTTTATTTTTACTTTCTTTAATTTGACATTTCTTGCAGTTCCTTATAAATTTTGAAATGTCTTTTTCCATTCCTTTCCAATAATATTTATTTTTCAATAACTTGCAATTTATTTACTATCGAGATTTTCAATTTATTTAGAGCTCTATTACCTATGTCTTTAAAATCATTAATTGTATATTGAGTAAATATCAAATCATTATTATCAATTTCTATTTCATTCGTATTTAATTTATTAGTTTCTTTTTCTAATCCGCGGAAAAATAACTCTAATGTTATTTTCTTTTTTACTATAGATTTACTCATTTTTAAATTAATTGCGCAATTTCCTTTTCTAAATATTTTGCATAGTATTTCATTATTATCTTTTACTAATTTGATTTAGGGAATGTTCCAATTTTTATTGATTCATAAATTTTGATTATTTCTTTTTCACTACAACCCTCCTCAGAATATTGAGTTTTATTTTTATCCATTTCATTTTTATTCATTTTATTTATTTCATTTTCATTTTTATTCTTATTATTATTATTATTGTTTTTATTTTTATTTTTATTCATCGATCTTGTTTTAACCTGAATTACTTGATCTCATGGATCAATTTTAAATCTTTAATATTTATGCGTGATAACGCGTCGGCTACTGCGTTTAATTTGCCTTTAATATACTCAACCGTAAAATTATATTCTTCTAAATCTACGTGTCTCATTCGTGTTAATTTGAATGACGTGCTTTTTAATGAAAATAAATAAGTTAATAGTTTGTGATCGCTTTTAACGACGAAATGTGTTCCATAAATATAAGGTCCGTAATGTGTTGTTGCAAAATGAATAGCTGCTAATTCTTTTTCAATTGTTGATTTATTGAGTTCACCTTTGGTAAACTGATGTAGAGGCGAATGAGATAGGTAAGTCTATACCATTATAATTTTGAGTTAACGCTGCTCCTACAGCATCCTTTGATGCATTTACGACTAAGGTCAATTATTTTAAAAAAGCAGGATAGTGTATGTAATATACGCGGTTTTAATAGCGGATTTTATAATTTTTCAAATGATTCTTGACAACTGTCATTACAAATGAAGATTGCTTTTTTTCTTGTTAATTGTTTTAAAGGTTTTGCTATTCCTGCAAAATTCGGAATAAATTTACGACAATAATTTGGGAAAGCGACGAAACATCTAGTCTCGTCCTTATCTTTAGGTGTAGGATATTTAGAAATTATTTCATATTTAGAACGATGTGGATATATGCCTTGCTCAGTACATTTATGAACTAAGTATTTCATTTTGTACAGTATATTTATAACCGAAGTTTTTAAAAATTTGCACATTTCTGGATTTAATTTTAAATTGTTTACTTTTTACAAATTGCAAAAACAGATTTTAAATTTTTTAAGAGCATCCTGTTACAATAATGTCGCCCATATAAAGAAAACATTGTAGAGGAGTAGCACCTGCAAAAGGGAGTGACATCATTCTAGAAAATGCATTAGGAGAGACGTTAATTCCAAATGGAAGAACTGTCTATCTATAACTACCTGATTGTGTACTAAATAAAGTAATATCTGTGGAATGTTCATCTAAAGGTACTTGATGAAAACCGGAATACAAATCTAATACTGAAAAAAAATTTAGTTCTACCTAAATTGTCAAGAATATCTTCTAGTCTTGGGATTGGAAATTTATCATACCTGGTGCAAATTTATCACACCTTTGCAAAGTCATACCTGGTGAGCCATTAAGAACACAACACAGACTTCTTGTTGCAAAAATGATACTCCTCAAAAACTTCCAAACGAAAGGAAAGTAAGGGCAATAGAAAAAATTAAGTGGCATAATATAAAAAGCGAAGAAGAAGAAATCTTAGTTGCAAAAATATCGGATTTCTTCACAGAAAACCGAGCAGTAGATCAAAACCCAGAGCAAATGAGGAACAGCCTCCAGCGAGCAAGCAAAGCAGATTCTAGGAGTTTCCAAAGGTAAACTAAAAATTAATAAGAAAACTTGGTGGTGGTCTAGCAATATTCAATAACTGATCCAAGAGAAGAAACGAGCTTTTAAGAGGTGGTAAAAATCCCGCTCGCTAGAAGATAAAAATTTATACAATTTAGCGAAAAAAGAAGTCAAAAAAATCGTAGCTATTCCGAAATCAAATGCTACTAATGAACTATATAACCGCCTCGAAGCTGGTGAAGGCCTTGAACAAATTTTTAAAATAGCCCGAAACAGAAATGAGAGAACAAAACGTAATCACCCACGTAAAATACATTAAAGACAAAAGTGATGTACTACTAACATCATCAAATAAACCTACGATGGACCGAATGGTATAGAGTACCGCAGTAGAATGTTGGAAGCTATCGAGCCCACAGCGGGCCCAATCCAAAAAATTTCTGTTGAAGGAATTTCTGCGGCTATATCTATGATGAAAAACAATAAAGTCTGCGGACCAGATAACATCCCAACTGAGGTCTGGAAACAACTAGGTGAACCCGGACATCTATGGTTAGCGCATCTCTTTAATAAAATGCTTCTATGCTTCGAATGCTTCTTCAAACTGAATACTATCTATAGAACAAAAAAGGAAGATCTGCATCTAACATTCATAGATCTGGAAAAGGCTTTTGATCGAGTTCCTAGAAAAATAGTATTGCAAGCTTTGCAAGCTTAGCAGATTCCCGAATCGTATGTGAAAATAATAGAAGACATGTACGAAAACTCCGAATGTCCGAACATGCTGGGAACATCAGATACCTTCGCAGTTAGTGTAGGGGTTAATCAAGGATCTGCACTTAGCTCTCATTTTTAATATTGTGATGGGTCATATAACAGCCCATCTAAAAGACTTTGGGCTTCTCACCTTGCTGTACGCGGATGATATTGTATTGATTAGCGAAACACAAGAAGAACTGCAACACATTTTAGATAAATGGAGAGATGCACTTCAAAGTAACGGATTTAGAATTAGCCGAACCAAAACCAAATACACGCACCTAAATTTTAACACCGACTCCATAGGGCTGCATAACACCATATACCTTGAAAACAATCCACTAAACAAGTTACTAAATTTAAATACCTTGGTTCTATCATCTCATCAAAGAAAAATATAGACGACGACGTCAAGTCGTATTAACAGTGGATGGATGAAATGGCGTGACGTTTCAGGCGTTCTATGTGATAAGAAAATGCCTCACAAGGTTAAAAGTAAGGTTTATAAAATAATCGTCCGACCTGCCTTAATGTATGGTGCTGAATGTTGGGCTGCAAAAAGGTGCATGAAAATAAAATGAGTACCACTGAAATGCGAGACCATGTAAGAAATGCTTACGTTCGTGGTACTATGAAAATAGCACCGATTAGATATAAAATTACTGAGTAAAGACTACGTTGGTATGGACACGTAATGCGAAGAGAAGAAAACCACCTAGTCAAAACAGTTTTGAAACTCAACTCACCCAAAAGAAAACGTGGTAGACCAAAGTGCACATGGCTTAGTAGAGTACAAAAAGATCTAAAAGAAAAGCATCTTAAAAACGACACATTCCAAGATAGGAAAACTTGGCGTCTCAGAACATGTAAAGGGACCCCAAGTGATTGGGACAAACGCAAGGAAGAAGAAGAAGATTTCAAAATCAAACAATGGTAAAGTTTTTAATTTTATATTAGACGAAATTAGTTGGAATATATACGTTTATTTTATAGTTATAATATTGTTATATTATTAATACAGAGTATACCATTTTACATGTTTTTTGTTTTTTAATTTTTAAAGAACCAAATTAAAATAAAAGCAGGTCACATCAAAAATAATATATAAAATATAATAAAATAATGTAAACAAAATAATAATATATAAGTATTCAAGAATGATATAATTACGGTACAAGTATTCAATAATAATATAATTATAATTGAATACTTGTATTGAGATGGCCCACATGCTAGGCAAAAGAGTCCTAAAAATATCGGTAGATATTTATATCTGGAAAAAAACAAAAACAAATAATATATCTAAAAAAAAACAAAAGCAAACAAAAAAAAGTTTTGTTGTTGTTTTTTAAAATTTTTTATGGATTTTGTTCATTTAATTAATTTTATTTTTAACTTTCTTATAACAAATTATTAGTTTTTCTATAGATTTATATACAAATTGTAATAGCAGATAATAGTATAGTATGTTTATAAAAAGAAAATAAGCTAAAAAGTATATAGCAATTTGCTATTTTGAACGATTAACTGAATAAAAATTATTCCTTTGAATTGAAGTAAACTAAAATGAAAAATGTTTGTATGTATTTAAATCATCTAGTGCGACTTAAATATTTCGGTCAACGAAAGTTTAAAAAAAACAATTTATTTTAAATTAAAAGTTACATGTGCTTTATTCCTCTCTTCAAACTTAATTAATTTAATTCTAATTTTACATGGTTTTTATATATTTTAGAAGCTGCGATCTAAGCAATTAATTAATTATACAAACTTTACTATTAATGTGTGTATAGTGTGTATTAATTATACACACAACTTTAGTCACACAACAAACTCGTAAACAATTAAAATATTTCAAAAATTACTTTGTTATTTATAATTATAATTAGAAATAAAGAAAAAAAAGAATTCACTTTGAAAATACCGTATTATTACAAATGGTATAATAAAATCTATTTATAATGTTTGTGTTTTTATATTTCAAAACTGGTTAAAAGAGTTGTCTATCAATAATTTTGGTTGTATTTCTTTGTTTTTATTTTAAATATTTTATTTATTTAAAAAATAATGCAAAAAACATATTTTAACATTTTTCTTTCAATCGAACAATTTCGCATAGTTAAAGAGTTTTTAATATCTTTTGTATTTAAAACTTGAAGTAAATCAAATAATTATATATTATAACATGGTAACACTATATAAAAAATTTACTCCTGATTTTTTAAGTATTCTATTTTGGATGGACTGATTATGTGTTGATCAAGTGTCTATAATGTTTATCTATGTATGCGTTAGAATTTAATATTTTTTTTTTTATATCAATAAAAATGCATGAGTAGTTTTTATTTAAAATAAAAAAAAAAAAATGTGACTGTTAACCCTAGTGACTTGTGCTTTTTGTGTAAAATTATCTTTCAAAATATAGTTTCTGACATTATGGGTTAAAAGAATTTTAACGTAAGAAATTTATAAAGAAAATTGAAATTTAAATTTGAGCGGTAAGTTATCCAATGTGTATAACTTGAATTTTTTTTATTAAAATAAGTTAATTTTTTTATAGAAGTGAAAAATTAAAAGTTGTTTTACAAGTTTAATAAAAAGTTAAAATTAAGTTCATATACATATGCGAAATATATAATGCACAAGTTCTTTTGTTCTTAATCATTCATCAATCATCAATGGAACATAATTTCTATTCAAAAAGTAAGAAAACATTTTTTTTATTATTGTTTAGAATTTGTTTCCAAATTTATTTGATTGTCTCAATTATTTTATTCATTAACTTGTTACAAAACTTATAATTAAAAATTTCTATTTTTCTGACTCTTTTATTTATCTACATACTTTTATTATCTTTTCCATCTACTTTGCTTTCATTAGCATGAACGTATAATATATCATCCTCTGTTTAGAATGTTTCAAAATATAAAATCAGATTCCCTGCGCCACATGCAAAACTAGTAGGCTGAATTTTAATGGAAGGCTCTAAAGTTTACCAAAGGATAGCAGCTTGTTTGATATATGGACTTCAAAATGTATATATTTATCTTATAATTTTGTTTTACAAGAGTTTTTTATGCCGAATGGAACGTTTAATTCAATTCAAGGCTTTTTTTTTATTTTGAAACTTCAATTCGGCTTTTTCCCTTTTTTTAAAATATTGCATCAATAAAAATTAAATTAGGTCAAAGTTTTCAGATAAAATTATAATTTTTTCATCCAGTATAGAATTTTATACAGCACACGAGTTTTTAATCTTACATACCTTATTTATAATCTGTTTACAAAATTCCTAAATTGATAAAAAAGAAATAAAAAATTTACCCTCAGAGGTCAACATTTCGATGGGTATTTATAAAATGTAAAACTTTCTAAGCAAAGAAAAAATTAATATGCATATACATATACATACATATATACATATATCTATATATATATGGCTGGCTATACTACTCTATACCCTCCATTCATTAATTATTTTTTTGGTTACTTCTTTTTATAAATAGTAAAGTGACTGAAAATAAAAAAAATATAAACTCTTCATAAAATATATGAAATGAATAGAAAAAAAAACAATCTAACAGCCTAACACAACGCCAGACAACACATACCAATAACATCTTAAATAAAAATTAACCTTTACATTGTGACTTGTTCGATTTTTCGTTAGAAAAATAAAATATGCATACACTCGCCCAATATTTATAGTTATTGCTTGATTTATCAAAACATCTTTTTTAATGCTCTCAACATTTTTGAATTTTTTAATTGTATTCTAGGTATTTCTTTAAAAGTGTCTGGTCGGATTAAGGAGCTCGAGGTGCACTGACGATTAGCAAATTGTATTTTTTTATTTTTATGTAGGTGAGTTGAAATATCTGGTTAAACGATTACCATTATTATTATTGTTAGAAAGATTTCGAGTAAAATTCCGGTTATTATTACGATTTGAATTGTTTTGAATGTTATTTGAACGATTTTGGAATGTATTATTACTGATGTAATGGTTATTGTTGTTATGGCGATTACGATTACTGTTGTAAGTATTATGGGTATTGTTATGATTAACATTAATATTTGAAAAAGCGTAACCCGATTCGTGTAAAATTTTCATTGCGTCTTCTAGCGTTTTAGGGTCTCTACAAAATAAGATTGATTTCAAAGGGTCTTGTACTTTATTTTTGAAAGTCTCCAAGGCACTTTTAACGTTAGCTTTTAAATATCTTTTCATTTCTTTCTTATTGTTTTGGTATTCCAATTAAGTTTTTGTATTTAGTCTCCTGAGTATCGCTTTCACGTCGTTGTAAAATTTAACAAGGTTCGTTGAAAGTAACAAAATGAAGGTTTGGTAATATGAAAAGGAAATTCGATTTATGCAAAATTTATTTTTATTTTTACAATTATTGCTGAAATGTAATTTTTATTTAATTGATTGGTTGTAATTGTTGTTTACCTTTTTGCCAAAAGTTTAGATCTAAAATTAGATATTTTACTATTTTCGTTTTTTGTTTTTTGTTCTTTATTAAGTTGCTATTTTTACAAAAAAAAATTATTTAATGAAAAACAAAAAATTATTAAAATTTAGATACATATATAATAAAAAATTATTTTATAGTAAAAAAAAATGATTAAGATGTATATATGTATATCATTAATTTCTTTATTTATTGATTTCTTCCTATTTTTTTTTTTTATAGTTGGGTTGTAAGTTTTACAAACTGATAAATATTCAGTTTCATATTCAGTAAAAAAAATATTCTACTATTATTACTTATTTTTGACTTATTACTATTTATATTATTTTTCGAAATTTAAATGTACGTATATTTTTCCTTATATATTTTGGAATATGTATTATATATAATAATTATTAATAAGAAAACGAAATTGTATTATTAATAATAATACGGAAAAAAAAATGTTCTATCTATTATTTGGAAATGAATATTATTTCTTTTATTACTTTTACCCTTTTTTCTTTATTTATGCGTTATTTATTTAACACAAAAAAGGTCTTAATGCTAATAATATAAAAAAAGTTTTAGTTATTACATATATATATATATGTATATTAAAAGCAAAAATATTTTTCAATATCTACTTATTTAAGATTTTCAATATTTTTTTAAATTTTTTTTAAATTTGATATAAATTTCCTTATGTGTTTCAAATTTAAGTTTTTTACTTTGAATTTACGTAATTTAAATTGACTTTAATTTAGGTTTACTCAGAAGATAATATTTAACGCACATTTGTATATAAAAAAAAATTAAATCTCTTTAAAATACCCAAAAAATTTTCATTTGCTTAATACTTTAGTATACTTTTTCTTTAAACCTAATCTATTAGATTGGGAAAATTTGTTAAAAACTCACGTTTTGTTGGTCGTTGTACAGATTGTTTCGCTAATGCTGGTGGTTTGACCTGGATTCTACTTAGTTGTCCTAAGTATGTTAAGTTCAATACGTTCTTCAGTATTGAAATACTCCACTAGTGCATGTTTATTTTTCTTTTGTGTTTTTTTTTTTTTGTTTTACATACAAATATTTTATATGATTTAAAAAAGAGTCACAATGTTTATTTAGTGATTTGCGTTCACTGTTTTGTTTTTGTTTTAATATTATTTTTTTTTTTTTCTTTTGATTTTAATTTGCCCTATTGACGCATACTACCGACTGCGCCATTTATGTTTCGAAATGTTGTTGAAAAGTAAAAAAAATGAAAAAAAAAAATTAAGGTTATTTCCTTTAATTAATATTTATTCACTTGTTAATAAAGTTATAATTGGACAATTTCTCCGTAGCACGTCAAATCGCAGAATTCCAAAAAATTATGTTGTACAATTAAGTTTATATTAACTCACGTTACAATGCAACGTGCTGAGAAAATTATTATTTGCTTGGAATACCATATTATTAGGTATATATATATCATATTATACCATATTATTAAGTTTGGAATGTACAATTAGTTCCATTTTAATTTAAAGTACAGTTAATTTAATTTGATGTTCGCTTTTAAGATAAGATCATGTTACAATAATATGTTGACGCCCGCAAAAGTAATTTTACGCATGTAAAGAAAATGTATTTAAAACATTGTTTCGTTACAGGGTGACATAACTCATAAGCACGAAGTGAAAAGACAAATTAATCAGATGCTTGTACAAGGTATCATAAGGCCCAGTTATTCTAGCGGTAAGCAAAAATGGAGGCTTGTTATTGACTACCGCAAGCTGAATAAGAAAACTGTGTGTGATAGGTACCCTATCCAAATATCACAGAAATTCTTGACAAATTAGGAAAGTATATGTACTTTTCTACTTTAGATCTCCGAGTGAGTTCCACCAAATTGAAATGGATCCTCGTGATGTTTCAAAAACAGCATTTACCGTGGAGAGTGGACATTTTTTATATATATTTTCATTTTGAATACGCATGCCTTTTGTCCTTAAAAACGCACCCAGTATATTACAACACGTTATGAGTAGTATGGATATGCCGGTTCTGGTGCAGGAGGAGCTTTTTTAAAGCTTTTAGTCTTCTTAAAAGTATTAAAAAAAAAATATTTGCATACATTCGCCCAAAAAGTATGAGTATCAGCAGAAATTATATATATATAGATAACGCAAGTAGAACAAAAAATCTCTCAAAATCAAATTTTTTTTAATTTGTAGTGCCCCAAAGAAAGAGAAAAACATTGAATTAAAAAAATAAACGTATTATTTTTGCTTGTTCTTTCTCATTCTTCATTCTTCAAATTTATTTATTTTATTTTTCTAACGAAAAATCGAACAAGTCACAATGTAAAGGTTAATTTTTATTTAAGATGTTATTGGTATGTGTTGTCTGGCGTTGTGTTAGGCTGTTAGATTGTTTTTTTTTCTATTCATTTCATATATTTTATGAAGAGTTTATATTTTTTTTTTATTTTCAGTCACTTTACTATTTATAAAAAGAAGTAACCAAAAAAATAATTAATGAATGGAGGGTATAGAGTAGTATAGCCAGCCATATATATATAGATATATGTATATATGTATGTATATGTATATGCATATTAATTTTTTCTTTGCTTAGAAAGTTTTACATTTTATAAATACCCATCGAAATGTTGACCTCTGAGGGTAAATTTTTTATTTCTTTTTTATCAATTTAGGAATTTTGTAAACAGATTATAAATAAGGTATGTAAGATTAAAAACTCGTGTGCTGTATAAAATTCTATACTGGATGAAAAAATTATAATTTTATCTGAAAACTTTGACCTAATTTAATTTTTATTGATGCAATATTTTAAAAAAAGGGAAAAAGCCGAATTGAAGTTTCAAAATAAAAAAAAAGCCTTGAATTGAATTAAACGTTCCATTCGGCATAAAAAACTCTTGTAAAACAAAATTATAAGATAAATATATAAATTTTGAAGTCCATATATCAAACAAGCCTTTGGTAAACTGTAGAGCCTTCCATTAAAATTCAGCCTACTAGTTTTGCATGTGGCGCAGGGAATCTGATTTTATATTTTGATTTTATATTTCAAAGCAAACCATAATGGAAAATTTGTTTGTTTGATTCATGATTTTCACGAAACGTACCATGACCTTATAGGTAACGACATATTAATGTAATGTAACTCTATTATCGGCTAGAAAAATAGAGTTCTCATAACGAAAGAAACTCCAATAAAATTATATTTTAGCCAACCAGAAAATTACTAACCAGAAAATACAATATACCAAATCGACCCCGGAGAATATTATTATAAAATCCCTGTTAAACAACAAAAAGGCGACGCAATGATAGAAGAAACTAATTTAAATGCCGACGTTCGAATTCTAGAAGGTATTTACAAAGTAAATGATTTTCAAGCAAGAGCTAAAATACTCAACGTATGTGACCAACCTAAAATTTTTAATTCCAACGAACCATTCCCGTCTGTCGAAATAGACGAAATTTTAGATTTTAATAATTACGAAATAGACGAATACTTGACATACAAAAACAAGAAAATTATTCCAGAAAAAATTAAAACCGATCACTTAAACGAAGAAAAAAACTTCAATTAAATCATCTTATATCTGAGTTCAACGAAATATTTTCTGAACAAATACCTCTTTCATTTACCAAAAAAATCACACAAAATTAATACTACAGACAATATGCCAATAAAAAGCAAAATTTATAGATACCCATATATCCACAAAATAGAAATACAAAAAAGAAATTCAGGAAATATTGGAAAATGGAATTATAGTCCGTACAACAGCCCAGTTTGGATTGCTCCCTAAAAGCTTGATTCCTCTGGCGGAATTGCTAGATTCCTTTGCTAGATTCATCACAGACTACCGGAAACTTAATGAAAAGACAATTTACGACTCTTATCCAATTCCTAATATTGAAGAAATATTGGACAAATTGAAAAAAAGTACGTATTTTTCTGTAATAGACTTAAAATCCGGATTCCATCAAATAGAAATGGAACCAGAAGACATACAAAAGACTGCATTCTCTGTTAACAACCTGCACTACGAATTTCGTAGACTGCCTTTTGTAGTACTTTTCAAAACCAATTCATCAAAAATTTCGCCGAGATAGCAAAAGCCATGACCTTATTCTTAAAGAAAAATTCTAAAGTAGAAGTAAATAACCACAAATACATCCAAAATTTCAATGATCTAAAAAATAAGTTAATATTAGCACCAATCTTCATCTACCCCGATTTTGAAAAAAAATTTCGAAATAACCACATATGCGATCCAAAATGCTCTAGATGGCGTACTATCCCAGGAAGGCAAACCAATATCATACGTGTCTCGTACATTATACGAACACGAAATTAACTATTCTAGAATTGAGAGAGAGCTTCTAAGCATCGTATGGTCACTTAAACAATTCATGCCATATGTTTTCGGTAACAAAATAAAACTCTTCACAGATCACAAGCCCTTAGTTTAGCTACACAGTCGGTTTATAAATTACATAATTATTAGGAGTAAAAAATTACTTACAAATATTACCAATGACGAACAACTAGAAAATCTTATTCAAACAAAGCACCTAGAAAACAATCACCGTCGCATTAACGAAATTAACGAAGAAATAAAAAACTAATTTTATTATCCAAATTTAAAACTTAAAATATCAGAATTTATAAAGAACTGCGAAGTGTGCATTCCAGAAAAATATGAAAGAAAGCCCCCACAGATTCCGTTAAAAATATCCGAAACACCGAGTAAATCCAACCAAATAATCCATATGGACGTATTCTATTCCATAAACAAGTCATTATTCGTCACCATGATTGATAAATTCAGTAAAATTTCCATGTTTTTTAATGTATAAAATAGAAGTGAGGCAGAATTCAGAAGAGCAATAGCGAAATACATTAGCACATACGGCACTAACATAACGAAAATAGTAACCGACAACGAATTAGGGATGAAATCACATTTAATGAGAAAATTTTTGGAAGAAAAAAATATCACAATTTACTACACCTCCAATTCGAATCACAACAGTAAAGCAGACATAGAGCGCCTGCACAACACCATTAGCAAGCACCTAAGATTATTAAAACATACAAAAAAAACTTACCAAACTTACAAATGATTTTAATAAACGGGTATTACAACAATACCATACATTCCTCGATAAACAGGAAACCAATATACTTCATTCAATTTAAAATCACAGAAAGTGAATACGAAGAAATCCGCAACAAAATCCTAGAAAAAAAAAAGGCAAATGAAAACAAAGTCGACATATCGTTAGAGCCAGGGATCAACTACATTACAGAAATAAGGGGAGGAAAAAATCATTCAAAATTCCGAAAAATAGATACCGAATTAACCGATGAAGAACACAACAAATCGACAAATACGCCGGGCACAAATATTATAAAACCCACATTAGGAAACGAAAAAGGTTCCAAAACCCATTACATATCAGACTGCAGACAACAATTTATAAAATTCTATAGAAATAACTGTAAATCACTATTTACTAATATTTCTTTTCTTTAAAAAAATCTCTTTTTAGGACTATTTCACCATGAAAAAGTACAGCATACTAATTATCTACATTCTCTTTGAATTTGTCAACTTATCAACATCTCAGATAATAGATATTCAAGACCTGAACAGTAATAAAAACGGACATAATTTAAAACTAGGAGAAGTCAAACTTATAACTAATTATAAAAAAATTTTACACATAATCAACATTACAAGGTATGAGGAAATTCAAGACATATGGACTAATACAACCATTTTCAATTGAACCGAGCTCAAACGGACCAATGCTTAATACAATAACTTATAACTACAAATCATTAGTTTCTAAAATTAAAAACATTATACCTCACATAGGAAACAAAAGAGGACTTATAAATGCAGTAGGAAAAGGGCTAAAGTACATAATAGGCACGATGGACAGCAACGACGTAATTGAAATACGTAACAAATTACAAGTTTTAACAGACAGCAACAAAATGCTACTAATAACGGAAATCAATAAACAAGTTAAAATAAACTCTGATCTAATTGAACAAACTTACAACATTGCAGAACATATCAAAAATCATCAACATACAACAAGAAATTTCGTAACAAATTTAACTAATGAACTCAACAATAAAATTTCTATAATGGAAGACCAAATGCCACTTATGGAGTTCATGTACCAAATTAACTACGACATTACCTTATTCAGAAATCACATCGATGAAGAATTTGACATGATGCAAGACTTGGACACTCTGACAAATATGAATATTATAATAAATATAATAACCTTCGGAAACGAAATAATCTATTGAAATTGAAATAAAAGACCATATACTTATATTTACTTATAATTTTACCTAATTTAAATGTAAATATAAAAAGAAATGTAATTAACAAAAATAACGAATTGTTAAATTTTGAAGAGCTACATGTAAAAAACATTAAAAATAATAGAGAACAAATCAAAGAAATTTGGTGTGCTAATAAAATCGAAAACATTGTAAATTATGTAACTAAAACAATAATAGTAATACTTATCATTATATTATTAATTCCAATTGTAAAGTTAAAAAATTGCTGCAAAAGCAAAACAATCAAAATAACTTTATCGGAGCCTCTGTCAAAGGGTGGGGAAGTTATATCACCCTGTAACAAAACAGTGTCTTAAATATATTTTTTCTTCCACGCGCAAACATACTTTTGCGCGCGTCAACGTATTTTATTATTGTAACATGATCTTATCTTAAAAATAAATGCAAATTAAATTAACTGTATTTTAAATTAAAATGGAATTAACTGTACATTCCAAACTTTAATAATATGCATTGAAACGTGACTTAATAAAAACATAATTGTTACAACATAATTTTTTGGCATTCTGCGATTTGTCCTGCTACGAAGAAGCCCAATAATAAGTTAATTAAGATAATAAGTTTATTAAGAAGTGTAATAAATATTAATTAAAGAAAATAACCTGAGTGTTTTTTTTTCATTTTTTTGCCTTTTCAACAACATTTCAAAACATAAATCCCATGCACGAATGGGTACCTATACGGTTTCGTATATATGGGAATATCATCTTTAGTTATAATCCTATGTCTAATTTCGTTCGTGAAGGATAAGTTCTGTCCATCTCTAAAGAATATTTCATCGTATTATTTGCATACTTTATTTAATTCGCTTTTTTCTTTTATGTTTAAATGGCCTGTTCTTATAAGTTCCGTAATGTTATAGGTTTGAAATTTTCTGTTCGTATGTTAAAGTTGTTTACTTCTATAAAGTCAGAAGAAGAGTATTTTTCAATTTTTATAGATTGTTCCATATAAATAGTTTGATCATTATTGCTTCTATTTGATATTTCTAAATAACTTAACCAGTTTTCACTCCTTCAAAAATAATTAAGTCACGGTTTAAAAAAACTTGTTTTATAAAAATATTTAATCATTTTTTTTATCAACTTGGTAATTTTACGATACTTTTGAATTTGGCAGGTATTATATACCTTTCTGATATTAAATTGGGTTTAAAGTAAAGCGGTCTTTTTGATTTTTCAGTTAGAAGTACATAGTTACTTAGGTCGATATTAGCTCTTAATTTTTGAGGAGTATCAAAGCCAATAAATCCATTAAAATAAGCATGAAATCGAAAGATTAAAAATCGAAGTGATCCTGTTTGGTTAAATTCTTCGAAAGTCGGAAGTTCTATTGTTTGATTTAATTTATGGTGATTAAATGCTGTTGAAATTGTCATAGGTTTTACTTCTATAATTTTTGAAAATACAGTGAATTCAGGGTTAATAAAAGAAACGGATGCGCCTGTGTCGATTAGGAATCTTAGCGGGCGACCAAACGGAAATGCTATCAAAATGTATGGAAGCAATTCTCCGTGTTTGTTAATGTCTACGTACGGATGGGTTCATAGAGACTTTCGTGAAAAAATTTAAATCATTATTTTTATAATTTTCTTCCTCATAAATATCATAATTATTAGAATAACAGTCGTTATAATTCTCATAGTTATAAATAGTAGTCGTCTAAATTTTGGTACTGATTTTGAGATCTAAACTTACTTCGTCATTGTTGTCGTCATATGAGGCTCTGAAATGTTGGTAGTTTGCAATGGTCGGCTCTTGTCGAATAGTCCCACCTGTTGCAACGTCCATTGGTTCGGTTCGTTGATTTGGTTGTTTGAATTGGGATTGTGGCAAAGTTGTCTAGGTTGAGAAAAATATTCACTTTTTAAATATTACAATAATTATTCTGCTCTAAATTCATTAACCATTACAAGTTTATTTGGTTTTCCAAACTTTGCAAAATGTTTTATAATAATTAATTTTTTAGCTTTCCAATTTCGATCCATTATTTTGCTGCAGAAAATTTTTTTAGCTTATCAATTATTGTTACAAAAGCTTTTTTTTTTAAAGTGAAATATATCCACGATTTCATTTTTTTTTTTTTTTGTTAAAATAAATTTAGGTCTAATAGGTTTTCGAATTATTATATGAATAGCAGGAGCAATATCGATTAAATATAGGTCAAGGATTTTATTTTGCAGACTTCTAATATTTATATATAATATTTTAAGTGAGTTGTTGCTACAGAAAATTAGTTTATCAGGCTATGTAATTGTTTTATTAGTACGGTAAAATGGCAAAAAAAAATTATGTAAATTATTATTAAATTACGTCATTACATAAGTTCGTGTCATAAATTTTGACAACTTTAGAGTTGTCTTCCTTTCTTATGAATATGTTGCCATCGTTTACCAATACATATTGAATGTTCCTATCCCTTTTTAAGTTTCCTATTCGCTTTTTTATAAAGATAGTTTTAAGTTTCCTACTCGCTTTTTTATAAAGATAGTTAAAGTTTGTTTTTAGCCTTTCGTTAATATAAATATATTTATATAATCATTATTATTTTCAGTATACAAATTTATTTGTTAGAATCATTATTGTTTTCAGTTATTGCAGATAATTGTATTTTTTTCTGGCAACCAATATTATTCTTTTAAGTTCATGTTCTGTAAATTTGATTATTAATATTTCATTTTTTCTAGCAGAAGTAGATTGTTTACTGTTTTCATAATATATTTCCTTTATTTGTTCTTCTTCAACCTTAATATCTAGAGTATTAAAAATTGATTTGCTTACCTCAAAGATATTTTCAACATTTTCAGGAATTCCATGAATTTCCAGAGTATTTTTAAATTCATTTTGCTTTATTTTTTCAATTTCATATATATTTTTTTATACCATTTTATTCGGAATTTCATTTTCATTTCTTAAATTCATATTTTCTTCCATTACCAAATTTACTATTTCACTTACTATTTCAAAAATACCTCAAAAATGAAGTTATCAATCATCACCCGATCGCAAAATTATCTTCTATTCCTAAAATTTTTGAATTAATAGCATTCGATTCTATTTATGATCATTGCACTAGCCTTTTGTTACCTAATCAACATTGTAAAGAGTAAATCTACAGTAACGAATCTTGTGGAATCCACATCTACATTTCTGAAACATATGGAGGATGGTTTTCAAACGGACGTAATTTACACCGACTTTAGTAAAGCAATTGATTTACTTTCTCATATTATTATTTTAAAATTGCAGAACCTGGGGTTTCCACTATATTTTATTAATTGGATCTATTCTTACCTTTTTGATCGTAGCTATTGTGTTTCTTTTAGATCTTCAATTTCTTTTAAATTTAAAACTCCTACAGTTGTGGCTCAAGGTAGCCACCTTGGACCGCTTTTGTTTATTATTGCAATCAACGATGTCACTTCCGAAATTCACCATTGCGATATTAGAATTTATGCTGATGATATGAAGATTTTCAAGAAAATTACTTCCTTAGACGATTCTAACAAGACAATGTATTACAAGCTGACCTTAATTATTTTTATAATTGGTGTAATATCAACAACCTTCAATTAAATATAATAAATGTGCTCATATTACTTTTATTCGCCGTTCTATTCCAATTTCATATAGTTATTCCATTAACTTTCAAACTATCCCTAAAGTTAATTCTATAAAAGTCTTGGGTGTAATTTTTGATAGTAAACTTTCTTTTCATTCTCATTTAACATATATTTTAAACAAATCCAACTCTAACTCTATGAATACTTAATATTTCTCTATATACTTAATAGAATGATGTCTCAATATACACAAATCCCAAATTAACTTTCAACTAACCAATGAATCTTTAAAAACAGATTTATATTCATGTCATTGAAACTGCATTATCGAGTTATTTTTCTTATATCAATTGATAGTTAATTTTGATTTGTAATTTCCTGTATTTTGTTAATAATACCTATATTTTAATGTCATATGTTTTATTCAATTAATAATTTTTATTTTTTGTAATAAATTTATATCTTTAATTTCAATGGTGGCCGGTAAGATTTTCAAATGCTGAAAAAAATTTAATTAAAATTTCGGATATAATACTTATTAAATGAAACAAACATTAAGTGAAATAAAATAATACAAATATTTATTTGAATATAAAATCTATTCTTGTGGATTTCTTGTGGCAAAATTTTTCAATCACTTTTTCGTTAAAATTTGTTTTTTGTGAGATTAAACCTTTTTCTATTAAAATCATACATAAAGCTGCTACCCGCTCTTGAAAGACATAGACTAAGTACATAATTCTTTTGTGTAATATAATTAAAAATGTCATGAAAAGATAACTTTTAAAATATTTTTAAATATAGAAAAAAGTTAGTTAAAATAAATTTAGAAAAAAAGCTTGATTTTTAAGTTTTAAACTTTTACTTCTAACTAACTTATTTATTATAATATTTTCTAAACTTATAGGTATGTAGTTCATTTCATATTCATAAAAAAAGCAACGGTAATATATTTTTATTTTGTTTTTAAATTACTGTCGCGAATCACTAACACAAAATAAAACAATGGTAGTAATTGTCTGGTCAAACGATTTCTTTCATATCATAAATTATGATAATTCATGTTAAAAATTTCAAACAAAAAACGAGGAAGAATACAGTTGCCTTTGTCAACTCTTAGATACCCGTACGAATCGTTAGTATGTTCACAGCCTGTCACTCTGCTTACAATATTATTTTTTTAATATTTTAGTATTTTAAAATAATTTGAGTGAATTTTATAATTTCTAGAACTATGGGTTGTACATATATTCAAACTATATGTTTATACATTCTTCAAAAGCAGATTTTAACCTTCCACATAACGATTATCAATCCAAAACTTTTTCAAATATTTTATAGTACCATTTAATACTAAGCGGTAAATGTATATTAAATTTACTAAGTACAAAACAGTAAATATAATTTTAAATATTATATTATATTAATGCGTGCATAGTATATTTATATTATTATAAGTATATCGCCATACATTGCAATATTTCTTTAAAAATATTTCCATTAATAGAATAATTTCTTATAAGTACAATAAAATACATATATGGATGTATGTAAATACGGCGCTATACATCTATACTCTTATCATCAGTGACATACACCATATGTAAATAAACATGATATTATATAAGTATGTATGTAGATCAATATCATATAAATAAAAATTCTTCAAGCAACCGTTATGTTGTTTATTTATTTACACTTTTTTGTACTACGCACTATATCCTCAACAATTTCAAATTATCGAGTAAAACAAAATGCAAAAAATTCGTTAAAGAAATTTGTTAGAAAATTTGAAAAAATCAAGTAACACTTTTGTCAATTATAAAGTAACCCTATATTATTAAAAAAAGTTGTTAACAGAAATAAGACTATAATGTTGTAGCTTTAATTTTTGTGTATTATTTCAAAAAAATTTTAACAGATGTTCAAGTTACAGGTGTTTAAAAATAGGAAATTTTCAGCTCCTAAACGCTCCTAAACGGGGGGTGATACAAAAAAATTTCTGAAATGACTCATACTTATTTTCAAAGATCTAACTTCTGTCAAAATTTGTAGTTTCCAATTTAAACCGTTTAGAAGGTAGAAGGGTTGAAAGATTTTGCAAAATTTTAGTTTCGCATAACGGTAAATTAAGACACCGTATGGCACAACTATATATTTATGGTATATATACTTTTAAAGCTAATAAAAGCAGTAATCGTTTGCCGTTTTCAAAATGAAGATTTACCTTATACAACTTGTGTTATAATAATTGAAATATAGAGCTTTTTTGAGCCTTTGGGGAGCTGTTGCTCCGTAACGGGTGGGGCTACAAAAAAAGTTATTAAAAATAAAATTAATATTTTTGTGACATCTATCAGCAGTTAAAATTTTATAGCTCTATTTCAAAAAAAATGTGGGGATCTAAAAGTTAGGTGTTCGAGAGCTACCCGAAGTTTTGGTCGGAACTCAATCAAAAAAATAGGGAACCTACAAATTGCTCCTAGAATATTTTGTGTAAATTTGAAGATTCTAGCTTTCTTAGTTTTTGAGTTAGTGTGCTGACGGACGGACGGACATGGCTCAATCGACTTAGAATTTTTTTCTGATCCGATCCATACCTTTGAAGGTATATCTAGCTCGCTTATTTCGAGGTGTTACAAATGGAGGAGTAATTTTATTATACCCGATCCTATCGTACGGGTATAATAACTTACTTACTTAACGTTATAAGCTATTCTGTTATTGAAATTACTGTAACAGAGAAAATGAACTAAATATTTTTCAGGTATTATTTTTACAATCCTTTTTTAAAGGCGCAACTTTGTTACTTTGGCTATGTACTGTTATAATACAAAGTTTAGGGATATTTGAAATTGAATTGCAATGAATTTTAAAAGGCGCAACTTTGTTTAATTTTATACATAATGTACAAAGTGGCAAAAAATAATAATCGAAAGTATTTTGAATTGTTAATTGATATTTTTTGAAATTAAATAAATGTGCATCGAAACATGTTTTCAAATTAAAAAATTTTTTTGAAAAATAATAAATAAAATAAAAATAATAACAATACATTTTTTTTTTATTTATTCAATAATTTTTGCACAATAAATGGTGTAAATAAAATTTTTATTTTTATAAAACTTTTATATCAATTAACAATATTTAAATAATAAAATGTTAAGTAATCAATTATTGTTATAAAAAAAAAACAAAATTATAATTTGAAAAAACGCTGTCATGTACATTTCATAGTGGACACTCTTTTGTAGATTATGAGTAGAGAGCGTCACGAGCGCGTCTCGAGTCAAGTGTGGCCAATCGAAATTTTTCATTCCAGTTAAATATAACTCAAAAAAGCCAGTTAAAAATTTATGAAAAGAAAAAGCTGTTAAAATTCCAGTTCAATTATCAAAGTTTAATTAATTACCCTAATTTATTATCAGCGTGGAATAAAAATATAATTCTAAAGTTTAATATGTTTGCAGTTCTAAGATTGTAACTGTTCAATCCTGAATCAGCAACCTAAAAGAAAGATATCATTGAATGTATCAAGTATCATACCTGGGTGTTACCTGCAACTTTTGAGCCAGCACATACAACCTGAAATGAAGAAAGCACAAAGAATCATATTACTTTAATAAAAAAATGCATATTACTTATCTGAGCAAAGGTGAATCCAGGTTCCTGAGTGATGTTTGGGTCCTGATGGCGATCAGCATGCAGCATCTTTAAAAATCATCCACATTTTTGTTTGCTATTAATATATCTAAATCAATATTAGTTTTAATAATTATGAATACATTGTTTTTAAAAAAAGTATTATTGATAGATTCTAGCTTTCTTAGTTTTTGAGTTAGCGCGCTGACGAACGGATGGACGGACGGACATGGCTCAATCGACTTAGAATTTTTTTCTGATCCGATCCATACTTTTGAAGGTATATCTAGCTCGCTTATTTCGAGGTGTTGCAAACGGAGGAGTAATTTTATTATACCCGATCCTATCGTACGGGTATAAAGAGCGGCCCATCTTATTGTAATAGATAATTTTTGGTACGAAATGCAACACTGGTTCCTCAAGGTAGTGTTGGACTTTAACCAACCAAAACCACCCCCCTTTTAAAACCAAACTTTGGGATGGAACCTTTAATACCAATGTACAGTTTGGTTTGGGGATAGGGATGTGGGAAGGATAATTGGGGAAATTGGCATTGGGAAATCTGGATTATGAGGGATAGGTAGGAAAATTTGGAGGGGCATTTTGAAGAAAGATGTTAATGTTCTTCTTAAACCTAAGTAAATCGTACACACATGAATTACCAACCTTAGGGAACACATTCGATGGTATATGGTTCCACAAACGGGACGTGCGCATGACAAACGAATTTCCATAGGCTGTATTTTGCCATCTTGATAACTCAACATGGTAGGGATGAGCATCTGTTGCCCTCCTTGTTTCTCGTTGGAAAACTTTGAGTGGAGGCATTAATTAATTGTTTAATCCTTACGAGATACCTATAAAACAAGGTCAGTGACCCAACTGTGCGACGATGGCTAAGTGAAGTGAGCATAGAAGTTACACTGGGGTCGTTGATTAAACGAATAGCTCTGTTTTGCACATTATCTAAATAACCCAGTGCTGTTCGAGGAATTTGCAGCAAAGTTAACATTTCTGTTGCGGAAGCAGAATGACCAATTAAAGGCTCTAAAAAAATTGTTAAGGCCCTCCCAGTCAGCATGGTTGTAACGCCAAACAAATTCCGTCCAAAATTTCATTGATCTGGTTCGATAGATTTTCAATTTCCATAGCAGTTTCTTGTTCATTTGAGTTGGGTTATCTGTATAGGAAACAGAAATGTATGACATGCTTTTCAACGAAAATTTTGACCCAAATGTAATGAAAGGTTGGGCTAGAACATTTATATTTTGGAAATGTGTTGAAAACGATGTCATTTTTCATATAGACAGCGATACCTCTTTTGAGCACGAAGTGTGAAAAATGTGAGTAGCCGGTAACATTAAAGTTATCATTGTGGTTACTGACTTGTGTTTCACAAAGGGCTAAAACTGCTGGTTTAATTGAACTAAGATGGCACTCGACGTGATGAAAATTCGTTTGCAACCCGCGTATGTTACAGAAATTAACATTAAAAGTGGTAATTTTGACAGTAAAAAATTAGTATAAAAGAAAAGTTAAAATAATAAATAATAATATTAAAATTGAAATTGAAATCAGAGTTGAAATTCTAATTAAAATCAAAATTAGACTAAAAATCAATTTCGAAATTAAGCAAGATCAAAATCTGACTTAAGATAAATTAAAGTATGTAAATTAAGTAATTAAGTATGTATAATAAAATTTAAAGCAAAAATTAAAATTAACAAAAACTAAAATTTATTCAAAATTAAATTCAAAAATAAAAGTGCACGATTTAAATAACCCGAACTTGACAACACTTTAAAATAAATTACTATCAATGTCAATAACAATACTTTATATCAATATTAATACATTACTTTACAATACTTTTCAATACTTTTCAATATTTTGCCTTGAGTGAGCAAACGGTTTATAACAACGTTCAACAGTTTTTAACATACACTTTTAAGTGACCTTATTGAACGCAGGTACAACCAAAGACTCACCAAAAGCAAAACTTACCACCAGATATTAATTAATTAAGTTACGGTAATTACTATGGTGGTATTTAAAAAAAAAAGAGCGAATTGAGAGTCAAAGAAGAACACCAACATCCATCATATGTGTATGAGGGAGATGGATATATAATTGTTTTGTTTACGACAAATTGATATTAAGATGAAATAAATAAAAAAAGAAAAGTAAATTAATGTAAACAAAACCAACCGAGCGCGTTTAATTATAAATTAAAATCTAAATCAAAAAATTAAAAAAATTATTTAAATTTAATATAGTTAAAAAAAAATAAATAAAAAACAAATCAAAAATAGAATAAAAAATATCAGCTGTCTCCACCACAGGACCGACCGCCCCTACCCGAAAAGTACAATGCCAAAATTTATAGATTTTTTTATAATAATAATTTTATATCAAAGCAAAATAACTTCTAATAATTTAACAACATTTTGTTTTATTCAATAACAATAATAAGCAATGAAATCGTAAAATGTATTTACATATGTATGTATGTGCATTCATTCATACATCCATTTCCATTATTATGTAATGTAGGTACATGGTTTTTTTTTCATTCAAAAATATTAAAAGTAAAAAATAATAAAAACTGTAAACAACAAAACAAACATAAGATTAATATTGAATCTGCTAACAAATATTTTACCGTTTTAATTTTATGTCATCAACAAAAGAATAATATGCATAGATACAAGTACATATTATGTATATAAATTTTTAGGAATAAAAAAAAAAAACAAAAAAAAAATTGTTCATATAAATTCATATGGAGTGTATATAATATGAACTTTTGGACTTTGAAAAAAAATTAAAAAAACTTTAAAGTTGGTCAGATCAAAAAATGTTCTATGGCAAAGTTGTTGCTCTTTACTTGTGTAACAACTTTTTCTTAATAATTTTTCTCATAAAATTTTTCTGTTACGAAATATTCGTAAAAAATTTAAAAACTACACTAGTAAACTACCATTTGCGGTTGTCCGATTTGCTCCAAAAGCTTATCAATCCGAGATATTTACGTTATAACCTTAAATATGAAATTTCAAAAAATTCCGCTATGAAATTTCAAAAATTCAGTCGTTTAAGCTGTACACGTGCCCACAGCCATACCCACACACGCACCTACACACACACACACACACACAGACGGACATCATACTAAAAAAAATTTTACAGCCTTCTCCACACCGGAGTTGTGCATTTTTGACAAAATCTCGGGTACAAATTTTTAGTATGAAAACAATAACTAGACAAACCAATAAGCGTAAAAAAAATAAAAATAAAATAAAATAAAACTTGTATGTAAATTGAACCAAGATACTTATCTTGCCGCCATTGGAGTGCAGCCATATAATTCAGAATCTAAAATTAATACACCACACTTATAAATATTTTTTTTTTTAGTGAAGGAATTAATTAATTTTATGTTAATAAAATTAGAAAAAAAGATAAAAGTCCAAAAAAAAAAAAAAAGTTTACATAAAAAAGTTTTAAACTAATTAAAAAAGAAGTGTTGTCACTTCAAAGGTTAACTTAGAACTCATACTAAGCGGTAAATGTATATTAAATTTACTAAGTACAAAACAGTAAATATAATTTTAAATATTATATTATATTAATGCGTACATAGTATATTTATATTGTTATAAGTATATCGCCATACATTGCAATATTTCTTTAAAAATATTTCCATTCATAGAATAATTTCTTATAAGTACAATAAAATACATATATGTATGTATGTAAATACGGCGCTATATAATATACATCTATACTCTTATCATTCATTCATCAGTGACATATACCATATCTAAATAAACATGATATTATATAAGTATGTATGTATATCAATATCATATAAATAAAAATTCTTCAAGAAACCGTTATGTTGTTTATTTATTTACACTTTTTTGTATTACGCACTATATCCTCAACAATTTCAAATTATCGAGTAAAACAAAATGCAAAAAATTCGTTAAAGAAATTTGTTAGAAAATTTGAAAAAATCAAGTAACACTTTCGTCATTTATAAAGTAACCCCATATTATTAAAAAAAGTTGTTAACAGAAATAAGACTATAATGTTGTAGCTTTAATTTTTGTGTATTATTTCAAAAAAATTTTAACAGATGTTCAAGTTACAGGTGTTTAAAAATAGGAAATTTTCAGTTTTTGACCCCTTACAGCTCCTAAACGGGGGGTGATACAAAAAAAATTTCTGAAATGACTCATACTTATTTTCAAAGATCTAACTTCTATCAAAATCTCAAGTTTCCAATTTAAACCGTTTAGAAGATAGAAGGGTTAAAGGATTTTGCAAAATTTTAGTTCCGCATAACGGTAAATTAAGACACAGTATGGCACAACTATATATTTATGGTATATATACTTTTAAAGCTAATAAAAGCAGTAATCGTTTGCCGTTTTCAAAATGAAGATATACTTTATACAACTTGTGCTATAACAATTTAAATATAGAGCTTTTTCGAACCTTTGGGGAGCTGTTGCTCCGTAACGGGTGGGGCTACAAAAAAAAGTTATTAAAAATAAAATTAATATTTTTGTGACATCTATCAGCAGTTAAAATTTTATAGCTCTATTTCAAAAAAAATGTGGGGATCTAAAAGTTAGGTGTTCGAGAGCTACCCGAAGTTTTGGTCGGAACTCAACCAAAAAAAATAGGGAACCTACAAATTGCTCCTAGAATATTTTGTGTAAATTTGAAGATTCTAGCTTTCTTAGTTTTTGAGTTAGTGTGCTGACGGACGGACGGACATGGCTCAATCGACTTAGAATTTTTTTCTGATCCGATCCATACCTTTGAAGGTATATCTAGCTCGCTTATTTCGAGGTGCTACAAACGGAGGAGTAATTTTATTATACCCGAACCTATCGTAGGGGTATAATAACTTACTTAACTTACTTACTTAACGTTATAAGCCATTCTGTTATTGAAATTACTGTAACAGAGAAAATGAACTAAATATTTTTTAGGTAGTATTTTTACAATCCTTTTTTAAAGGAGCAACTTTGTTACTCTGGCTATGTACTGTTATAATACAAAGTTTAGGGATATTTGAAATTGAATTGCAATGAATTTTGAAAGGCGCAACTTTGTTTAATTTTATACATAATATACAAAGTGGCAAAAAATAATAATCGAAAGTATTTTATATTGTTAATTGATATTTTTTGAAATTAAATAAATGTGCATCGAAACATGTTTTCAAATTAAAACAATTTTTTGAAAAAGAATAAATAAAATAAAATAATCACAATACATTTTTTTTTTATTTATTCAATAATTTTTGCACAATAAATGGTGTAAATAAAATTTTTATTTTTTATAAAACTTTTATATCAATTAACAATATTTAAATAACAAAATGTTAAGTAATTAATTATTATTATAAAAATAAAAACAAAATTATAATTTGAAAAAACGCTGTCATGCACATTTCATAGTGGACACTCTTTTGTAGATTATGAGTAGAGAGCGTCACGAGCACGTCTCGAGTCAAGTGTGGCCAATCGAAATTTTTCATTCCAGTTAAATATAACTCAAAAAAGCCAGTTAAAAATTTATGAAAAGAAAAAGCTGTTAAAATTCCAGTTCAATTATCAAAGTTTAATTAATTACCCTAATTTATTATCAGCGTGGAATAAAAATATAATTCTAAAGTTTAATATGTTTTGCAGTTCTAAGGTTGTAACTGTTCAATCCTGAATCAGCAACCTAAAAGAAAGATATCATTGAATGTATCAAGTATCATACCTGGGTGTTACCTGCAACTTTTGAGCCAGCACATACAACCTGAAATGAAGAAAGCACAAAGAATCATATTACTTTAATAAAAAAATGCATATTACTTATCTGAGCAAAGGTGAATCCAGGTTCCTGAGTGATGTTTGGGTCCTGGTGGCGATCAGCATGCAGCATCTTCAAAAATCATCCACATTTTTGTTTGCTATTAATATATCTAAATCAATATTATTTTTAATAATTATGAATACATTGTTTTTAAAAAAAGTATTATTGATACTTACATTAATTGTCAAATGTTTAATAGAAATTGTCAAAATATAATTGTTTTCATTTTGGGACACAAGGTGTCAGTTACATTAACTAAAATTATTTTATTCACAATAATTTTATATTTTTTATATATTCAATAGTTTTAACTCTTTATATACACTACATATTTTTTTTATATATATACTTTATTTTTTTAATTTTATTATGTACTTTAAATTGAAGGTTACTGACCTTGAGTTAAACGTTAGTCCTGAACCGTTTAACTCAAGTTTATATAAACCCAAATTTCATGAATTTTTTTTAATCGTAATCGAACCGTCTAAGTGTTTGCAGGATATTTTTAAGTAATGTAATTAATTTTTTAATATTTTTAAGGTTTCTTATGCAAATTTATTATAAATGGTTTTTTTTTTAACTATTTTGAAATAGGATTTTTAATCCCATTTAAATTAATGGGATAATTAATAATTAGTGTTTTTCTTTTCTAAACATTTTTTGGTCCTTCGAACCGGATTAAAATAATTTTGTAAAAAAATTTAATAATAATTTTCGTATAAGACCTTAAGTATATAATTAAAGTGAAGTTACCGTAACTAATATTTTTTATTATAAGGATGAACAGTATTAGCAATAAAACAGTGCGACATTATATATATATATATAAAAATAGAGAAAGCATAAAATTTAAATTAAATTATAAAGTTAACTTAGTAGAATATAATTGATTAGAAATAATATTGGGTTTTATGTATATATATATAAAAGAAAACATTTAAAACGAGAAAAAAAAAAAAAACAATATAGTGAATTGTGATTCATTTTTATCTTCTTTTTTTCAAATTTAATTTACATTCATGAATTTAAACCCAGAATTTAAATGTAAAAGAATAAAATAAGATAATAAAAGAGAAGTTTAGTTATTCAATATTAAAATATTGCTAACACGACTAGAAATTTACGCGCGCGTTCGGTACGGTTGAAATTAATTACTGGATCCACACAACATCAAGCATGGAAAAATTAATTAGGGAACAGGTTGCTGATAAAACCATATTGGAAATGACCATGAAGGATTTTTTAGCAGATAGCAGCGACAGCAAGCAAAAGAAGTGTTACACGCAACTTCTGAAAGACTTTCAGGATCAATGGACTGAAATTAAAGCTCGTCACCGAAAAATGTTGGTTGCATCATATACGGAGAAAGGTTTTGAAGAAGCTAAGTATTCTTATTTTGAAAAAAATATATTTTTTAGTATTAGGCAACTATATTATGCAAATTATGGTTTGATAGAAAGTGAAATGAATGGAAAATTTCCCGACGTTAATGAAGGTTGTGAGCCAGCCTCGGTCACAATACGGGAAGCTCCCACTCCTACAGAAATACAACTCCCAAAAATTACGTTAGAGAAATTTCACGGGGATTATTGAAAATGGCCGTCATTTCATGATTTGTTTAGGACATTAGTCCATGAAAATGCTGGGCTTGCGCCTGTACAGAAATTGCAATACCTGAAAATGCATCTTATTGGAGAACCTGAAAATTTACTTAGGCAGTTCCAGATAACCGATTTAAACTACCAAAGTGCGTGGCAACTTTTAAAAGATAGGTATAACAATAAAAGAATTCTAGTAGGGACACAATTAAAGGTTTTTTTTACTGAACCTTCTCTTGTACATGAATCAGCTCAGGGCATTAAAAACTTGTTGGACACTACCACAGAGTGTCTACAAGCTCTAGAAAATTTAAATATAGAGATAACTAATTAGGATCCAGTTATCATTTACAGTATTGTGCAAAAATTACCACCGGAAACTCTTCAGTTATGGGACCAGAGTATTAGTAACATCACAGGGTTACCCACCTGGAGACAGCTGCGAAGCTTTTTTGAGGCGAAATTTCGTACTTTGGAAGCCATAGCTTACAAATCTTACTCATGTAGTAATGATAAAAGAAGTAACCCCCCAACAATTCAAACAAATTCCAAACAAATGTCAGAAATTTTCATGTAGAATCAAAATCAGTTTGTGTCATTTGTGCTGGATCACACAAGATTAAACAGTGTCATAAATTTAGCATTTTGAATCCGAGTAAAAGATTCAAAATGGCGAAAAAAAGGGCTTATGCATTAACTGCTTACGGACTGGGCACACAGTGACAAATTGTCCTATTTGCCAACGAGGGCATCACTCACTATTACATGGAGAGCTGATTGCGGCCAATCATGCTCAAGGATCCTATCATACGCTTCTTAATACTAATAATAAGAGTTCCTTTCATCAGGATACAAACATTTGTTCGAATAATGATAAATCGCGTACATCCCAAGCTACTATGTCGGCTTCAGCAGCCAGTTTTATACCCCATAACCAACCATCAACGTCTTCAACTAACGTTCATACATGCGCTACGCCCAGTGGCAATATACAAGTACTTTACTTAACTACTGCTCAAATTAAAATAAAATCGCCAGTTACAGGCGACGAAAGGATTATAAGAGCACTCATCGATCCAGGATCGGAGACGTCTCTTATTACAGAGTCATTGGTCAATATTTGAAATTGAGAAAAATTAAGATCACCGCAAGGATACAGGGGATTGGTCAAAATCAGTTAGGTACATCTTTAGCACAAGTCAATTTCATACTCATCAGCTTAAATAATAAAAACGCCATCGAAGCTAAAGGTTTGGTTTTGAGCAAGCTGACAAATCTCTTACCTAGTCGAACGATCGCAGCTGGAAAGTGGCGTCATTTAGAAGGACTTGAGCTCGCAGATCGGAATTTTTTCAAGCCCGGTGCGATTGATGTGCTACTTGGAGCCGACCTATACGGTCAAATACCACAAAATGGTTTCGAACAAGGATCTGAAGGAACTCCTATAGCTCAAAACACTATTTTTGGTTGGGTTCTAACAGGAGAAATTCGTAATACTGAACACGCTGTTTCTATTTCCAATTTTCATATAAATATAAATTAGGAAAATGAGCTTAAGAAATTCTGGGAAATGGAGCAAGTCACCACCACCAAAATCTTGACTGAAGAGAAAAGGCATGCGAAGAACACTTCAGAACAACCCACAAACGTTTGGATGACGGCACTTACCAAGTGGAGTTGGTTTCATGAAAATAGTCATGCAACACTTGGTAAATCGCGACACATAGCGATTAGTCGTTTACTCCCCATGGAACGTCGTTTTGCTAAAAATGCAACTCTTCAAGGGGAGTACAATACATGTCTAAATGAGTACCTACAACTCGGGCACATGGAAAGGGCGGATACAACTGAAGAAAACTTTCGAAACGTATCATTCTTTTCAGAGAGTTACTTGTGTTGCTATTTACCACATCACAGGGTGGTAAAAGAAACTAGCTCAACAACCAAACTGCGGATCGTCTTTGATGCCTCTAGCAATGGAACTAGCAATGGAACTTCCTTAAACAACAACATGATGAAAGGGCCCGTAATACAGGACAACTTGGCCACACATCTATTAAGGTGGCGTAAGTATAAAGTAGAATTCACCGCCGACCTCGAAAAAATGTACAGACAGATAAAGATATCGGCTCGTCATGCTGAATTTCAACGAGTGGTTTGGAGAAATTCAACAAATTCCATCATTAAAGATTACAAACTCAAAACCGTAACTTTCGGGACAAAATCTGCTCCATTTTTGGCCACTCGGGTATTGCAACAGCTAGCCATCGACGAAAAGTCAAAGTATCCCATTGGATCTCAAAAGGCGCTCGACTCGTTATATGTCGACGATCTACTGTCAGGAGCTGACTCTATAAAAGCAGCACTTGAACTACAACGGCAATTATTAGCATTAATGAGAGCAGGAGGTTTCTCATTACGAAAATGGGTCTCAAATCACGAAGAAATTTTAAATGCGAGAGGTAAATATTCCATTCCAAATCAAGTCGGAAGAAGTAATAAGAACGTTAGGGTTACAATGGAACCCATCAAGTGATAAATTTCTCTATGCGATATCGCTAAAGGGAATTCAAAATGAGCTTGGAGTGACTCGGAAATCGTCTTAGCATGGCTGAAAGGTCACCCTGGCAGATGGACTTTGCTTGTCGCAAACAGGGTGTCAGAGATACACCAAAATTTGGAACAGAACATATGGTCGCATGTTCCTACTACGGACAATCCAACTGATTATGCTACAAGAGGGGTATATCCATTAGAACTCCATTCACTAAGCATGTGGTGGCACGGACCTAACTGGCTACTCAAGTCGTCAGACCAATGGCCTTTACAAAAGAATATCAAACCAATCGAAATGGAAAAGAGAACGGGCAGCCTTATTTTTCATACTAGAAAGACGGAAAATGTATCCATTCATTTTTTAAACGAGCTAGAAACATTTTACTCTTCATATACAAAACTTATCAGAGTTACATGTCATACCTTACATCGGTAGAATTAAAACAAGCGCTACATCTCTGGATAAAATTTATACAAAGGCGAAATTTTGAAAAGGAACTACATTCACTTCAACAAAATAAACCAATAAATTTTAATAGTAGGATATTAAAACTAAATCCTTTTCTGGACAAAAATGGCATTATCAGAGTGGGAGGTAGGCTGAAAAACGCAGAATTAAAGTATAACGAAAAATTTCCCATCATATTACCAGGAGAAGGAACGTTTATAATATTAATTTCAAAATTCCATAAAGAAACATTGCACGGCGGTTTTCAGTTAATGTCGAATATGATATCTCGTAATTATTGGATCATAAATTCACGAAATCTTATACGTCATTTTATCCACAAATGCACAATTTGTTACAGGTTAAAGGCAACTGCGCAAAGTCAACTCATGGGAAATATTCCAACAGTTAGGGTCAATTACAATCGGCCATTCAGTCATTCGGGAGTAGACTATTGTGGTCCCTTTGAAATTAAAACTTACAAAGGTAGAAGTTCACAACGCTACAAAGCTTATATTTCAGTTTTTATATTCATGGTGGTAAAGGCAATTCATTTAGAATTGGTGATCGATTTGACTGCTGAAGGTTTCATAGCTGCCTACCGTCGGTCTTCGTCACGACGAGGCAAAGTCGAGCAAATATATTGCGACAATGGAACCAACTTTGTTTCGGCTAATAAAATCCTAAAAAAGGAAAGGCTTCAAATGCTGCACCAATTGGACGTTAAAATTGCCGAAATGTTTGAAAACGAAATTGTTACGTTTAACTTCATTCCACCAGGCTCCCCGGACTTTGATGTATTATGGGAAGCCGGTGTCAAGTCAACCAAACAACATCTGAGACGTGTACTTGGGAATGCAATATTAACCTATGAAGAGTTTTCAACCGTACTCACTCAAATCGAGGCCTGTTTGAATTCCCGGCCTTTGTGCCCAATTAGTGCCAACATAGATGATCTAAATCCTTTGACTCCAGCACACTTCTTGGTTGGTGATGTATTAATGACACCACCTGAACCGACCCTACTTGATTTTAACATAAATCGTTTAAACCGTTGGCAATATTTGCAGAGCTTGTACCAAATGTTTTGGAAAAGATGGCGAACAGAGTACCTATGCCGATTGAAACAACGCCCTAAATGGGCTAACAAAACTGAAAACGTAAAGAAGGATGATCTTGTCATTCTCAAGGAGAAGAATGTACCACCATCTCGTTGGTGGCATTAGCCCGAATTATAGAAACTCATCCTGGCTCAGATGGTTTGGTACGAGTAGTTACTTTGCAAACTAAGTCTGGTATACTAAAACGTCTGACTACTAAAATATGCCTATTACCAATACAATAGGAATGTCAAAACTCATAACATATCTAAATAAAATAAGCCCACAATCAACATATCTAAATATTATTATATCTGCAACCAACATAGGAAGCATATCAGCAATCAACCTATATCATATCAACAATCAACCCTACATATCATGTCAACAATCAATCTACATATCATGTCAACAATCAACCCAAATATTATGTCAACAATCACATTCATATCAATAAAAATTCATATCAATAAAAAACTCATATCAATAAAAAATTCATATCAAGCGTACCAATCAACAATAAGCGTTCAAGATCTACAGTAACATGTCCAACATATCGAAATAAATAGTTCTAAATAAACTCGTCATACTATCTCACGATGATACACATAATGACACAAAAAACAATCACGAATCGATGTCTAGTTAGCACTATAAGATCGGTAAAAATCAAAACGCGAAAAAGACATCACATATTCAAACTACATACTGTTTACAAAAACGCAACAGCATAAGATAAAATTTTTTGTTTATAAATAAAATAATCATACCGATTTCCACATTGTTACATTTTCAGGCAGTTCATTATGCACATAGGAACACTCAAGCATACAAATTTGTAACCAACCTATAACTCATATATACATAACTTTTTTTATATATTTGAAGTAATAGCAAAATTGATACCATCACATTATCACGAAATGTTGTCATCTTCTTCCATAAGATGCCAAAGCCGGCGCTAAATAATTTTTGACATTTGTCTTTAGTCTTCATGAAAATTTTATTTACATTTCACCTATAAAAATTAACGGTAAAATAATAATCAACAAAAAAAACTATATTTTATTAAGTGTTTTCCTTAGCAATTTCAAAAAAGAGAACAAAAAAATTAGAAAAAATGTAAAATGTATTTAGTTTGGCATAGTTTAAATATTGGTAAAAGAATGTTTTACCAGTTTTTGTTTGTTTTACCATTGTTTTGAAGACAATGTTTTTTCACCTGGAACGAAACTTTTCAAAAGCGTTCAAAATAACAAATTGGAAATTGGCAACTCAAGAATCATATGTATAGGCAAATCGCAGATCGTTTTGGAATTTCAAAAGGGTACTCTTACATTGTAGTTCAGAGAACATGTAAATTAATTTGTAACAAAAGAACGTTTATCAAATGGCCTTCTAGAAGTGAAATTGAGGTAAAGCTTTGGAAGAAAAATAACTAGTGTTTCCTTACAACGTACATATAATTGGCGATTCTGCTTATAAACCCGCACCTTATTTATTGGTTAATTATCGTGACAATGGTCACTTAAGCACAAGCCACCGAAGATATAACAACTTTAAGTTCATCAAGAGTTCTTATTAAGCAGGCTTTTTGTTTTCTTAGATAAACATCAAAATTTAGATGTTTACATCATGTAGAAGTTCATAAAATAGAACATTTAAAATACATTGTGGTAGCAAGTGTGTGCGTCTACAATTTTATAATGTTAAATGAAAAGCAAAGTTATCATTTTCCGGATAATTTAGAAGACATAGATGGACAAGAAGAATTAGGTTTAATTGAAATTTCAGAATCAGAGGAAACTAAATGAAAAAGGGATTTGATTTGTAGAAATTTGACAGAAAACGTATTAACATAGATCTAAACTTTTTAAAATAAATTTGATAATGAAGTTTTGTTGTTATTTTTGATTTTGTAAAATTTTATACCTAGAAATATATATGTATATGTATTACCTTTATTTTAATTTAGTTTATAATTATACAAATAAAAAGCAAGTATAGTTATTCATTTTTTTATTTTACTTTATTCCATCTTCCATAATATCTGATACAATTTCAATAGAATTAGTTTCATTCGATTCGTCTTCTAAAGAAAAAGTTTCCATTATGGTATTTGGAGGCGGGTCTATTGTTAATGAAATTCCACAGACTTCATCAAACATTTAAAAAAAAATCCAAAATCATATTTTGAATTCAAAATCCATATTTTGAATAATTTCTTCTCGCGAAAACAAAAACTCTATAGAAATTGCTTAATGTTATTTAAAACTGTTCCCCAAATAACATTCTTCTTCCGACGGCCTGAAACAAATTGTTGTTCGAGTTCTAACCTTTCTTCTCTTAATAATTGGGTATCGTCATGATTCCACTTTTTTTCAACTTCAAAATTTTTAATTCTAAAAAATTCTAATTATATATACATAAATAGCTACATACATATGTTAATTTTTTTTAAATAAGACATAAAATATTAAAAAAGTTTTATACTATCAATTAATACATAATTATTGTAATTATGTATTCATTGATACTATTAATAAAAATAAGTTTAAAAAATATTTAAAAAATTCTCTTACAATAAATCGTCTGATGACATTTTTACAATAATTGTATTAAAGTTTTATAGGTTATATTATTATTCTGCTTATTAGCAGATACGTGAGATTCTGAATATGTATATGTATATGTAATTGTGAAATTCTGAATTAGGCGAAATTTAAAGAGTTAGTTAAAAAGCAGGGTTATACGCATTTTCCAGAATATTTATATATACACACATTATGTATGTACGTGACATTGTGCGTTAGGAGGGATAAATAAAATTAAAATAAACTTATTTTATAAATACATACGAATATATTTTTATATCAGCATTTTTTTTTTCAATTTTTTTTTTCAACATTTTTCCCTATTCGATATTTTTTTTTCAACATTTTTCCATTCAACTTTCTTTTTTTCAGTCCCATCCATTTCGTAGCTACATCCTATGAAACTATAAAAAAGCTCTATTTTCACCCTAATAGAATAATTTAGTGTGATTTTCATTGTATTCTCTTTTGAAACGAAACGAAAATCTTATGAAATGGAACTTTTGTTTCAAATAATTTTTTCATAGTTATTAACTAAGATTATTACAATAAAAACTATTACAATAAGATGAGCCACTCTCACCACCGTACCAAAAATGTCTATGCTACTCGAGTCAAAATTCCAGAAAAGTCCAATTTTCACATTTTTTGTACCCGTACGATACTGATCGGGTATATTAAAATTGCTCCTCCGTTTGTAACACCTCGAAATAAGCTAGCTAGGTATACCTT
This sequence comes from Poecilobothrus nobilitatus, assembly GCA_947095535.1. Classification (NCBI taxonomy): domain Eukaryota; kingdom Metazoa; phylum Arthropoda; class Insecta; order Diptera; family Dolichopodidae; genus Poecilobothrus; species Poecilobothrus nobilitatus. Next base: position 144,995,546 of record OX352772.1, read on the forward strand.
CAAAGGTATTTATCGGATCAGAATCAAACTCTAAGTTGATTAAGCTTTGTCCGTCCGTCTGTCCGTCAGCAAGATAACTCAAAAACTAAGAAAGCTAGAGTCTTGAAATTAATACAAAATATTCTCTCAACAATTTGTAGGTTCCCTATTTTTTTTGGTTGAGATCCGACCAAAACTTTGGGTAGCTCGCCGATTTCAAATTATTTTAAAATACTAAAAAACTAAAAAATAATAATATAGCATATGCTATGAAAATACTAACGGTTCGTACGGGTATCTAAGAGTTGACAAAGGCAACTGTATTCTTCCTCGTTTTAATACTAAATTGAATTCACAACAACACCAAAAGTTTCACTATCAATAATAATGTAAATTTTAAGTACGTGCCAAATATATTTTTTTTTTGTTGTTCTAGTAGAAATTTTCAAGCTCAAATTTTCAAATTTTCAAATATGTATATTTCTTATTGAAATTAATATTCTTATCTCACGAATTTTGGTAAACAAACTTAAGCTAACACCAAAAACAAATTTCTATTATTATTCGAGTAACTCAAGGTATTTCAATATTTTTTACTCAAGGTATTTCAATACTTTTTACTTGTCTACATTAATTCTTTATACAAAAATTTATTTTGAGATAAACACTCAACATAACATTAAGTGCTTTAATTCACTAACTTTATCTAGTACATACGAGGAATTCACGATTTTATCAATTAGTATTAAATATATTAACTTACTAACTTTTTTTATTACTAAAGAAGTTATTCACACAATGTTTTATTATTTATTATTTATACTATTATTTCTTATCTTTACATACTTTATATACGCAGCTTGTTGTTTTAACATTTTTATATGCTAATAAAAATATTTTGGTCTGGGCACAGCTGGTAAATAAGAGTTTAATTCCACAGTTTTCTTTTCATTTAATTATTATATACAATTTCATTATTATTGTTTATACTGCATTTGCACATAATTTTCACATAATATTCACCCTAAATTTTGTTGTGTCAAACTTTTATTTATTTATATATACATCCAAATTTAATTATTCGCTTTCGCACTCAAATCATTGTCCATATAGTTTATTTTCAACATTCTCACCTTTAATTCATATTTGCGTCCACAATAATATTCACATAATACTCGCTATAACTTTGGTTTTACCTAACTCTTGTTTAATTATTTCTACAGCCAAATTTAATCATTCAAATCTACATTATTGTCCAGATTGTTTATTTTCAACATTTCCACCATTGTATAATTTGTCAACATATCATACATTTTATCTTTATATCCGTACGATAAGTATCGGGTATAATAAAATTACTCCTCCGTTTTAACACCTCGAAATAAGCGAGCTAGACATACCTTCAAAGGTATGGATCGGATCAGAAGAAAATTCTAAGCCGATTGAGCCATGCCCGTCCGTCCGTCCGTCAGCACGCTAACTCAAAAACTAAGAAAGCTAGAATCTTCAAATTTACACAAAATATTCTGGGAGCAATTTGTAGGTTCCCTATTTTTTTTGGTTGAGTTCCGACCAAAACTTCGGGTAGCTCTCGAACACCTAACTTTTAGATCTCCACATTTTTTTTTAAATAGAGCTATGAAATTTTAACTGCTGATAGATCTTATAAAAATATTAATTTTATTTTTAATAACTTTTTTTGTACCCCCACCCGTCACGGAGCTACAGCTAAAGGTTCAAAAAATCTCTATATTTAAATTGTTATAGCACAAGTTTTATAAAGTATATCTTCATTTTGAAAACATCAAACGATTACCACTTTTATTAGCTTTAAAAGTATATATACCATAAATATATACTTGCGGCATACGGTGTCTTAATTTACCGTTATGCGAAACTCAAATTTTGCAAAATCCTTTTACCCTTCTACCTTCTAAACGGTTTAAGTTGGAAACTACAAATTTTGACAGAAGTTAGATCTTTGAAAATAAGTATGAGTCATTTCAGAAATTTTTTTTGTATCACCCCCCGTTTAGGAGCTGTAAGGGGTCAAAAACTGCAAATTTCCTATTTTTAAACACCTGTTAACATTTTTTTGAAGTAATACATAAAAATTAAAGCTTCAGCATTATACTCTTATTTCTGTTAACAACTTTTTTTGATAATATAGGGTTACTTTATAATTGACAAAAGTGTTACTTGATTTTTTCAAATTTTCTAACAAATTTCTTTAACGAATTTTTTGCATTTTGTTTTACTCGATAATTTGAAATTGTTGAAGATATAATACGTAGTACAAAAAAATTTAAATAAATAAACAACATAACGGTTGCTTGAAGAATTTTTATTTATATGATATTGATATACATACATACTTATATAATATCATGTTTATTTACATATCGTATATGTCACTGATGAATGAATGATAAGAGTATAGATGTATATTATATAGCGCCGTATTTACATACATATGCATATGTATTTCATTGTACTTATAAGAAATTATTCTATGATTGGAAATATTTTTAAAGAAATATAGCAATATATGGCGATATACTTATAACAATATAAATATACTATGTGCGCATTAATATAATATAATATTTAAAATTATATTTACTATTTTGTACTAAGTAAATTTAATATACATTTACCGCTTAGTATTAAATGGTACTATAGAATATTTGAAAAAGTTTTGGATTGATAATCGTTATGTGGAAGGTTAGAATCTGCTTTTGAAGAATGTATAAACATATATTTAGTTTGAATATACATATGTACAACCCATAGTTCTAGAAATTATATAATTCACCCAAATTATTTTAAAATACTAAAAACTTAAAAAAATAATATTATAAGCAGAGTGACAGGCTATGAACATACTAACGGGTCGTACGGGTATTTAAGAGTTGACAAAGGCTACTGTATTCTTCCTCGTTTATTTATAAATTTATCAGTTGAATTATTACATAATATGGTTTATGTATTGACTAAGTTTACATGCGTTTTTCAAATTGTGTCATCAAAAACAAACAATTTTTCAATATATCGTCCTGATTTCGATAGTCATTTCATAAAAATGAAAAATTTCATTTCATATTAATAATTTTTTGCGATTTCGATAGTCGGGCAAAATGAAATAGAATTTAAAATTAAAATGATTTATATTTCTTTTTTAAACCGGTAATACTTTTTTATTTTGAGGTTTTGACTATACAAAAAAAAGCTATAAGTAAGAAATTAAGATTTAAAACACGTAGTTCCCAATACTGTAATAGAAAAAAAGCAAAAAATTACAAAAAGTGTCCAAAAGTGGTTCCTTAGTTTTTGGGTTCTGTTTTTTTGGGTTCTGTTTTTTTGGGTTCTGTTTTTTAAAAGTTGAACTTTTTTATTTTTTTTTATGATATTTAAATATTACTGCAAAATCGGTGAGTACTGAATACCCTTTTTTTAATCATGTCGGAATCAGGCATAAGTTACTTATAAAAATGCCTATATTCACATAAATATAAATAAAATACTTCATAATTTTTTCCTAAATCCATTTTTACAAGAACTCGTTTAACAATTTCAAAATGAGAAAATTTGACGTTTTAAATTGAGTATATTCATAAAATATGACTATCAAAATCATTCAAAGCTTCTTTTCATTTTTTATGATTTTTTTCATTTTCAAAATGCAATTCGAAATCAAAAATTTTGTTTTTCATAAAAAATGAAAGTGATATGACTGTCGAAATCAGGGCCATCGTGCTTCTTATATTTTATGCATTGATTTGTTACTTAAATTATTAAGCATGGTTTATGTATTAACCAAATATTTTATATGATGATATTCAAATTTTATTATCAAATGGCTATGTCTCATGCAATTTTTGTTGCATGATATTTATGTTAATTTTTTTCGTGATATATAGACTCATTAAATTGATGTGTGATGGATTAATTAATTTCTTTCTTTTCCTATTAGTTATTTTAATTATTATTTCACTCTGTTGTGGTAATGGATAGGAATGTCATAAATGTTAAGGATTTATTAAAAATAAATCATTCAATGGGGTTGAGTGACAATGTAATGCAAATATGTAAAAAGAACTTGAATATGTTATACTTAAACATACAAAGTCTACGTAGCAAATTAAGCGAGTTAGAATGTTTGATAAAATCTTTTCAATGCAAAATACATATAGTCCAACAGAGATTTGGTTAACTCAACCGGAAAATAAATTCTATAATTTGACCGGTAAATCCCTATTAATCCCTATTTGACTATCCCTATTAGAATAGAATAAAGGATTCTATTCTAATAGGGATGGATGTAAAGTTAGAGAACTACAAATTTCATTTATTACAAATATTGCTGCTCCTCTAAAGCACTATCCCTATTAGAATAGAATCCTTTATTCTAAAGTTAATAGAACTACAAATTTCATTTATTACAAATATTGCTGCTCCTCTTAAGCACTATCCCTATTAGAATAGAATCCTTTATTCTATTATTAATAGAACTACAAATTTCATTTATTACAAATATTGCTGCTGCAATATTCGTAATAAATGAAATTTGTACTTCTCTAACTTTACATTGGATTACTCTAACTTTACATTGGAATTGGATAACAGCAGTTTTTTAATTGTAAAACTACCAAACTTGGAAATGCATATTATAGCAATATACAAATTCCATCAATTTTTGTTTAATAACTTTTTGGGTAAAACTTCGATAGCATTACATCGCAGTTTAAGAATTCTATAATTCTGGGGGATTTTAACTTAAATATTTTAAATGAAAATGACAGGGAAATAAAAAATTACACTAAAATGTTCACATCAAATGGTTATATAATTTGCAATAAAATCTCACTAGATTATGCCACTAGAATAGGGAATACGTCGAAAACTATTATAGATCATTTTATTACAGACATGTTTAAATATAACTATAATTTAAATGTCGCGGATACAGGGTTATCAGATCACAGAATGTTACTTTTAAATCTGAACGAAATTCCTAGTTCTGTTCGATCTGCTGGTACTGTAAAAACTATTCTTAATTATCATACATTACAAAATAATCAATTTTGGAACAGCTTGGAAAACTTAGCAAATTTTGATGAATTTGTAATTTTTAAGTTTAGGTTTTATTTTTAAATTAATAAGTTTAGGTAATTTAGTTCAAAAGTATAATAAAATTGTCTCTTTCAGGGTTAAGAAGAAACAAGAGTGGATAACGAATGATATCTTGAAGTTGATAAAAACTCGAGACTCACTCTTTAGGTACTCTAAAAAAATCCTAATGTCAGTCACGTATCTCTATTATTTATCGCTATTTAAAACAGACAAACAAAAGCGAAGCTGCCTATATAATTGTTTAAAGCTCTACAATGAGCTACCACAATCTGTATAACAAATAGATAACATAGTAGTGTTTAAAAGAAAAGTGAAAGAATTATAGTAATACTTTGATGAATACATAAGGAACAGTAAGAATAGATTTTGTCAAATAGGAATTAACTAACCAGTTACTAACTTTAATTTTCAATTTTAATGTTAAATACAAATATAAAATTGAATTGTGATATAGATTAATAGCTTAAGTTAAGGAATTATTTTGTTTGGTTTTTTTTTTCTTTTTCCTTTGATTAATTTATTAAATTTAATTTCTTTAATATTTTTGCTTTATTTATTTTGTATAATATATTAATGCACTTTTAAGTTCAATTTTAGAATGTATAAAATCATAAGACCAGACAGCGGTTAACGCTACGGTCACATAATTCTTTATATCTAACAATATTTAAAAATGATGAATATATGCATAATAAGAAAAAAAAAAGTATAAATTATACGTTATGTTCACGAGATGTTTATCAAGTTGTTCAGAAAAGAGGTTGAATGCGTTCAGTTTGAAATGCGAATCCAAAGTGATGATTCATCTGAGGAAGAACCAATTTTAGTTGCTGATTTAAAAGAGAAATTGGCTTTAGCTATAAATACGGCACTTAAAATTAAAAGACCATCGCCTCTTAATCAGACACCATATCTACAAAAGGAGTTTCAATTATACCAAAATACACGAAACATAATGTCTGAAGAAGTTATTGGATGCTTTATTGACTATACATAAATACAAATATTTATTTGAATATAAAATCCATTCTTCTGGATTGGAGTTTGCAATCCCCGGATCCCGGAATTTAATGTAATTTTGGCTAATCAAAATCCCGGGATCCCGCAATAATATCCCGGGGTTTCATGATTTCAAAGTAATTATTTTTATACAGATTTTATTATTATATTTTTGAACAACAGACGGTTGAGAAGACAACTTTTGCATCTTCCTAAAAATATCAAATCCTTTTGGACCTTTGCTAAGAGTCTTAACGGTAAAAGTGGCGGTTCTTCGTTCTCGCCATTGTTTGATAACAATGACGAAATTGTATCCGATCCCAAAGCAAAAGCAGATTTATTTGCCAAAAATTTCACCTCCAAATCAACATTGCCCCAGTCAACACAAAGACCATGTATTCTTCCCGAGGTTAACTGCTCCTTAGGTAGTATTTCTTTCAGAACTCGCGCAGTTCTTAAAGCTCTTAAAAATTAGGATACAAAAAAATCAGCCGGTCCAGATGGCATTACTGCCACGGTTTCAAAAAATACTTTTTTACTATTGCGAAACCATTGCACAATCTCTTCCATTTATCCTTCCCTTCGGGTATATATCCTACCCAGTGGAAAACAGCGCACATACAACCCATTCCCAAAAAGGAAGAAAAAAGTGATCCCTCAAACTACCGCCCTATTTCTATCACTTCGGTCCTCTCCAAAATAATGGAAAATTTAATAAATAGAAAGCTTCTGAAATATCTACATAACAAAGGATTAATTCATGATCGTCAATATCAGTTCCGAACCCATCGGTCAACAGGTGATCTCATGACATGCCTCTGTAAAAGGCTCAACTTCAGCCTCCAACATTCGGGGGAGTCCGATGTTGTCGCTTTGAATATTTCTAAAGCTTTCGACCGAGTTTGGCATGATGCTTTAATTGCTAAATGCAAAGCAATGGGCCTCGGTGGTGTATTTGTAAAATGGATTGGAGATTTTCTTTCCAATCGTTCGATTCGTGTCCTGGTCGATGGTTATTTTTCTGACCAATTCAAAACTAATGCCGGTGTCCCTCAAGGATCTGTTCTCCCTCCGACACTTTTCCTAATATTTATAAACAAAATTTCCATTTGCGTTTTCAAAAAAATATGGTCCGATGATTCCTCCTGTACACAAACCACACCAAACCGTAACTTTTTGTGGATGTACTGGTTGCTCTAAGACAACCCTTGGATTCTCTTCACCCCAAATGCGGCAATTCTGTTTATTGACGTAGCCATTGGTAGAAAAAAAATGGCGGCAAAATCAAAATGATACCTCAATTTTGAACACCCTATATTATTATTAATATTCTCCATATGGATTTACATCCTCAAATACAATTTCATTAATAGTTTTACTTTCTTTAATTTTTCTAACAAAATGTGGAAGTATTATTTTTTCATGAATTGCAGTATAATAATTTTCAAAAAATTCTTTATTAATTTCCATTTTGCAATTTTCATTTCTTATCAAACTATTTTTAGATACATTGATATTTAATTTATTACAATTTTGATAAAAATTTGTATTTAAGAGATTTTTTGTTATAATAATTCCTGTTGAAATTTCTTTAATTTCTGTATTTTTAAATTTTCTCATAATGCAATTTGTTTCTTTAAAATGTAATATATTTTTAATACAATTATTCTTTATTTAAATTAAATTTCTTTTGAGATTTTCTTTTACGTTTGAACTATATACATGTGTTGTTTTGATCGTCTATTAAAATATTGCATTCATTTAAAGCTATAGCCTTATTTTGATTGTTTGGAATGTATTCGATTAATATTTTTGTGAGTGGTTTTTCTAAATATTCTGGAATAAGTATAAATAATAATTTGTTCAGAATAAAACGCAACTACCATTTTAATTATTGTAAGACTTTCTAAATTTGAGGTCATTTCTATTTCTTTTTCTGTTAATATATTTTTGGAAAGTATACCTGAACTACTAGTAAGAATTATTTGGTCAATGTTTTTTGAGTAGGTCTATGTCATAGTTTATTTGATAGATTTGTTGGATATATTCTATTTCATCCTCTATTTTAAAAATCTTGTTTTCGTATTCTGCATTAAAGGTGTTTAGATATTTGAGTTTTTATTTGGTTCGTAATATTTTTTATTTGGTTATCAATTTGATCATTTATTGTTATTTGTTTATTGTTTTCTTGAATAAGAGTTTTGTTATTGTCTGATAGTGCCTGTAGTTTGTTCATAATTAAGTTTTCGTCGTTGTGGTCCATAACTCCTGTTATGTATTTTAGCCCTGTTCCTAGTGCGTCCACTAATCCTCTGGTTTGTTTTGTATGTGGTCTTATGTTATGTATTTTTCTTTCAAGTAGGTCAAAGTTGTGAGTAATTGTATTGTACATTGGTGTAATGTATTTTTCTTTCATTTTAATCGTTTGAATATTTTCGTAAATTAAGTTTTTGGTATTTTCTTATTCTGTAATATTAATGATATGCATGACTTTCTTGTATGTTTTTATTATTTTTCTATCACCTAATTTAATTGTAATGTATCCATGATTGTTGTCAATATTTTGGACTTCAATTGTTTGGAGAAACACTGTAGGTAAGGCTGCTATGAGAATGAAGGTTTTTACGTATAGCATCTTAACCTTTAAAAGAAACATTAGTTCTTTTTGATTTCTTCCTTTTTTCAATTTTAGCTTTAATTGTAGGGAAATTATTATTTTGGAATCTTTTTGTTCTCTTAATGTGTGAATTATATATTTTAATCCAGTTTCTTTGTCTTTGATATGGTTTTCATCTAAAATTTCTAGATTCATTTTTCTAAACTTTGCGTGATTTTTTCCTCCTCTTGGGTCTTTTACAAAATTAGGGCCTGCATTTACTTAGTTTTCCTCTCTATTTTGGTTTAACCTATTTATAATATTTTCTTTAGTTTGTTGTATTTTTTCCCTAATAGATTCATATTCCTCGTTTGTGATTTTGCCGTTTTTAAAGTCTATTGGTTTTTATTAGTGGTTGAATGAATAGTGTCATTATAAATTGCAATTATTTTTAAGATTTTTTGTTCCACAGTGTCGATATTTTTTCGTTCGTCGTGTCTTAAAAGTCGTATGTGCTCATTGATTGTATTATGCAATCTTTCGATATCTGTTATTGTTGTTTGATGTATAATAAATTTCAAGGTTCTCGTTTTGTAGAAATTCTCTAAGAGGGAGGGCTTTAAAACCCAGTTCATTGTCAACTATAATTTTCCTTATATTACCAACTCCCGAAAGGTATTGCAATAATGCTCTCTTGAACTCTACCCAAGTTCGTGCGCTAATTTTTATAGTTTGAGCGAATTTTGTAAATTTGTCTATGAAGGTTAAAAAGAGAGTTTTGTCAAGTGAATAAAATACATCTATATGAATGGTTTGGTTAGGTGACAATGGAGTTTCAGTTAATTTAAATTTGTTTTTAATAGGTCTTCTTTCGTAATTTTCTAAATTGCAAATTTCACAGTTGTTTATTAATTGTAACACCCGATCATATAATTTTGGATGGAAATACGATAGTTGAAGTTCTTTACATACTTCAGCTATACCGCGGTGATTGTTTCTAAGATGTTTTTGTTCAATGATTTCGGCTAGTTGTTCTTCTTCTGTTATATCTGTTAATAGTTTATTACATCTAATTATTTTTAATTAGCCGCTCGATGAGAAGTGTTTTAAAAATACTTTTTGTAGAGTTTCAAAAAATTTAAGATCTTCGATATATATTGCGTTTAAACATCTAGAATTGCAGTGAGATCTAAGAATAGTGACAGCGGTTTCTTCATCTAAGTCTTTAGTGTGGATTAATTTTCTATTTTTATTAAATATTTTTACATTTCTAATTCGGAGAGAACCAGAATTTGTTTTGAAGATAGCAATTTGAGTTTTAAAAATGTTTAATGGTGATTTGTAGTTGCAAGGATATTGGTTTCGCTAGTTTCATAAGTTCCGTTTATTTCAGTATTTTTGCTAAGTACATTATTTTCGTCATTTTCACTGTCTAGATCAATTTCGTTGGTTTGTTCCTCTCCAAGATTTATTTCTATACGTGAGAGTGAGATCTGCATTGCCATTTTGAATACCCTTTTTATACCTAATTTCATAATCAAACTCTGAAGGCAGCAATGAACAAGTTTCGAGTTTGGCTCTTTTATAGAGAATAACCATTGAAGTTGTCGGTGGTCAGTTCAATAATGAACTTACTACCAAATAACTAGGGTCGATAGTACTTTGTTGCCCAAATTATTGCCAGGAGTTCTTTTTCGATAGTACTGTAATGTACTTCATGCTCATTAAGTGTGCGACTAGCATTACACACTGGCCGTCCGTCTTGTGATAAAACGGCGCCAAGAGCAAATTAGCTGACATCTGTTGTTAGCTAAAAATTTTCTGGAAATTGGGATAGATTAAAATAGGTTCGTTAGTAAGTAGCTTTTTTAAGGTTTCAAAACTTTTTACATATTCGTGGTTGTCAGTTTTGATTTTTTCATTTTTCTTTAAATACTTTCTAATAGGTTTGGCGATTTTAATATAATCTTTAATAAATTTCCGGTAATATCCGGATAACCCAAGAAATTGCTTAATTTGTTTAGGGTTATTAGGTATGGGAAAGTTTTTTACACACTTTATTTTATTGGGATTTGGTCTTATTCCTTCTAAAGTCACGATGTGACCCAGGAACTCGGTTTCCCTTTTCATAAACTCTGACTTATCGAGTTGTACCATTAGTTTTGCTTCTTCTAGACGTTTAAAAATTTTTGTAAGTGAATCTATATGTTCTTCTATAGATGAAGAGAAAATAATAATATCGTCTAAGTAGACCATACAGATTTTATTGATGTATTCACTTAGAACGAAGTTCATCAGCCGCTGAAACGTGGCTGGTGCCGTGCGAACAAATTTGTAGTGTCCATTTTCGACACTGAACGCGGTCTTGTGAATGTCCCGTTCGTCAATCTCGATTTGATGGAATCCTTTTGCAAGGTCCAACGTAGAAAAGTACTGGCATCTCCCCAGTTTACTTAAAATATCGTCAATATTTGGTATTGGATGTCTATCATCCAATGTAACTTCAATTTTCGGTAATCAATTACAATTCTCCATTTCTGCGTACCACTGGGGTCTTCCTTCTTTGGAACTCCCCATACGGGTGCAGAATATGATGAGTTGCTATGTCTTATTATTCCATTTTCTAACATTTCCTCTATTTGTGTTTCTATTTCTTTTTTATGTATATGAGGGTATCTATAAGATTTTACGAAAATAGGGACGTCATTTGTTGTCCTGATTCTGTGTTTTATACAATTTGTAAAAGATAACCCGGAGTTTTCTTTATAAAATGTTTTAAAAAATTTTTTAATAATTTTAAGAAGCGGTTCCCTTTCTTTAGCATGTAAGTGGTCTATTCTGATTTGTTCCAACAAGCTTTTACTTTCTTTTTGTTCAATAATATTAAAATTTTGATAATCAACTACTTCGCTTGATACAGGACTGAAATTTAAGATTTTATTATTTTGGTCTTTTATTTTGACTACAATTTTTGCTTTATAATCTTCTACATTATAAATGCCTTCTTTTCAAATTACCTTGCCATCTGATGACTTCTTTTCATTCAGGTAGGCTAGTCTTTCTCTTTGTGGTACTGGAATATCCAATTCGATATCACCAGCTTTTTCTATTTCATAACTAAATTTTTCCGTAGAATTTGAAAATTTAAGTTCTACTTCTTTATATTTGGTAGTTAATTTTTGTGTTTCAAAATTAATAATTGCTTTTAATGGGATAAGGATATTGTTACCTATCATTCCATCATAATCTTGGTGAAATTTAAATACAAGCATTTCCATTTTTACTTCTAAGTTTCCTAATTCTTTAAATAAGGGGATTAAAGCTTTTTGACTTATAGTAAAAGCATTAATCCAAAATCCAAATCAAAGCAAACATTGCCGTTAATAGTTTTTAGTAAAGTTTTTGTTTTTAGGTCTTCAATATATTTGGGTTACATAATTCAGGATTTATGATTGAATGGGTCACATCAGAATCAATTATAAATTTTAGTGGTCTAATATTTGGCTTAAATATTATATATGGAAAGTTGCAGTTGAGGCTACTGCAAGAAAATTTTGACCTTCATTAATATTTACTTCCATTGGTTCAGCAGGAGGTAGCTGATTGTTATAGTAAGTATGATTACCATTGTTGTAATTAGATGAGTTTTTGTTATAAGGGTTGGAAGGTAATTGTTGATCGTTATTATTGTGAAAACTGGTACTAGGATTGTTATTATAACGTGAGTTCGAATATCGATTTATACGATGTTGGATGTTTTGATTTGGAAAGGTATTGCTCCGTGAATTTTGATTGAAGTTTGAATTTTTATTATTTTAATAATTATTATACCTATAATTTTTATTTGCATAATTGTTCCCATTATTATTGTTATACCTGATATTTTTACTGTTACTATTATTATTATACCTATTGTTGTCGGTATACCTATTATTATTATTACTATTTCTGTTATTATTATTATTATAGTTTTTCGGAAAGTTCTTAGGATTATTTCTTTGTTTTGATTAGGAATTGAAATTTTGTGAATTGTTTGTAGAATGGCCATACCCTGCTTCGAAGAGTATGTCCATTGCTTGTTCTAGAGTTTCTGGCTTTCGGCAAATAAAATTGAACGCATTGGTTCAGGAATTTTCTGTTTAAAAATTGTAAGAGCAGAATTTTTATTATTATTTATTGTATTTGTAATTGTTGTAAGATCATCGTCAGATGAAAAGCGTGCCTTAACATTTAGTCGTCTAAGAGCAATTTTCACATCATTATAGAAGTTAACGCAGCTTGTTTTAAATGTTACTGCGCGTAGTTGGTGAAATAATTCTTCCAAGTTAGACTTATCACTAAAATTGTTTACTAAGATTTCTTTGATTTCAATCCACGTGGTAACATGATTATTTATATCTATAACTTCTCGTGCCCTGTCAGTTTAGCTTTAATTATGTCACGAAATATACTTTGTGACAAATCATTGTACCTTAACATTAACGGACTAATTTAGTTTATTAAATCTACGAAATTTTGGAGATCCTTAAAGTCAATTGATACTTCCAAATGGCGATGTCATATTGCTATTGGTTTGATTTAGTTGAACAGAGGGGTTACATTTTAATGAAATATTGTTATAACCTAATGATGTAGCTAATTGTTCTACACTTATCATAAAGGTATTTATTTCCCTTTATACTTTATATATATTTAGTATTTTTACCAACTTTTAACAGACGTCACTTGTTAACAACAATTGTTTTGTTTGTTGATAAACTGTTTATTTTGTTCTATTTAATTATTATAAATTTACATCATTAGATATAAATTAAATACTAAAATCAGCATTAATTGCACCTTGAATATCGTTACAAATTTAGTACAATTATTTTCCGTATTATAAACTTGAAATATTTTTATACTGACCTACATTACTTTAAATCTACATTAAAATTTTACACCAACAGTTTACATTACATACATTTGATGTAACATAAATTAATTTACTTAGTACAATATTGTATTTCATTCAAACATTTAATTTTGATGCATAAAAATGCAGCGTCAGCGAAAATCATTGCATAACGTTTAATTGTTAAAGAAATTTTATTTATTACTAAAAATGGTAAATTTTAAATCGTAACTTAAATTGACTACAGTAATCTGAACATTCCGTCCACCAAGAACCTATAAAACCGTAATTTGACTTGCTGATGGTATAGGTTCTTCAGTAAACCTTGGCCAATGTATTGAACGTCTTAACTTTTGGTGTAATGAAAACTCTGGTTTGGAGGATGCTGATGAAATGCACTTAAAAATCTATTTTTTTTGAGAATTTGATTTATTTTTAAAGAAGCACTTTATATATATTATTATAAAAATTTTGCTAATTATATAATTTTATAAAAACAATATTTATTTGTAATTTGATTTATTTTAATACTAAACAAGTGAATGTAACACTAAGTCGTTGCAACCGACTTATTAATACCCTACACATGAATAATTCGAATTAAATTAAAAATCCATAAGTTTTTTTGGCAGCTGCTTGAACTTCTTCCCTTTTCTGTCTTATTCAACTCGAATTTCAGGAACGTAAAAGAGGCATCCTCTTGGGATATGCTTGACACCTTTGTAAAAAATTTTAAGTTTCTATCTTTATTAATTTCGAAGATTGTTAGTCCTTGGGAGGTGTGTGTCAGGTACCCGAATTGCCACTCCAATTCATCGAATCCATCTCAGGAACATAAAAAAAACATGCGTTGTTGCTTTTGGAGATAATAGCATTTGCTCTTAGGCTCGTTTGGAAGCTTCCAAAATCCGAACCCATGGACCAAATCCTCTCAAATTTCAGAGACCTAAATCAAACATGAAAAAACACCATTCTGCCAAATTTAAAGGTTATATCTTTGTTGTTTTTGGAGATAATCTCATTTGCTCTATAACTCGTTCGGAAGCTTCCAAAATCCAAACCCATGGACCATATACTCTCAAATTTCAGAGACATAAATCAAACGGGAAGGAACATCATTGAATAAATTTAAAGGTTGTATCATTGTTGGTTTTGGAGATAATCTCGTTTGCTCTGGGGCTCGTTCGGAAGCTTCCAATAGTTGGTTTTAAAGATAATCTCATTTGCCCTGGTGCTCGTTCGGAAGCTTCCAAAATCCAAACCCATGAACCAAATCCTCTCAAATTTCATGGACTTAAATAAAGCATGAAAGACCACCACTCTGCCAAATTTAAAGGTTATATATTTGTTGGTTTTGGAGATAATTTCGTTTGCTCTGGTGCTCGTTCGGTAGCTTCCAAAATCCAAACATATGGACCAAATCCTCTTAAATTCCAGAGACATAAACCGAACTGGAAGGAACATCATTGTACAAAATTTAAAGGTTCTATCTTTGTTGGTTTTGGAGATAATTTCGTTTGCTCTGGTGCTCGTTCGGTAGCTTCCAAAATCCAAACATATGGACCAAATCCTCTTAAATTCCAGAAACATAAATCGAACGGGAAGGAACATCATTGTACAAAATTTAAAGGTTCTATCTTTGTTTGTTTGAAAGGATTTGGTTCATGGGTTCGGATTTTGGAAGCTTCCGAACGAGCCCCAGAGCAAACGAAATTATCTCCAAAACCAACAAAGATAGAACCTTTAAATTTTGTACAATGATGTTCCTTCCCGTTCGGTTTATGTCTCTGGAATTTAAGAGGATTTGGTCCATATGTTTGGATTTTAGAAGCTACCGAACGAGCACCAGAGCAAATGAAATTATCTCCAAAACCAACAAAGATATAACCTTTAAATTTGGCAGAGTGGTGGTCTTTCATGTTTTATTTAAGTCCCTGAAATTTGAGAGGATTTGGTTCATGGGTTCGGATCTTGGAAGCTTCCGAACGAGCCCCAGAGCAAACGAGTATATCTCCACAACCAACAAAGATAGAACCTTTAAATTTTTTACAATAATGTTCCTTCCCGTTTGATTTATGTCTCTGAAATTTAAGAAGATGTGGTACATGGCTTTGGATTTTGGAAGCTTCCGAACGAGCCCGAGAGCAAATGAGATTATCTCCAAAAACAACAAAGATATAACCTTTAAATTTGGCAGAATGGTGTTGTTTCATGTTTGACTTAGGTCTCTGAAATTTTAGAGGATTTGGTCCTTGGGTTCGGATTTTGGAAGTTTCCGAACGAGCCCCAGAGCAAATGATATTATCTTCAAAAGCAACAAAGATATAACCTTTAAATTAGGCAGAATGATGTTTCTTCATGTTTGATTTATGTTTCTGAAATTTGTCAGGATTTGCTCCATGGGTTCAAATCTTGCAAGCTTCCGGACGAGCCCCAGAGGAAACGAGTATATCTCCACAACCAACAAAGATCGAACCCTCATTTTTAGTACAAGGGCGTTCTGTTATGTTTCCTTTTCTGTAAAATTAGAAACTGACATTTGAAAGAATTTGAACCATAGGTTCGTATTTTGGAAACTTCCGGACGAGCACAAGAGCAAACGAGCATATCTACAAAATCAACAAAAATAGAACCTTTAAATTTAGTACAATGGTGCTCTGGCATGTTTTCTTTATGTACCTGAGATGGATTCGGTGAATTAGAGTGGCAATTCAGGTACCTGACACACGCCTCCCAAGGACTAACAATCTTCGAAATTAATAAAGATAGAAACTTTATAGATAGAATTTTTTACAAGGGTGTCAAGCATGTTCCAAGAGGATGCCTCTTTCACGTTCCTGAAATTCGAATTGAATAAGACAGAAAAGGGAAGAAGTTTAAGCAGCTTCCAAAAAAACTTATGGATTTTTAATTTAATTCGAACTATTCAGGTGTAGGGTATTAATAAGTCGGTTGCATCGACTTACTGTTACATTTACTTGTTGTATTTTAATTTTGGAATAAAAATTTTTTATCAAATAAATTAATTGATTTATTGAATTATTTTTTTTCAGTTAAATTTACTTTTGATTTTAATAAAAAATTTTGTAATAATATTACATTAATTTTGGAGTAAAATAATATTTTAAATTTTTTTTGCGAACAGTTTATTTTCAAAAATTTTGTTTTAAAATTACTTTTGGTTGGAAAATTTATGAATTAGAAAATTTGAATGAGCTAAATTTTAATTTTTGTAATTTGGTTAGCTTGATTTGTGTAATCAATCACTTAAAAAAATATAATGCAAAACTTTTTTCTTATTCTTTTTAATAAGAGTTCGTAAATAATTTTAGTTCGGACACAACCTACACAACTCCCAAAACCGAACAAGCATATATTCCAAATTAATAAAGATAGATACTTCAAATTTGGTACTAGAGTGTTCTTTCCTGAATCCCTGATTTGTCCAGAATTTGAGATGAATTGGAGGAGTTGTTCCGGTGCCTCCCACTCAACTCCCAAAATCGAACAAGCATATCTTCGAAATTAATAAAGATAGAAACTTCAAATTTGATACGAGGGTGCTGTTTCCTGAATACTTGATTTGCCTAAAACTTGAGATGAATTTGAGGGGTTGTTCTGTATGGGGTACCTCCCATACAACTCCCAAAACCGAACAAGCATATCTTCGAAATTAATAAAGATAGAAACTGCAAATTTGATACGAGGGTGTTGTTTCCTGAATTCCTGATTTGCCTAAAATTTGAGATGAATTGGAATGGTTTTTCGAGTATCTGCCACTCAACTCTCAAGACCAAACAAGCATATCTTTGAAATTAATAATTATAAAAACTTGAAATTTGACATAAGAGTGTTCTATCCTGTTCTGATGATGTCTCTAAAATTTGAGATGAATTGGGGTGGTGGTCCACGTGCCTTCACACACTTACCAAGACCTAACATGCATATTTTCGAATTTAATAAAGATCTGAAATTTTGTACAAAGGTTGTAAAAGCATTTATTTTTTTAGCTTAGGTATATTAGATACTAACTAAAATAACTTATGGATTTTTAATGTAATTAGAATTTTTTAGGGTATAAATAAGTCGGTTGCATCGACTTACTGTTACTTTTTCTTGTTTTTGTTGTTATTGGTTAACTATTGATTTTTGTTTGTTGTTAGTCCCTGACTGTTGATTTTTTTGTTGTTATTGGTTGACTGTTGATTTTTGTTTGTTGTTATTGGTTGACTGTTGATTTTATTTTTTTTTATTGCTAGTTTGCTTAGTTTGCTAGCTTTATGATATTAAAATTTTATATTTGTTTACACCCCCCATTTTTTTTTGTTTATTAGTTATTGTTTACATTTAACAATTTTTATTTTTTTTTGTAGAATACTAAAATATTAATTATTGAATTTATGAGTTCACTAGCTTAATTATCTTTAATTCCCAGCACTTTTGTAATTAATATAAAATGGCGATGCGTCAAAAAATATTTATATATAAGTGTACAAAAAAAGAAAAAAAAATTTTTTTTCTTTAAGTTTTCTTAAATTTTAAATTTTTTTTTTTCACTTCTTTTGAAAAAAAAAGTTAATTTTATTTTTCACTTCTTTTGAAAAATAAATGTTAGTTTTTGTTTAATTTTGTACACTTGACGCATCCTACCGACGCGCCAGATAAATATAAGATTCTTTTAAAAGCGAAAAAAAAAAGAAATATCCTCTTAAATAAAACACTTGTTTTACAAAAAAAAATAGTTTATTTTTAAACACTATTATTTTTAAATGCTATTTCATTAATTTAAATGCTCCGTTGGAATAGACTTAATGAACTGATTAATTTGTTCTCTCTCGCTATTATTTATAATCTTTCTAATTATTTAATTTTGCTGACTCTTATGAGAACGATATTTTGTCGGAATGTTGAAAGATTAGAAGTGCATAAGGTAAAAAAAGAATTTTGAATAATTTTTATTTGCATGTATAAAAATGCTGACTGTTGTGGGAACAGAAGAAACATGAAAAGCACATGTTATTAAAGTATAGTACACATTATCATGTTTAATTTTATCATGTCTTCATTTATCATTTATTCATACAGACTATCATGTCCAACATGTCATGTCGACGAACATTTTTATATTTTTCTATAGACATTTTATTAGTGTTCCTCAAGAGATTGGGAAGCAATTTTTAAAAACTAATAATTTTAAAGGTACTATTTACAAAAATAAAATGAATAATAAAGAAAAAGTGTGTATATGCATTATTCTAGCATTAGGATTAAAAAAAAAAAAATAGAAAGTTATGGGTTAAAAAGTGTATTAAGAAGAAAAACAAATTCTCTCATATGAATCTTATAAATGAATTAAAAATAAGTGAAAACTATGATTTTAAAAACTATTTTCGTATGAACTGTGAGAATTATATTGAGAATTCTTCATCTACGCCATAATTTACTGTTATTACTGAATCCATAGGTTTTTCAACATGTTCAATGAATTTCATTAGTTCGAACCACCAAAGTGAAGGCTCATAAATATTATCGGTTCCTGTCCCGGAACATTCTGAGTTTTTAATTTTTTTTAATTCCTCCTTAAAACCACTTTGCAATGTATTTATTTTTCTTTTAACATCATTTATACTAGAATTTGGATTTGTTTTTTTTTAAATTTCCAAAAGTTCTAGGTATCCATTTGTTTTTAATTGTCTGTTTAAATAATTCGTATTTGTCACATCCTATAATATTGTATTTGTTTTGTAACATTCAATAAATTCAATTAAATGTTGTTTCTTGATTTCCGACATTTTTTTTTTTAATTTTAATAAAACGAATTTTTTAATTAAAAGATAACTTCTTAGTTGCAATGTCACAAAAAGAATGCTCTAAAATGTTTATTTTTTTTTGCAGTTAACACATTCGGCTGAATTACTGGAATTCGCATCATAAACATTTTAATAAAATTAAATAAAATGATTGCGGGAATTTCGGCTAATTCTAAATATAAATTTTTTACCCGGCCAAAACTGAAAATTAACATCAATGAGCGTAATTATAATGTTTAAAATACTAGTGGAAACATTTTTTCAGGTAATAATATGTTATAAGGTAAAAATACAGGCATGTAACAATTTCAATTTATTTATTATTCTTCATCTGTTAACAATAAAAGATAAGAAACAATTAGGGGTCCTCACGTAAAAGTGCACACTAGTCTTGCAAAGGAGGATCGGAGTATTTGAGGAAATTTTTGACATAAATTGTTGTTGTTTCACGTATAAAAAATTTGCACCGATCCTCGATGCTCGACTAAAATATCCTCTACCTTAACCCTGTTGCATATTTTATTTGCTTGAGAAAATTTTTTGACATTAACCGAGGATATTTTTTTGAACTTAATTTGACATTTTGTTTTTAGAATTTATTTGGAGTTCAGAATTTATTTGGTTTCGGTTTTTGAATTTATTGCGAGCGTTTCAAGAAAAGATAAATATAAAAATGAAAAATAAAAACATCAGGAGCTACATAAAAATATCGTTATTATTTGTTTTAAAATTTTAAGAAAAAAAAAGAAAATACATAAAAATATAAACTAATATAAAGTTAAATTAATTTTTATAAGACTTCTTTTTTTCTTCTGAAAAAAAAACAAAGAAATTAAACCGAAAATTTTAAACAGGAAATTATTTTACCTATTTCTTTTTTTCTTCTTGGAGCTTTTACTCCCATGAGTCCTAAAAATATCTTCCGTTGTATCAGTTCTATTCTGTAAATAGATTATGGTTAACTTTTATAATTGGAACTGGTTTAAAATATTGAACTCGCACTTCAAAAGTCGAACAATTTTTCGATAGAGGAATGTTCAAAATACTCTGTGAGCATTCACCACCGTGACCACATTCTAACTGCTGGTGAGTTCCTAATTCCTGTTCGGCAATTTTTTTTTTTAAATTATTACATTCTTCCTCTAATTTTTTATATTTTTTTTTAAATTCCGTAATGAAAAAAAAATCAAATAAGAAATTATTAAACATATCACACCAGTTAGTTCAGTTATTTGTTTTTTTAAATTCTCGTTTTCCTCCTGGAGGTTTTTATAATCGTTTTTAAATTCTGAAATAAAAAAATAAATAGAAAATCAAAATACATGATTTAAAATATATTCTCACCCACAAAATGAAGCTCAAGCATATTTAGAGCTTCACTAACATTTTTTACGCTTTCCTCCATTTTTGCTTCACTTAAACTGAGAACTTTAAGCGCTAGATACAATGAAAGCAAGAAACATTTCTGAAACATTTGAATTGTTTCTGAACATAGTCACAATGAGAGCAAAAAACATTTTGTTCTATCTTCAATTTCTAGAACTATTTGATTAATTTTGTTTCATAACTATTTGTTCACACCTTTTTATTATTAAAAATGAAACTGGAATAAATGAAAAAGAATTGAGAGGCAACAATGTTTGAATTTTATCTAAAAAATGTTACCGGAAACTTTTTGTTTCTTCATTGTATCTATTCTTATTTATTTCCTTAGTTTCGAATTTTATTTCTTGTCGACAAAAAATTTATTACTTTATTGTATCTAGGACTTTAACAAATTGAATTCAAAAAATGTCAGTTTTAATTTCTAAAATGGTACATAAATAAACGGTTTCAAATTCAAACCAATATTTTCAAATTAAATATTCATTTGGGTACCTGTTAAAATAAAAATTATAAAAAAATTTTAGAATGAAGCCGAATAAAAATGGTCCGAGGAGGAAATAGAAAAATTAATTGATTATATTCGGAAGACAGGAAATTTCGAGGTACGTATTAAAATATTAATAGTAGAAATTGATTGTACAAACCTACATATTAAAAATTTATTCTAGAAACCTACAGCTCAACTTTACTATAAAAAATTTTTGGAAGAGAGCAAAATAGATACAAAGTGGGATTTAGTTAAGTGGAAAATTCGCCATTTAAAAACTACTTTTCAAAAATCAAGAACTCCACAGGGGCTGGCTTAAACGACGATGATAACAAAAAAGGACTTTCCAGCGTAAAAGGTATGTATATTAAATTTTAAGCTAAAATTATATTTTAAATATTTTTATTTTCCATATTTAGATAAAATAAAAAGAATTTGTGCACAGTATAACAAATTACAACAATTATCAGAATTTCTACCGAAATGGATGATCCGCAAAATCGGCCATCAATATCGTCAAGCAATATCTCGAAAACACCAACAATTAAAAGAGTTGCTACCGCTCAGAAGTTTGTTGAAAGATTACAAAAATCGGCTCCAAGAACTGCTTTAGATAGAATATCTAGTTGCCATAAAGAAATAAATGAAATGATATTGGAAAAACTTAAACTAGAAAGAGAAAAATTAAACTTCGAGAAAGAATTTCAGGAAAAAAGATTTATAAAAGAAATGGAAGTAGAAGAAAAAAAATCAGGTGGAGCACATTAAAACTGAAGAAGAAAGGAAGAATTTGAATTGAGAAAATTAGAACTGGAAAAAGATGAAAGGATTAAAATGCACGAGATAGAAGTACAAATATAAACGAAATTAATTTTTTTATTTTATTTTTAATTATATTATTTCTATTTTTTTTTTATAATAAATTTAGTTTTTAGTTTAAGATTTACGAATTTAATTTGTTTTAATATTCATTTTGTTCACTTAAAGTAGATATAGTTACTTTCTAATTCTTAAATTCTTTTTAATTAAAAATGTCAAAATGATTTACTTAGAAATAAAATTTTATAATTATGAAAAGAAAAAGAATTTTTTAATATTACAAATAATGCAAATTTATTCAAATATTAAAGTACAAAGAGCTTGTCTTTTTAGTTCATACTTATTATTTATAGGTTCGACTTGTTCATCATTGGAGGTTTCAGGTTCTCCAGAATTATTTTCGTTTCTAAAAACTTCATTTTCATCACTAGTTTTTAAAATGTTGTTTAATATGCAGCAAACTGACACCCAATCACAACAAAATTTATGACTGTTTTCATCAAATATTCGAGTTCTCAACTCTTTTAAGCTTCCAAAACGTTCTTTCAAAATGCCTATGCAATGTTCTACTCGTACTCGATATTTGCTATGATGAAAATTAAATGTTTTTCTTTTGTTATATGTCATAAATGTGGAGTTACTTCTATAAGGAGTGATAACAGTATTTAACAAAGAATATCCAGAGTCTCTAGCAATCCACTGATTTGATGAAAATAATTTTGTGCTTTGTTTTGCTAAACCACAAATCGAAAACATCTTAGCGTCGTGCATACTACCAGGGTATCAAACTGACACATGACGAATTCGAAGTTTATACAAACATGATCAATTACCGGAGTTTCGGCCAATTTAAATTCAGTTCCATCCACATAGCCGATGCAAAAAGGTAATTCATAATAAGTTTCCTTTACTATTGAACTTCGTTCCTTCGCATCAGGCCAAAAAATATGTGAATATTTTTTTCTTAAAAAAGCCTGAAAAATTCTATTTGTGATTTTATCAATTGTACCACCATCTCCAATTCCAAAAATAGTCGCTATTTTCGAAAGAGAATCACTTTCGCCGGACGACCCAAGTCTAAATAGTACTACATTTGAATGACGTTTTATTCAGAACGTAGTTATATCGATTGTACTTCACATTAAATAAAAATCATTTGAATTTCCTTAATAATTAGTGTGTTTTATTTTTTAAAGAAATCATATCACTCAAATTGGAAAACCCTAAATTACTTAAATATAAATCAGATTTAATTAAACAAAACATTTTCCGAAAATGAATTAATGTTTTCTTTCAAAAACAAAGAATTAAAAGTTTTGGGTAAAGTTTACGTCGGTGTTGAAAATAATGAACCACGTGACCCAGGCCCTCCAAAATAAGCCAAAGTTTACTTTAATTAATTGTTTAATCGGCACGTTGTCTTTTTTCGGGTTTTTTTTTATTATTTTTCGGAATATTCAAATTTTAAAATTTTCGCCGTACAAAAATTCTTCTTTTTTACTCTAATGGCTGATTGACGTTTGATTTATAACACACGGATATTTAAAAAGTATTGCCGTAATATATTTGTTTTATATAAAATTCAAAATGGAATTTTTAAATGATTAAAAAGAAAAGAGCTGCACAAAAAATTTTTGGGTAGTTCAGATAATTAAATTTTTACATAAAATGAAAAATTAATGACATTTTTATATTGAAAACATAAAAAAATTAATTTTAACTTTTTTAAATAAAAAAGTAAACATATTCATGTCTATCTCACTAAACATTACTATCGGAATTGTCCGCTGTATGTCAAAAATTGGTATTCTGCTAAACGCCACGAGATGATGTGTCTGCAGTTTTTCTGAATACGTTTTTTGTGTATTCTGGTAAACGCGATGTCAAGTTTTCCATACTTTTTCAAAATACTTTAAAAAAAAAAAAATGTTTTAAATTTTAATTTTAAAGGTCCAAAACAAATCAAGAGTAATATAAATATTTATTAAGTTTTATGAAAAAACTTCCGGACATAGCAAAAGGCTTTACAACACTTTTTTTCTTTTGGTACAGAATTTGTGCGCACAATAGGTTCTACTTCAGATTTTATTTCGTCGAAAACATAGTTGAATGACTCCTTATTCAACCTAAAACTTTTCTGAAAACTACATAAAGTAAGTAAATGTTAGCCAAAAAAGATAAACAATTAAATTTTGTAACTTACTCTTCATCCGATAATTCCATTAAATTTGAGGAATCTCTCAAACTTCTTCTTTTTCTTTTTATATTTTTTTTTGCAGTTTCATTTTCTGCAGCGACAAAAAAACCAAAACTATCCATTTTTATTTACGAATTCAAAATACCAATTTATAAACTGTCAAAATCAGTTGTTTAGCTTAAGCAATTTAGCGCGGAACAAATAAAATTTTCGCGTTTAGTTGAACATAATTTTTCTGCGTAGCTGCGTGGCGTACACGTTCCGCCGTTTAGTGGAATAGACATGATTATAACATTTATTTAAATATTTAATTAATTCTTAACGAAATGTCAACATTTTTGTTAATTTCTATATCGTCGTCTGAATATTGTTTTGCCCCATACGCCAAATTGTTGTTTCGAGATAACCGCTTTTAAAGTTCAGCATCCTATTACCGGAAAACCACCCGATAAAATTTTTTGAAATTTTTACGGGATATTACTGGAAGTGTATATTTTAAAAATTTGCTTACTTTTTTTACCTTACAATATATGATCCCAGATAAAATTAAGGAAAACTGGTATCAATTTGCACGTAGAGCAAAGCAATATTGATTATATAATAAATTAAAAATAATAAATTATTATAATTGCTATAAAGTTTATTATAATAATATAAAAAGGTAAATATAATAAATTATTATAATTAAAATAAAAAAAATTAAAATAATAATTTAATATAAATTTAATATAAATTATTATTACTGTTTTTAAATTACAGAAATAAGAAATGGGAATTTATTCTTAACTAATTATATAAAAGATATATTTGTAAATATCTATACATTTTTAATGACTATAAACGTAAAGGCTTGTTTTTATAAAATATCAATTCGAAAAATAAAATCTTATGTTAGTATATAAAGGAGAGACTTAATATCGTCCTTTTTGTGAGATATATTACAATTTTAATTATAACTCACAGGCAAAATTTTTTGACTAAATCAGTTTTTTGCCGTTCCCAGTTTTTTTCGACGACTTTTAAGTAAAACTGATTCACAAGTACTTTCTAATTGTAAAAAAGAAGTCTTAAAATAAACGCTAAATTGCTGTGAATAAATGTTACGTAACAACTTGACTTTAGAAAAAGGCACATTTTGAAAATTTAAATGTCTGCTTTTGTTGAATAAGATATTAGATCATTTTCTGGAATTTGAATTATAGTTAGTCCTGAATTATTATTTAATTTTAATTTTTTTTTAATAATTTAATTAGAGAAATAATAGTTGGAGTTTCTACATGTTTAGTGAAACGGTCGATTGCACTGTGTAAACTACCCACATCTTGGATATGAGAATGACCGGGTTCACAAAATTGTTGAATTATTTCTTCTAGCTGAGTGTTTTGAAATAAAAAGAATTTTAGTGCTGTTGTTAATAATATATTTCTATTCTGTGAAACACAGGCATTACTCCACATAATAATTGTTCGCAACTGCGGAAAATCTTGATTTAATCGTTTCAGAATACAAAGTATTGAACATGCTAAATCATTGCCCGATCGTAAACATTTCGTTTAGGATCCAGAATCTGAAATTGTTGTGGCTGGTAATTTTAATATCCATAATAGAAACTGGCTCCACTACTCCAATGATAATTCTGCCAGTCAAAACTTAATTGGGAAGCAAGTTGAGCTTTTCGCTTCATTATTTCATCTTACTCACTTGTTCAAAATCCCACCAGAATTCCTGACCTTGTAGACCAGGTTGGACATCTCCTGGACCTCTTTCTGACTACATCCTGAGAAGTACAAAGTCTCAGATAGGTCTGCTCTTGGGTCTTCCGACCACTGCTTGATTAATACAAACTTCGAGCTTAGCACTCAGACCAGTCAAAGACCTGTTCCGAAAAAAATAGTATGGCGTTATAGCCATGCTAACTGGGAAGGATTAAATGAATTTTTTAAAGCTTTTGATTGGTCTTTGTGCTTTAGCAACAGAAATATTGACTTTGCAACCAATGCGATTAGTGAAATAATTCTTCTAGAGATGAGAGCCTACATGCCTCACTCTATGAAAGGTATTAAAAGGCCACCCTAATCTTGGTATAATCGTATTTGTGCAAATGCAATATCAAAAAAGGAGGAAGCTTTTCAAATCTACAAGAGCGATAGGACTGAAGCTAATAGGGTGAGCTATATCGCGGTTTGAAACTGGTGTAGGAGAGTTGTCAACAAGCAAAAGTTCTTGCACAACAGACTGTTGAGAAGACAACTTTTACATCTTCCTAAAAATAGTAAATGATTTTGGATGTTTGCT
Organism: Poecilobothrus nobilitatus; assembly: GCA_947095535.1. Taxonomy (NCBI): domain Eukaryota; kingdom Metazoa; phylum Arthropoda; class Insecta; order Diptera; family Dolichopodidae; genus Poecilobothrus; species Poecilobothrus nobilitatus. Next base: position 145,022,141 of record OX352772.1, read on the forward strand.
AAAACACTTAACGGTAAAAGTGACGGTTCTTCGTTCCCGTCTTTGGTTGATAAAAATAACGAAATCGTATCCGACCTCAAAGAAAAAGCAGATTTATTTGCCAAAAATTTCGCCTCCAACTCAACATTGCCCCAGTCAACACAAAGACCATGCGTTTTTCCCCAGGTTAACTGTTCCTTAGGTAGAATTTCTTTCAGAACTCGTGCAGTATTTAAAGCTCTTAAAAATTTGGATACAAAAAAGTCAGCCGGTCCGGATGGCATTACTGCCACAGTTTTAAAAAAATACTTTTTCTACTATTGCGAAACCATTGCGCATCTCTTCAATTTATCCCTATCTTCGGGTAGATATCCTACCCAGTGAAAGACAGCGCACATATTCCCAAAAAGTCAGAAAAAAGCGATCCTACAAACTACCGCCCTATTGCTATCCCTTCGGTCCTTTCCAAAATAATGGAAAATTTAATAAATAGAAAAGTTCTGAAATATCTACATAACAAAGGATTAATTCATGATCGTGAATTTGGGGTCCGAACCCTATCGGTCAACAGGTGATCTCATGACATTCCTCTGTAAAAGGCTCAACATCAGCCTCCACCATTCGGGGGAGTCCGATGTTGTCGCTTTGGATATTTCTAAAGCTTTTGACCGAGTTTGGCATGATGCTTTAATTGCTAAATGCAAAGCAATGGGCCTCGGTGGTGTATTTGTAAAATGGATTGGAGATTTTCTTTCGAATCGTTCGATTCGTGTCCTGGTCGATGGTTATTCTTCAGACCAATTTAAAAGTAATGCTGCTGTCTCACAAGGATCTGTTCTCTCCCCGACACTTTTCCTAATATTTATAAACGATCTTTTAAGTATAACCTCCAATCCAATCCATAGTTGTGTAGACGACAGCACGCTCGCTGCTTCTTATGAATGCAACGCCAGGAAATATTCTGCTTCGCTTGAGCTAAATCCCGACTTGGACAAAATTTCTAATTGGGAAAAAATCAACAGAGTCGATGTTAACTCTAAGAAAACTCAGTACTGTTTAGTCTCTCGGAAAAGAAACACTTCAATCCCAACTTTAACTGTTCAAGGCGAAGTTTTGCAGCATGCGGGTGAGCTCAAAATCTTGGGCATTGAGCTGAATCAAAAATTAAGTTGGTCCAATTTTGGTATAGCTAAAGATGCAGCTAGGTGTATGGGTTTCCTGTATCGTTGTAAAGCCTTCTTTCCATCTTCTGATTTCCTAAGTATCTATAAAACATATATAAGACCAAAGATCGAGTACAATGCACATATTTGGGCAGGAGTCTCCCAAACAGCATTGGTGCAAAATAGAGCAATTCGTCTAATAAACGATCCTAATGTCGCCTCTACGCTCTCTCCACTCGGTCTCCGGCAACTAACAGGAACACTTACCCTGTTTTATAGATATCATATAGGGTTGGGCTCTTTTTCTAACGAAATTACGAGTTAAACGACATAAAAGTTTGATGCCTCCTCTCAAAGCATTCCAAAGAGAAACAAGGAGAGCCTCTGCTGCCCATCCCTATGTAGTTCAAATTCCCAGATGGCACAATTCGGCTTATGGAAATTCGTTTGTTGTACGAACATCGCGAATGTGGAACCATCTTCCACCTCATGTGTTCCCCCGAATTGGTGATGATTATATTTACAATGTGCAAAGATTCAAGATGAATATTAACAACTTTGTTCACAATATGCCTGCCAATTTGAAATCTATTTTCATTCCTTAACTCAACTTCCTCTGATCAGGCAGTACATTAGTACTAAAGGTCGTATAACCTATTGTTTGGTCAAAAAAGGGAGGTGGTGCTTAGTGGGTTAAAGTCCCACACACTCATGGAGGACTCGTCCTCGTTTTCACTCCTCTATTATGCCTTTCGATGATTTTTTTTTTTTTTATTAGTAAATTCAAAAAAAAGTGCAATGCAGTCTGTTATTAAAATTAATCAACAAATATAAATTAAATTTCATATAAAATTATGGTTATTTCAATATTATGATTGTAAAATAACTTAAAGTATATAATATAGGATTTCCACTTACCCTCGCAAAAAAAAAAAACTACAGAATATGCTTTCTTACTATTATCAGAAAAAGTTGCGACTCCTGTCATATTGTAAGTATTCACTTTTTTCTTATAATAAAATGCTGAAGCAAAACCTTTTGGTAATAAAAAAACTGATTGTAAGTCAAAGCATAATGTCACAGTTGAAGCATTAATATTATTTTTATTTAAAAGCCTTTCTGCTTTTACTGAATTAATCTCCATCCTATGTGAATTGTACAGTACAGTTTCTCTTTCCTTTTGATTTTTTATACTTTTAAACTTAAAACAGCGTATGTCTTTTCTTTGATCGATCGCGTATATCTTTTCTTTGTTTATAGAATTCAAGGTTAAAGTCATAATTAAAAACTAAATAAATTGCGATTGATGCAGGATCACAGCAAAGTTGTTTATATAATTGGTACATTTTATTTAATGATAAAAGTGGATCTAAATATTTCTTTTGGGACGTACTAAGCCAGTAATGAGAATAAATAACAGGGAAACTTCCAATGTGTTGATGGATTTCGTTTATAATTTCATCTTTTGTTTTTCTTTTCACGTTTTTTTTTTTTGCTTTTTGCCGAGGAAAAGGTGTTCCCATTTCGCGGTCAAGCAAATTTTTATAATAAGAATAAAACATCTTAAGTCATAATAAGATAGAAATGTATTTTGTTTTCGTTTAAATTCTTTTTTTCATTTACGAGAAATTTCAGCTTTTTTAACAAATTTGCTGTAGAATGCATTTTTTTCATCATCTTTTAGATTCCAAAAAGCAGCATCAGTTTTTAGATGGTCATCTTCAGTAAACTGCCGAGTGCACAAATAAAAGCACGTTGATTTGCATGCCGGTTTCACTGATTTGGCAGGATTTTTTTAATTTTTTATATTGATGTATTCCTTTCCTGCTTCAAGTAAATTTTTTCTAATATTCTGTCGCCACAAATTTTCTTTTTTTTTTCTTTTTCGGGTTAGTTTTGGAGTTGTTGGTTCACTTTCTAAAATAAAATAAAATTATAAGTTTTTAAAAGCATATAGTTTATTAAAAATTTCAGTAATTGAATATATCTCAAATCTATCGGAAATTCAGGCATAATATATACATCGTTATAGAATATTATACATAATTTTTCAGACATACTATAGCTTTGTGATGTAGAAAAATACCATACATAAGCAAATTAATTTCTTATAGTAATTAATTTAAAGTACTGAAAATTACATTATAATCCCTTTTTAATTTACTTTTGAAAGTAGTTTAAAGTAATTATTTTTCTCTTCGTAATGCAGTTTGCTTAATACTCTACAATTTCTACAACCTAATGTACCTCAGATAAAATTAGAAGATAAACTTCTAATATTATCATTTATTTCTTCTCTTTATATTTCTTCACAATAATTCTCATAAGTCAAATTTAAAAAATTTTTCATCAAAGATTTATTCAAATTCAAATCATGAGGTTCAAAAGTTGGATCTTTCACAAAATTATCGTTGTCAAAGTCTTTATCAATAGATTGATTTTCTAAATGTATTATATATTTTCTTTTCTCAATTTATATTGAATAGGACTTTGTTCATTATTACATTTTCGTCTAACGGTATTTCATCTAAAACTCTGAAGAACAATAAATTCAATATTCTGTAGGTATTTTATTTTTTTGTTAAAAGTAGAAATACAATTTGTTTCTGTTATTTTTATTATTGTTTTCTTTTTGTATAGTACAGACAGACTATATTATATTTTAACAATTATATTTATATTTTTTCTTTTTATTGTTTTTGATGTTGTTCCTAATGTATTGTCCCCTTAATCTGTGTGTAAATATTGTATTTTATTTTTAAGAAATTTAAAAAAAATTATGTTATATTATGCTAGAACTATACATATTTCATTTTAGTTTCTTGCATACATTACTCATAAACATATTTATTCGTGTATTGTATCAAAGTATATATATAGATTATAATAAAAACCTTATTGCTTCATCTTCAATAAGTTTTATTCATTTAATTTCTTTTTTCAGTACAGTTCAGTTTTCAGCCCATTTTTAACAATTTTCATTACGAGTTTTCGTTATAAAATATTCCCCAAAATATGTCGAATTTTATATGAAAATATAATTTAGAATTTTTCCTACAACATATCAAAAAATTAGCATTCAACTCATAATTTTAACTTAATATTTAATAAAATTACTTTTAGGTCTTTTTAGTTATTTTTTTCCGCTTGCTTTTTAAGATTTGTAAAAGTAGAAGAAGAGAATTTTTTTCCAAAAAATAAGAGTTGGATTGAAAGTTTTTTTTGAAAGCTTTTAACCATAACCTAAAATTTATATAAAAATTGTATGTGAAATGGGTAAGTACTTTTATAATCAAATTGAGTTTTAATATTTTTAATTTTATTTAAACATTTTCAAAATGTCATATAACTCGTATTTTTCAGCCATATTTCGAGCACATAAAAAAAGGGAATCACAAATTCTGGTAAGCAAATTTTCAATATTTTGATACACTCCATAAAAAAAAAGTAGTGGAGTAGGAGATATAAGTAATTTTAAAATTTTTTTTATAAGATATAATTAATTAGTTATTACTTATTATAATTAGTTTTGTTTGTTTTTTATGTTAAATTAGTTTTATAATTTTGTATTTACAGTTTTTTTATTTTTTATAAGTTGTTATATTTTTTGGTCTTTTATCTTATTTTTTTATATAGCCCTTTTTAATTTTTTATACATATAAACTTTTCTAATATATTCTGTAATGGTTCGAAAATGTTCGGTGTCTGGATGTAGATCCAATTATTTTCCTAGTGTGAAAAAGGTTCCAGCTTTTCAATTTCCCAACAAAGAACCTTATAGAACATTGTGGATAAAAGCAATATCCAAACCAAATTGGCAACCTTCGGTATGTAGTTACATATGTTCTCTGAATTTCGCAGAATCGTGTTTTTCTAATATTGGTAAACGGCACCGCTTATTGCCAGATGCTGTTCCAAGTATTTTCCCTAATTATCCGGTAGCTTTATCAAATAATAATGCAAAAACTTCTCACGCTAATGATTTAATGTTAAGTTTTACTAATTTAGTTTCAAATATTGATAAAATAATGAATATGAATGGCTGGTCTGTATATAAAAATGAAACTAATATTATTTTATATTTTTTACAAAATGATAATTATTTCGGTTGCAATTTTAAATTTAGAATTATCATTGGTTATCAGTTTGGAATACAAATGATAATAAAAATAGATTTTCGAATAGATTCACTACTAAAACATTAATAGATTTAGTTCACCTATCCTTAACGAAGCTTCAAATGGACTATGTTTTATTAGGCAAATTACAAACTGATTCTTTAGAAAATAGATTCCGTTTATATCGTTCTCTAGCTGGGTGCAATTTTACTTTGACGAACTTAACAGAGGGGGTCTTTCTTTACCGACGGATCAGAAAATTATGTTTTATTTCATATGACAGCAATCTTTTAGGAGATTTAACGGGAAACAAATTTAAAAAAAAATTTCTTTGAGCAAAGTAATCAAAAAAGAATATTAATTGAACTGACGTTAAATAGTCTTTCTTTGGGCATGAATGACATTGATTTGGAATCGACGTGTAAATGCGGCAATAGTAGCCGCATAATTTTTTTCCAAATAAATAAAACATTTGCAAATATTTTATTAAATAATTACACAAAACGGGAAAATGACATATTAAAATCTAATAGACAAAATCGCAAATTAAAAATATTTCAAAATTAAGAAGGGTTTATAATTTTTTGTGATATTTTTTAATTTTTAATTTCGTGATATTTTGTTAATTTTGAATTTTGTGATATTTTTTTTATTTATTGTTTTTTTATTAATATTTTTGTTTCTACTTATTATTTATTCATAAATATTACACTGTTTTTTTTTAGAATTCCGTGGATTAGGTCTATTGGGGACACCACTTTAAAAAAAACACTCCATATTCCCTACCTCAAAGGTTGTGTGTGAATGGGAAAAATTTTTAGATATTATAAATTATTACTTATATAAATATTATTTAATTATTGCTTATTTCACAATAAGTTATATTTCAGTTAATAATTTTTTATTTTTAAAATTTAATTAAAATTTTTCTAAGTTAATTTAAAATCAAAATTGTCATTAAAACTTTTTTTGTTACCAGTAGTGTACTATAAAAACACTCTTATCGACTTTCACGAGACTCACATCTTAAGAACTTTAAGAAGCTTTTAAAATAAAAAATTTAACGGAAGACAATTTTTTAAATGCATATTTATGAATGAAAATATTATATTTTAAAATATTTTTCTTTAATGAATTATGTAAAAAAGATGCGACTTTAATTTTCTCTTTGGACCAAATTGAATAAAGTAAATGGTTTTTGCATTATTTCAAGATTTATAGTCGGCCCCCTATTTTTTTCCATAAGACTACGTGCAAATTTGTTAAAAGCTGGCCCCTTATTAAGGTTTTACTCTCTGCACGTCATGGCCTGATAATTGATGTGAGTTTCGATATAGATTGTAATCTATATACTTTTTTGATACTACACGCAATACCTAAATAAACAGGCCAAGAACTGAAAACGCATGAATGTAGTTGTGAGAGAATGGCAATCGAGTCTCGCATACATTCAAACAAATGACATTAAAATTTAATTTTAAAAGATTTTTTTGTTCTTATTATTTTATTTTTTTTTTCGAAAAAATGCCCATTTTTAACAATTTTCATTACGAGTTTTCGTTATAAAATATTCCCCAAAATATGTCGAATTTTATATGAAAATATAATTTAGAATTTTTCCTACAACATATCAAAAAATTAGCATTCAACTCATAATTTTAACTTAATATTTAATAAAATTACTTTTAGGTCTTTTTAGTTATTTTTTTCCGCTTGCTTTTTAAGATTTGTAAAAGTAGAAGAAGAGAATTTTTTTTCAAAAAATAAGAGTTGGATTGAAAGTTTTTTTTGAAAGCTTTTAACTATAACCTAAAATTTATATAAAAATTGTATGTGAAATGGGTAAGTACTTTTATAATCAAATTGAGTTTTAATATTTTTAATTTTATTTAAACATTTTAAAAATGTCATATAATTAAAATTTAGAATTTTTTCTTTCCTCTTGTAAGAAAATTAATTTTCAACTCGAATTTTTCAGCCATATTTCGAGCACATAAAAAAAGGGAATCACAAATTCTGGTAAGCAAATTTTTAATATTTTGATACACTCCATAAAAAAAAAGTAGTGGAGTAGGAGATATAAGTAATTTTAAATTTTTTTTTATAATATATAATTAATTAGTTATTACTTATTATAATTAGTTTTGTTTGTTTTTTATGTTAAATTAGTTTTATAATTTTGTATTTACAGTTTTTTTGTTTTTTATAAGTTGTTATATTTTTTGGTCTTTTATCTTATTTTTTTATATAGCCCTTTTTAATAAACATATAAACATAAATATGTTATACATATAAACTTTTCTAATATATTCTGTAATAGTTCGAAAATGTTCGGCGTCTGGATGTAGATCCAATTATTTTTCTAGTGTGAGAAAGGTTCCAGCTTTTCAATTTCCCAACAAAGAACCTTATAGAACATTGTGGATAAAAGCAATATCCAAACCAAATTGGCAACCTTCTGTATGTAGTTACATATGTTCTCTGAATTTCGCAGAATCGTGTTTTTCTAATATTGGTAAACGGCACCGCTTATTGCCAGATGCTGTTCCAAGTATTTTCCCTAATTATCCGGTAGCTTTATCAAATAATAATGCAAAAACTTCTCACGCTAATGATTTAATGTTAAGTTTTACTAATTTAGTTTCAAATATTGATAAAATAATCAATATGAATGGCTGGTCTGTATATAAAAATGAAACTAATATTATTTTATATTTTTTACAAAATGATAATTATTTCGGTTGCAATTTTAAATTTAGAATTATCATTGGTTATCAGTTTGGAATACAAATGATAATAAAAATAGATTTTCGAATAGATTCACTACTAAAACATTAATAGATTTAGTTCACCTATCCTTAACGAAGCTTCAAATGGACTATGTTTTATTAGGCAAATTACAAACTGATTCTTTAGAAAATAGATTCCGTTTATATCGTTCTCTAGCTGGGTGCAATTTTACTTTGACGAACTTAACAGAGGGGGTCTTTCTTTACTGACGGATCATTTAACGGGATTTAACGGGAAACAAATTAAAAAAAAAATTCTTTGAGCAAAGTAATCAAAAAAGAATAGTAATTGAACTTACGTTAAATAGTCTTTCTTTGGGCATGAATGACATTGATTTGGAATCGACGTGTAAATGCGGCAATAGTAGCCGCATAATTTTTTTCCAAATAATTAAAACATTTGCAAATATTTTATTAAATAATTACACAAAACGGGAAAATAACATATTAAAATCTAATAGACAAAATCGCAAATTAAAAATATTTCAAAATTAAGAAGAGTTTATAATTTTTTGTGATATTTTTTAATTTTTAATTTCGTGATATTTTGTTAATTTTGAATTTTGTGATATTTTTTTTATTTATTGTTTTTTTATTAATATTTTTGTTTCTACTTATTATTTATTCATAAATATTACACTGTTTTTTTTAGAATTCAGTGGATTAGGTCTATTGGGGACACCACTTTAAAAAAAACACTCCATATTCCCTACCTCAAAGGTTGTGTGGGAATGGGAAAATTTTTTAGATATTATATTCGGTTTGACCGTCGGTTTGACAACATCGTTTACGAATAATTAAAAATATAAATAATATTTACTCAATTTTTAAATTTAACTTAATCTATTTTATTTTAATTTTAATTTAACTAACAAATTCACTTTTTATTTTTTTATTTTATCTATATTTTTTATTTTGTTTTAATTTTAATTATGTGTAAAGTAAAAGGTACAAAATAAATATAAAACACGTTTTAAACCTCGGCTGCACTTCCAATGGCGGCAGTAAGATAAGTACTTTTTCTTTTTGCTTTTTTAATAACACATTCTTTTTAATAACACATTTCTTTTTTAATAACACATTTATTTATTTTTTTTTTGTTATTTAATTTCACTTTTTTTTATATTTATTTATTATTTAGTATATTCAAAATTGACTAATTTATTTTATTTTATTTTTTTTTTAAATTTTTCTAATTCAACGCGCGAGTTATATATTTTTGTTTATTCTGCTGAATATGTTCTTCGGAACAATAAAAAAACGATATACACAATTTTGTGTTGGTCTTAAGACTGATTTTTTATTTTATTAATCAAAATTATATACTTAAACTAAAATTAACTTAATGCTAAGATCATCAAAAAAATAATGTTGTTTTTAAAATTTATAAAATCAACTAATCAGAAATGCTAAATGCATTTCCTGTTATTGTTAAAATATAAAAATGCTTAAAACAAAACAAGGTGAATGAGCTACTATAATATTATGCCAACACAATACCATGCAACTTTATATTAAGTTGTGTCAACATGATGTATCATGCTACATTATGTCAACATAATATTATGTAACTCCTCCCCTCTTAAGTTTGAAACTCTCCTGAGTTCAAATTATGATTATTTATATTAACATTCTTACAATTCAAAGATAGGGAACATCATTATAAAAATTTTACTTAATTCTAAGTTTTATTCTTAATTTTTTCAATATTATACATTTTTGAATTCATATAACTTAGTAATAAATATACAAATCTAATAGATCTAATAAATATTACAAAGTATAAAAATATAATACACTTATATTTTTTTATTTATTATATAATTAAAATTTTTGTTTTTTTTTTTGGTTTTAAATTTCAATTTATTACTTTTAATATAGCAACATACATAATTTTATTTTATTTTTCAAACCAAGTGCAATGTTCTTTATTGTTTAAATTATTTTTTTTTGTTTTATATTTTTGTAATTACATACTTATACCTACATTATGATATTATATACGTATTACCTAATACATATTTTTTTTTTTTTTTTTAATTAATCATATTTTTTTTTCTTATAGAACAAAAAAAAAATTGTACTTGTAATAAATATGCATTAAATTTTATATTTTTGCTTTAAAATTAAATTATGTTCTCTTAAGAGTTACGTAATATTTATTTTATTTTTTTTTTTTTTGTTTTTTATATCAGTTTACAATCTTTAGACTTTATTATGTACATAGTTCGTAATATTTGAACATATTCTATCTGAACATATAAATTGCATTTTTTGCATAAACAGTTTAACGAAAAATAAAACAATTTTTTTTTTGTTTTCTTTTTTTTTTATAAATTAAAGTAAAAATAGTGTAACATTAGACAGTTAACCTTAAAATAATAACTAACCTACATTAACAATACAAAATTTGGTTTTTAATACAATACAAAAAAAATTTTTTTTTTTTTATTATTATTATTCTGAAAATAAAATGACTTAAAGTTAATTAGTTATCTTTTTAATATATCTTGAAAATTTGTAACTTCTGAAGTTTTGTCTACAATATTGATTTTTGGCTGTTTAATTTTGTACAATACATAAAATTTTAAAATTATTATGAGCAATACTAGTACTATTACTACTGTTATATTAAAAGTGTAATTTAAAGTATAATTGGTATTTAAGTTCTTCGATTTCTTTAATATTATTAACAGCTTTTTATTAACTTGGTTGGGTAAAGGATGGAATCTTAGAAGCCATTTTAAACACACTTCCCGTTGAGCTAGAGAGTTGAAATTTTCTTCATTAGATCAGATCCCGATGACAATAAATGATTTTAAAATAATAATATCGAAAAACATTAGAGAAATTAGCTTAATTTCAAAATTAAATTTTCATACAAAGATATAACAGAATTTTTAACAGAATTATTACAGAACCAAAATAAAACAATTTATCTAAATTTACTAAACTCACCATACCAATACCAATACGTATACGTAATACATAAATGTTTTTTTTTTCTATAAAAGACTATTGTTTTTTATGTACACCATTGCATTGTATGTGTACATATACATAGGAACATACTTCAAAATATGTAATAAAATGTGCTTCGAAAATATTTTTGGTTTGAAAGCGATTAATTTTGAAAGACATGAATGTGTAAACAAATTAATGTGTCGCAGTTGAGAACACAGTGTCAAACTTAATATGCATTTACTTAAAATTTAGATAGCAAGTGTTAAATTTAAGTTTTTTTTCATCAAATCAATTGATTTTTAGTGTACATTTTTATTTATAAAAGCAATGTGTTTATTTATAATATTTATATAGATATGTGTTTTTCCTTTCTTAATTATAATTAAAATAGGGCTTTTCTTTCGAAACTCTTAACATATTAAAATGACATATTATGGCCCTAACATTGATAACTAAATTGGGAGCTGCCTTTAAATTAAGATGTATTAGGGAATGATGATCTGCACCACTAATGCCTTTTTCTGAAGTATAAAAACTAAGAATATATTTCCAATTATGTAAAAACATTAAACAACAAAAAGAATATATTAAAAATAAGAAATCCAGTCTTTTTTAAAAATAGTAAATAGCAACAATATTTTTCTTTTCAATAACAATAATTATGAATTAATCATAAAATATATTTTATGTACATACATACATATATGTATACCCACATCGTCTAGAAAAAGCAAAATAATTTTTTTTTAATTCAAAAACATTAGCATTTAGAAGTAAGCAATTTAATATATCTCAATTACATTCTTTTAAAACCAAATTTTTTTACTACATATGTATGTAGGTACAAACATGTACAAAAATGGTATGCATATTTTTATGTGTGCTGTACTATTAAAAATCTGCTACACAGTCACACCAAATTCCCAAATTCCCAACTATTATTATTTAGTTGATTTATCGATTTATTATTTTTTAATATGTAGGCAATTACGCAGTTATATTTATATGAATGGACGGTAAACATAAACGAACAAAAAAAAATTTTATGTATGCATATGAATGAACGGTTAACATAAACGAACAAAAAAAAAATTCAGAATGTTCTGTAGCTAATAATTTCTATTTTTGAAATAGACTGTATGCATAAATTTAATATTAAAAAAAAAAAATAAGTTCTTAGTGTACCTAAAAAAGTAAAATGTAATACTGGAAGAAAAATAAAAACGAATAGAAAAAAAGAGAACAAAAAATGTTACTTTGATTGTTTTTAAATATTTTTAAAGGCTATTTCTTATGTATATGTGCAGATCTGATATTTACCCACATAACAGATAGAAAAAAAGAACTATTAAAATGTTATAATTTTAAAAGAAAGAAACATACGTTTGATATTTCCGTACATAACAGATAAAAAAAAAAAATATTAAAATGTTATGTTATGAAAAGAAAGAAAAAACAAGGCAGTATATGAATCAAAGTTTTTAAAGGGTCGCATTTTAAGTGGAAATAAAAAACATTATAAAATTGCAATATTTTTATTTAAATTTTGAATTTAGCTATGCAACGTTTTCTTAATTTTTTAAAAATTTTGCCGCATTATGATATAATGCAACACTGAGAAGTTCAGCTCATAATATAGATACATATGTATATGAATTAATATATGGCTATTTATGTATGTAGTTATAGATTTATTATTTTTTAATATGTAGGCAACAGTTATATTTATATGAATGGACGGTAAACATAAACGAACAAAAAAAAATTTTATGTATACATATGAATGGACGGTAAATATAAACGAAGAAAAAAAAATTCAGAATGTTCTATAGGTTATAATTTATATTTTTTAAATAGAATGCATGTATAAATTAAACATCAGCTCATAATATAGATACATATGTATATGAATGAATATATGGCTATTTATGTATGTAGTTATAGATTTATTATTTTTTAATATGTAGGCAACAGTTATATTTACATGAATGGACGGTACATATAAACGAACAAAAAAAAATTCAGAATGTTCTATAGGTTATAATTTATATTTTTTTAAATAGAATGCATGTATAAATTAAACATTTAACAAAAAAAAAGAAATACTTAGCGTATCTAAAAAACAGAAAACAAAAAAAAAGGAAAATGTAATACTGGAAGGAAAATAAAAACGAATAGAAAAAAAAGAGAACAAAAAATGTTACTTTGATTGTTTTTAAATATTTTTAAAGTCTATTTCTTATGTATATATTGTGCACATCTGATATTTACCCACATAACAGATAGAAAAAAAGAACTATTAAAATGTTATGATTTTAAAAGACAGAAACATACGTTTGATATTTCCGTACATAACAGATAAAAAAAAAATATATTAAAATGTTATGTTATGAAAAGAACAAAAAACAAGGCAGTGTATGAATCAAAGTTTTTAAAGGGTCGCATTTTAAGTGGAAATAAAGAACATTATAAAATTGCAATATTTTTATTTAAATTTTGAATTTAGCTATGCAACTTTTTCTTAATTTTTTAAAAATTTTGCCGCATTATGATATAATGCAACACTGAGAAGTTCAGCTCATAATATAGATACATATGTATATGAATGAATATATGGCTATTTATGTATGTAGTTATAGATTTATTATTTTTTAATATGTAGGCAACAGTTACATTTATATGAATGGACGGTAAACATAAACGAACAAAAAAAAGTTTTATGTATGCATATGAATGGACGGTAAATATAAACGAACAAAAAAAAATTCAGAATGTTCTATAGGTTATAATTTATATTTTTTAAATATAATGCATGAATAAATTAAACATTTAAAAAAAAAGAAATTCTTAGCGTACCTAAATAACAGAAAACAAAAAAAAGGGAAATGTAATACTGGCAGAAAAATAAAACCGAATAGAAGAAAAAGAGAACAAAAAATGTTTCTTTGATTGTTTTTAAATATTTTTAAAGGCTATTTCTTTTGTATATGTGCACATCTGATATTTACACACATAACAGATAGAAAAAAAGAAGTATTAAAATGTCATGCTATAAAAGAAAAAAAAAACAAGGCAGTATATAAATCAAAGTTTTCAAAGGTTCGCATTTTTAAGTGGAAATAAAGAACATTATAAAATTGCAATATTTTTATTTAAATTTTGAATTTAGCTATGCAACGTTTTCTTAATTTTTTAAAAATTTTGCCACAATAAATTAATAATAAAAAAATTCAATATATTCCATATTATAACAGGTAATAATACAATTATTGACTGTGAGGGCAACTGTAAAAATTCAAAATTAAACAAGGAAAAAAAAAATATCAATTCAATACTTATATTTGTCGTTACTAAAAAGCATAAAATAAAAAAATTTTTAAAAAAACAGCTTTTTTGAACTAAAAAGTAGAAAATAAATTTTTAATAGCAAATTTTTCTGTAATTTTCTAAACTATATTGTTACAATCGAGATTTCTTTGAAAAAGTTTATTTCAATATGTCAAATATATATATAAATATAAGTATATATAAGTTTTAAAGTCTGTGAAATTAATATAAAAGCTGGAGGCAAAATTTAAAAATATAAGTTTATAGTTATGCGTTTGTTGCCTCCAGCTTTTATTTTAATTTCGCAGACTGTAAAACTTATATATACTTATATTTATATATATATTTGACATATTGAAATAAACTTTTTCAAAGAAATCCTGATTGTAACAATATAGTTTAGAAAATTACAGAAAAATTTGCTATTAAAAATTTATTTTCTACTTTTTAGTTCAAAAAAGCTGTTTTTTTAAAAATTTTTTTTATTTATTTTTTTCATAATTAATTTGAATTTTGTCAAATGAAAGTTTAGTATTATTTAATGTTACATTTTCATATTTAGGTATTATAAATTTTTCGGTAAACATTCTAAGTTTATTATTAAATTCTCTATCATTAATTTTAACGGTACAGTTATTGAAATTTATAAAATAGTTACCTCTAAGTTGCATAGTTCTTTCATCACAAGTACTTTTCAATTTAGCAAACTTAATGTTATTAATTATAATTATATTATTTTCTATAAATAGTATTTCTTCATTATATTTATTAATAAACTCACAATTTTTTAGAATAATACAATTTTTACTTTTATTTAATTCTTTTAATGATTTTCCTTCAGAATAGGTAAACACCTGATTTTGGTGCCTTATAATATATTCTATATCAGAATCTACTTGTAAATTCTGTGAATTTGTTATAGGTATGAGGATATTTTTACTAACTATAATGTTGTGAAGAAATTTTTAATAAAAAAAGAATATTTATTGACAGAAATGATCTAAATGAAGATAACAACAATTTTAGCAATAAAATAACAAAAGGAAAAGCAGGTATTTATAGTCAGTTAAATGATAGAGATTACAATAAACTTCAATTAAAATTAATAAATTTATATCCAAACAGAAATTTAGTAAAATTCGTTAAATGTAGTTACTTTGCAAGAGATATTGTCAATATAGATGACTTGAAAAAACAAATATCTTTATTTCATAAAAAGGAATCGGGACATTCTGGGATAATATCAACTTATCAAAATCTGAAAAATAAAATTTATAATACTAAACTTAAAATCACTATACACGAAATTTTGAATAATTGTGATATCTGTACAGGAGCAAAATATGACAGAAATCCAATCCAAAAAACATTCCACATAACCGAAACTCCTAAAACGATAAATGAAATAATTCATATTTATATCTACACAAATAGTAAGCATAACTTCTTTAATGCAATTGACAAATTTTCTAAAACCGCTATTTCCCTATATTTGGAAGATAGAAGCCACTTTACATTATTAGCAAAAATAAGACAAATTATTAGCATTAAGGGTAAAATGAAAAAACTAGTTTTCGACAATTTGCTTCAAAATACATAAAAGATTTTTGTGAGAAAGAAGGTATAGAATACCACGTTACAAAACCTAATAGCTATACAGGTAATGCCGACATTGAACGACTTAACGGTACTATAACAGAGAAAATTAGATCTTTAAATCTGGAAGAGAAACTACCAATCAAATTACAAATTCTTAAAGCCATAGAAATTGACAATAATACTTACCAGTCTTCCATTAAAACTAGCCCACTACTTGTTCAAAATAAAGAAGTAGAGCACATAAAAGTGTACGAAAGACTGAAAAACTTAAAACAAAATATTATTAATAAAAGAAACTGAATAGAGAAGATTACAACGAAAAGAGAAAAATTGGCTACATAAAAAATTATAAATCGCTTAGGCATAAGGAAGAACCTAAATTTAGAAAATATAACTTAAGTAATGTTCACGAAACCAACATAAAACGTCCATTTAAATTTATAGATCAAAACCACCAACCTCAAGAAAATATTTCTAATAATACTTCTACTACTAATACCAACCATAACACCTATTCTGAAGGAAAATCATTAAAAGAATTAAATAAAAGTAAAAATTGTATTATTCTCAATTAAAACAAAAATTTTTATACTAATTCGTATATGAAGAATAAAAATTTTAATTAGAAAAAAAAAAAAAATAATAAGTGATTTTGTATGAAAGAAAATAGAAATAAAACATTCGACGAAAATAGAATAATGGCAGATCAAACCAATCTTGAAGCACTTAGACAAGTCATTGTACAACAAGAAGCTCAAATAACAGCTCTTCGTCAACAACTCGAACAACAACAACAAATGATTACTCAACAACAACAAGCAATTACTCAACAAGAACAACCAACACAACAACAACAAAATAACTCCGGTAATTTTTCCTTAACACCCGATCAATTTCTTACCTATATAAATAAATTAAGAATATTTAATGGAAAGGATGAATATACAGTTCAGGAGTTTATAAGTTCAGTAGAGAGAGCTTTTCAACTTTGTCCAAACACACTAGGATTAAGAGATTATGGAATAAGTATAATCACTAATGAAAAAATACAAGGTATAGCAAAAAGGTGTATACAACGTTTGGAAATCTCTAATCAAAACAATTGGAATGATGTAAAACAAGAGCTGAAGCTGCACTTCCGGCCAAGATATGATTATACAGATCTACTTAATAAATGCAGAGCATTAAGAGTAAGTACATTAAGAGAACTTTTTACTAGTATTAAAGAAATTAATTATAAGTTAAATGAGTTATATGAATTCGATGAAAATAAGCCATCTACTTATCACCCTAAAAATACGGATAAATATTTAGTTGATATAGTAAGTAGTAAAGTACATGATTTCTTAAGGAGCAATATTCCTGAGAATGGTACGGGATACGGAAAGTAGAAAAATACAAAATAAAAATTCGAATTCATATAACAAAATATATAATAAAAACAAAAATTTTAATAGAAATAAAATTAGTGATAATAGTTATAAGGATAATAATTTTACTAATAAGAATTATAATAATTATAAATTTTACAATTCAAAAGATAATACTAGTTCACAAACCAAATTTAGTAAACCTAAATATTATGAAACTAATTATAATCATAGTAATAGAATAAAAAATAATAATTATACTCAGAGAAATCAAAATTTTAACACAACAGAGTAAACAAGAAAATTTAACTACGAACCTATGGAAGTTTGTAATCTAAACCAAGATACAGACGTAAATTTTCATTAAAAGCCTCGGTATCTAAACTTCCTATCATAATTATAACTTTAGGCTCTAAAAAAATTAAATGCCTAATTGATACTGGATCCTCTACTAGTATTATAAAACCAAATATTCAAAAAAATTTTGCTGAAGAAAAATTAAATAAACCAGTATACTATTCTATCATTAACGGCACAAATAAAGTTGTTAATAAAATAATTACACCCATACCCAAAGAATTTAAACTTTTAGGGACCGTTAACTGGAAAGTAATTAATTTTAAAAGTAAGAATTATGATGCTATAATGGGACAAAATTTTTTAGTACCATTTAAAGCAAATATAAATCTAGAATATAAATATATAAATATTAATAATAATAAAATTCCGTTTGAAGAAAATTATTACCCTTTCATTGTTAGTGAAATATGTTCAATAGAATCTTTAGACAATAGTTTTATTAATAAGATAAGTTTAGACCATTTAAATTTAGAAGAGAAAACAAAAATAGTAAATTTATTAAAAGCAAATCAATATAATATTATATAACTCGCGCGGTTGCTTTGTTTACAATTAATTAATTTTAATTTCAATTTTTTTTTTTTTTGTTCTTTTCTTCTTTCTAACATCTCCTAGTTGTAAACAAAGCAAAAACAATATCCTTCTCACTCCATCACGTTGATAGATGTCAGTGTTCCAATTCTTCTCTTCTCAATAATCAATACCACCATAACTTAAACTGTAATTTTAATTTGTAATTTCTGGTGGTATTTACTTATTCTAATTTACTTTTACTTTTTCATAAAAGATCTTGAGAAGACTTAATATTATTGTAAATTTTACTATTGTTTATAATAGTGTGTGTAAATATCAACTTAATTAATCAATAATTTTTATTTGCTATAACGTGCTCTTTTTTCTTTTTTTGTATTACACGTAAGGTTTGCTTTGGGTGTGTTTTTTGGTTGTAACTGCGTTCAATAAGGTCACTTCACAGTGTATGCTAAAAACTGTTGAACGTTTTATAAATCATTTGCACATTCAAGACAAACATTTAATTTAATTTAATTCACAAACAAATTGTGTTGTCAAGTTCGCGGTATTCATATCGTACACATATAATTTTTATAATTTTTATTGTTTCTTTATCAATTTAAATTTTAATTTGATCTTTCACTTTTTTATCTAATTATAAATTTTAATTTGTTGATTTTTACTTATATTGTTTTTTAAAATTTTATAAAATTACCAATTTTAATGTAGATTTCTGCAATATACGCGGTTTACAGACGAATTTCAATGCCGTCACTTGCCATTTAAATTCTAGCAAACCAGCAATTCTTGCCCTATGTGAAACTCAAATTAACGGCCAGAATGATAATTTTAATATTACTGGCTATACACTCGTTTCACACTTCGTGTCTAAAAGAGGTATCGCCATCTATATTAAAAATGACACAGCTTTCAACACTCTTAATAAATTCAAATGTTCTAGCCCAACTTTCCACTATGTTTGGGTAAAGATCCTTGTTAGAAAGCAAGTCATACATTTCTGTTTCTTATACAGATCACCCAACTCAAGTGAGGAGGAAACTGTTGTGGAAATTGAAAATCTCTCAAACCAGATCAATGAAATTTTGGATTCATATCCAGGAACTGAAATTGTTCTGGCGGGTGATTTCAATATTCATAATAGAGACTGGCTTCACTTTTCTAGTAACACCTCTCTGAGTCAAAACTCAATTGGGAAACAAGTTGAACTATTCTCATCTCTTTTCCATCTTTTTCAACTTGTCCAAAATCCCACTAGGATCCCGGATTGTGCTGATCAAGATAGCTACCTCTTGGATCTGTTCCTGACCACACACCCTGAAAAATATGTGGTCCCAGTTAGGCCCAATTACCAATCAAAGGACTCCTCCGCGGAAATTAGTATGGCGATACAGCCATGCGAACTGGGAGGGTCTTAACAGTTTTTTCAGATCCTTTGATTGGTCATTGTGCTTCCGCGATAGGAATGTCGACTTTGCTGCAAATGTGATTTGTGAAACAATTTTACTTGGAATGAGGTTATTTATTCCTCAGTCCATGAGAACTATTAAACGGAAATCCAAATCTTGGTTCAATCATATTTGCAGTGAAACCATTTTTAAAAAGGAGGAGGAGCTTTTAAACTGTATCAAAGCAATAGGTCGGAGGCTCTCAGGGCAAACTCTATAGTGGTTCAAAACAGGTGCAAGAGAGTTATCAACAGACAAAAATTCTTATTCAACCTAAAGTTGAAACGCAAACTTATCCACATGCCTAAGAATAGCAAATCCTTTTGGTCATTTGCAAAAAGTTTAAAAGAAGATGCTAGCGGGTCTTCTTTTCCTCCGCTTGTTGATATTAATAACATGATTGTGTCAGATTCCAAAGAGAAAGCGAACTTGTTCGGCAAGCAGTTCTCTTCCAACTCGACACTGCCTCAGTCAACTTTAAAGCCACCAACTGTTCCTGAAGTTGACTACTCCTTCGGTAAAATATACTTTAGGACAAGAGCAGTGATGAAAATCCTGAAAAATCTTGATGCAAAAAAATCAGCCGGTCCAGATGGTATTACTACCATGGTTCTTAAATATACCTATTCAAGTATTTCAAAACCTCTACGCAACCTTTTTTATCTTTCCTTTACTTCGGGTATTCACCCTATCCAATGAAAGGTTACGCATGTTTTCCCAATTCCAAAAAAAGGTAATAAAAGCGATCCCTCTAACTACCGTCCTATTGCTATAACCTTGGTTCTTTCCAAGGTAATGGAAAAAATAGTAAACCAGAAGCTTTTGAAATATCTGGATCGCAGAGGTTTGCTTCATGAGCCCGTCGTTCAACCGGTGATCTCATGACTTACCTTTGCGAAAAGTTGAATATCAGCCTTCACCATTCTGGTGAATCTGGTGTAGTGGCTCTGGATATTTCTAAAGCGTTCGACCGAGTCTGGCATGATGCTTTATTAGCAAAATGCAAAGCGTTAGGACTAGGTAGAGTTTTTCTAAAATGGATTGGAGATTTCCTTTCGAATCGCATGATTCGGATACTTGTCGATGGTTATTCATCTGACAATTTTATAATTAATGCTGGTGTCCCTCAGGGATCGGTTTTGTCCCCCACTCTCTTCTTAATATTTATCAATGACCTACTTTCAATTACCTCCAATCCAATCCATAGTTTCGCAGATGACAGCACCCTTGTAACTTCCTATGAATTTCATAATCGCTGTGGTATTAATCACCAAATTAATAGAACAGTAAGAAACTTCGCTATCAGTGAGCTAAATAATGATTTAGCGAAAATCCAAAAATGGGGTGAAATCAACAGTTTTGTTGATGGGGTGAAATCAACAGTGAGTTTTACAAAAATGGGTGAAATCAACAGATTTTAACCATGTGTAGGTCTCATAAAAAAAGTAATTTTGTGGAACAACTTTTTCATTTTTTTTCAAATTTTGCATGATTTTTCTACTTCCATAACTTCGGCACGCTTTTAGATAGAGGCTTGAAATTTTGAGGCAAGAAAATTTTGAGACTTTTAGAATCAGTATAAGTTTGCTCAGAAAATTTTTTTGAACCACCCCCTGTTTATGAGATATGAGGGCTTAAAAATTGAAAATTTGGTATTTTGAAATACCTGTAACTTAGGAACCTGTACACATTTTACTTCTGCAAAATATAAAAATTAAAGCTACAATACTATATTTTTACGTGTGTTAAAGGTTTGTTTTAGTTGTAAAGAGTTCCAAAGTTGCAGCTCTTCAAAATTGCGAAAAAGTCCCATTTTCAGATGTATATATCTCAGGCCCTGCGTAATAGTTTTGCAATCTAAAACAGCTAGAAGATCGAAAATTTTATTATCTATATAAAACAATATCAGAATTATACAATATTTTGTATTTTACTATTTAAATTTACCGTTATGTGAAAACCATATTTTGCATAAAATTTCTTTTTTCATAACTCCGGCACGCCTTTAGATAGAAACCTGAAATTTTGAGACAAGAAAAAACTTTTAGAATTAGTATAAGTTTCCTCAAAAAATTTTTTGGTAGCACCCCCTCTTTAAGAGTTATTACGCCTCAAAAATTGAAAATTTGCAATTTTTAGACACCTGTAACTTAGGCACCTGTAAAAATTTTTCTTCGGAGAGGCATGAAAATTAAAGGTTCAATAATATATTTTTACACATGTTAACGGCTTTTCTTAGTTATATAGGGTTCCGGACTTACGGCCCCTCAAAATTTCAAAAATGTCCTATTTTCACATTTTTTCTTATTACATGAAATTTTCAAATTTTTGTGCAAGTCACAATTCTAAACAGTTTGTATTGCGTTTGGAAATGTGCGCTTTTAAAAACCGTTGGTTTATATTCTACCTTGTTTTTATTTATTTCGTCTTAACATCAACTTGTCGTAAACAAATCAATTATATATCTTTCTCCCTCCCACACGTATGATGGATGCTGGTGTTCTTCTTTGATTCTCAATTCCCTCAATTTTTTTAATACCACCATAGTTATTACAGTAATTTAATTGATTAATTTCTGGTGGTAAGTTTTGCTTTTGGTGAGTTTTTGGTTGTATCTGCGTTCAATAAGGTTACTTAAAAGTGTATGTTAAAAACTGTTGAACGTTGTTATAAACCATTTGCTCACTCAAGGCAAAATATTGAAAAGTATTAATGTTGATATAAAGTATTGATATTAACATTGATAGTAATTTATTTTAATTATTTTATTGTTGTCAAGTTCGGGTTATTTAAATCGTACACTTTCACCTTTGATTTTAATTTTGAATAAATTTTAATTTTTACTTTAATCTTAATTTACATACTTTAATTAATTTTAAGTCAGATTTGGATCTTGGTTAATTTTAGAATTGATTTTTAGTCTAATTTTGATTTTAATTACAATTTCAACTCTGATTTCATTTTAATTTTGCTTTTGATTTTAATTTTAAACTGGATTTCAATTTAAATGTTATTAATTATTAATTTAATTTTTGTTTTATATTAATTTTTTTCCATTTCTGTAACATACGCGGGTTGCAAACGAATTTTCATGCCGTCGATTGCCATCTTAGTTCAATTAAGCTAGCAGTCTTACCCCTATGTGAAACACAAGTCAGTAACCAAAATGATAACTTTAATGTTACCGGCTATTCACTTATTTCACACTTCGTACGCAAAAGAGGTACCGCTGTCTATATAAAAAATTACATCGCTTTCAACACACTTCCAAAATATAAATGTTCTAGCCTAACCTTCCACTACATTTGGGTCAACATTTTCGTTGAAAAGCATGTCATACATTTCTGTTTCCTATCCAGATCGCCCAACTCAAAGGACAAGAAACTGCTATGGAAATTGAAAATCAATGAAATTTTGAACGCATCTCCAGAAACTGAAATTGTTCTGGCGGGGGATATCAACATTCATAACAGGGACTGGCTTAATTTTTCTAGCAAGATCTCCCCGAGTCAAAACTCAATTGGGAAACAAATTGAACTATTCTCCACACTGTTTCACCTTTCTCAACTTGTCCAAATTCCCACTAGGATCCCGAACCATGCTGATCATGAAGGTCACCTCTTGGATCTATTTCTCACCACACACCCTGAAAAATATGTGGTTTCAGTTGGTTGCCCCTTGGGCAATTCCGACCATTGTTTGGTTAACACAAGTTTCCGGGTAAGCCCAATCTCCAACCAGAGTTCCCCTCCCAAAAAATTAGTTGGGCGTTTCAGCCATGCTGACTGAGAGGGCTTTAACAACTTGCTATTAGTGAAACTATTTTATTTGGATTGAGGTTACTCATTCCTCATTTTATGAAATCTGTTTAATCGGTTTAATCGTATTTGCAAAGAAGCAAATAATCGAGAAAATAAAAGAGAAGGCTTTTAAACTGTACCAAAACAATAGGTCAGAGGCTCCCAGGGCCAGCTATATAGTGGTGAGAAACAGATGTAAGACAGTTATCAATAAGCAAAAATTCTTGTTAAACCAAAAGTTGAAACGTTAAATCATCCACATGCCAAAGAATAGTAAATCTTTTAGGTCATTTGCCAAAAGTCTAAAGGAAGACGTTAGAGGGTCTTCCTTTCTACCACTTATTGATAATAATAACAGAACCGTATCAGATTCTAAAGAGAAGGAGAACTTATTTGGCAAGGAGTTCGCTTTCGATTCGACACTGTCACAGTCAGCTCAGATGCCACCTTCTGTTCCAGGAGCTAGCTGCTCCTTCGGTAAAATTTACATTAGGACGCGGGCGGTGATGAAAATCTTAAAAAATCTTAATACAAATAAGTCAGCCGGTCCAGATGGTATATCCACCATGGTGCTTAAAAATACCTTCTCCACTATTTCAAAACCTCTGCGCAACCTTTTCTACCTCTCCTTCACTTCGGGTATTCATCCATAGAGCAAAACAATAATTACATTTTGATAAAAAATTGGATATGGAGCAAAAATCATAGTGCATATCTCTAAAACTACTAAAGTTAGCACAAAACAGATAAGTGTAATAGACGCAGCTCCTTCTAAAACCCTAGAAATAACTCCTAACTCAAAATTGACGATTTGGCATATGGAGCAAACCAATATTCAGATGACGATATGTAAATGCAAAGTTTTAAGTTTATGCAAAAAATTAAAATACATACTTACATATTTGTTTTTTTTTTTGCTTGTATGGAATCAAAAAAATAAATGTTAACACTTTTATATGAAAATTTAAATTTTTTATATTTCGGAGCTATTGCCCCCAAACTCCCCTAACAATTGAAGCAGTCCTCTTTTTGAATTCGGTAAGTAAACGCATACGGCAACGCATATTTTTTATGAAACCATCTATTTGATATTTTGTACGAAATCAAAAAAAAATAAATTTAAAATTTAAATTTAAACAATTTAAGCAATCCTTTTTGAATTCAGCAAATAAACGCATACGGCAAGAATAAATATGGTACCTTTTTTTACTTGTATGAAATAAAAAATAATAAATGTTAATTCTTTTATGTATTTGAAAATGGAAATTTTTATCAAGTTTATTTGAAATTATTTATTTATTTATTTATTTGCACAAATCTCATATAAACACAATTTGTAAATATAAAATCAAAACAATATGAATTTGTATACTCTTTCAGTTTATAAAACTGGTATTGAGTATCAATGCTACGGCCAAAAAAAAATATTTTATGAAATACATTATTAAGTTCAGTTTTAATTTTCTTTCGTCTTTTTTTCTAAAATATTCAAAGGAAAATACCAATTTAATAAAAAATATGCTTTATCTATATATACAATTTTAATATAATTAAATTTATTATGTATTAGCAAAGCATTAATTAATTTTTATTGAGTAATTGTTCTCGCATATGTGTAGAGTTGCCGCTTGGAGGTCAATCTAAAATAGATGAGTACTGTAATGATTTCGATTTTTTTTTTTGAAAACATCTCTTGAATTCGCACTTTCTTTTATGTTAGTAGAAAGAAGATTAAATATTCTGATAGCTGTCGGCCATAGACTTTTTTATTAAATTTTCTTGCAAAATTACATTATGCTAGTTTTAGAAATTCTATATATAACTGGTTTCGTTCCTATCTCACCGGCAGATGTCAATTTGTAAAAATTAAAAATGTGCATAGTAAGTTGTTGTCTGTGAATCATAGTGTGCCACAAGGCTCTGTTTTAGGTCCTATTTTGTTTATTATTTTTATAAATTCACTTTACGTTCAACCTTTTAAAGGCAAACATACGGCTTTTGCCGACAATACTGTTTTCACTTACAGTAGTATTAATCACTTTGAAGTAGTAGAAGATATGAATCATGATTTAGATTTATTGAGGCGATGGTTCTTTAAACATAACTTATCAATTACCAATAAAACTAAATACATGACTTTTAGCATTAGTTTTTCATTAGTTATTGATTATAACTTATAACCATTACAAGTTGTTTCATTTATTGACAATCCTGTTAACCATTGTTGTAGTGATTGCTTTAAAATTGATTGTGTTACAAATTTAAAATATCTTGGATTGTTTATTGATTCTAGACTTAATTGGAGCCATCACATTGATTAGTATAAACTGTACCTTACCAATGTTATTAGGTAACTATATCACATTAGAATATATGGTTCTTTAAATCTGGCATCCATGGTTTATTATGCTCTTTTTCATGCTAAGCTTCAGTATGGAATTGTATGCTGGGGTGGTGCCTACTGTAACAAAATAAGGCCTCTACTGATTGTCCAAAAAAGAGCTATCAGAATAATATGCAAAAGCAGCAGAATGTCACCCTCTTTTGAACTATTCAAAATGCTAAAAATACTGCCAATTAGAAATCTCTTTTTTTTTACAAAACTCTGAAAATCTTTTATATGCGATCGGGGAATATGGTCTTAAGGCATTCGTATAGATATAATCTGAGAATCAATAATAGAAGTCTGGTCTCTGTTCCTCTTTTTAATAGACATCACTACTGTCAATTCTTTATAACTACAGCACCTAAACTCTTTAATAAATTACCTTCTAATATAAAAAATTCAAACTCACTATCAAGATTTCTCAAACTGACTAAGGAGTGGCTTTTAAATATTAATTCTGCAAATGCTGATGAGCTTTTAAATACATTAGTTTGAAATTTTACATAAATCCTTAAAATTGTTATTTTTGCTATCGACTGATTTTTTTATTTATTTGATTTTTATTTTTTGTAACCCCATACATACATAATTTTATTAAATGGATTCTAATTTTAAACTATTCAATACTTGCTTTTTAGCAACAGAATAGGTTTTCTTTATTCATATCTATCTTATTTTTAAGTTTTTCTCATATGAATTATTTGGTAGCTTTTATTGTTCTCTTTCTTTTATTTTAATAAGTTATTTTGAATAATTGTTACTTTTAATTAAATTTAATTTAGTTTAATTGAAAACATATTTTGAATTTGTAATATAGTACTATAAATATGAATAAATGAATTGAATAACAAGTAAAAGTAACAGTAAGTCGATGCAACCGACTTATTTATACCCTACACCTAAAAAATTTAAATTAAATTAAAAATGCATAAGATTATAATACCTAACTAATAATTAGTTAGGTATTTAATATAACTAAGCTGAAAAAATAAATGCTTTTACAACCTTTGTACAAAATTTCATATTTCTATCTTTATTAAATTCGAAAATATGCTTGTTAGGTCTTAGGAAGTGTGTGAAGGCACGCGGACCACCACCCCAATTCATCTCAAATTTTAGAGACATCAACAGGGTAGAACATTCTTATATCAAATTTCAAGTTTATATATTTATTAATTTAGAAGATATGCTTGTTTGGTCTTAGGAGTTGTGTGGCAGATACGCGAACAACCATTCTAATACATCTTAAATTTTGGACAAATCAGGGATTCAGGAAACAACACCCTAGTACCAAATTTGAGGTTTCTATCTTTATTAATTTCGAAGATATGCTTGTTCGGTTTTGGGGGTTGTATGGGAGGTACCCAAACGACCACTCCAATTCATCTCAAATTTTAGGCAATTCAGGGATTTAGGAAACAGCACCCTCGTATCAAATTTGAAGTTCCTATCTTTATTAATTTCGAAGATATACATGTTCGGTTTTGGGAGTTGTATGGGAGGTACTCGAACGCATGATCCGATTTCGCCCATTTACAATCCCCGCCTTACCTTAGTCATTGTTAACCTACAGTATAAATTTCATCAAGATAGCATCATTATTTTTTGAGTTATCGTGCGTACGGACGGACGGACGGACGGACGGACATCGCTAATCGACTCAGGCGGTGATCCTGATTCAGAATATATATATATGTCTATACCTAACTCGCTTCCTTTTGGTGGTTACATAGTTCTGCCCGTTATTATTTATTCTGCTACTACAGTTGTTGACAGTTGTTTTTTATGATGTAATTCAGTATTTTATATGCGAAAACCGCTTTTTCCATAACACAGATCTTTCTAATGTTTCTTAACCCAGTTTCCTGATATACCATTTGGACATTATATTTTCTGCTGTAGTTGAATGTAGTTTTGGTTGCTTTAGTTAACTAACAACTGATGACATTTACCAACTAATGTATCCGAGCAGGAAGACCAGTTGATAATGTTATATTTCATGTGGGATATTACATGTGCATTGATGACCATACGAGCAGTGTTTGACGATAGGACCAGTTTTGCTCTTCTGATCCTAATAGTGGTATGATCTTAGCACATATACGTTTAATATGCAAACTGACTAATACGTTCAAAATGTAGCTGGCAATCAATAATCATACCTAGATGTAGCGCTGATAATACTTGTTCTATTACAATTCCCAGGTTGGATCCTTGCGGAATGCCATATTGGTATGGTGTAGCTCTTATACCCAGCTCTTCTAATCTATCTAGTAACACTTTGTGGTCAATCGTATCAAACGCCTTTTTCATATCTATGAAGACTCCCCTACATATGACCTCTTATCCATATTGTTGTTGATGTGTCTGATCATATCAGCCAGAGCAGCTTTTGTGTTTGATGAGTTTTGAAATCCAAATTGGAAATTGTCGAAACCGCATGTTTCAGTAATGAAAGCTACTAATCGTTCGTTAATAATTTTTTCGTATATTTTGCAAAAATACTTAACGATATCGGACAATAATTCGAAATTTCCTTTTTTGGGCCGTTCTTGTGCACTGGAATAATGATGGTCTCTTTCAGTCTATTCGGAAATATTCCCGTCAGCAGCATGTTGTTGATGAGATTCGTAAGTACTACAACTATAGATTCCTTAACTACCTTCACATCCTTCTTCCGTACCCGCTAAACCGTTTGCCCCAGGAATGGCATTATTTTTTAGCTTCCCAATCTCATAATTTATTTCACAATCAACAGCTGGACAAAGAAACATAGATGCATTGTTAATTCTATTACTGATCGGCTCAGATGGAGCTTGAATGTTGGAAGCAAGAGTTGAACATACGGCATTAAAATATAAGTTAAATTTGTCAGCAATATCTTTGTTTTGTGTTATTTCCTTTCCATTCACAATTATCGACATAGACGCCAAGACCATATTCGCCGTTCTTTTTATGACCTGCCTATTCAGTACCTCCCATATTTTTCTAGAGTTACCACACGCTTTTTGAATTTGTAGGTTGAATTAGTCTTGTTTCGCTTTCCGCTTTAAGTACGTAGCTTTGTTACGTGCCTCTTTATACTTATTTACCACAGAGTAATCATTCGGCCGTTTCTTGCTCTTCTTGTACCTTTAGAACACCATCATTAATCCATGAATTCGATAGCGTTTTGCATCTTTTACTATTATTAAATCAATTTTTGCCTTTTGAATTATCTTAATTAGACTTTCAATATTTAAGCTATTATTATTTGAAATAGACACCAGAACAAGTTTTTTATGATAATTAATGCTATTACTTAGGATCGGTTTCAGAGGAACATGCACTTTTTCATTGTTTATTCCAAAATATTTCTCCTCATTCTCGTATATCTACGTTTTATTACAGATAATGACGTTGACTTTTGGAATATTTCGAAGAATGATGCTTATTTCATCCATTTTGTTTCTAATAGTCCTTAAGTTTATATAGACAATATTAATTGCATGATTTATGTTATTATGCATAGGCCCTCTAATAGTAAATCTTTTAGGTCATTTGCCAAAAGTCTAAAGGAAGACGTTAGAGGGTCTTCCTTTCTACCACTTATTGATAATAATAACAGAACCGTATCAGATTCTAAAGAGAAGGAGAACTTATTTGGCAAGGAGTTCGCTTTCGATTCGACACTGTCACAGTCAGCTCAGATGCCACCTTCTGTTCCAGGAGCTAGCTGCTCCTTCGGTAAAATTTACATTAGGACGCGGGCGGTGATGAAAATCTTAAAAAATCTTAATACAAATAAGTCAGCCGGTCCAGATGGTATATCCACCATGGTGCTTAAAAATACCTTCTCCACTATTTCAAAACCTCTGCGCAACCTTTTCTACCTCTCCTTCACTTCGGGTATTCATCCATAGAGCAAAACAATAATTACATTTTGATAAAAAATTGGATATGGAGCAAAAATCATAGTGCATATCTCTAAAACTACTAAAGTTAGCACAAAACAGATAAGTGTAATAGACGCAGCTCCTTCTAAAACCCTAGAAATAACTCCTAACTCAAGATTGACGATTTGGCATATGGAGCAAACCAATATTCAGACGACGATATGTAAATGCAAAGTTTTAAGTTTATGCAAAAAATTAAAATACATACTTACATATTTGTTTTTTTTTTGCTTGTATGGAATCAAAAAAATAAATGTTAACACTTTTATATGAAAATTTAAATTTTTTATATTTCGGAGCTATTGCCCCCAAACTCCCCTAACAATTGAAGCAGTCCTCTTTTTGAATTCGGTAAGTAAACGCATACGGCAACGCATATTTTTTATGAAACCATCTATTTGATATTTTGTACGAAATCAAAAAAAAATAAATTTAAAATTTAAATTTAAACAATTTAAGCAATCCTTTTTGAATTCGGCAAATAAACGCATACGGCAAGAATAAATATGGTACCTTTTTTTACTTGTATGAAATAAAAAATAATAAATGTTAATTCTTTTATGTATTTGAAAATGGAAATTTTTATCAAGTTTATTTGAAATTATTTATTTATTTATTTATTTGCACAAATCTCATATAAACACAATTTGTAAATATAAAATCAAAACAATATGAATTTGTATACTCTTTCAGTTTATAAAACTGGTATTGAGTATCAATGCTACGGCCAAAAAAAAATATTTTATGAAATACATTATTAAGTTCAGTTTTAATTTTCTTTCGTCTTTTTTTCTAAAATATTCAAAGGAAAATACCAATTTAATAAAAAATATGCTTTATCTATATATACAATTTTAATATAATTAAATTTATTATGTATTAGCAAAGCATTAATTAATTTTTATTGAGTAATTGTTCTCGCATATGTGTAGAGTTGCCGCTTGGAGGTCAATCTAAAATAGATGAGTACTGTAATGATTTCGATTTTTTTTTTTGAAAACATCTCTTGAATTCGCACTTTCTTTTATGTTAGTAGAAAGAAGATTAAATATTCTGATAGCTGTCGGCCATAGACTTTTTTATTAAATTTTCTTGCAAAATTACATTATGCTAGTTTTAGAAATTCTATATATAACTGGTTTCGTTCCTATCTCACCGGCAGATGTCAATTTGTAAAAATTAAAAATGTGCATAGTAAGTTGTTGTCTGTGAATCATAGTGTGCCACAAGGCTCTGTTTTAGGTCCTATTTTGTTTATTATTTTTATAAATTCACTTTACGTTCAACCTTTTAAAGGCAAACATACGGCTTTTGCCGACAATACTGTTTTCACTTACAGTAGTATTAATCACTTTGAAGTAGTAGAAGATATGAATCATGATTTAGATTTATTGAGGCGATGGTTCTTTAAACATAACTTATCAATTACCAATAAAACTAAATACATGACTTTTAGCATTAGTTTTTCATTAGTTATTGATTATAACTTATAACCATTACAAGTTGTTTCATTTATTGACAATCCTGTTAACCATTGTTGTAGTGATTGCTTTAAAATTGATTGTGTTACAAATTTAAAATATCTTGGATTGTTTATTGATTCTAGACTTAATTGGAGCCATCACATTGATTAGTATAAACTGTACCTTACCAATGTTATTAGGTAACTATATCACATTAGAATATATGGTTCTTTAAATCTGGCATCCATGGTTTATTATGCTCTTTTTCATGCTAAGCTTCAGTATGGAATTGTATGCTGGGGTGGTGCCTACTGTAACAAAATAAGGCCTCTACTGATTGTCCAAAAAAGAGCTATCAGAATAATATGCAAAAGCAGCAGAATGTCACCCTCTTTTGAACTATTCAAAATGCTAAAAATACTGCCAATTAGAAATCTCTTTTTTTTTACAAAACTCTGAAAATCTTTTATATGCGATCGGGGAATATGGTCTTAAGGCATTCGTATAGATATAATCTGAGAATCAATAATAGAAGTCTGGTCTCTGTTCCTCTTTTTAATAGACATCACTACTGTCAATTCTTTATAACTACAGCACCTAAACTCTTTAATAAATTACCTTCTAATATAAAAAATTCAAACTCACTATCAAGATTTCTCAAACTGACTAAGGAGTGGCTTTTAAATATTAATTCTGCAAATGCTGATGAGCTTTTAAATACATTAGTTTGAAATTTTACATAAATCCTTAAAATTGTTATTTTTGCTATCGACTGATTTTTTTATTTATTTGATTTTTATTTTTTGTAACCCCATACATACATAATTTTATTAAATGGATTCTAATTTTAAACTATTCAATACTTGCTTTTTAGCAACAGAATAGGTTTTCTTTATTCATATCTATCTTATTTTTAAGTTTTTCTCATATGAATTATTTGGTAGCTTTTATTGTTCTCTTTCTTTTATTTTAATAAGTTATTTTGAATAATTGTTACTTTTAATTAAATTTAATTTAGTTTAATTGAAAACATATTTTGAATTTGTAATATAGTACTATAAATATGAATAAATGAATTGAATAACAAGTAAAAGTAACAGTAAGTCGATGCAACCGACTTATTTATACCCTACACCTAAAAAATTTAAATTAAATTAAAAATGCATAAGATTATAATACCTAACTAATAATTAGTTAGGTATTTAATATAACTAAGCTGAAAAAATAAATGCTTTTACAACCTTTGTACAAAATTTCATATTTCTATCTTTATTAAATTCGAAAATATGCTTGTTAGGTCTTAGGAAGTGTGTGAAGGCACGCGGACCACCACCCCAATTCATCTCAAATTTTAGAGACATCAACAGGGTAGAACATTCTTATATCAAATTTCAAGTTTATATATTTATTAATTTAGAAGATATGCTTGTTTGGTCTTAGGAGTTGTGTGGCAGATACCCGAACAACCATTCTAATTCATCTTAAATTTTGGACAAATCAGGGATTCAGGAAACAACACCCTAGTACCAAATTTGAGGTTTCTATCTTTATTAATTTCGAAGATATGCTTGTTCGGTTTTGGGGGTTGTATGGGAGGTACCCGAACGACCACTCCAATTCATCTCAAATTTTAGGCAATTCAGGGATTTAGGAAACAGCACCCTCGTATCAAATTTGAAGTTCCTATCTTTATTAATTTCGAAGATATACATGTTCGGTTTTGGGAGTTGTATGGGAGGTACCCGAACTGCTCCTACAATTTATCTCAAATTTTGGAAAAATCAGGGATTCAGGAAACAACACCCTAGTACCAAATTTGAAGTTTCTATCTTTATTAATTTCGAATATATGCTTGTTCGGTTTTGGGAGTTGTATGGGAGGTACCCGAACAACCACTCCAATTCATCTCAAATTTTACGCAAATCAGGGATTTAGGAAACAGCACCCTCGTATCAAATTTGAAGTTCCTATCTTTATTAATTTCGAAGATATGCATGTTCGGTTTTGGGAGTTGTATGGGAGGTACTCGAACGCATGATCCGATTTCGCCCATTTACAATCCCCGCCTTACCTTAGTCATTGTTAACCTACAGTATAAATTTCATCAAGATAGCATCATTATTTTTTGAGTTATCGTGCGTACGGACGGACGGACGGACGGACGGACATCGCTAATCGACTCAGGCGGTGATCCTGATTCAGAATATATATATATGTCTATACCTAACTCGCTTCCTTTTGGTGGTTACATAGTTCTGCCCGTTATTATTTATTCTGCTACTACAGTTGTTGACAGTTGTTTTTTATGATGTAATTCAGTATTTTATATGCGAAAACCGCTTTTTCCATAACACAGATCTTTCTAATGTTTCTTAACCCAGTTTCCTGATATACCATTTGGACATTATATTTTCTGCTGTAGTTGAATGTAGTTTTGGTTGCTTTAGTTAACTAACAACTGATGACATTTACCAACTAATGTATCCGAGCAGGAAGACCAGTTGATAATGTTATATTTCATGTGGAATATTACATGTGCATTGATGACCATACGAGCAGTGTTTGACGATAGGACCAGTTTTGCTCTTCTGATCCTAATAGTGGTATGATCTTAGCACATATACGTTTAATATGCAAACTGACTAATACGTTCAAAATGTAGCTGGCAATCAATAATCATACCTAGATGTAGCGCTGATAATACTTGTTCTATTACAATTCCCAGGTTGGATCCTTGCGGAATGCCATATTGGTATGGTGTAGCTCTTATACCCAGCTCTTCTAATCTATCTAGTAACACTTTGTGGTCAATCGTATCAAACGCCTTTTTCATATCTATGAAGACTCCTCTACATATGACCTCTTATCCATATTGTTGTTGATGTGTCTGATCATATCAGCCAGAGCAGCTTTTGTGTTTAATGAGTTTTGAAATCCAAATTGGAAATTGGCGAAACCGCATGTTTCAGTAATGAAAGCTACTAATCGTTCGTTAATAATTTTTTCGTATATTTTGCAAAAATACTTAACGATATCGGACAATAATTCGAAATTTCCTTTTTTGGGCCGTTCTTGTGCACTGGAATAATGATGGTCTCTTTCAGTCTATTCGGAAATATTCCCGTCAGCAGCATGTTGTTGATGAGATTCGTAAGTACTACAACTATAGATTCCTTAACTACCTTCACATCCTTCTTCCGTACCCGCTAAACCGTTTGCCCCAGGAATGGCATTATTTTTTAGCTTCCCAATCTCATAATTTATTTCACAATCAACAGCTGGACAAAGAAACATAGATGCATTGTTAATTCTATTACTGATCGGCTCAGATGGAGCTTGAATGTTGGAAGCAAGAGTTGAACATACGGCATTAAAATATAAGTTAAATTTGTCAGCAATATCTTTGTTTTGTGTTATTTCCTTTCCATTCACAATTATCGACATAGACGCCAAGACCATATTCGCCGTTCTTTTTATGACCTGCCTATTCAGTACCTCCCATATTTTTCTAGAGTTACCACACGCTTTTTGAATTTGTAGGTTGAATTAGTCTTGTTTCGCTTTCCGCTTTAAGTACGTAGCTTTGTTACGTGCCTCTTTATACTTATTTACCACAGAGTAATCATTCGGCCGTTTCTTGCTCTTCTTGTACCTTTAGAACACCATCATTAATCCATGAATTCGATAGCGTTTTGCATCTTTTACTATTATTAAATCAATTTTTGCCTTTTGAATTATCTTAATTAGACTTTCAATATTTAAGCTATTATTATTTGAAATAGACACCAGAACAAGTTTTTTATGATAATTAATGCTATTACTTAGGATCGGTTTCAGAGGAACATGCACTTTTTCATTGTTTATTCCAAAATATTTCTCCTCATTCTCGTATATCTACGTTTTATTACAGATAATGACGTTGACTTTTGGAATATTTCGAAGAATGATGCTTATTTCATCCATTTTGTTTCTAATAGTCCTTAAGTTTATATAGACAATATTAATTGCATGATTTATGTTATTATGCATAGGCCCTCTAATAGTAAATCTTTTAGGTCATTTGCCAAAAGTCTAAAGGAAGACGTTAGAGGGTCTTCCTTTCTACCACTTATTGATAATAATAACAGAACCGTATCAGATTCTAAAGAGAAGGAGAACTTATTTGGCAAGGAGTTCGCTTTCGATTCGACACTGTCACAGTCAGCTCAGATGCCACCTTCTGTTCCAGGAGCTAGCTGCACCTTCGGTAAAATTTACATTAGGACGCGGGCGGTGATGAAAATCTTAAAAAATCTTAATACAAATAAGTCAGCCGGTCCAGATGGTATATCCACCATATGTGCTTAAAAATACCTTCTCCACTATTTCAAAACCTCTGCGCAACCTTTTCTACCTCTCCTTCACTTCGGGTATTCATCCATAGAGCAAAACAATAATTACATTTTGATAAAAAATTGGATATGGAGCAAAAATCATAGTGCATATCTCTAAAACTACTAAAGTTAGCACAAAACAGATAAGTGTAATAGACGCAGCTCCTTCTAAAACCCTAGAAATAACTCCTAACTCAAAATTGACGATTTGGCATATGGAGCAAACCAATATTCAGATGACGATATGTAAATGCAAAGTTTTAAGTTTATGCAAAAAATTAAAATACATACTTACATATTTGTTTTTTTTTTGCTTGTATGGAATCAAAAAAATAAATGTTAACACTTTTATATGAAAATTTAAATTTTTTATATTTCGGAGCTATTGCCCCCAAACTCCCCTAACAATTGAAGCAGTCCTCTTTTTGAATTCGGTAAGTAAACGCATACGGCAACGCATATTTTTTATGAAACCATCTATTTGATATTTTGTACGAAATCAAAAAAAAATAAATTTAAAATTTAAATTTAAACAATTTAAGCAATCCTTTTTGAATTCGGCAAATAAACGCATACGGCAAGAATAAATATGGTACCTTTTTTTACTTGTATGAAATAAAAAATAATAAATGTTAATTCTTTTATAGTTTATTTATAATTAAGTTTATTTATAAGTTTATTTGAAATTATTTATTTATTTATTTATTTGCACAAATCTCATATAAACACAATTTGTAAATATAAAATCAAAACAATATGAATTTGTATACTCTTTCAGTTTATAAAACTGGTATTGAGTATCAATGCTACGGCCAAAAAAAAATATTTTATGAAATACATTATTAAGTTCAGTTTTAATTTTCTTTCGTCTTTTTTTCTAAAATATTCAAAGGAAAATACCAATTTAATAAAAAATATGCTTTATCTATATATACAATTTTAATATATTTAAATTTCTTATGTATTAGCAAAGCATTAATTAATTTTTATTGAGTAATTGTTCTCGCATATGTGTAGAGTTGCCGCTTGGAGGTCAATCTAAAATAGATGAGTACTGTAATGATTTCGATTTTTTTTTTTGAAAACATCTCTTGAATTCGCACTTTCTTTTATGTTAGTAGAAAGAAGATTAAATATTCTGATAGCTGTCGGCCATAGACTTTTTTATTAAATTTTCTTGCAAAATTACATTATGCTAGTTTTAGAAATTCTATATATAACTGGTTTCGTTCCTATCTCACCGGCAGATGTCAATTTGTAAAAATTAAAAATGTGCATAGTAAGTTGTTGTCTGTGAATCATAGTGTGCCACAAGGCTCTGTTTTAGGTCCTATTTTGTTTATTATTTTTATAAATTCACTTTACGTTCAACCTTTTAAAGGCAAACATACGGCTTTTGCCGACAATACTGTTTTCACTTACAGTAGTATTAATCACTTTGAAGTAGTAGAAGATATGAATCATGATTTAGATTTATTGAGGCGATGGTTCTTTAAACATAACTTATCAATTACCAATAAAACTAAATACATGACTTTTAGCATTAGTTTTTCATTAGTTATTGATTATAACTTATAACCATTACAAGTTGTTTCATTTATTGACAATCCTGTTAACCATTGTTGTAGTGATTGCTTTAAAATTGATTGTGTTACAAATTTAAAATATCTTGGATTGTTTATTGATTCTAGACTTAATTGGAGCCATCACATTGATTAGTATAAACTGTACCTTACCAATGTTATTAGGTAACTATATCACATTAGAATATATGGTTCTTTAAATCTGGCATCCATGGTTTATTATGCTCTTTTTCATGCTAAGCTTCAGTATGGAATTGTATGCTGGGGTGGTGCCTACTGTAACAAAATAAGGCCTCTACTGATTGTCCAAAAAAGAGCTATCAGAATAATATGCAAAAGCAGCAGAATGTCACCCTCTTTTGAACTATTCAAAATGCTAAAAATACTGCCAATTAGAAATCTCTTTTTTTTTACAAAACTCTGAAAATCTTTTATATGCGATCGGGGAATATGGTCTTAAGGCATTTGTATAGATATAATCTGAGAATCAATAATAAAAGTCTGGTCTCTGTTCCTCTTTTTAATAGACATCACTACTGTCAATTCTTTATAACTACAGCACCTAAACTCTTTAATAAATTACCTTCTAATATAAAAAATTCAAACTCACTATCAAGATTTCTCAAACTGACTAAGGAGTGGCTTTTAAATATTAATTCTGCAAATGCTGATGAGCTTTTAAATACATTAGTTTGAAATTTTACATAAATCCTTAAAATTGTTATTTTTGCTATCGACTGATTTTTTTATTTATTTGATTTTTATTTTTTGTAACCCCATACATACATAATTTTATTAAATGGATTCTAATTTTAAACTATTCAATACTTGCTTTTTAGCAACAGAATAGGTTTTCTTTATTCATATCTATCTTATTTTTAAGTTTTTCTCATATGAATTATTTGGTAGCTTTTATTGTTCTCTTTCTTTTATTTTAATAAGTTATTTTGAATAATTGTTACTTTTAATTAAATTTAATTTAGTTTAATTGAAAACATATTTTGAATTTGTAATATAGTACTATAAATATGAATAAATGAATTGAATAACAAGTAAAAGTAACAGTAAGTCGATGCAACCGACTTATTTATACCCTACACCTAAAAAATTTAAATTAAATTAAAAATGCATAAGATTATAATACCTAACTAATAATTAGTTAGGTATTTAATATAACTAAGCTGAAAAAATAAATGCTTTTACAACCTTTGTACAAAATTTCATATTTCTATCTTTATTAAATTCGAAAATATGCTTGTTAGGTCTTAGGAAGTGTGTGAAGGCACGCGGACCACCACCCCAATTCATCTCAAATTTTAGAGACATCAACAGGGTAGAACATTCTTATATCAAATTTCAAGTTTATATATTTATTAATATAGAAGATATGCTTGTTTGGTCTTAGGAGTTGTGTGGCAGATACCCGAACAACCATTCTAATTCATCTTAAATTTTGGACAAATCAGGGATTCAGGAAACAACACCCTAGTACCAAATTTGAGGTTTCTATCTTTATTAATTTCGAAGATATGCTTGTTCGGTTTTGGGGGTTGTATGGGAGGTACCCGAACGACCACTCCAATTCATCTCAAATTTTAGGCAATTCAGGGATTTAGGAAACAGCACCCTCGTATCAAATTTGAAGTTCCTATCTTTATTAATTTCGAAGATATACATGTTCGGTTTTGGGAGTTGTATGGGAGGTACCCGAACTGCTCCTACAATTTATCTCAAATTTTGGAAAAATCAGGGATTCAGGAAACAACACCCTAGTACCAAATTTGAAGTTCCTATCTTTATTAATTTCGAAGATATGCTTGTTCGGTTTTGGGGGTTGTATGGGAGGTACCCAAACGACCACTCCAATTCATCTCAAATTTTAGGCAATTCAGGGATTTAGGAAACAGCACCCTCGTATCAAATTTGAAGTTCCTATCTTTATTAATTTCGAAGATATACATGTTCGGTTTTGGGAGTTGTATGGGAGGTACTCGAACGCATGATCCGATTTCGCCCATTTACAATCCCCGCCTTACCTTAGTCATTGTTAACCTACAGTATAAATTTCATCAAGATAGCATCATTATTTTTTGAGTTATCGTGCGTACGGACGGACGGACATCGCTAATCGACTCAGGCGGTGATCCTGATTCAGAATATATATATATGTCTATACCTAACTCGCTTCCTTTTGGTGGTTACATAGTTCTGCCCGTTATTATTTATTCTGCTACTACAGTTGTTGACAGTTGTTTTTTATGATGTAATTCAGTATTTTATATGCGAAAACCGCTTTTTCCATAACACAGATCTTTCTAATGTTTCTTAACCTAGTTTCCTGATATACCATTTGGACATTATATTTTCTGCTGTAGTTGAATGTAGTTTTGGTTGCTTTAGTTAACTAACAACTGATGACATTTACCAACTAATGTATCCGAGCAGGAAGACCAGTTGATAATGTTATATTTCATGTGGGATATTACATGTGCATTGATGACCATACGAGCAGTGTTTGACGATAGGACCAGTTTTGCTCTTCTGATCCTAATAGTGGTATGATCTTAGCACATATACGTTTAATATGCAAACTGACTAATACGTTCAAAATGTAGCTGGCAATCAATAATCATACCTAGATGTAGCGCTGATAATACTTGTTCTATTACAATTCCCAGGTTGGATGCTTGCGGAATGCCATATTGGTATGGTGTAGCTCTTATACCCAGCTCTTCTAATCTATCTAGTAACACTTTGTGGTCAATCGTATCAAACGCCTTTTTCATATCTATGAAGACTCCCCTACATATGACCTCTTATCCATATTGTTGTTGATGTGTCTGATCATATCAGCCAGAGCAGCTTTTGTGTTTGATGAGTTTTGAAATCCAAATTGGAAATTGGCGAAACCGCATGTTTCAGTAATGAAAGCTACTAATCGTTCGTTAATAATTTTTTCGTATATTTTGCAAAAATACTTAACGATATCGGACAATAATTCGAAATTTCCTTTTTTGGGCCGTTCTTGTGCACTGGAATAATGATGGTGTCTTTCAGTCTATTCGGAAATATTCCCGTCAGCAGCATGTTGTTGATGAGATTCGTAAGTACTACAACTATAGATTCCTTAACTACCTTCACATCCTTCTTCCGTACCCGCTAAACCGTTTGCCCCAGGAATGGCATTATTTTTTAGCTTCCCAATCTCATAATTTATTTCACAATCAACAGCTGGACAAAGAAACATAGATGCATTGTTAATTCTATTACTGATCGGCTCAGATGGAGCTTGAATGTTGGAAGCAAGAGTTGAACATACGGCATTAAAATATAAGTTAAATTTGTCAGCAATATCTTTGTTTTGTGTTATTTCCTTTCCATTCACAATTATCGACATAGACGCCAAGACCATATTCGCCGTTCTTTTTATGACCTGCCTATTCAGTACCTCCCATATTTTTCTAGAGTTACCACACGCTTTTTGAATTTGTAGGTTGAATTAGTCTTGTTTCGCTTTCCGCTTTAAGTACGTAGCTTTGTTACGTGCCTCTTTATACTTATTTACCACAGAGTAATCATTCGGCCGTTTCTTGCTCTTCTTATACCTTTAGAACACCATCATTAATCCATGAATTCGATAGCGTTTTGCATCTTTTACTATTATTAAATCAATTTTTGCCTTTTGAATTATCTTAATTAGACTTTCAATATTTAAGCTATTATTATTTGAAATAGACACCAGAACAAGTTTTTTATGATAATTAATGCTATTACTTAGGATCGGTTTCAGAGGAACATGCACTTTTTCATTGTTTATTCCAAAATATTTCTCCTCATTCTCGTATATCTACGTTTTATTACAGATAATGACGTTGTCTTTTGGAATATTTCGAAGAATGATGCTTATTTCATCCATTTTGTTTCTAATAGTCCTTAAGTTTATATAGACAATATTAATTGCATGATTTATGTTATTATGCATAGGCAATTTGTGATCTAAAGTAGGTTATTTTTGCTAAATATAAGGGACAACTTAAATCATCTGCTCTATGATTACAATCTTTCGTTGTCTTATTTTGCGTACTTGCTCTGTTACAATTAACGCAGGTGTTACCCGAATCTGCAACTACACATTCGCTTATGTTATGTCCACCTGCACATATGGCACAACTAAAATTGACTTCCCTGCAGTCCGGTATTTTATGATTGTACTTCAGGCATTTTAGACCTCTAGTAATGTATAAATGCTCTTTGGGTTTTATTGATCTATATTCCAAATTCAATCATTCTCTCTACATTCAACCATATCCATAATAGTCTTATACGTGACAGAACTCGTCTAGATTATATACATATGCCGACCTTCTTTTAGCTGTTTTATACATTATTTTAACTTTATCTTGATCATTTAGAAAGAAGTTTTGTGCTTACAGCTCCTGATTTAGTTGTTCATCATCATAATCAGTATGTATCCCTGAAATTTTTATTCGCAGTTTCTTAAGCTCTGATAACCTTATATTGTACGCATCACCTAACTTAACGCCTGTCGTCACAATTTATCTGCTTGCTCATTACTCATAGTATTTATAACAATACCTCCCTTTTTGACTGCCCTTATTTTCCTGAACACTGATTTGGCCTCCGACGGCTTAATTTTTGTTTCTATTTCCCCATCTGTAACTTAACACTTATCGCTCTCGTCCTTTGGAGTGATTATCACAGCCGGAACACCATTAATGTAATGATTTGCTTTCGCAACATCTGTAGCATTCTCTGCCGATTTACAAATATCAGAATAAGTAGATTTCTTACCTGCTATTTTCAATTCACTCCTGGCTAAACTTTTCTGCACTTCAGCAATATCAGCCACCATCTTCTTTAACATTTCTCCAACCATTTCTTTTCTTAGCAAAAGCAGACTTTTAGATGGTTCACACAACCAAATAATTAATTTAGCAATTCTCTTGATTGCCTTGTAATTAGCATCATTAATACCCACGCAGCTTGGATGAAACCAGGACCCACATTCACAGTCGCAATACATACCTTTGTCATCAGTTACAGGAGTTTTGTATTTTTTGCAGTTAACTGTGACATCAGTAGTGGAACCATTTTCGTCAGCCATAAAAAATAATTCTCCACACTTTTCTACTGCTAATTTTGTACAGTTCCTTTTTACGCCTAGTACACTCCTTTTTTTGTATTAAAGGTAAGTCTGTTTTGCTCCTTTTTATATCACTTACTCGTCAACACTATCCCCACTTCTTATATTTTACTTTCTGTAGTAGTAGGAATAGAATTACTGCTTTCTTTTCATTTGTATAGTTTGAAACCATAGATATATTAAGTACTTTAGACTGGCTATATAAAAGAAAAATTCAGTCAATTTTGAGTCAGCTGTTTACTGGTGCTTTTTTTTTGTGTAAATTTAAATTTAGTTTCCCCTGGAAACAGTGCCCGATAAAACTGGAAATTTTGCGCCAATATAATTTGAAGTAAAATTTTTTATAAGTAGTAATCTTAGATGTATTAATCTTAGATTTACATAGAAAATAGAAAAAGTCAGCGAAGCCTCTAGACTGAGGAAAATTTTCTGTAAAGGACATACGCAACAGGAACTACTAGAGAGAGGAGGTGGTACCATGTCAATAATCATGGACGAATCTCTTGAAATATTACTGCCAAAAAAGTTTCTCGAAAGCTAAACTTTCGTAAGGCCTAGGAAAAGGGATGAGTTAGAACAAAAACCAGCAAGAACAGACGAGATGATGGCTAGAGTCGACCAAATCGTTATGGACAAGAAGTTATCCTGGGCACTTAATTCTTTAGAACCATATAAGTCCCCAGGGCCCGATAACGTCTATCCGATACAACTTCAAGAAGGACTTGGAATCCTAAGAACAAGATTAAAAACTATTTACAAAGCCTGTTTAAGATTAGGCTACACGCCAAAAATATGGGGGGAGTCCAAAGTGATCTTCCTCCCAAAACCGAATAAGACGTGCTGCAGAAAAGCCAACGCCTACAGACGAATAAGTCTGACCTCTTTCTTCAGAAAGAATTAGAAAAGATGATAGAACTGGAGATAATAAACCAGTTAAACACAAGGTTATCGCGTTATCAACACGCATATATAAAGGGGAAATCGGTGGATACCGCTTTACACGTGATCGATACGATAGCTTTACACACGATAGAAGAACGTTTCAATAAAGCTAAAGTAACCCTCGTATGCTTTATCGACATAGAGGAGGCGTTTAATAATGTTGAAATAGAAAAAGTGAAAGAAAGTATGCAAAGTAGAAATATTGAAGATATACTGCTCAAGTGGACTAAATCCATGCTGAGCAATAGAACTGCAATTTCCAACTTTGGAACTGCCACAAAGAGGAAAATAATTTCATAGTGTGCCGCAAGGAGGAATTCTCTCCCCGCTCCTATAGCTCTTAGTAGTTGATGAGCTTTTAGCAAAGCTATCGACCAACATCCATAGAGTAATATGCTACGCAGACGACGTGGTACTATTGGTTACGGAAAAAGAGCTGACCAACAGACATGATGCAAAGGGCAATTGACATTACCATAAATTGGACAGAGTCAAATGGCCTTAAAATGAATCCAAGCAAATCCGAAATATGTCTCTTTAGCAGAAAATGAAATAGAAGGCTTCCACAAGCACGAGGAATACACAATTAGAATTTACCAACTGTGTAAAATATCTAGAAGTGTATTTGGATGAAAAGCTCAGATGGAGCAAACACCTAAATGAGAAAAAGGAAAAAGCGATAAGAGCCCTCTGTTATACGACCTATGATAATACACGGATCGCTCGTTTGGTGAACGGCCACCAAAAAGAACAGGTACCGGAACACCCTAACGCAAATACAACGCCACGCATACCTCGGTTAGAACAACCTCAGCGAAGTCCATGGAAGTAATCCTGGACGTAGAACCGAT
This sequence comes from Poecilobothrus nobilitatus, assembly GCA_947095535.1. Classification (NCBI taxonomy): domain Eukaryota; kingdom Metazoa; phylum Arthropoda; class Insecta; order Diptera; family Dolichopodidae; genus Poecilobothrus; species Poecilobothrus nobilitatus. The sequence goes on from OX352772.1 coordinate 145,066,286, forward strand.
AGAAATTCATATACAAGGAAGATCTATGGATACAGCCATGAGACTCCTCATGACAGGTAACTGGTGCGACGACTCAAGTTCTGTCGGACATAAAGAAATTCCACGTATGGTAGAGAATGCTGACGCAAACATACACAACTTCCGGGAAGATCCGGAAGCTGCAGATATGATTACGGATGACCTCAGATTAAACTTCGAGACGCAAACAAGCCACCCGAGGGATAATAGTATGGCTAATCAAATTGGAGTTAATGTGTACACAGGCGTGCAAAAAAGGGCAGTAAATAAGGCAGAGGAATCATATGCGATGAATTGAGCATACGAATTGCGAACACAGTGGCGTCACATGTAACTGTACGCCAATGTGAAACAATCGCAATAGAACGCGTAGCCAAAGAGTTTTTTCCGGGGACGGATCATAAACATTCATACCGAATGCAAATCAATTGTGAGAACAATGGAGGGCGCATTGCATAAATCGAGGAAAGCAATTGAGTGCTGGAAAGCCCTAAATGAGCTGGGGAAAACAAACGCAGTCAAACTGCAGTGGATACCAACACAGTCAGGCTATCCTTACAACGAAATTGCAGACGCGACAGCAAAATCTGCACTAAACAGACAGCTGGTGGATATAGAAGATGTAGGTATGCCGTACTCCGTGGTAAAGTTAGCAACAAGCAAATGGGCAAAAGCCAGTGCTAGGAAAAGTTGGTGGCATTCCCCAGGAGCAATACATACGAAAGAATTCTGGGGGGAATCTAACAGCAAAAATACTCAGAAAATTCTAAAACTAAATAGAACGGATCTATAACGGATCGGAACTAAACGGAACTAAATAGAACGGAACGAACGGAACGGAGACTACTCATGGGAATTAGTACAGGATAGCTATTGGTAAGAGCCCACGTCGAAAGAATAGGCTTAACGGAGTCGAATCTATGTAGAGGATGCGGGGAAGAGGCAGAAACAGTACTTCACGTTCTATGCCAATGCCCAAACTTGAGGACCCAAAGGCGAAGAACCTTGAGAGAAGGGAAATGGGAAAATTGTTCCGAGGTGAGAATGCTCAATCAAGGAGACGTAGTGAGATTCATGAAGGGAATAGAGTGGATCGACGAGACGCTGTAGTTAGCGAACTGATCGTTGAGGGGAGCACAACGGGTCGCAGGGCCTAGGTGTAAGGACAGCCAAATGCCCCGCCTGAAAAACAACAATCTTAGATGTATTGAAGTAAAAATAAAACAAGTGTTAAAAAATGAAAAAGAAAATAATAATTATAAAATAAAAAGTTCAAGTGTTTAAGTAAATAAAAAAAGTGTTAAAAAATAAAACTGAATAGTTATCATAAAATAAAAAAAAACGTTAAAAAATAAAACTAAATATTTATTATAAAAGTAATATAAAATAAAACTAGGAAACTAGACATATTATAAATGTAAGAACATCTCTTTTCACAAATTTCCGAACGACGAGGATTTAAAAAATAAGTGGATTTTTAATATTAAGCATTTAAATAAACAAACTGAAGTGAATCCAGATAGATCCTGTGTTTTTAGCGAACATTTCAGTGAGGAATGCCTATTAAAGCCAATCAGCTTTAGTACGACCAAATTAAAAGAAAAATCAATTCCTTCTAGATTTCCACAATTAGATTCATCTGAAACGTAAGTACAAAAAATCTCTACAAATCTAATCTAATTTTAGTTTAAGTAGTAATTTAAATAATGTATCTGCACAAACCAGCAAAAATCTTAATTTAGTAACTAAGAATTTAGAATCGCCTGAAAAAGTTGTTAGTAGAGTAGAATTACCGTTAGCAAAGTTAACTCCCCGCACGGCTAAATTTAAATTAAATGTTCATAATTTAAAAAAACATTATTTGCCAAAAAATTATAAGTTAAGAAATTAGAGAATAAAAAATTTTACTCCAAAAAAAAATTGCATCGTTAAAAAATATTTTTTTTGATCTGAAAAAACGGTGTTTAATATCAGAAAATGCACATGATATATTACAGTCGACAATAGAATCAGATGACACAGAAAAATACTGGAAGCAATAAAAACTAGAAAACATGGTACTAAGTACCCACCTGTTTTACGATAATTTGAAATATCATTACATTTTTATTCTCCTAGGGCGTATAATTATTTAAGAACAATATTTAAAAATAAATTAGCGTCTCCAAGGACGTGCTGATGGATGAAATGTCTATAAGAAAACATGTGCAGTAGATAAAATTAACAAAAAATTTATAGAAAGAGTTGACTGTAATTTCAAAAGGCAATTAGATGATTCTTTCCCTATAGCAACTGAAGTTTTTGTTTTGATGATTAACACAATAAACGATAGATGGAAAATTCCTATTGCAGTTTGCAGTTAATGGATTATACTTTGCAGTTAAGGGATTGAACGGTTCAGAAAAGGCGAATATAATAAAAGAAGCCTTAATTTTTTTAAAAGATTCAAATATTGAAATAATTAATCTAACTTTTGATGGTCCACCCAGCAATATAGCAATGGCTACAGAATTGGGGGCTACTTTAAAACCCGAGAATATGAAACCGTTCTTTTTAAATCCGCCAACTAATAAAAAAATTTTATATTACTTATTATTGCTCATTTGCTTAAGTTGATCAGAAATACATTAGCTACTAAAGAATTGATGTACAATAAAAATGGTGATAAAATAAAATGGAAATATATAGAAAATTTGTATGATTTGCAAACCACAGAAGGAATACATTTGGCTAATAAAATAACCCAAAAGCATATCGAATGGCAAAATCAGAAAATGAAAGTAAAACTAGCTGCACAAACATTTAGTAAAAGTGTAGCAGATGCGTTACAATATTTATCCGAAAAACAGCATAAATCATTTATTGAATGTAAAACTACAATATAATTTATTAGGATATTAAATGATTTATTTGATATTTTTAATTCAAAAACAAAATTCGGAAAAGGATATAAAAACGCTATAGGGAAAAGAAATAAAGATTACTTTAATTTTTTTAAAAACGCCCGACATTATTTAATGAATTAAAGAACAACTGCTGATATTCAAGGAGCGAAAACAATAGATTTGCGAGTAAAAACAGGATTTTTAGGTTTTATCTTGGCTAGTCACACTTTCGAACAAATGTACAAAGAATATTTTAAAACAAATGATGATTTACACTATATTTGTACCCTTAAATTTAGTCAAGACCATTTGGAAACTTTTTTTCATCTTTGAGAAGCCGAGGATACTAGAACAATAATCCTACAGTAGCGCAATTTATGTCAGCTTAAAAAAGGCTTTTAATTAAAAATGAAATAAAATCTTCAGCAGAAGCAAATTATTTGGAACTAATGGATATTAAAATATTAACGGCCTCATCCAGAAGAACATTGGACAAAATTAATTCAAATTTATTTTCTCTAAATGTCATGGATGAAGACAATTTAGATGAAGAAATATGTATAGATAACATACCTTTACAAGCAATTAGTGCTGTCATCGAGACTGCAGTAATATATATTGCTGGATGGATTCAAAGAATAATTTTACAAGCAATTAGTCCTGTCATCGCGACTGCAGTAATATATATTGCTGGATGGATTCAAAGAATAATTTTACAAAAAATAAATTGTTATTCTTGCATTGAAACTTTTCTTAATGGAGAAAAAGAAGAATCAAGATTAACAGGTTTGAAAAATTTTGGTGGATTAATTACACCGTCTAAGAATATCGTTAATAATTGTAGAATAACAGAAAAATATTTATTAATTTTCACAATTGAAAATAATGAAAAACATTTTTGGATGAAACTGATTAATGTTATATTAAGAAACATTCCAAATACAATATTTAACGATATGGATGATCATATAATAGAGTGTGACGTTCTGGAAAATCATAGATATTTTCTAATAAAATTTATAGCAAAAAATTATTTAAATGTTAAACTTTTTCATTGGGGGCTTCGGTGGTCTAGTGGGTAAGAGCGTATAAAAACCGAGGGAGTGTGGGTTCGAATCCCACATACGTCGTAAGAGTTATTCCCCCTTACGACATTTACAGGCACGCCTGAATAGGAAAGACTGTGTAATTTCCACATAAATGCATTAAAAAAAAAAATAAAAATTTTTCATTTGGCAAAATTAAAAACGCAACTTTTAAATCAATCTAAATTTAGTAGACAAAAATTGAATAAATTAATATTATTTGCTGGTTTGTAAAATACCTGATTTTTTTCTTTAATTTATATTTGAATATTTCAAATTTTTCACTTTTTGTAAATAATTTTATTTTTTTCATAATTCTTTGTAAATAAACACAACATCAACATCATCTTATGCATTTTCTATTATGTACCTAACTAACTACATATTATGTATATTAGCTTTTCATTCATTTTTTTGGCCTGTTAATTAGTTTTTGTGAACTGAATTAAAACTATATTATTTTATGCTTGTTATTTAGTTTTTGTTTAATGTTGAATTTTGTATTATTTTATGCATGTTATTTGTTATACTGAATTTTCAATTATTTTTGTTTTTTATTATTTTATATTACTTAAAATAAATATTTATATGTCCTGTAAAGTGGAATAGGCCTCCTGGGGAACCACTTAAAAAAAACGCACCTTCATCTTTACCCCATGGGTGGTGTGAAAAAAAGAAAATTTATTTTGCAATAACATTAATATTTTATATTTTGTTTAATATTTTATCAATTTAATACAATCGTGCTCATCGTTTGAAGATTATATCTACTGATAGGTATTTATAGATAGGTATCACCATTATATACAATATGATAGGTATCACCATTATATACAATATGCCATTATATTCTTTGGCCACTGAGTTTGTTCAGGTATATTAAATCCGAACATATGCATATAGTTGTACATCTTTTTGGAAAGTTATTTTATCCGTTCATATGATCCTAAAACTAAAAATATGGTTCCTAAAAAATAAATATTATAGTCAAATATATTAGTAATTTTAAATGCATATTTGCGCACCTAGTTGTTTGTTGTAATAGTAATTGATACTCTTGATTCAGAGTATCGATAAGATCTCATAAAACATTTATAAGTTTATAAAAATAAATTAAAAAAAAATTTTAAATAATCATATATTTTTAATATCCACTAATTCTTCATTACAATCACGCTCTATATTTAATTGTTTATTTTGCCTTTTTTATTTTGCTTTTTGGTTTATTTTGCCTTTTTCTGATGTTAATATTAAACCTCTTTGTAAAATTTGTTCGATTCTTAATCGTAAAGTGGTTGGATTAACTGAAGAACTTGGTAAATAACTTTAGCAAATTTTTTCTAATTATTCAATTCACGTTCTATGAAATCTTCCTTATAAAAATAAAATTTATGTTATAGATTTAAGTACTAAATATTTAATAGAAAAAAATATTTATCCTTACTGCAACCGTATCTGCTGCTTCATTTTCACTTGCTAATCGAGTTCGTAAATCATAAACTTGTTCTTCTAGTAATAGTTTATTACCAATACTATCTCTTAAACTTTTATTTTCTTTTTGTAATTTTGAATTTTCTCTAAATCTTGAATACTTGCTTATCGTAACTCTGCCTAAAAACATGAAGTTTGTATAAATTAAAAAATAAAACAATATTCAAATAATATATGTACTTTGGACAAAGTTTTCCAATCACTATACGATAAATTTTCATTGTAATTCTTTAATTTCAAATTTGCTTGTTTGTTATTCTTGACTATTCTATTCAAATTTAGAATTTAATTTATCAAATTCATTAAAATTTTCCTGCATTCCATTCAATTGAATTCGAACAATTTAAACTAACTAATTTAAAACTTATTAATTTAAAAACTAAAAATATGTGTAAAATACTAACATTTAATTTTTCAACTTTTCTTTTATATTCATTAAGGGCAGAGTCCACTTTATCAATGTCATCCAATAAGTCCCATAAAAATGGTCTGATCCTTAATTTTTTTTTAAATGATTCCTTTTCTCTTCCTTGTCTGTTGGATGTCCTTTTTTTTAAATTTTTTACCTTTTTTTTAATTTGAAAATTTCCGACTTTCAATATAAAAATATTAATTCTATTAAATGGCGGCATGACGTTTAATTTGATTAATTAATTATATATGTACTATAAATAAGCTTGTATTAAAATTTCCTTTGAATATGAAGGTCACCTTCAGCTAAACATATGGTACTGAGGGGGATGTTGTCATCTTGTTGTTATTTGCTGGTTAATGTTGTCAAAAATATGCGTGTTGAGTTGTCGTTTGGCGTTGATCAAGATGTAAATCATTTAATAGGAGTGTTGTCGTATTTTGATGGACTACGTTTAGTTAGTCCATTAGGCTTGGCGAAATTAGGCGGAATTAGGCTTGTCAAATGTTTTTGGGTTCTGCTACTTGGTACATTTAAAGTATTAGCTGATCTTGTTGTTCTGTTTTTCTGGATATGTTGATTATGTTTCATCAACCTGTTGTTGACTTTAAACATATAGATTACTTTCTCCTGCGCAATTATAGTTTCTAATTTGCTAATGTTTAACTCTGAATACATTAACGTGGCGCTATATAGTCTCTCATATCCAAAGAGGATTTTAATTGATTTTGTAAGCGTTGTATTGCACGATGCCCAATTTGCGACATTATACCTAATTTGAGAGAGAACATGCGAGTTCAACAAAAGTCTGGCACATTTTTCGGGTAGTATTATTTTTGATCTTCGGATAACTCCTATCAACGGAACTATTTTCGAAACCACATCTTCAATATGTTGATCCCACCGCAGTCTGTTGTCAATGATTACTCCTAATTTTTTACATTTTCTACTTTTTCAAGCAGCATTTTGTTAAGTACTATTTTTGTCTGAATTGGGCACTTATTTTTGTTGTGAAAAACCATGTAGTTACTTTCAGTTTCATTTATTGTAAGTCTATTGCCCAGAGCCCATGAGGCAAATTTACGGAGATCTTCATTAATGATGTACTCTAGTTTGTGCTCATTTTGTGCATCGTATATTAGGCAGGTGTCGTCTGCGAAGATGCTATAGTTGGCTGTGATTCCGCTTTTCATGACGTTATGCCCATATAGCAAGTAAAGAGAGGGGCAAGATTGGAGACCTGTGGGACTCTGCATTTGAGACATTTGCTGTCGCTGATGGCGTCATCCACTCTGGTTACAACCGGTCTTTTGTGCAATTAACTCTCTATTAAAGCATTCGGCAGACCCCGCACTGCCAACTCTTCAATTTTTTCAAGTAGGACACCATGATTTACCGTATCAAATGCCTTTTTCATGTCTATGTATACGGCCGAGGCATATCTTTTTTTATCTAGCATATTGTTGATATAATTTATTATTGCGGCTATAGCTGTTTCTGTATTTTGAAAACCAAATTGTGCCTTGTCGAATCCACATGATTTATTTATAAATGAGACTATACTCTTGTTCATGATCTTTTCATAAATTTTAGCCCATGTGCTGAGGATTGAAATTGGTGTATAATTACTTGGATTTCTCTTGTTGCCACTTTTGAAGATAGGTACTATTACTATCACAGTATCTTTAAGATCGTTTGGAAATTCCCCTGTTTGGAACATATTGTTTATTAGTTTCGCAAGGATCGGTGAAATAACAATGGCTAAGATTCTAATATCTTTTGCTGTTATGCCATCTATACCCGGAGCAGAATCCAATTTCAGATTTGAAATTATTTGCTTGATTTCCTCGGTATTGGTAGGAAAGAAGTATAGAGACTTCTCGTTTATATTGTTGCAGACAGCTTGTCCAGCTTGTAAATCTTTCTCTAGTTTGCTATCTACAGTCATGAAATATTCATTTAGGATATTGCTCATTTCTCTTTTATCACTTATTTGCGAATCTTCCACTATAAATTGACCAACGGAACTACTTTTTTTCTCACCTTTTTTATTTAGCAATTCAGTATTGAGTACCCGCCACATTTTCCTACCATTCGAATTCGCCTTCAGAATTTGCCAGATGAAAATTCGTTGTTTAGCATCTCTAATGAGTTTAGTGGTGGTGGTTTTCGCTCTTTTGTACTCTCTATGGAGGTGGTCATTATGTGGGCTTACTTTCATTTTTTTGTATAAATGATCTCTATATTTCATTGCTTTTATAATTTCATCATTTATCCATGATTGATTCTTACTTTTGTATATTTTGGTTCTCGTACTATCATTTTTGGCACTTATTAGGATGGATATTACCTCATCAATAGTGTTTATCTTCCTATTAGCCAGGACCGCTTCAACAGTGTCATGAAAATTGTTGTAATTCACTATTTTAATCCGAACTGGACCCATAGGTTCAAGTGGGCAACAGAATTTACTAGCATGTATTATTTTATGGTCGAATGCAACTGCATCCTTCATTTTTAGTTTAACAGCGTAGTTTCTGGTGTCCAGATTTGTGATAACGTGGTCGATTAGCGTTGCAGTGCTGCTCGTGACTCTGGTAGTATTTGATATATTGATTTGGTTAATTATTTGAGATAATTTTTTTAGATAATTTTTATATTTTAGATATTTGGAATTTGTAAAAAATAACAAATTTACAAAATTTTTTAAGGTAACTTTTTATATTTTAGATATTTGGAATTTGTATAAAATATTAAATTTTATAAATAATTGTAGATAATAGTATAATATTATATATAAAAATTTTATTTTTCATATAAGAAAGTTAACTTTTATTTTTTTTGATTTCTAGCAAGGAAAAAAAAAACTATAGATGCTTGCCGTATATGTTTACTTGCTGAATTTAAAAAGAGTATTTCTTAAATTGTTAGCGGGTTTTGCAACTATAAAAAATTTTATTTTCATATAAGAAAGTTAACTTTTATTTTTTTGGATTTCATACAAGGAAAAAAAAATCTTTAGATGCTGTATATGTTTACTTGCTGAATTTAAAAAAAGGATTTCTTAAATTGTTACTAAATATGTTGACATTTACGTCTAGAATCAATTAAACATTGAAATAAATTATAAAATATGTTTACTTTTTCATTTAAAAAAGTTATAATTAAATTATTTACGTTTTCAATATAAAGATGTCAATAATTTTTTATTTTATTTAAATTTGAATTATCTGGACTACCTAAAAATTTTTTGTTCAACCCTTTCATTTTTGTATGAAAAAAATGTCGCAAAAATTTTTTGTGTTCTCCATAACATTATTAAAAATTTAAATATTGAAATAAAAAATAAAAATTTCGCACTGTAATTTCTATTATATCCAAAGATACTTTTTATTGCTTTTGTTAGTAGCATGTGGCATCTGTTCATGGTCGTTTTTGAACAAGATCACCAGTTTATGATGTTGTACCTCAAACAGATATAATATGCGAGTTAATCAGGATTTTTGGAGTCTTCTTTTCTAACCTTATGTTTCCATTTCTGATAAATCCAATTAAAGGAATGATTTTTGCATATAGATGCTCAATGTGCTTATCCCATTGTAAGCGTTGGTCAAAAACAATACCAAGATGTTTAGCCTCACTAACTTGCTCTAATATTGTGTTGTTAAGAACGATTTTCGACTTTATTTCTGACTTGTTTTTATTTTTAAAAATTAAAATTTTTGTTTTGCCTTCATTTATAGGAAGCTTATTGCCATTCGCCCAAGTTCCGAACTTTACTAGATCTGCATTAATACTATTCTCTAATTCATCAATAGTTTTTCCTTCATATAACAGACACGTGTCATCTGCGAATGTGTTGTATCTTGCCTATTTTAGTTACAACCTCTCTGCTGCTCAGGTAGCTCTTAAACAGTTTACATGCTCTACCTCTAATCCCTAACTCTGCTGGTCTGTCAAGTAATAAGTTGTGGTCGTGGTAAGTAATAAGTTGTGGAACAGTATCAAAAGCCTTTTTCATATCAATTAATATGGTGATAACAAAGTTTCTTCCACCTCTCTCTCATCCGTTGGAAAGAACTAATAATTGATACTAATTGAATTTGGCATATTTTTGAAAGGTTGGTCATGTGTATAAAATTTATCAGCCAGTGTAGCACCAACTGTGTTGAAATAATTATTGAACACATTCACAATTTCTTTTTCATCCACAATTTTCCTGCTATCGTGATTGACTGCTTTTATTTTTTTTTTGCCGCTTTTGGTTTTATCCAATGTATGTTCATTAGTGATATCCCAAGTTTTACTAATATTACCATTCGCCTTCATAATTTGGGAGTTAAAAAACTGCTGTTTCTCTTTCCTTATGAGCAAAGTAACTTTATTTCTTGCTTTTTTGAAGTTATTAACTGCAATAGTATCATTTGGTCTTTTTTTTGCAGATTTAGACAGTAAATTCCTCTCTTTGATGGCATGCAGAATATCCTCATTTATACATGTGTTCGCTCTTGTTTTGTAAGATTTTTCTATCATATTTTCTTTTTTAGCAATTTTTATTTCTATAATTAGATCTTCGATATTGTTAATTAGGTTGCTGCTTGTAAGAGCTTCAATTTTCGAATTCATTTTTTTGATAGTTAGTGCATTTTACGATGTTATACTTCATTGGTCGTAGTTCTGGGATAATATGTCGGATATTTATTTTAATTATTTTATGATCTAGTAATGCATTGTCGATCTAGTCGATATAGTAATGCATTATAATGACAACAAAATTAATATTTTTGGTACGGCATAGTTAGACTGTCTTGATTTAAATACTCAGGAGAAAAAATTGTCTATATTTTTAAGTGTAAATGACACGCATGAACCCAGACACATCTATCAAATGTAATTTAATAAAAAGATTAGACACAAACTCGATTGTATGTTTGCCTCATAAATATGACTTTGAAAAAAACTTTAAAGATATTTTCTGTGGCTTAGCTGGCTTAGGTAAAATGCCAATCAATTATTTAAAAAACAATCTTCATTTCAAAAAACAAATACCAAGTAGAGTGCTTGATCAATTAAAAGAACAACTAACACAACTAGTGGAAGATCAAGTTATATCGCCTATAACATATCCAACAGATTGGGTTAATAACTTACAAATAGTTGAGAAACCAAATGGGGAATTGCAAATTTGTTTGGATCCTGACCCTTTAAACAATGCAATTAAAAGAAAGCATTTTTTGATACCTACAATTGAGGATTTTACTAGTAAAGTGGCTAATAAAAAATCTTCACAATTCTTGAATCTTGGATAAAGAAAGTTCAAATCTAACTACATTCATGACACCTTTTGGAAGATCCAAATTTAATCTTGTACCATTTGTTTCATCCATTAATCATGACATTGGTATAATGGGTGAAACAAAAGAAAAACCGGATAGAATACTACTTACTATGATAGATAGAGCAAGAAAAAACGCAGTTAAATTCAATTCAAAGAAAATTCAATATCGGTAATCAAAAATCAAATTCATGGGGCATTTTATATCACAAGGATAAATCAAACCAAATAACAAGTATCGTGAAACAGTTTTGAACATAAAAAAACCCGAAAATAAACAGGATGTGATGCGTCTACTGGGATTCATCAAATATTTAGCTAAGTTTATCCCTAATTTATCTCAAAAATTGGCTGCTCTTCGTAACGTAACACGAAACGATGTTAAATTTGAATGGAATAATAATCATGAAAAAGAACTTAGTCATTTATTGGACATTGTGTCATCCTGTGTTGTCAATTTAATATAAAACAAAACAAATAATAATAAAAATCGATGCTTTTAAAAATGAATTAATATGTGTACTAATACAAAAAGGTTATCCAGTGACTTATGCATCCAGAACGTTAAGTAAAAGCGAAAAAAAGTAGGCGCAAATTAAGAAGGAGTTTTTAGCCATTGTATTTACCTGCGAAAGATTTCACTATTTTATTTATGGAGTAGAATTCACAGTTGAAAGTGGCCATAAGCCACTTGAAACATTAACTAAAAAAGACATTGATGATGCAACGGTCAAACTGCAACAGATGCTAATGTTTTTGTAAAAATATTCAAAAATCAATATAGCTTATAATACAGGTAAAGATATGCTAGAAGCTGATAACTTATCACGAACCCAACTATCGGAAGTATCGGAGATCAGTGAGCTATCAATGTCGTACACTCACTAACCCGTTTAGCGCGTCTATAAGAAGATAACTATAAATTTTATCGCTACATTATTGAAGATGATTCATTTTTAACTAATAAATAATCTTCGTATCACCAATTAGATGATTTAAGCAAAGAATACTACAAGTACAATAAAGCAGAACTCCATATGGAAAAGGGATTATTATCGTAAATTAATAATACTTACAAAACTACAAAATGTCATTACTAAATGGTTGCATGTACCGCATTTGGGAGTTGAAAAGACCCTTGCTAGAGCAAGAATGTACTACTACTGGCCAAAAATTAGTGTACAAATAAAAGAAATCGTAACTTCATGTAAAATTTGTCCAAAATATACAAGAAGCAATCAAAGAAAGCCACTGGCTCAAGAAGATGTCCCAGAATATCCACTTCATATAATTGGAATTGATATATTTGAATACGCGGGGAAGGATTGGATATCAATTATTGATAATTATTTTGGATTTTTAATTGTTAAACAATTGGAAAATAAATCAGCCAAACAAGTAATCAATAAATTACATAAAAACTTTAATGTATGTGGATATCCAATACGAATCAGGTGAGACAATAATCCTTTCAACAGTTTAGAATTTAATCAGTTTATGGATGAATAATACATCGAAACGCAATATTCTAATTTCTAGTCCTATATATCCTTAGAGCAATGGGTTAGCAGAGAAAAGTGTAGTAATCGCAAAAAACATTTTAAAAAGAACTTTTGCCACATGACACTGAAAATTATCAATGTGAAATTCTTGATTATAATACAACACCCGTTGCAAGTATAAATTTCGCTCCATGTCAAAACAAAAATTCTAGTATCGAGTGCGCCATTGCATTGAAACAATTTAGACGAATCAAAAATTAAAGACAAAATTGAAGGGAAAAAAAATAAACAAAAATTCTATTTTGATAGAAATACAAAAGCGTTATAGATACAAAAAAATATTGGTTATTTAGTAATTTTCAAGACAAATAAAAAAGTGGGATTATGGGAAAATAGTAAAACTTAATAGTAGAAAATAATAAAGAATAAAAAACGATTATTTTATTTAATAAACAAAAACTAAATTTAAGTGTAAACAGGTTGAAATACAAAATCATAATGAAATATGTCAAAAATTGCATCAGAATTTTTTTCAATGACAAACTGAAATGGGAAGAAATGAAACATATTTCATTGGAACAATTTTATTTCATTAAGCAAAATTACTGATCAGTTGTTCAGGAAAATAATTACATAAAATTGAGTTTTTTTAAAAATATTTAACTTAAAATTTAAAAAAGAATTCGTAGCTGAATTTATTCTTTAGAAATTATTTAATCATTAAATCAACACTTTTGTTAAATTTTATGTCGTTGCTGCAAAAAAATTAAAAATAAGCATTTTCTGGAGCATTTCAATGAAAGCTATTTATAACCTTAAAATAATAGGAAATGCATATGTCATCGTTACGTCAATTTTTCTCTCATTAACTGACAAAAAGTAAAACTGTTTTGTAATTTCAAGTTTTACTTTTCAATGTTTTAAAATCTTTTCACATAACAAACAGACCTAATTACTGTTATACATACTATAATTCAATTTCAATTTATCTTTATAAATTATAATATATATTTTTAAATTGTAATTATAATTCAATTTAATACATATTGAACCTATTTTAATTATCTATTTCAATTCTTATTAACTTAATTAAAAAACAAAATAAATAAAACAAAGAAGGAAAAATATCTACCAATATTTAAAATTATAGAGAATAGTTATAAATTATAGAGTCTTAATTATTTATATAAAAAAAAAACAGCGGTCTAACAGTTAAAACCACTTCAAAAAATCTAATAATAAAAAAAGGAACCACAAAAATGTATTTACAAAATTAAAGGAATAATTAAAAAATTTTAAAAATTTAAAGAAAAAAAAAATATAATTCAAAATACAATGAAAATTTTTTTTTTTTAGATTTCTCTGCCACATAAATGTGGACAGGGAATTACACAGCCTTTCCTGTTCAGGCGTGCCTGTAAATGTCGTAAGGGGTAATAACTCTTACGACGTGTGTGGGATTCGAACCAACATTGCCTCGGTATTTACACTTTTACAGCGTATTTTATACGCTCTTACCCACTAGGTCACCGAGGCCCCACAATGAAAAATTTAAAAAAACAAGGTATACAAGGTATAGGTTGTCAACAAAATAAACAAACATTTAGGTTTGTTCGAGAACCCATAAATTTTCGTAAATGTGTGAAAAGTACTTAAAAAAAAGGAGAAATAAATAAAAAATAGATGGTTCTCTTTTTCATATTTTTACAAATACAATTTTTATTTGTGAAAATTTACTGACATTTATTTTTTGTTGTGTTGCTTTTTTTACTGTCATTTGTCAAAAAAATAAACAAAGTTAATTAAACAAAATAAGTTAAACAAAGAACGACAGTATCATTTAATAACATTACATTTTCGTCCTCCACTAGGTATTTATTTGTTTACCTAAAAATTTATAATTGAGAGATTTTGTGCAAAATGAGTGAATTTTTTCGATTATTTCTGAAAGAATTCAATTATCCTCTCATCACATTTCTGGTAAAAAAGTACGCGAACAAACCTATTTTAAAATAAACTAATATTAATTTTTTTTTTTTTTTTTAGTGAGAAACTACGTATATTAATATGACTATATTACACTCATAGGTATAAAATTATTATTTTTAACAACTTTAAAAATAAAAAATTTTAAATTTTTAGCTAAATATGAATATAAACATTGTAAATTTTTAATTGCCAAAGTGCTGCTGTAATATTTTGTAATAATATAGCAGTATAGGAATATTTGAAATTGAATCGCGTTGTATTTTTAATGGCGTAACTTTGTTTAATTTTATTTATTTCAGTACACAGTGGCAAAAAGTAATAATCGAAAGTGTTCAAAATTGTTTATTGAAATTTGAATATGAATTATTAATTATATATAGTAATCAGGCCTCCTGAAAACTTTATGTAGATAGAATTATTTAGATAGTTCAGTTCAAATAAATTTATTAAATATTTTAGTGAAATTAATACAGAAAAAGATTTAGTATATAAATTATATGAACGTGTTAAGAATGATTTTAATTATGATTGTTGTAATAAATGTAACAAATCTTATTTATAAAACAATACTTTAGGGTCAGAATTCATAATTTAATAAAACAACGGGGTGTAACACTTGGCAAAACTCGGATGACAAAGATCTATTTCGCCTAAATCCACTTATCAAAAAACTCACAATGAAAAAATCAATTATTAATATCTATTTGTCAAAAAATGAAAAAATATGTATCTTTACCTAATTTGGAGGGAGTTTATTGTTGGTTACAAAATCAGAATTAGTCTCAATAATTTGTCTAAAGGGGTTTGGGAGTAGCAGTGCCTACTATTTTAAATGCCTTGTTGTTAAAATACATACATATGTATTTAACAAAATGTTAGGAGCGATTTTAGAGTTGGATTCGAAATCAGCGTATTCCCTTTTTCCAGAATATTTATTAATGAAATATGTATGTAACAAGAATAATTAGAAGCATGTTGTAGTTGCTTACAAAATCAGAGTTATATGCTTTTTACAGAATATGTCTACCTAAATTCCCCCCAAACGGAGTTTTTGCAAAGTAAAAATCTGACATCTAATCTTTTTGACAAATGCGTTTTTGCGAAACGAATTTTTTGCAATGTGAGTTTAGTTCAACTGCGCTATTCCCGTCTTTAACATTTGTAAAAAATATATAAAACCTGTTTTGATTCCTTATATTATTCTTAACAGTTTCAAATTATTTGTTTCAGTAAATTGTTTTAAAATTTTGGATTAAATATTCTAAAACCATATAAAAAAGTTTTTTTTAATCCTTAAAACTACAATTTATTTAAATTTATTTTGCGTTCTGCACTTTGGATACACTTTGCTGTATAGTGAAATTTCATATGCCAATTCCCAAATCGTTTCATATCAGTTTTTTGTCATGATAGAATCTTATTACTATATATATTTCTTTCAATTTTGTTGTTTTTTGTTTTTTCGAGTAGCATAGAATAATTTGGTCACATGGTGAGATGGCTCATCTTATAGTAATAGATAATCTTTGATTTAAATTTGATATCAAAAAGTGTTTGTAAAGGGAAGTAAAATATTATAACCTATACCAGCCATCGTCAACCTTTTCAAGTATTTCACTGCAAGAATATATTTTCTGGGTAAGACGGTGGATCTTTGGGGTTTAATACTTCCATAAATGATTTTACTTTTATTAAAACAGTTTTTAAAAAAAAAATAAAAATTTTATTTTTGCACATCTTTTTTCTTTAACGAAAAACTTAAAAGCAAACAAACAAAAGCCATTTAATAAAAAACAAAACCAAAATGATGATAATATTAACAAAACAAAATAATTAACGTGCAACTCGTTGTTATTCGGATTAAAATTAGTTGCTCCTGTTTTCAATATTACATGCAAGTGTTAATTAATTATTATTCTACTGCGAAATTTGAGTTTGCTAAGCAAGAATAAAATGTTTTCAGCTGCGAAGGGTCAAAAGTTAATTTTAAAATATCAAATGATCGTAGTTCGATCAACTCCATTTCCAAGTAATTGGGAACATCTTCAATTTTAACTTCAAATAGATTTTTGGAAAAGTTTAATTTCTTTGAAATGGCTGTTGAAGTCAGAAAACCATAACGTCCAAAACTCATTTTCTAAGATTTCAATACAATAGCAAAAATACAATAGAAAAACTAGGTTTTGTTCTAACATTATTGCTCAAAAAGCCAAATTAAGTCATTCATTTTTAAAAGCATTGTTTTTAAGTAGTTTTAGTTTGGTCTGAAAAGCTTTTATATTTGAATACACTTTATTAATCAAAATTTCTGTCATTTGAAGCTTTCGGTTTGATTAGAAATCATGTCAATTAGAAATATTAAATCAAAAAGCCATTTTGGATCCGATAATTCTAATACTTCTCTATTTTGTTCAATCATTAAGATTATTAAGATTCAAAGTATAGAATCATTAAGATTGCAAAGTATAGCTGGTAGAACATATTTGGCACTTTGTCAAAAGTTCCGTCGTCAAAAATGGTAGTCGTACTTAATAGTTGCTGCAAAAATTCTCTGGGTCATGCAAATATTCTGTCTGGGTCATCGTCTCCGCTGTCAAATAAAACGATATTTGAATATTTCTCAGATATTGGAAATTGAGTGGATACTGGATTTGGTGTATATCCAGCTGTTCTGTTCTGAACTCTATTTAATGTCCTATGTAATGATGATTTCTTTGGCATATGTGACAGAATTTTGTTTGTAACGTTCATTTCATGGAGAACGCTTCCAAGGATTCCTCTTGGACTAGCTCCATCGAAAGATACCTTCGCTTTTAATGAAGAAATTGCCATATTAACTTTAAGTTTTTGCGGAAAAGAATCGTGAGAGTGATCAGTAGGATCGTTTAGAATATCATGGTTCCGTTCGTCAGTTTTCATTTTAGAGAAGCATTTGGCATATATATAATATTTGCAAAGCCAGTAAATCACGCCATTGAGCTTTCTTTTATGAATGTATTCATGGCCGTCGTAAGCCATAACTTGTCCTCCCCGTTCACTCAAGTAGAAATCCATTTAAAGTATTCTATGAAAAAAATTAAAAAAAATAAATTTCTAAAATTAACATAAGTGAAATCTTAACAAAATAGATTGGTAGCGGGTCATGTGCTTATATTTCATTTGCCCGTAGTATTATTTGCCTGTATTTCTTGATCATTTGCCTGTATGTTGCAGAATTATTTTCACTTTCATTAATATTAGCAAAGCCCAAATTAATTTAATTGATAATACAATGCACTACTCCCATATCTGATGAACATTGCCTAGATAAATCTTTTTATAATTTTATGGATAATTAAGAGAAATTTTATAGTTGGGTTCAAAGCAGAGGTTAATAAGCTTTTTCCAGAATATTCATATATATGTATGAAATTTTTATTATGGATAGATATCCTAAAAAAATTAATTTTATGGAAGAACTTTTTTCTGTAGCCCCACCCATTACGAAGCTTCAACCCTCCAAAGTTCGAAAAAGCTATATATTTAAATTGTTATAACATAAGTTCTATAAGGTGTATCTTCAACCTGAAAATGTCGATCGATAGCTACAGTTATGAGTTATTTATTATTACAAATATGTACATAATAAACATATACTTGTACCATACGGTGTCTTAATTTACCGTTATGGGAAACTGAATTATTGCAAAATTCTTTAACCCAAGCTATTATACCTTTTTTATGTTAGCAACTTTTCTTAATAATACAGGGTTACCTTAAAATGAACGAAAGCGTCACTTAATTTCTCAGGCCGAGTTTTTCTAACAAATTTCTTTAACGATTTTTTTGAATTTTTTTTTTCACTCAATAATTAAAAATTGTTGAGCATGAATACATAGTACAAAAAATTTGAATAAATAAAAACTTAAAGGTTGCTTGAAGAATTTGTATTTATATGATATTAATGTTTATTCACATATCGTATATGTTACTGATGAATGAATGATATATAATAACAATATTGACATATGTATGTAGCGGCCGTATACACCGTATTTTGTTGTATTTATAAAAAATTATTC
Organism: Poecilobothrus nobilitatus; assembly: GCA_947095535.1. Classification (NCBI taxonomy): domain Eukaryota; kingdom Metazoa; phylum Arthropoda; class Insecta; order Diptera; family Dolichopodidae; genus Poecilobothrus; species Poecilobothrus nobilitatus. Next base: position 145,085,064 of record OX352772.1, read on the forward strand.
TATGAATGAAATATTTTTAAAGTAATGCAATGTATGGCGATATATAATAATATGAATACATATGCATATTAATATGTATTTGGTATTTTGTAATAAGTTTAGTATAAGTTTGTATACATTTGTCGCCAAGTATTAAATGGTACTATGGTGGAAGGTTAGGATCTGCTTTTGAAGAATGTACTTATAAACATATAGTTTGATTATATGTACAAACCATAGTGCTACAAATTATAAAATTTTGAAAAATTAAAAAAATAATATTATAAGCAGAGTGACAGCCTAAGAACATACTAATGGGTTAGGACGGGTATACAAGAGTTGACAAACAACTGTATTCTTCCTCGTTTAATAATGTTTTTGTTTTTGTAGGTACAATAAAATAAACAAAACCAAAATTGGTTTTTAATATATTGTATTTTTGAATACTTACATATTATATTTAAAAGTAAAAATGAAAAAGAATGTTGGCTTCCAATATTTTAATTTACAAGATATCAGGGGTGACCCATAAATTGTACATATAATTCATGTTGATGGCTTATAAATGTTGACCATAAAATCATGAAAAGGTTAATCTAGGCAATGTTTATGAGATATGGGAGTAGTGCATTGAATTATCAATTAAATTAATTTAGGCTATTTATTCTGCAAAATGAAATACAATTATCAATCAAAATGAAATAGGCTTGTGATAGTAACCCAATAGTTTCCATCAAAGCGGCAAAATGCCACAGAATTCAGAGAATATTTTATTAAAGTTGTAGTTACCTATAAAGATTTTTTCCTTAAAAAATGGCTATACTTGTAGTTACCTTTAAAGATTTTTTCTTTAAAAAATGGCTTTAGTAATGATTTACTAAATACCGTTATTATTCAATATGAATACAGTTTAATAAACAAAAAATATTTATTCATTAAAAATTACTACAAAAATTTCAGTAAAAACTTTTTTAAATTATTTACACACTATTTTATACAAAACTATAATTATAAATGTAAGATTTCAAACTTAAATTTCAATACTTAACTGAAATGTGAGAGCTAATATAATATATATTCTTATATTCCAAATTCAAAAATGTCAAAAAAAAATCTTAAATTTTTAGAAAACAATTCTCTCGAAAATTCTTTTTTAGAGGCGAAAAGAAAAATAAAAATCAATTTTTCATCGAATATTATATATAAGTGTGTGGTACATACTTAAAAAAAACAAGTAAATGTAACAGTAAGTCGATGCAACCGACTTATTAATACCCTACACCTGAATAATTAGAATTAAATTAAAAATCCATAAGTTTTTTTGGTAAATGCTTGAACTTCTTCCCTTTTCTATCTTAATTAACTCGAATTTCAGGAACGTAAAAGAGGTATCCTCTTGGGATATGCTTGACACTCTTGTAAAACATTTTAAGTTTCTATCTTTATTAATTTCGAAGATTGTTAGTCCTTGGGAGGTGTGTGTCAGGTACCCGAATTGCAACTCCAATTCATCGAATCCATCTCAGGAACATAAAGAAAACATGCCAGAACACCATTGTACTAAATTTAAAGGTTCTACTTTTGTTGGTTTTGGAGATAACGAGCTCTTGTGCTCGACTGGAAGTTTCCAAAATATGAACCCATGGTTCAAATTCTTTCAAATGTCAGTTTCCAATTTTACAGAAAAGGAAACATAACAGAACACCTTTGTACTAAAAATAAAAGTTCTATCTTTGTGGGTTGTGGAGATATACTCGTTTGCTCTGGGGCTCGTCCGGAAGCCTCCAAGATTTGAACCCATGGACCAAATCCTCACAAATTTCAGAAACATAAATCAAACATGAAGGAACACCATTCTGCCTAATTTAAAGGTTATATCTTTGTTGCTTTTGGAGATAATATCATTTGCTCTGAGGCTCGTTCGGAAGCTTCCAAAATCCGAACCCAAGGACCAAATCCTCTCAAATTTCAGAGATCTAAATCAAACATGAAAGAACACCATTCTGCCAAATTTAAAGTTATATCTTTGTTGTTTTTGGAGATAATTTCATTTGCTCTGGGGCTCGTTCGAAAGCTTCCAAAATCCAAACCCATGGACCATATCCTCTTAAATTTCAGAGACATAAATCAAACGGGAAGGAACATCATTGTAATAAAATTAAAGTTTCTATCTTCGTTGGTTTTGGAGATAATCTCGATTGCTCCGGAATCATTCGGAAGCTTCCAGAATCCGAACCCATGGACCGATTTTGTCCAGATTCGAACTTAGCCTTCCTTTCGTAATTAGTAACCTACTACATAAATTTCATCAAGATAGCTTTATTAGTTTTTGAGTTATCGTGCGAACGGACGGACGGACATCGTTAAATCGACTCAGAAGGTGATCCTAATTCAGAATATATATATACATGTCCATATCTAACTCACTTCCTTTTCGTGGTTACAAACACCATACCAAAATTAATATACCCTATAGTTTAGGTATAGGGTATAAAAAAGTCCGGTCAGCTGATCGGTTGGTTTCTTCTTCATTTCGTTTCTGTAAACTGTAAATGAAAGCATTTGGGACAAAAATTATAATTCAAATTGTTCAAATTTGCTTTCTGTAAGCAAAACTATTTTCTTTTTCTGATAAAATATAAAATTTGTAAAACTATATATACTATATAAAACTATATAGAAATATTTTTCCTTTATTTCATTTGCATTATGTATCAAATGTTATACTACTTAAATTAGACAAACAATATATTTACACATTAACTTGAAATTTTATTGAAATAGTATTGAAATATCATCATTTTATTGAAATTTTATTGAAATAGTTATGATGCTTCTGTTATCTGGCATATTAAATAAATGGCCAACGTAGACTGACTGAATTGAAATGCTTATAATCTTTTTATTTTTAAAGTTTATTATTTTATTTTTTTCTTAAATGAAAGTATGAATTATTAGATAAGCTAATGTGAAAATTACATCCTTTAAATGGCTTCCTTCTCCCTGTAGAACCTTTTTACTATCAAGAGTAGTAAATATTCAAATTATTATATATAAAAAAAAGTACAAAATAAATATATATAAATTAATAATCACCAGCACAATGTAATGAAAACCACTGTTAAATTTTTTTTCTAATAACATATTTCTAATTTATGTATTAACAATGGCTGTTAATTTTTATTTCAAATAAATTGAAATTATTTCTAACATAGACAGTTTTGCCAACTTCAGAAATGGCTTTCTTAAACTTTGTGAAGTCATTTGTTTTTTATGGCTGCACTCGATATCGGATCGCAACAGTCAAAACACAGCTAATTAGAGTCGTTTTTTTGGTTTAAGAATTTTAATAATAGCGAACGAGTACATTACATTAAAAATAAACACTCAGCGGGGTACAAATAAAAACTCAACAGGCCTCATATAGCAATAGAATGGGCCGCACGTTGCCGATGGCTGGCCTATACAGTAATAAACTTGCTTAAAAATATATAGAAAAAAATATTTAATATTAGACCTTACAACATTACATTTAATTAAACTATTTTATAAGCTCCTCAGTTTCATACTAATTTACAATTAATTTTAATTTAAAATTGTTGAAGGCATATTTACTTTTATCCTAGATATATTAACTAAAAGATGGGAAGTTAGGTATAGTCGTTTCTTTTCTTGTGTTTTTCTATCTTAAGGTATTCAGTCAAAAAAATACATGCATTTTATAATATGTATACATTTCGTTCACTCACCTCTTTATATTTATTAAAATAATGTAAAGCAGTTTTTCATAACCAGTTTCATTCAAAGAATTTAAATTTTTATATTACTTAATAATTGATATATTTTTTGTTTTTAAAATTAAAATTTAATTTAATTAAGGTTATTCAATATTTCAATTACTTGTAAAGTAACAAAATAAGTGATAAAATTCTTTTAAAAATTAGAAATGATATTATTTCACCTTTTAGAAACCTATTTCTGAGGAAACTAAAGCAATACATACACACGGTTAACTCAGCTGTTTCTCAAAATTGGCTGAAAATATTTTCTTCACTACCTCTATTAGTTAACATTTCCATGACTTTTATTTATAAACAAGTTTATTTCGCAAGCATTCTAAGGACGCTAGCAAGTTTATAGAAAGGAAATTTTTAAGTTTATAAAGTGGGTTGACTGTTGACAAGCCTATTTTATTTTTAATAATTAATAGCTTTCACTTTAATTCATTTATACATTGATGAAAATATCATATATGTAAATCGTCATAGTTGCTAAGGGTTCTAACCCACGCAAAATACTTTTTTAAAATAAAGAGGTTCCAAAAAAATTGTTTAAAGGCTGGTTTTCATTAAACCGATATATCCACGAAAATGTTAGAGCATAGGCAGAAGATACAAAAATGATATGTGTTTGAAATCACATAAAGCTAAAAAAATATTACCGAAACATTTGAAAATATCCATGTAACATTTGAAAATATCCAAGAAAGTAACCATAAATATCCACGAAAATATGTTCTCTGAATATATTTTGCTATAGATAACGTGGATATTTTCAATACATTGCCAAAAAAATAAACAAAGGTAAAATAAACAAAAGTAATTAAACATTTAATAACATTAAATTTTCGTCCTCCAATAGGTATTTATACTTTATTTTTACATTTTTGAATTAAATTTTTTTTTCTAATTTCTTTTGTTTAATCCGCTTTTGAAGTAGGTAAACAAACACAACACAATGACAATTTATGACATTTATTGAGAGATTTTGTGCAAAGTGAGTGAATTATTTCGATTATTTCTGAAAGAATTCAATTATCCTCTCATTTGCAAATTACTGGTAAAAAAGTACGCGAATAAATAAAAAATTATAAATATGCCAACTATGAATATAATGAACTAGAATATAAACTATGAGCTAAATATGAATGTAGTAACGTAAATAGAAAATATCCCACTTTATAATATCAGCTGAGTTGAACTTTAATACATTTCACTAATAAAGTGTCATTTATATAGTAATATAGTAACAACTATAATTGGTATGTACCAATTATTAAATCAATCCAAAGTAGTAACGAAAGTAGATAATATCTCACTTTATAATATCAGCTGAGTTGAACTTTAATATGTTTCACTAATAAAGTGTCAATTAAATATGTAGTAACAACTATTATCGGTCTGTATTAATTATTAAATCAATACGCTTTCCTCCTTCAAAACATTCTATCTCGTTCTCTAACCGTTCGCTCATGAGAAATTAGGTAGTTGTACTTTCAATTAAATAAAATAAGACAGTTTTTGTCGAGCAGTCTTAAAACAAAGACGAAAACTCAAAACTTAAAATAATTAATATTAAGAAAATTTCAACTGTTAATAAAATTATCGTTAATAAAATACACTTTAAATTGTATGAATTATATGTACAATATTCATTGTTAATAAAATTATTTTTAATGAAATACATTTTAAATTGTTAAATAAACCTACAAATTGAGGGCTCAACCGGGATCCATTAAATTCTCACATGCCAAATCGGAATATTATTCAGAAACAGTTGATATAAAGAAGATGTGCTGTTACAAATACAGTTCATATAAAAAAGAAGAATTTTAACAATTTGTTAACAAGGAAATCAAAAGTGTTAAATTAATCAAGTCTAATCACTGCAGACGACAGTGTTCCCACCACCTGCTTTATGGTGAACATATGAAATTACAAATTAAGGTTGTTTTCTAATATTTTTTCGAGGAGGACTTGCACAGAAAATAAATTTGAAACCAAGCGTCTCGTTATATATATGTCATAAATAAGTACAAGTACAGTCACCAATCAAAAAAAAACAAAAAAGAGGGGAAAAAACCCTAATATTAAATACAGTTAAAAATAAAAATTCAGTTACGAAAATATTTTAGGTAGTTTTATGTTTAATGGAACACAAGTAAAACACAATTGATTCCTTTTTTTTAATATTTAATTTTATGATTTTTTTTTAAATTTGTTAATTTAATTCGTTATTATTAATTTCGTTATTATTTATTATTATATTTAACTTATTTAACGTTATTTAACTTTGCTGTGATTTTTTGTTTTATTTTACTTGTTATTTAATTTTAAGTTATTTTATTTATTATTTAATTTTACTGTTATTTAATTTTAAAGTTATTTTATTTATTATTTAATTTCACTGTTATTTAACTTTAAGTTGTTTTATTTATTATTTAATTTTACTCTTATTTAATCTTAGGTTTATTTTAACCTTTTTATTTAGTTTTACTGTTATTTAATTTTACTGCTGTTTACTATTACAAATCTTTTATGACCTGGCTTCTTGAAAGTTTACAATGAAGTGGTTGTTTTATTTCTAATTAAACGTGCATGGCATTGCAAAGTTTAGTAATAATTGAGAATCAAATTACACGCTTTTGGAAAAAGATGATTATGCTTTTTTTTTATTTAAAATGAATTTATGAAAAGAATTTTTGTTAGCGTTAAAAGTACAGTTACGCTGTTTTTTCATTTAAAGTTAATTTATTAATTTAAAGAAAAGAAAAGTAATTGGGTTTTGGATTAGAAAAATTTCACTTAAGTTAAGATAAGTGGTTGTTTCAAATGCATATATTATTGAAAAAGTAAAAATTCCTTTTTTTTTAATTCTCATAATCACTTAAGTGATTTTCGCAAAAAAATTTACTGCTATAAGCGTCACTTATCTAGACATAAGTTTTTTTTATAGAATGCTAAGTTTGCTGGCGTTGGTATCGGTCGGTGTTTTTTGAAAGATTATTATAAAAAGCATAATATAAATTATTTGAAAAAAATTAGTACCAGAGGACAAATAATGATTGATTTACTGAAAAAAATAAAGGAATTAAAACTGCTGAAAATCCGTCAAGCGGAATATTTCAAAATACAAGAAAAGTTGCAAGTAGCAATTCAGGTAAGAAGTTTTATTTGTTATAGGGCAATATACTTCAATATTATAAGTTTTTTATTTTAATTAAATTTACTTAATGAAATTTACTTAAATATTATATTGTTTTTTAATTTTTTGAAATAAAAATATGTACAAATAAAATATGAATAAATTATTTTGTTTTCTTGCATTAATGATAATTATTATAAGGTGGAATCTTAAATGATTAGAGTTTAGGTGATAGAGAATCGGGGGATGATGTATTTGGAGGTGATGATATTTATGGTGATCCAGACTACATTGAGACTTCAAGTGAACCAGAATTAGAGCTTCTTGGTAAACAAATTGAAACTAATATCAGTGCGGATTTAGAAGAAATTACTGAAAACATTACCTTAAAGCAAACAACTGCACAAATACGCAAGCAAATACGATTACAACGGAATGCAGGACAATCATATATTACCGAAAAAATTAAAATAATCCCGGCATGCAAATGCTTGTCACTTGAAAAATGTCGTGCTGATTGTAAAAATAAAATATCTTTTGAAGACCAAAAAGAAGTTTTTTTAAATATTGGTCACTAAATCTGGTGGAACTGTTTCTAAAAATCGTGAATTTACATATCTTTATTATATCCCCGTTAAAGGAGCTAATAATAAAGTATGCCAAAAATGTTTCCGATATACTTTGGGGTAGACAGTTAATTTTACAGTAGCAAAAAAAATGCAAACAGAAGGCACTGATACATATTCAGATAAACGAGGAAAATACCGGTCAATAAAATATCTGAAGAAAAAATCAATGAAATAAAACGTCATATCTTATCTTTTCCGGCCTACGAGAGCCATTATTCTCGTTCACACACGTCAAAATTATATTTCGAATCAAGCTTAACACTCTCATTGATGTATATCTATGAGAGTGTATATGTATATTGATGTATTGATGTATATCATTGCTATATTGCCAAAGCCATACTAACAATGTTTCAATTACTAAATACTCACAAATTTTTAGCTTTATTTATTTATTTTTTTATATATTTGGAAATTGGGATTAAATTTAAAAAGCCAAGGCTAGATTCTTGTAGTAAAAGCGATTTATTTAAGGCAAAATTAGATGTGGAATCTAATGAAGCAATTAAAGAAGGGTTGCTTTTACAACAAAAACAACATCATGATGCAGCTGATCAAGCTTATTTTGAAAAACAAGCAGATAAGGAAGTTTCCAAAAATTCAATTAATCACAAAATGTATACTTTCGATCTACAGCAATGCTTGCCGACGCCGTTTTTGAGAACTGGCGAATTTTTCTACAAACGATCTTTGTGAACCTTCAATTTCATGATACATGATTGTGATTCTAACATTCCTTTCTGTTATATGTGGCACGAAGGGTTAGCTGGAAGAGGCGGGAATGAGATTGCATCATGTATTTTCGATTTTTTGTCAAAAGATGAACATGTTTTATAAAAATTTATTTTCTTAAACGGAGAATTTTCAAAGCCTGGATTTAACAAAAAGAAACGTAAACTTAGGCAAAATTTCCGTTGCCAAACCTTGTTATGATGAACCTTTGAAAATCACGAAGAAAAAGAAAGAAGATCTTATTGCTCTTCTTTTTTATTGATAGAGAATATCATAATTTTTATCCAAATTTAGTAACAAATGATGCAATATTAATTTCATGAAAATAACAACTTATCTTACCTTATATTTAAAATTTAAAATTAATAAAATCACTTATTTATAGTTATATATAACTTATGTTTAATTATATTTTGATATTTGCAAAATATGAAATCACTTAACTCAATTAAGAAACCAGCTTTTTCAGCCTAAATAAAAATATTTTTTGGAAAAACCATTTATGTTCTCCTTAGTAAACTTAATTTAAAATATTCTATTAAAATGAGACGTTATTATTATTATATTCTTTAATCTTTTTAAAAGCCTAACAGTCTACTTCAATTGTTCAATTTTCCAAAATAGCTAAATTTCTAATTCCAAAATCTTATTTTTGCTCCTGTGAAAAAGTAGCTAAAACGACTTAAGTGATTTTTGCCACAGTTATAATAAGTATTTTTTATATGATAAGTATTTAAATTTATGAATTGGAAATTAATTTTGATGTACGATTTTTTTTTATATATATAACTTGGAAAACTTCAATCGATAGTTTTATTAATATTTGGTAGATTTGAGTGAAAGATCAAAGGTATTCTTTAGAATTAATTCGCCAGTTATTCGCCCATTCGATTTGCAGATCAATTTTCGGCGCTGACCAGATTCTGTTTTAAAATTTTTTTTATTGTTTGGTACAACTGTGCCCACGTACCTGGTTGCCATCTTTGCAGAATAATAAATCATATAGCATGGATTTGCAAACTACATTGGTTCTAAACGTCGAAAACTTGAAGGAGAAATTAAGGGAGCTTGGGCTGAATGCAACGGGTCGCAAACACGTGTTGAGAAATAGGTTACTCGAACATTTCGAATTGTCGAACCCAGAGAGAGATGAGCCAGAGTCATCGGTGTCAGAGATTGAAACAATTATTAGTCAATCCGAATTAGCAGCAGGAATGAGTCGATTTACAATAAGGCATGTAGAAGAAGTCTATATGGATGACATAGTCGTTTATTCAAAAGGCGAGGAAGAAGGGATCCAAAATTTAAAATTAGTTTTAGAAGTTGCAGCGACGAACGGATTACGAATTAAGTGGTAAAAGTTTCTATTTCTAAAGGGAAAAATAAATTTTTCAGGATACATAATAGAAAACGTCAGACAAACGGTTTTGTTGTTTCAGGATACAACAAAACCGTCAGACGAAAAAACAGAGGCAAGCGAATTTAAAACCCCATCAGACTATAAAATCTTACAGAGATTCTTAGGTCTTCTCTCACAGTTCAAACGATTCATCAAGAATTACGCAATTATAGCTTTTACAGATCTGTTAAGAAAAGAGCAAAGTTTCGATTTGCAGAAGAGCAACAGTTATCGCTGCAACAACTTAAAATGGCACTCACAAGCTCCGGTATTAAATTTGTACAATCAAAAAGCTGTAACCGAAATACATACTGATGCTTCTATTTATGGATATGGGGCCATATTCCTCCAAAGAACGCGGAAGAGCAACAATTGCTCCCGGTTTAGTATATGATCATTACAACTACCACAGCTGAAGAAAAGTATCCAGCATACGAACTTGAAGTGCTAGCTATAACACAGGCTATTAAAAAATGGAGAATCTACGTAACTCACACCAAATTCAAAATCATAAGGGACTGCAACGCTTTCTCGATGACTATTAAGAAAAAATAGTGCCTATGAGAGTTGAAAAATAGGCAATGTACCTACAATATTTTAATCATACAATCGAACACAGAACAGAGTCACGTATGAAACACTTATACGCTCTGAGTAGAATGGCATGCCTTTTAGTTGAAGATTGCTTCATTCACAGTCTAAAACAAGCTCAAGAGCAAGACTACTGAACAGAAGCGATTATTGACAAACTAGAAAAGCAAGCTACTTTATTTGGTAACCCAAGACGATCATCTCTGATAGAGAAGCCGTGTTCACGTCCGGCAGCTTCAAACAATATTGCACAAACAATAAAATAGAGCATCTTCTCATTGCTAGAGGTGTACCACGCGGCAACGGCCAGGTGGAACAAGTACATAAGATCATTATACCAATGTTATCAAAATTATATCAATGTTATGAGAGTCCAGGTAGTTTGTTCAAACATAGCAATAGCGCTCAACAGATAATAAACAACACACCTCCAAGGAGCACAAAAGTTTCTCCGTTTAAAATTTTAACGGGTTTAGATATGTGACTGGAAAGCGATTAGAATGGAAAACTGTAATGGAAGATGTAATTTTAGATGAACTCGACTAGGAGTGAGAAAACATAAGATTAGAAGCACGAGCGAATACAGTCAAAATACAAGAGGAAAATCGTAAAACTTTTAAAGAAAAACGAAAAGAAAAAAATACTTATAATATCAGAGATTTAGTAGCCATAAAACGTAGCAATACGGTACGGCGTTAAAGCTGAGGCCCAAGTTTTTAGGACCCTATAAAGTAACAGCCAAACTAAACCATGGCAGGTACGAAGTGGAAAAAGTAGGCGAACCACCACGAAACACAAAAACCGTGGCAGAATTTATGAAGAGGTGCTACGCATAGTTCGGGTCGAACGACAAGTCAGTACGGCCGAATGTGGTAACGTAAATATATAATATCCCACTTTATAATATCAGATGAGTTGAACTTTAATATGTTTTACTAATATAGTGTCAATTATATAGTAACAGCTATTATCAGCATGTACCAATTATTAAATCAATCCAATCTAGTAACGTAAATAGATAATATCCCACTTCATAATATCAGATGAGTTGAACTTTAATATGTTTTAGTAATATAGCGTCAATAATATAACGAGATAGAATGTTTTGAAGGAGAAAAGGGTATTGATTTAATTCGTTCTAACCGTTCGTTCTAATCTCGTTCTAACCGTTCGCTCATGAGAAAGTAGGTAGTTGTACGTTCAATAAAATAAAATAAGACAGTTCTTGTCGAGCAGTCTTAAAACGAAAACTCAAAACTTAAAATAATTAATATTAATAAAATTTCAATTGTTAATAAAATTATCGTTAATAAAATACACTTTAAATTGTATGAATTATATGTACAATATTAATTGTTAAATAAATTATTATTAATGAAATACACTTTAAATTGTCAAATATACCTACATGAATATAAACGTTAATAAATTAGGTTATGTACATTTTTAACTGTCAAAGTGTTGATGTAATATTTTGTAATAATATAGCAAATTTGTTTCTATGGCTTTGTATTGACTATTGTTATAATAAAAAGTATAGGAATTTTTGAAATTGAATCGCAATGTATTTTTAAAGACGTAAATTTGTTTAATTTAATTCATTTAAGCCACTGTGTACAAAAAGTAATAATTGAAAGTGTTTAAAATTGTTAATTGAAATTTGAATATGAAAAATGTCTTTTAACCCTCTATGAACTTGAATCCTTTATGAACATATAATTATTTAGATAGTTCAGAAAATAAATTTATTAAATATTTTAGTGAAATTAGTACAAAAAAAGATTTAGTATATAAATTATATGAACGTTTTAAAAATGATGCAATAAGATGTAATAAATATGTAACAAATCTTATTTTATAAAACAATATTTTAGGGTCATAATTCATAATTTAATAAAAAACTTTAATAAAACTGTTAAAGAATTTGATATAAGACATAAAATGCAGTCAATTATGAAGAAATTTCTCACTTAACAAATTTGCAATTCACAAATATCCATTTATTAAAATATGAGGGAGTTTATTATTGGTTACAAAATCAGAATCAGTCCCAATAATTTGTTTAAAGGGGTTTGGAGGTAGCAGTGCCCACTATTTTAAATGCCTTGTTGTTGAAATACATATGTATTTAAAGAAATGTTAGGAGCGATTTTAGAGTTGGATTCGAAGTCAGCGTATTACCATTTTCCTGAATATTTATTAATGAAATATATATGTAAAAAGAATAATTAGAAGTATCTTGTAGTTGCTTACAAAATCACAGTTATACGCTTTTTCCAGAATATGGCTACCTAAATGTCCCCCATATACATATAGCTATTTCAAAATTTGCCAAGCGGATGTTTTGCAAAGTAAAAATCTAACTTTTTTTCATTAACGCATGATTTTTTGCAATGTGATGTTTGCAATGTGAGCTTAGTTCAACTGCGCTATACTCGTGCTTAACATTTGTAAAAAATAAATAAAATCCTATTTTGATTCCTTATACTTTTCTTTACAGCTTCAAATTATTTGTTTCAGTAAATTGTTTTTAAAATTTTGGATTAAATGTTCTAAAACAACCAAAATTTTTTTTTTCCAAATCTTAAAACTGTTGACAAATCGTTTCATATCAGTTTTTTCCCTTCTGTATCACTTTTTTGCCGTAATAAAATCTTATTACTTACTATACAAACACAAAAGTGCTGCCACTTAAACAAAATAATCAGACTTATCGTAGGGTAATTGTGGGTAGCAAAAGGGTCAATCTACTGCATTAGCGTAACATAATAACAATTGTTATACTATTACAAGTTGTAAAATGCCAAATGACCGAAACAAATCAGCATCATCTACTTCGAAGAAGGGATCAAATGTGTGTCCAATATGCGGCAAGGTCGTCGATGCGGGGCAAGCACGAGTAAGATGTGACGGCAAATGCAGCGATTGGTTCCATTGGGCTTGCCTTGGTTATAAACAAAGTAAATATGATGCATTTAACGAGGTAGTAGGAATGATCATATGGAAGTGCAAAGCGGACAAGAGGAAAATAAAGAAATGGATAAAAGAAGGGAGAAGGGTGTTATTGAAAAAGGTTTGAAAGCTATTAGCGATAATATAGATAAAAAAATTGATGAGCTTAAGACAAAGATCCGACAAAGTAATGTTGAGAAAAACCTAACATACGCAGATACAGCAAAAATGCCAATACATAACAGGCACCAGCAAACGAAATTCAATCTAGGTATCATAATACAACCCAGAGGCAGAAAGGTTGCGTCTGCCCAAACCATCGAGAACATCAAAAGTAAAGCATGCCAAACTAAGAGCAGGAATTGTTACGATACAGGAAACTAAGAATGGTAATGTTTATATCAAACAGGTGGAATGCAGAGATAAGCTGAAAAGCGAGCTTGTCAAGGTTTTAGGTGTAGACTACAATATTAAAGATTCGAAACTGAGAAGACCGCGCGTAAAAATAATAAAAGTAGAAGAAAAGTTTGAGAAAAATGAAGATATAGTGGCAGCTCTGGCAGCACAAAATGCGAAGATAAGCGACGACAACGAAATACAAATCATACACTGCAAAGAATATGACGAGAAATTGAATTACGTTTTGGAATGTGACCCAAAACTTACCACAAAATTGCAAATAAGTACACTAACCTAGGCTGGAAATCCCACTTCGTGAAAGAACACATCTACGTTCCGAAGTGCAGCAAATGTAACGACTTCGGTCATTATAAATCTGACTGCGCAAGAGTTGAATCATGCGCAAAGTGTTGGGAGAATCACCCTACGACTAACTGCTAAAATAAGATTGCCTCATACACAAACTGCAAGGAGAGAGGTATGGATGGACAGGTTCACGGGGCTTCAGACAACAAATGCCCTATGTACGAGAAACAAGTAGAAATACTATGTGCGAGAACGATGTATAATTGGGAATAAGTTAATATATGCATGTAAAACAGAACAATCCAACACGATGAACACTTTAAATAGGATAGAAATCCTTTACTTCAACTTAAGAAGTATAAGAAAAAAATTAGATGAGATAAAGATATTTCTGGAAAATAATAAAGACGTCGCAGTTATCGTAGGTAATGACATGGTCATATGAAAACGAAGAAAAATATTACAACATCGAAGGGTTTAAAGCAGTCTACAAACATAGGAGGCGGCACGGTCATATTCTTAAGGAACTCTCTGGAACTCGACATATTAGATAAAAGTCAATACTGCAGCGCGTGCGTTATACAAATCAATAACACCAGTCCAAAGATAGCAATAGTAACTGCTTACAGGAGCAATAACGACAGCTCAGATTCTTTCTGTGATTATATAGAACAAGTACTCAAGAAATACAAAAATCTAATATATAAAGCAGAAATTCTGTTTGTTTGTTTGTTTGTTTGTTTCTCCCCTTTTCACGTAAAAACCACCAGTCCGATTGCCACCACATTTAGCAGGAACATTTCTACGACCCCGGAAAGTGTTATAGGCTATATGATGTTTTGGTTCATTAACCCATTGCAGCCCGAGAGCCATTTAAAACGTTTTCGTTTTTTCGTTGTCCTGCCTAAAGTTTGATCGATTGAGTTGAAAATTTGTATAAATGTTCTTCTTAGCTTTGGACGGATGCTGAAGAAATTTGAACATAATATTGCACCCGGATTCCGCCCGGCGGACTTCCAAAAAAATTTTTGTTTCCGATTTATGTCCAATTTTGTATGGTGGTTTTATAGTCCGAAAAAAACCTTGTGACAAATTTTCATTAAGTTCCGTTAAGCTGTTCGGGCAGGAGAGCCGAACAAAGTTCATTAAATTTATCTGTTGTCCTGCTTAAACGGTTTGACCAATTGAGTTGAAAATTTACAATAGTGTAGCTCTTTACTACAGGAGCTCACTCAGTTTATTTGGTTACGATTCATTAACCCATTTCGGCCCCAGGGCTCAATGAAGTTTTTCGATTTTTTTGTTGTCACGCTTAAACGGTTTAACCAATTGAGTTGAAAACTTACAAAAGTATAGCTCTTTACCACAGGAGCTCACTGAGGTGATTTGGTTACGACCCATTAACCCGTTTCGGCACCAGGACTCAATGAAGTTTTTCAATTTCTTTGTTGTCGCGCTTAAACGGTTTTACCAATTGAGTTGAAAATTTACAAAAGTGTAGGTCTTTATAACAAAAGCTTTCTGAGTTGATTTGGTTACGATATATTAACCCATCAGGCTTCAGGCCACGAAGTATCTAATTTTTTGTTGTAGCTTAAACGATTTGACCAATTGAAAATTTGCACAAGTATTGCATTTTTACACACAAACTCATTCAATAAATTTTGTCGTCATACACATTTCGGCAAGATAATGTCGTTAACACATTTCGGCACGATAGACCGTAAAAAAAAAATTCTAATTTGTGTCTAATTTGGCAGTATGAATTTATGGTTCTAAATAAAGCCTGTGACAAAATGTTTGTTCACATTTGTTAACCCATTTCCGCACGAGCACCTATTAAAAGAATTCTGCCTAATTTTTTGTATTATTATTAAAAAGATATTTCCAACACTCTTTACTTTACTATATCTATACTATCTATACTGTTTTTAATATTCCATAAAAACCTTTCAATGCTAATTTCTAATATAGAACAGTAATTAAAGTAACCTTATTAAGTATCTTCAGAATACTGTGTTTAAGTTTTAACAACATAACATTTTCGGCCGTTGTTAAAAAACAGAAACAATCTCCTACATTAGACAATCATCATGTCATCATTCAGAAATGCATTACTTACATGTGGTCTTTACATGCGATCTACCTATATAAGATGCATGTGTATAACATATTTCCCATAAAATATCATTGAAATATGTACATATAGCATGTATAATATATCCCGTATATTTAAAAATACTATAAACATAATCAATTAAATTAGAAAACATATTCACATTTCTGTACAGTATTTGATCAAAAATGAGTACATACATATTTAAAGAACTGAAAACCTTACATTCTTATCCATAAACAATTTTTACACATATTTTTAGCCAATCAATTTCAAAACATAATTAGAAAAAGTAAACGTAAAAAAATTCTGGTTGATTTATAAAGGTAAAACACAATCATGTAGTTTTTATATTAAAAAAAATATGTTAAACAGAACCTGAGATGTATGCATTTAAAAAGAAGTTTTTTCAAAATTTGAAGAGCTGTCTGTGCTGTAGAATCTCTAACGGTGAAGGTACATAAAAAAGTTGTTCTACAACATTACTCTTTTAAGAGACCTAGGCATAGTTAATATTTCATTGCTCTTTATTAAACAGCATATAAGTTTTGTAAACAAATTTTTCAAAATGTGCTTAAAAGGATAATTCACAAAAACATGAAGTGACATTACTTACGAAAAAAAATGTATTACATTATGGTCTTTTATAATTGAAATGCAATTTTATGTTTCGGTATTAATGAATATATTGTGAAAACTCACTTCGCCGTAATTGTGTACTCAATAGATTATTGATTCCTTTAAAGATTTTTTGTAGACGATCTTTAATTTTTCGTTCTGTTTATTCAATTTAACTAAACGTAATAAAAAATAGAATATTAACTACCAGCATCTGAAAATGCATAGTAATACGTGAACTATATTAATTAAATTATATTAACTCAAAAGCAAAAGTTAATAATTTTTATTTCATAAAGCCGATAAAATAGTCCGGGCAACGCCGGGTACTCTGCTAGTATAACATATATAGGAGGCACTAACATTGACCCGCTCAAAAACAATAACTTAACGCAAAACTATGTCAACTGTATTACGGGAGCCTCTGCCAGGATCGCTAATACGATAGATGAACTACACGCAACAAGAGTCACGTGCTCGGCGGCAACGCTAATTGATCACGTCGTCACGAACTTAAGCAGTAATAAGCATGTGATAACTGTAGAACTGTATGACGTAGCCGTTTTCGATCACAAAATAGGCAAGGCAAGGTCAAAACCGAATTAGTGGCAGTCGCAATCAACACCAATACTACACAAGATATAGCTGAATTGATTGAAATTATACAAATAGCGAAAATTAACGCGACAACTGAGAAAAAAGTTAAAAGCAGAAGGAATGATTGGAATGACGAAAGAATAATCAACGTAATAAACGTAAGAAACGTCAAAAAGCGGCCAGATAACGAAGTAACAAAGTGTAACTAGATAAGCGCCAAGAATAAAGTTACCGGCCTAGTGAAAAGAGCGAGCGAAACAAACTTTTTTCAACCAGAAGTTAGTAAACGCCAGCGGTAACTCAAAGAAAATGTGGGAGAAGTTAAATGAGCTTGTACTAGGGAAAGAAAAAACGACTAAGCAACCAATCTCGGTAATTGCTGTAAACAACTTTGAGACAACCAATGCAAAATATATAGCGGACGCATTTAACCACTACTTCAATATGGTAGGGTCCACTTTGGCGAGTAAAATTACTAATAATGGAATTTCTGTTCATAATACAATTAATGATAAATCAATGTTCCTGTTCCCAACAGATATCTTTGAAGTTAAAGAGGCTATTAGTCAATTAAAAATCTGATCCTCCCTGGGAGCAGACGGAATCACCAACAAAGATATAAGAAACATTAGTGGAACAATTACTTCACTTCTCACAAAGTTAATAAACTCAGCGTTGTCAATGGCAGTCTTCCCAGACATACTTAAGAGGACGATAATTGTTCCGGTTCTTAAAAATGGAAGCAAGAAGGATGTGTCAAACTACAGACCTCTAATTTAGATAAAAATAATTATGTTGCAGCTATATTAATAGACATAAAAAAAGCATTCGATACAGTCAACCACGAAATTCTGCTTCTGAGTCGCTCTCGGAATTAGAGGTATACCGAACAATCTTGTCAGAAGTTTTATCAGCAATATGCCAGTCAGCACAAGAATCAACGGGGTTGAAAGTGAAGCGAAGATCCTTCAGTGCGGGTCCCACAGGGATCGAATCTGTGACCTACTCTTTATCTGCTATATATAAATAACATAAAATGCGCTGGACTAAGATGCAGGTACAATATGTTTGCGGGCGACACATGTCTTTTGTATAGTGGAAAAAATAAAGGGGAGATTGAAGAACAAATTAACGGTGATCTAAAGAAATTTGTATCATGGGCAAACAGAAACAAATTAACTATTAACGAAAATAAAACCAAGCTACTCATATTCGCAAATAAGAAAAACGAGCAATTGGTTCGACCATCAAGATTAATGATATAAGGATCGAGAGGGTAAAGGTGACGAAATACCTGAGGATCATTCTGGACCAACAACTACAATGGTTGCATCACGTAGATCACTTATCGAGCAAAATCGTTCCTCTAATAGTATTAAGAAGGTACATCACGCTGACGCCAAACATAGCCATAATGATAAATAACGCCCACGTAATCTCGCACATTAGATACAACATCATCAACTGGTTTTCTAGCGCCGATACACTAATTAATAAATGTCGGCAAATTTTAACGAAAGCAGTCAAAGGCGTGTTTAATTACAGCAGGGATTACAGCACCACAAGAATGTTCGCGGAAACAAAAATCAACAAAATAAGTGAAATCATCATTAGAGAAGGCAATATTCATTTACAAAACCTCTAATAATTTAACAAAAAACAATATTAAGTGCGAATGTAGGTATGCCATCTCCAATAGAGAAACCAGAAATAAACAGCTTCTAGCCATACCAAGCAGCAGAACTCAACTGCATAAAAAAAGTTTGCTTCCAAAGGCCATAAATATATATAACACTATGCCGAAAGTAATAAAAGAAAGTAAAAATGTTGCAAAATTTAAGAAAAAGGCGATCAAGTATATAAAAGCAAACACAACTCTATTTACTTAATGTAACAAGCTGTCGAAATAATGCTGGGAATAAAATATCTAAAAAAGGCAACTATGCAAAGCAAAATGGAGAAACGGCAACTCCACACCAGTTACTAGCTGTATGACTTGTCGACACACTCACATGTAATTAAATAAAATAGTGTATTCCAAAAAGTAAATGTATATTTTGAACTAGAATAAATAAATAAAATAAATAAATGATTTTACTTTTATTAAAACAGTTTTTTTAAAAAAAAATAAAAATTTTACAAAAAACAAAACGTAAATAATGATAATATTAACAAAACAAAAAATTAATGTGCAACTTGTTGTTATTCGCATTAAAATTAGTTGCTCCTGTTTTCAATATTACATGCAAGTGTTCATTAATTATTATTCTACTACGAAATTTGAGTTTGCTAAGCTAGAATAAAATGTTTTCAGCTGCGAAGGATCAAAAGTTTATTTTAAAATATCATTTGATGGTAGTTCGATCAACTCCATTTCCAAGTAATTGGGAACATCTTCAATTTTAACTTCAAATGCATTTTTGGAGAAGTTTAGTTTCTTTGAAATGGCTGTTTAAGTCAGAAAACCATAACGTCCAAAATTATTTTTCTAAGATTTCGATACAATAGCGAAATTTGTTATTTGACAAAGAAAGACTAAGTTTTTGTTCTAACATTATTGCTCAAAAAGCCAAATTATGTCATTCATTTTTAAAAACATTGTTTTTAAGTAGTTTTAGTTTGCTCTGAAAAGCTTTTATATTTGAATACGCTTCGTTAATCAAAATTCCTTTCATTTGAACCTTTCGGTTTAAATAGAAGTCATGTCTATTGAAAATATTAAATCAAAAAGCAATTTTCGAGCCAATAATTCTAATACTTTTCTATTTTTATACCCTACACACCCTAAAGTATAGGGTATATTAACTTTGGTATGGTGTTTGTAACCACCAAAAGGAAGCGAGTTAGATATGGACATGTATATATATTCTGAATCAGGATCACCTCCTGAGTCGATTTAACGATGTCCGTCCGTCCGTTCGCACGATAACTCAAAACCTAATGAAGCTATCTTGATGAAATTTATATAGTGGGTTACTAATCACGAAAGGAAGGCTAAGTTCAAATTTGGACAATATCGGTCCATGGGTTTGGATTTTGGAAGCTTCCGAACGAGCACCAGAGCAAATGAGATTATCTCCAAAACCAATGAAGATATAACCTTCAAATTTGACAGAGTGGTCTTCTTTCATGTTTTATTTAAGTTCCTGAAATTTGAGAGGATTTGGTCCTTGGGTTCGGATTTTGGAAGCTTCCGAACGAGCCTCAGAGCAAATGATATTATCTCCAAAAGCAAAAAAGATATAACCTTTAAATTAGGCAGAATGGTGTTCCTTCATATTTGATTTATGTTTCTGAAATTTGTGAGGATTTTGTCCATGGTTTCAAATCTTGGAGGCTTCCGGACGAGCCCCAGAGCAAACGAGTATATCTCCACAACCAACAAAGATAGAACTTTTATTTTTAGTACAAAGGTGTTCTGTTATGTTTCCTTTTCTGTAAAATTGGAAACTGACATTTGAAAGAATTTGAACCATGGGTTCGTATTTTGGATACTTCCGGACGAGCACAAGAGCAACGAGAATATATCCAAAACCAACAAAAGTAGAACCTTTAAATTTAGTACAATGGTGTTCTGGCATGTTTTCTTTATGTTCCTGAGATGGATTCAATGAATTGGAGTGGCAATTCGGGTACCTTACACACACCTCCCAAGGACTAACAATCTTCGAAATTAATAAGAATAGAAACTTAAATTTTTTTACAAAGGTGTCAAGCATATCCCAAGAGGATGCCTCTTTTACGTTCCTGAAATTCGAGTTAAATAAGACAGAAAAGGGAAGAAGTTCAAGTAGCTGCCAAAAAAACTTATGGATTTTTAATTTAATTCGAATTATTCAGGTGTAGGGTATTAATAAGTCGGTTGCATCGACTTACTGTTACATTTACTTGTTTTCAATAATTTAAGATATGATTAGATTCTTTCAATTGAAAGAATCTTTTAAGTGCATTTCCTGCACTAAACATCACTCCATTCTTGAATGATGACTTGTTGAAATTGATGATGATGGAACATCTCCTTATAAAATTTATAAAAAATATTACCACATCCAAAACAGAACTCCATTTTAAATGAGTGCTTGTTCGTGTGGTGAATAATACATTAAATAATTCTACAGGGTGGGCCAACTTAGACTGACTGATTTTAAATGCTTATAATTTTTTATTTTTAAAGTTTTTTATTTAATTTTTTTTTAAATGAAAGTATAAATTATTAGATAAGATAATGTGAAAAATTACATCCTTTAAATGGCTTCCTTCACCATGTAGAACCTTTTTACTAACAAGAGTAGTAAATATTCCAATTATCAAGGGTATTCACAATTAGGTGTAGAAGTGTAGTAGGTCAGGTGTAGAAGTGCAGTTCAACTAATTCGTGAACGCACCCTGGTACTTTTAATCTTGTACTAGGTGTAGTTTCTTTTGACATTTGTCAAATATAATTTTTTTATTTTCTGATACATATTCTGACATTTTTGATACTAATTTAATTTTTTAAAAATTTTTGATACAAGTTTTAATATATATATGTAATATAAAAAAGAGGGAAAAGCTACTTTTAGTAGAATTTTTAATTAAAAATTTTATTAATGAGGTGGAAGAGTTAAATGAAGTTATGTTAAATTATGACGAATTAGGTAAGTAGAATTTGTAAAATTTGCGAAGAAAAGAAATCAGAGAACTTTTTTTTTAAGTGGAAAATATGAAAAAAATTTAAAAAGCTGAAGATGATTTATTGGAAGATTTGTTGATAGTTTTCTCATTTCGTCGAGGCATCCAATATGATGTTCCGAAAACAAATATATGGTATAACATTCTGCCGTCATTTGATGATGACCGATTCCGAATAATGCTCCGAATAATGCTAATGGTCAATCGACCAGAATTTTTCAAAATTGTAGAAGAAATTAAAAATGATGAGGAATTCACAAAACCTCATTCTTGTCTACAATTCTCATTTGAATTTCAATTGACGGTTATACTGTATCGGCTTGGAAGTTCAGGTAAAAGTGCATCTATAAAAAAAATTGTTTCTGCTTTTGGAATCGGTGATGGTGGAATAATACTAAATATAACTAATAGAATATTTAAAGCTATTTTAAAATTAAAACCTAAATATATTTATTGGCCGAACAAAGAAAAAATGCCGTCTATAGTTAGAGAAACTTTTCATGAGCCTCCTAATTGCATAGGTTATGTTGACTGAGATAAAATTAGCGGAAAAACCAATAAGTAATCATATAGATTACTTTTCCAGAAACCATGTTTATTCTTTAAAAGCGCAGTTTGTTTGTGACTACAAATTGAAAATAAGCCATGCTGTATTTGGAGCTCCTGGTAGTGTTCATGACGCGCGAATCTTTTGATCATATATATATATTATTACATTTCATTTATTTATATAAATAATTATTTATATGTAAATATTTTTACATTTAATTTATTTATATATATTATTACATTTCATTTATTTATATATAGTAATTATATATATATATTTCATTTATAAATAGTATTATAAATAGTTTTATTATTTTTAAACAAGCTTAAAAAAATTTATCTGTGAATCTGTATTATGCCCCTCCATTTTCAAGTTAAAATATAAAATTTAAAATGTACCTCCTAGCTCTTATTATAAACTAACGTCAACTTACGTCAAAAGTAAAAACTACAATGACAAATAAAGTACAATACTAAAGGTACAAGAGGTTTCAGGTATTGTAGAATTCTATACTATTGTAGTTTTTTTTCATATAAAAATCTACAAGAGTAAGTACACTTCTACACTTCTACAATTAGTACAAGACTACACCGTCAAAGTACACCTAATCGTGAACACCACTAATAATGAATATTTACTTTAAAATTAAATTAATAATCACCAGCACAATGTAATGAAAACAACTGTGAAAATTTTTTTTTTTATAACATATTTCTAGCTTATTGATTAACAATGACTGTCAATTTTTATTTCAAATAAATTGAAATTGTTTATGAAAGGTTTATAACATGGTCAGTGTTGCCAACTTCAGAAATGGCTTACTTAAAAGTTGTGAAGACATTTTTTTTTATGGCTGCACTAGATATATGATCGGACCAGTCAAAATACAGCTAATAAGTCGTTATTTTGCTTTAAGAATTATAATAATAGCGAACGAGTACATTACATTAAAAATAAACACTCAACGGGGTACAAATAAAAACTCAACACGGCTCTTATAGCAATAGAATGGGCCGCACGTTGCCGACAGCTGGCCTATACAGTAATAAACTTGCTTAAAAATAGAAAAAAAATTTTAACATTAGACCTTACAACGTTACATTTAATTAAACTATTTTATAAGCTCCTCAATTTCATAATAATTTAGTTACTTCATACTAATTTACAATTAATTTTAATTTAAAATTGTTGGAAGCCTATCTACTTTTGTTTATAAACAAGTTTTTTTTCGAAAGCATTCTAGGAACGCCAGCAAGTTTATAGAAAGCAAATTTTTCAGTTTATAAAGTGGTTTGACTGT
The DNA here is from genome assembly GCA_947095535.1 of Poecilobothrus nobilitatus. Lineage (NCBI taxonomy): Eukaryota > Metazoa > Arthropoda > Insecta > Diptera > Dolichopodidae > Poecilobothrus > Poecilobothrus nobilitatus. Next base: position 145,108,827 of record OX352772.1, read on the forward strand.
TGACAAGGGAAGCCTATTTTATTTGTAATAAATAGCTTTCCCTTTAATTTATTTATACATTGATGAAAATATCATATATGTATATATCTTCATAGTAGTTGCTAAGGGTTCTAACCCACACAAAATACTTTTTTGGAATAAAGAGGTTTCAAAAAAATAGTATAAAGGCTGGTTTTCATTAAACCGATATTGTTCCAGAAACAAGCAACATCAACCTAAAATGAAATAAAACAAAAACACAAAGAACTTTATTCTAACTAAGTATGTTACAAAGTTATACTTATCTAAATGAACTGGAACATCACAGCAGCATCATCTGGAATTTCATCTAAAACCTACAATAGAAATGAATTAGAAATTGAATACATAAAAAATTAATTTTAAGATTTATAATAATTAAATATGTACTTACTTGTGTTTATTTTAGAAATTTCTGTAAAAGTCAAAATAATATAAAGCTTTTTGATAAAGATAAATAATTGAATTATAATACACTATTGTTAAAAAGCTTTCTAAGAAATTGAATTATATAATTGTAAGAATAAATTAAAACGAGTATCGAATTAAAATCCACTTACTCACTTTTTTTGTTATATACCATCATTATATACAAAATATATTAAAACATATGATGATAGGTACTTTTTTTTACATAACAAAGGTTAATGAACTTAAACCGTAGTGGAATTTTAATATAAGTATACAGTAATATAATTTTAGTTTAAGTTAATATAGTAATTTTAACATTCATTCGTATTTAAGCATTAGAAGGTAGAGGAGCAAAGTTGGATTACAAATAAAATAAAATTAAAAATAAAAGTATTTTTTTTTGTGGAAGAACAACTTGGCGTACATTTATAAATAGGCGTACTATTTTACAGATATATCCACAAAAATGTTAGAGCATAGGCAGAAGATACAAAAATGATATGTGTTTGAAATGAGATAAAGCTAAAAAAATATCCATGATACATTTGAAAATATCCACGCAAATATGTTCTCTAAATATATTTTGTTATAAATAACGTGGATATTTTCAATACATTGCCAAAAAAATAAACAAAGGTAATTAAACAAAAGAAGTTAAACGAAGAACGACAGTATCATTTAATAACATTAAATTTTCGTCCTCTAATACGTATTTATACTTTTTTTTTACATTTTTGATTTGAAATGTTTTTTCTAAATTCTTTTGTTTAATCCACTTTTGAAGTAGGTAAACAAACACAAAACATTTCGATTATTTCTGAAAGAATTCAATTATCCTCTCATTTACAAATCACTGGTAAAAAAGTACGCGGACAAACCTATTTTAAAATAAAATATTTTTTTTTTGGTTTTTAGTGAGAAACTATATTAAAATACCTATATTATATTCATAGGTATAAAAATATTATTAATAAACTATATTTTTAACAACTTTATAAAAACAAAATTTTAAATTTTTATCTAAATATGAATATAAACATTAATAAATTAGGTTATGTACATTTTTAACTGTCAAAGTGTTGCTGTAATATTTTTTATATGTTTGTATATTTCGTATAATGTTTATATTCATATTTTTAGTTAAATATGAATATAAACATTAATAAATTAGGTTAAGTATACATTTATCTGTCAAAGTGTTGCAGTAATATTTTGTAATAATATAGCAACTTTCTTTCTATGGCTCTGTATTGACTATTTTTATAATACAAAGTATAGGAATATTTGAAATTGAATCGCAATGTATTTTAAAAGGCGTAACTTTGATTAATTTTATTTATTTCAGTACATAGTGGCAAAAAGTAATAATCGAAAGTGTTTAAAATTGTTTATTGAAATTTGAATATGAATTATTAATTATATATAGTATTTTAGTCAGGCCTCCTGAAAATTTTATGTAGATAGAATTATTTAGATATAAGAATCAGCAAATATAACTCAAATAGCTTACCAACAGGTTGTTTGCATCCATCGATGATCATTTAAAAAAAATATAGTTTAAACGAAGAAAGTATTCTTTAAAATAAATACTTATCTGATAGCACTCCTATCCCTGTAGCTCAGAGATAATATCCACAGCTTCTTTTCAAAGTAATATAAATTAATTTAATTTTTTTAAGTAGTTTACAATATTATGTATTGTAAACAACCAACAATACCACAAATTAATTCACTTGTCAAGAATTGAATGAAACGTCAAAGAATTGAACGAAACATCGAATACTGCCATCGCAGAAGTACAGAAGGGTTTCAATTCAAGCATAAAATTATGAATCGAGTATCATTTGATCACAACATCAATCATCAAGTTATTGGAGGAATAATTAAATGTAGGTCATTCACCTTTATGACTTTTTTTGGTATTTGTAGGACGATATTAAGATCAAGAAGAAGGAATAAGAAAACTTTTCATTCGAAAAGTAAGCCGTTAAGAATCGACACGTAAAGAAAAAAATATTTGGATAGCCGTTTAAAATTTAAGTAAAATTAGAAATCGTTAAAAAAAAAATTAAGATATTTTGTTAAAATTTAAGCAAAGATTAAATTTCAAAACTTTAAAAATAAATTATTTTGTAAAATTTGAAATTTAATAAAGATTTAATTTGTAAGAATAAAAAAGGAAAGAAATAGTGAAAAGTTAAAATTTTTTTTTAAATTAAATTCGAAAAGAAAGAAATAGAGATTTAAAAAAAAAATCAAATTTAAATAACCGTTTTAGTTTAAGTTAACATTGAATTTATAAAATTAAAAAAACAGAATCAAAGATTTTATTGTTATATTAAAATTGATTATTTAATTCTAATAACTAAATATTTGAAATTTCAAAATCAAAACTTTTATATGAAATTTTTTTATTTGCTAATTATACATAAAAAATTTTTTTTTAAATAAAAATTATTTCTTTATTTCGAAATTTAAAAATGAATGCAAAAGCATTCTACATGTTGTCAGAAGTAAACTGAACGAAGTCCATGAAAAAAAGGGTACTGTTAATCACCTATACTCCTGCAAGCGATGTACCCGGGCAACATTGCCTGCCATCCTCAAACTTGATGTGGTTGTTGGAGACAGGTAATCCGCTGACAATAGGTGTACACTCAAGCCAAGATGTAAAAGAAAACCGTGCCGAGGGCTGAATGGTACCAAGTGTATAAAGATCGTATCGCTTCTTGGGCACCGGTGCTAACCCGTTGTAAATAGCCTTGCATATATATGGGAGCTCTGCATATGTCGACCGTGCTTTCTCACCAAACTCGTGGGAAGACAAATGGATAAGAAAAAAATATTAAAAAAAACAAACATTAACTCATATTCTGAAGATGAGTTACTTATCTCCAGTCAGGAAACTACTATCGGTACCAGTCCGAGTACCCTCTCAGCAACGAAACCAGGACTCCGCCGAGGTCTTGCTAAAGTTATAGTGTCTGTTGGTGGAGGAAGGACTTGTCATAGTGCTCCAAAGCCATTAAGTTCAAATAGTAGTGGAAATACCAGTCATAGTATTTCCAACACTAAAAAGAAGGCGAATAGAAGCTCTTGATCGGCTTTCAAGAAACAGTACCAGAAAGCTAAGTTCATATTGGGCAAGATAGTCCAAAACAAAGCCAAAGGTGTTGTTAACGAAAGGGATCCAGAAGACAAGAAGTACAGCGATATTATGCGAGTGTATGAATCGCACAACTCTGGAAAAGATTCGTCTAAAAGGAATAAATCACAGGATGGGCCCAGTCCTGGCACAGAAAGAACCAAGATTTCAAGGATGAATCTACATAGCAGTTCGAAAACTGTACCACATAAAAATTACAACGATATTGTAAAAGACAGTTTATGTCTTGCAGTTGTCAACAAGTGAGCCAGTGACAGGAAAATTTCCAATGACCTGTGGATCAAGCTTCAGGCGAAACTTTGCGAGATCGTCAATGAATTCATCCTAGGAGTTGCAGGAAGACTACTCCCTTCCTTCAATTGACCGGATGTAGTCAAGGGCTACAGAGTAATCAGATGCGAGGATCAGTTCTCCTTCGATTTTTATAGCAGAAGCATTTTTAAGATTTGCAATGCTTGAGAGGAAGCCAAAATTGGAATAATCCCAGCTAGCGAAATCATTAGGAGACCTAGAGCCCGTATCTGGTTGCGTAAGATGGAGATAAGCAGGGAAAAGTTCCTCGAATGTCTCCGCTTAAATCTCGACGGTTCCAATGGGGAACTGGTCGGTGATAACGAAGGAGAAATCGTCCGATGAACTGCTGAAAAGCAGTATATCGTTTCTCCTTCTTATCAGTGAGGAAAGTCTGGGTCCTCTGGAGAAGCTGGAAAATAAGCTGAGGTTTGGTATGCGGCATACCAAACTAAAAATATTCAAAAGAGGGAGTCCAGACATAGACGACCTGGACGAAGCAAGTGGGCTGCTGGGAGACTTGGTAATAGACAAGGAGTCTACAGAACCTCATTGTAAGGCAAGCGATGCGGGTGGTGCAGATTAATCTAAGGCACTTGCTACGTCGCCCCCATAATCTGCTAGTTCTTCTAGGTGAGGAAGACTTAGACATAGCCCTCATTAGTAGATAATCCTGCACTTGGGGATGGGAAAAAATCATGCCATATCGCACCGAAGACCACGCCCACTGACCTATATTTTGATTGATGGGTTTAATGCAGGTTATTCTTGGTTAGTAGGTCGAAAACTTGTTTTGTTTGTTTTGGTTTAGGTTATAAGCATAGGTTGTTAACTTATAAGTTGCAAGTAGTTGTATAGTAGGAAATGAAGGTTGTTGGTACTGTAGAAGTTGTTAGGCAAGGTTAATGAACTGAACAAGTTTAGGTTATAAGCATGGGTTGTTAACTTATAAGGTGCAAGGAAATGAAGGTTGTTGGTACTGTAGAAGTTGTTAGGCAAGGTTAATGAACTGAACAAGCTTAGGATATTTAGGTTTTTCAATAAATTCATTGATACTTTGTAATAGGATATCATATGGGACTATGATATAAATAAATAGAAAGATGATTTTTTTCAGGTCAAATCAAGTTTATTTTTTTAAATTGCACAAAATCGCATGCTTAATAAAATATACCTACATACGTAAAGGAGATATAAAAGAAACGAAAAAAACTTATTTTTATTATTTAATAAGAAAAATATTTTAGGTACTTTTGAATACGAAGATGTTAATAATAAAAATAAAAACAAAACGTAAACAAGAAGTAGGTACAAAGTGTATTTTGTTTATTAAAGAAGATCAATAATTGTTGTAAGTTGTTATTATAGTTTTAAAGCTGCAAAATAAAAAAATAAAAATAAGAAAAATATGTTACCTATTTTAGGATATGAGTTGTTTCTCTATATTCTATATTTTGTTCTAATTACATATGAACTTAAAAAATATTTTGCATTCTTCTAATTTCTGTTTACCTGGTGTAAAATAAATTGTTAAAACTAGTTTGACTCTTTTAAACATTGTTAAATTTTGTGAATGCAAAAAAAGCAGTAAAAATAAAAACAAATGAAAGAAAAAAATTATATAATTATAGGTGCATCTGTTATGTAGGATTTCTTTTTTCTGTTCTATAAGAAGATTGAGAAAATAACCTGAAATCTTCGATTTTACTTTGTTTTGTTATTATTACGTTCCATTCTATGCTGTAAGAAATGGAAAAATAATAAAAATCAAAAAGAAGTTAATTGCTTCTGGTATCTATTTGAAAACAAAAATAAAACAAATTTATTTATATGTTTGAAATAATTTTGTATTTGAAAATATTTTACAATTTTACAGAAATCTGTGTTGGAAAATTTTTTTACGATGATCAGATGTTAAGATTTTAGAAATACCGAGACCAACTTTTTCTCACGTCTTTGAAATCTACTTCTATCACGTGCGTATTCTTCCCAATTACCTTTCCTTGCTGATCTGTAAGCATAGACCCATACATGCATAACGTGAATTTCTTGTTTTATGTTGAAGTAAACTTTTTTTTTTTGTTATTTAAATTCATATTGTGCAAGTATGAAAATTGATGGTCTTAATCTAACATTTTTTCATTTAAAAGATGCATATATACATTAAAACAATTTTTAACAGCACATCTGAAACTCTTGTTTGATAAGTGTATAGGACAATTTGAATTAAAGTTTTCAATCTTTTGTAATGATGGCAAGTCTCTGCTTAGATCTTCTATTTTAACACTGTCAATGTACTTTTGAACGAAAATTTTTTTTTGTTCTCCTTTAACATAAATTTTCCGCTGACTCTAAATAGTGTTTTAATATACATTTTACATCTAAATATTCAACTAAACTGTTATTCCATTTAAGTCCATTTATTTTATTTTCGCAGTACTGGTTATTATATTTCACATCTTAACTAAATTCTTCTGCGGGGTACGGTGCTTTGAAATGATACACAGTTGGAATTAAACTTCCTTTTTCAAGTATGGCTAACTCTTTTAGGAAATATTGTTTTTCATTTCCTTGCAAAAATTGTAGGTCAACTATAAAAATTTGTTTAACCATGTCGAAAGGTTTGTAAAAGAATGTTCAATGAAATAACTAAATTTACATTTATATTCATTTCGAAAAAGAGCTGTTCATATAAATATAGGTTAGCAATGATTGTTTTAACTAATACAACTATGTTGTTTCACCCATTTACAATGATGGTGGCGGGGCCATCCTGCTGTGGTAAAACCACATTTATTCGTAATTTAATAAAATATAAAGAAGAAAATATACTACCACATATCAATAGAATTATTTGGTGTAATCCAGACAAAAATGCTGTTCCACTATATATGAAAGATTTTTAATATAGTAACACTATTCCAGATTTTAATGATAATCAAAAACCTTTGTTAATTATTATCGATGATATGATGTTAAATTCTCATGATAAGTATGTATGTGATTTATTCCTCTAGTAGATCCTCTAGTAGATCACATCATAGAAATTTATCTGTAATATTTGTAACACAAAATGTTTTTCACCAGGGTAAATTTTCAAGAGATATTTCACTCAACTGTAAATATTTAGTACTTTTCAAAAATCCAAGAGATAAATCGCAGATATTACCTCTAGTTTGCCAAATATATCCCAATCAAATTAAAGCATTTGAAAAAGTATATAATGATGTGACGTCAGTCCCATATGGCTATATATTAATAGATCTTACTCAAGACGTTAATGATATATTTCGATTAAGAAGTGATATATTTGGGAAAGGTTTGTGTTATTGTACGAGAGATCAATTAGAACAATTTGGGGAGGAATATGAAACGTTTGAAGACCAATCGACATATACTGCACCTATTAAAAACCTCTAAACCAAAATTCCAGAAAGTAATTATAAAACACTGTGACCCTGAAATAATAAAAACATTTTGCAAAAACTCTTTAAATATTTTAAAAGGTAATTGTATTCTGAGTAAAAAAGCAACAACCCAATTACGAAAGTATAAAAAAGAATTAAGATCACTTATTTGCCGGAAAAAATCTATAAATAGTAGAAGAAAAATTATCATTCAATGTGGTGGATTCTTACCTACACTTCTTGGTGCAATACTATCAGGGATAATCGGAAATTTTATAAAATGAATAATACAACATTTAATAAAATGATAATTTTAAAACCTGAGATTTATGAAAGAATGAAGCAAAATGCAGACATTAAACTCAATGAATTGGATAAAAATATGAAAAAAATATCTCACGGATACTCAAAAATGGTATTTATACAGACAAAATTTATTTAAAATAAGAAACAAAAAACGACAACTTCCTAGAAATAAAGAGGAGAAAATAAAAATTACGGAAAGAAAAGGTACTCAAACTCGTGCAAAACCAATGTATATAGATGCGGAAACTCAATCGCATTTTCCTGAATATAAGAATGTTGGAATACAAGTTGTTCCTGAAGAAGAAGAAGTATATGAAAAAGAACCTGATGACGAAGTATTTGATGATGAAATTCAGGAAAATGTTTTAACAAAAGCATTGTCAGCTGCTTCAGTTGGAGAACGTCTTAGAAAAAGAAAATCAATTAGAAATCAAAATGTACAAATTTTTGAAACTGATACAGGAGACATTATAACTGTTCCTTTAGATAGCCCAAGCCCACCAACGAAAAAAGAAAAAACTATAAATAGCAAAGAGTTGAATAATTCATCAAGACGTGTTTTAAGGTCAGCTATAGCAGGTAATACTCAAACAGAACTTAATTTTCCAATTCGTAAGAATAAATCCGCAAGCTCATGGACAACATACAAGTAAATGATGAATTTTATGTCACTTTACTCAGTGATTCATCTATGAACTATTATCCAGAAAATTCATTATCATCTTTTACAAATAAAATGAATAAATACATGTGTGATTCAAGGTGGAAAGTCGGTATTTCAGAAATGTATGTTAATGATTTCGTTCCAAATGTGTATGGTGAAGAATGGAAAAAAAGTACTCAAATATTTATTAAAGGTATGCAGAAAGATATGATAGGAGTTGGAACATCATATATTCCATATATAGAAAAACAAATGATATGCGACTGGAAAGTTTTTCTACTACCAACACTAATTCAAAATATACGCCCACTTAATAGGTTTACAAGAAAAGAAGTTGAACGACAGTTGATTTGGGGAATTTTTAATTTTATAAACGATGAAGTTCATTATACACAACCAATAAAAGCTGAGGAGATGCCTAAAAATTTAAGTTACACCACAATATGTGTTACTAGGCCTAAAATAGATATAAAATAAGAGCAAATTACGCTTATACCCTCGAAGGACTTTTGACAACATGTTTCAATCAAGTATCTTTTAAAGTTACAGATTTTAAAAAATATAAATCACGTGCAATAGAAACTTTCAAAACTTTTATAGATAGTGTACAATTGATTCCCATTAGTAAACTAGATTTGTTTTTTATATACACAGATATAATTGAACCGCAAAAAATAGGTGATAAAGATATAAGGTGTTTAAGATCTGTTAACATACAAAATTCTTTCACTGATACTGTAAAAGAATTCAGTAATATTCAATATTGCAATGTGGAGAAATCATTTAATAACATTTCATTACTTTTATGTGATAAATATGGATACAAAATAAACTTTTCCAATCGTTCAATTCCAACAAAAATTGTATTACATTTTAAAAAAGTATAAATAAAAGCGATTTTACAAAACTATATATTATTTTATTTTATTCATTATGGAGAGAGCGTACTACAAATATTATTTAGTTCAATCAGAAAAAGGTCTTGAGGATATTGGTCCTTTGTTACACTCAATTGTACTTTACCAAAGGGGACGAGGGTTAGGGAGTTTTTTCGGTGGTCTTTTTAGATATTTAAAACCAATATTTACGTCTGGAGCTAATATATTAAAAAAAGAGGTTATTAACTCTGGTATTAATGCATTATCTGATATTGCCACAGGTGCAAATGTAAAAGAAGTGGTTCAAGATCGAAGTAAAGAGATAATGAAAAATGTAAGACGAGGTGCAGTTTCGAAACTCAATGAAATGTATGGACAAGGCAAAAGAAAACGAAGAAAACCTATAAAAAGACCTCTTATTAATAATTTAAATTATTTTACGTCGAAGCGACGCAAAGTTAATAACAAAAACAAACAAAAAGATATTTTTGAATAATTATGATTGAATGTATGAAATCAGAGCTTGATATTTTTAAAACACAGCCTATTCAGTCAAGTATTTTACGATCTGAAGAAGTTTCCTATAACCCTATTGCTTCTTTAGATAATCCATCTGTCATAGAATTTGTTTCACTAGGGCACGGTGATACATATAGAGACTTGTCTTCGACATATCTAAAATCAAAAGTACAAATTTTAAAAAAAGATGGAACTCAATGGAATAAAGATAAAAAAACTGATGGAACACCTATACAACAACCAAGTGTGGTTAATAATATGTTACATTCATTAATAAAACAATGCAATGTTTAACTAAATGGATAGAATATATCTCCATCAGATGGCAATTATCATTACAGAGCTTAAATTGAATCATTGTTAAATTATGGTACGGATGCCGCTACAACGCATTTGGAGTGTGGTGGATGGATGCTAGATAAGCCAAATATAGCAAAAACAGATAATAGTGGTTCAAAAGAACGTCAAAAATTATACCAAAATAGCAATGTAGTGAAACTTATGGGGAAACTATATTTAGATATGTTTAACCAACCTACACTTCTCATAAACAATGTCGATGTTCGAGTTGTCCTAACATTAGAAAAACCAGATTTTTACCTCTTTGCAGATGATACTGATGAATCTCAACTGAAAATTTTAGAAGCCATTTTATTTATGAGAAATGTAACAATTAATCCTAGTGTGCTATTAGCACATAATGCTGTATTGGAAAAAACTAATGCCAAATACAATTACAAACGGGTAGAGGTAAAAACTTTTACCATTCCACAGAATAGTTCATCAATATCACTTGATAATATTTTTATTGGACAGTTACCAAACACAATCATTTTTTGTATGACAGAAAATACAGGTTACTCTGGAAAAAGGTCAAAAAACCCATACAATTTTAAACATTTTGTTATTTCACAATTTGTGTTAAACGTAAATGGTGTTCAAATACCTAATTCAGTAATTGAAACCAGTTTTTCAGATGAAAATAATTGCTGTACAAGAGCATACAGTAGACTTTTTTCAGGAACTGGAATTTACCATAATGATAAAGGTCATCAGGTAACAACAACCATTTTTAGTAATGGGTTTTTCATTCTAGCTTTTGATTTAACTTCAGATGCATCAGGAAATGAAGTGTGTCAAGGTCTACTAAATGAAGGTACATTTAGAATTGAGGCAAGGCTATCAAAACCACTTACATCTACACTGACTGCTATTGTTTATAGAGAATTTGATGCAAGTTTACAAATTGATAAAAACCTAAATATATTCTCAAACCTATAAATAGCATACATAAAAGTAAATTTGAATATTTGACAAAATGTCACTGTCTTGTGCATTTCTGGAAGTAACATTTTGTAGTGATGATAATAATACCTTGTTTTCGAAAGATATTTGTATAGTTGGTTTTAAAGAACCTTGTAAAAAGTTTGTAAAAGAGCTCAAGTATAAATTTCCAACTAGGGATTTTATAAATGAAATATTTAATTTTCATAAATGTGTTGAATATTTTGATTCGTTTGGTAGAAAACCAGATAAATTAAATACTTTAAGTTACTTAAAAAACCAATGTATAACTTTTAATAAGAAACAGTTACAAAGTAACTATTCAGATGTCTGTGGGCAATATTGTTGTGTTTATACGTGGTATAGATGTTGCGGTTATAGTATGAACGCTTTTTTAAAAAAATTTAATAAAGGAAATCAACTAGAAAACGATAAGTATATTTTAAGTACCTTTCAAAATGTATTTGGGAAAGTATAACTCATTACAAATTTGTGTTTCTAAAACGTATAAATAATAGAAACAATATAAACAGGTTTTAGTAAAATTAAAGGAATGGAAGCACCAGGTCAGAACACAAATTTATTGTTAAGTTACACATATTTTCTCAATAAGAGTCATACATTAAAAATTGCTGTTGGATTTGACTGTGAGTCATTTGAAGCCTCAGGTATAATTCACCGTTTTGGTAAAAAGTCAATTGTCTTAAAATATCATGAATGGAATAAATTTTATTACGAATTTAACAAAAAACTCGATAAACTGATAATAAAAGATATAAAACAGAACTTTCACCATGGACTAAAATCAGCGAACGGACAAAGTATAAGTATTAACAAAGAAGAAGTAGTATTAACAGAGCAGTTTTACAATTTAAGTGATTTTCTTCACGCAGTGATGATGTATTATAACTCTGCTGAGTTAAATGTAAAAGACTATGTTCAGTAATATCTAAATTTATGTGTCGAACAACAATTATTTAGGTTAGATAGAGAAATTTATGTACCAATACAACGTTTTAATGTACAATGTAATTATTCAAGGTTATTTTTTGAAATTCCTGTAATTTTAAAGGAACAAATCTGTAATATACTACATAAAACAAACAAAATAAATCACAACAAATAATATAAAAATTTCTATTTTTTATTTATATGTTTTAGATAGACAAATATTTTTCTGTACACCTTTCATTAGATTATTTAATTAAAATTATTTAGGATTATTAAATCATTGAAATAATCAAGATCTCCCTGCTGATTATTTATATCCCAAATTTCATTAAATAGAACTGCTTCCTCATCTTCCTCAATTTCTTCTTCCACTTCTTCTTCTTCGTCTTCTAATTCAACTATCTGTAACGGTGGTATAAATTCCTCAGTTTCTGCTAAATCTTCGTCTTCCATGGTGGACGTAATTTCATTTTCCTGTATCTGACCTTGTGTATTTACAACAGTTGAATATTTCCATATCTTTAAATGGAAATGATGTGGAATCAGGCAGCATTTCAGTGAGTTGTTGAGCAGTCAGAGTGGAAGTGCATTAAATTTGAAAATAAAAGTTGAGTTATATACTCATCTAGAAAAGTATAAAAGCAAATTAAACTCTTGGTCTATCATTTTATGTATAATAATTATTATAACATTACCTTTAACATTTTTAAAACAAAATGTCAAGAGCTCAAATAGTGACTGAAATTCATAGCCAGGCAAGACGTAAATTTCTTAGAAGAAAATTCAAACAGAAAGGTCTAAATGACACGTGGCAAATCGATTTAGTCGAAATGATACCTTATGGAAAATTTAATAATGGTTATAAATATATGCTGACGGTCATTGATACTTTTTTCAGATATGCCTATGCTGAACCTGTGAAAACAAAAAATGCTGAAAATGTTTTAAATGCCTTAAAAACAATTATTATTAGAGCTAAAGTTTTACCAAAAAATATTCACTCTGATCAAGGCAAGGAATTTTTTAATTTACAATTTCAAAATTATATGAAAGAAAAATCAATCAATCATTATCACACATTTAGCGAATTAAAAGCATCAATTGTTGAACAATTTAACCGTACATTGAAAAATCCTAGTTGAAAAAAATTAGTTTAAACGGGAATTATAAATGGTTACCTATTATACAATCATTAATAAAAGAATATAATTCAACAAAACATAGCACAACAAAACTTCCTCCTGAAAAAATTGCAAAAAAAAACGAAAAAAATATACTGCGGAATATATATACTGAGCCTAAAATTTTTCAAAAAAGTAAATATAAAACTGGAAATTTTGTAAGAATAAGTAAATATAAAGGTCATTTCGAAAAAGGTTATCAACCGAATTGGTCAACTGAAGTATTTAAGATTGATAAAATCAATAATACTTATCCTGTTACATATCAATTATCGGACTATACTGATACGCCAATTTCTGAGGGTTTTTATCAAGCTGAGCTTACACCTGTAAAATACCCAGATACTTATCTTGTAGAAAAAATTCTGAAAAAGCAAGGAAATAGAGTTTTTGTTAAATGGCTAGGTTTTGATGACACACATAATACTTGGATAAATTCAACAAATATTGTTTAATATCTGTAAAATAAAACTCTAATAAGCACCTGAAAATAAAACTTGAAAACATCTGAAAAATAAAATAAAATCTTAACATCTGAAAAATGAAATAAAATCTTAACATCTGAAAAATGAAAATAAATTAAAAACAGTAGAAAATTTCTTTGAAATAAAATTTTTTTTTATTAAATAAAATTAGTCTAAAACTATTACTGATTTGTGGCGAATTCAAAATCACCACGTTCTTTTTTTAAATTTAATTGGCTTTCCTCATTTATGAGGAAATATTCATTTTTTTCGATTTCCTTACGGAAATCATTATCTTCAAATACCCCAACTTTTTGATGCGATATAAATATAATATTATTTAGGGTCTCGAAAACCCATTTTTCACCGTAAACGCTGTTAACTTTTTAATTTTATTTATTTAAAAATTTTTTAAAATTTTTTTTTTTAAATTAAATAATTCCGCCAGTTTTCTTTTTCTGATGGGATTTGATGTTGCTTTACTCTGATAATCTTGTTGTTGTTGTAGTTGCTGTTGTTGCTGTTGCTGCGGTTGTTGCTGTTGTTGTGATTGGTGATGTTGTTGTTGATGATGATGCTGTTGATGTAGTTGTTGTTGTTGTTGATAAAGATGAGTAGAAGCGTCATCTTCATTTTTCGCCTTTCTCCTTTTCGCAGGAAGACGCACTGCTGAACTAGTAGTAGCAGTTGTAGCAGTTGCAGCCTCTTCTGCAGTCATGAAGAAGTTTAAATATTCCTGTGCCGCATCTGGCTTGTTTGAAATTAAACTGATATTTTTTGTATAAAATCCCAATGTATTTATACTAATTAAAATGTATTGAAGATAAATTTAGATCGCTTTTTGTTTTTCAATTCTTTCTATTTTAAGATAGTATTAAGATGGGATTCTAGTTAAACAACTATAATTTATTAAAGCGACCTTTGATTACAATGTAATCATTTCACAGAGTGAATCAGTATTAAAAATTTAATATTATTCTGTTATTCAAGCATTTAACATCTGAAATTCGTATAAAGAAAATGTCGAAAAAAATTATTTTACAAAAGTTTCTTACCGAAACTATAACACCTTATATAATCGAAAGTAAAAATTCGACATTTGTTAAACGGTTTAATATGAACGGGCACAAAATAAAATTTGTAATTAAATCCGTACCTGACAATAGAGAACCAATTAGCTGGATTAAGGATGCTATACATCAAATAATCAACATTGCTGTGAAAGATGTGAATTCCAGGGATAAGATTGGGTTAACATTTTGTGGAGAGAACTTTGAACATCAACGTCCTGCGTATCTCAGTTTTAGTTCCGCTCATGAACTAAAATTTAGCGACGTTTGGGATGTAATTTCTAATGTTTTCCAAAGTAATTCTGAAGGTAGTTATTTATAATACATTTTTGACTTCATTTATTATAAACTATTTTTATTTTACGTCTACAGGTTTAAGTACAGACACTTTTTGTTTAACAGTTACCCATTTTAAATTACCCGTTGGTAGAGGTAGAAGTAATAAATATTCAAATTTTGATGAAGAATGCTTAAAAAGGAGAGGAATAATAGCAATAAAAAATAGCGATAATTTATGTTTACCGCGTGCACTTGTTGTTTCAATAGCTAAAATTGAAAAATTTAAGTATTATGAAAACATTCGAAAAAATATAGGAAAACTTCAAACTTTAACAGCTTTAAAATTATTAGAAAAATCAAAAATAACAATTCCATCTGAAGGTTGCGGAATTCGTGAATTGAATCAATTTCAAAAATGTTTACACAAATACAAGATTGTTGTATATAAATATGGAACAAGGGGTGCAGAAATGATATTTGAAGGATTGAATAATGGGAAAAAAATTAACTTGTTATATCATAATAATCATTACAATGTAATAACCTCACTAACAGCTACTTTTTGCACAGCATTTTATTGTGAAGAATGTCATATTCCGTATTCTAAGAAAAATGAACATAAATGTGCGAAAAGTTGCCCTTGCTGTCAAAACTCACCAGCTTGTTCACTTAATGTTAAAAATATTTTATGTATGCAGTGTAATCGAACATTTCGTGGTCAAACATGTTTTGAAAGCCATAAGGCTGCCAGTTCAAAAAATAGAAGCATCTGTGAAGAAAATAGAAAATGCAAATCTTGTTTTAAAGTTCATAAAAGCAGTAGGACTCATATATGTGGAGAATATTTTTGTAAGATTTGCGATAATCATGTTCCTGGAAACCAATGCTTCATTCAGCAAGGCAAAACAAAAGTAAATTTTGAAAATTGCATTTACGTATTTTATGATTTAGAAACAAGACAAGAAGAAATTAGCTCTACAAAAATAAAAGAACATGTTCCAAGTTTATGTGTGGCTCAGTCGTTCTTTAGTTGTTGTGGGGTAAACAACTATACACTCATTTTTTGTTTTAAATCATTTAAATAATAATTATCAAATAATTAATTACACATTTTTTGCATAATCATTTGGAATTTGGATTACTTGATTTTTTTTTTCTTTTTTGTTTTTACATTTGCAAGTAGAATGAGATCAAATTGTAAAGTTTGTGAGAGTAAAGTGGAGAGACATCATTTGTATATTTAATGCAGCGGCTGTCGTTATTTTGTTCATGCTGATTGTGCTGCGATGTCGCAGATTGAAATTGATTTCCTAAAGAAAACAAATACTGCATATAGATGTAAAAAATGTACAACACAATGCCGAAGCTCATTTTGCGATACTTCAATTATATCTCCATTTCAACATGAACAGATCTCTCCTGTTACTCCTGTTTTAACAACTACACAAAACACTTCTTCTTTCTCTATTGCACCTAGTACATCAACATCAGTAGATTTGCTAACTGTAGTTAATCCACCTTCTCTACAACTACAAGTAATAACTTAACTACAAGCAATTTTGTTAATACTTCAACCACAAAAAATTTACCGGATGAGATAGATATTAAATCGCTATATTCTCTCAATTTGGAAATGAAAGAGATGCTGTGTGAATGCAACAAACAAATCAATCAATTAATCATCGAAAAGAAAGAAATGAAAAATGCAATTAATGTTTTAACTGAAAGAGTGAATATACTTGAACAAGAAAAGAAGAAAAAATGTTTAGATATTGTTGGCATTCCCAATAAATTTGTTAATGCTGATAATGTGAAGGAAAAAGTAGCAAAATACATTACGACTACACTGAATGTTAAAGTAGGACAGGATGATATGGAATATTGCTTCATTAAGAAACCAAAAAATGTAAACAATAGTATAAAAAATAGCATAATTTGTGTAAAATTTAATTCCTTAAAAACTAAAAATAATATAATTAATAAAAATCAGAACTAAAAAATAAATTAACTGCTGAAATATTTGGTGATAAATATAAAAATAATTATGTGTATATTAATGAATCGTTAACTTATCATTTTAACTTTATTTTAAAAAAAGCAAAGCTATTTAAAGAGGAGCATAAGTTTAAATATTTGTGGGTAAGAAACTAAAAAATTTTTCTAAAAAAGAATGATGGTGATGAAAAAGTGCTGATAAAGTGCTTTGAGGATTTTGATAACCTAAATTTAAAATTAAATTTTACTTAATTTATTTTATATTATATTAAATTTTGCTTATTTCTAATTTTAATTTTCTCAAAGAATTTTGTTTTTGTTTTTCTTTATTTTATTCACCACTCTTCTTCTTTTTATTTTTTTCTTCTACATAAATTTTTTCTTATATTAATATTTTCGTGACATAATGTCAAACTCGGATAAGAGCTTAACAGCAAATTTTAATGTGGTGCATCAGAATATTAGAAGCTTGAGGGAAAATTTTATTCCTTTGCTCACTTATTTGAATTCCCTGCAGACTTGGTCGGATATTATATTTGTAAGCGAAATTTGGATATTCAACGACGAAGTTGAAGACTATTTCATTCCAAATTATGTATTCTCGGCTAATTGTAATTCTTCTTATGCGTCAGGTGGTGTTGCTGTATATTGTGGGAATAACATTAAAAGTCAGGTTTTTAATTTTAGTTGTGTTCAATAAAGGTGTTCAATATTGCTTTATTTGTGTGTATAGATTTTATAGGTTTAGTATTGGGGAATTCACAGATGAATTTTCTGTCTTTTTAAATGGAATTAAATATAAAAATTTAGTTATTCTTGGCGATTTTAATATTGATTTGCTTTCCCAAAGTAGAGATATTGCTGACTATTTGTTATTAATGTCCTCTTTTGGACTGGAATCTGTAATTAGTGAACCTACTCGCTTGGTTAGCTTTAATATTTATACAACTGGAGACTCTTCAGATTCTAGAAATAATACTAATTTTGTAACAAATAAAAAAATTGATTTTGATTTACTGAAAAGAAAATTGCTTTTGAAAAATTGGTCTAATGTTTACCCTTCTGAGGATCCCTCAGACGCTTCTTCACAATTTTGTGATCAGTTCAAAATTCATTTGGAGAACTGTTACACTGTCTTGCTAAAAAAAATGAAAAAATAGTTGCTTAAAGCCATTGATGACTAATTCCCTTTTAAATTTAATTCGAAAAAGAAATAAAATCAGATTGGCTGTTCAAAATTTACCACGCAATCATAGATCTTATTTGTATTATAAGAAAATGTGTAAAAATATTAAGATAAAAATTAAAACTTACAAAGACAATTATTATTGTCGTAAACTAATTGAAGCAAGAGGTAATAATAAAACTGAATGGAAATTAGTCAATTCAATTCTCAACAAAGACAACAAAGCTATTTCAAATATTTCATTAGAAATAAATGGTAATCTGATTAATGATCCTCTGACGGTTGCAAATAATTTCAATTCATTTTTTTGTAATTTTACAGAAACTGCGATTAGTAATGCAAATGCAGATTGTTTTATGAGCAATTCCCTCGATATTAGGGATGATGATTTTTCTAGTATTAGTTTTTTCTTTGATCCGTTCACTTCCCTTGAGTTGCACAATATTATAAAAACTTTAAAAAATTCAGGAGGCGTTACTTATGACTTGTTTTCTAATAAATTAATAAAAGAGGTTTCTTTTTTCATTGTGGATGTTTTGTGCTTTATTTTTAATCTAAGTATCTATAAAGGTGTGTTTCCTGAGGACCTAAAAATAGCTGAAACTATTCCTTTGTTTAAGAAAGAAAATTCTTATGATCCGAATAATTACAGGCCAATTTCGTTACTTTCTCCTATTTCTAAAATATTTGAAAAAGGTATTAAATATAGAATAGTTAAGTTTTTAGAAAAAAAACATTTTTTCAGTTGTTATCAGTTTGGTTTCAGAAAAGGCAGATCCACTGAAGACGCATTGCTGAAATTCTATAATGAAATCTATAACAGCCTAAATTCCGGCAGCTTTTCTGCTGCTCTGTTTATTGACATATCAAAGGCATTTGATAGAATAAACCACAACTTGCTTTTAAAGAAGTTGTTTAATGCCGGTTTCAGAGGTTTTGTGTATGATCGGTTCAAATCTTTTCTAAGCAATAGGAGACAGAGGGTTAAAATTAATGGAATACTAAGTTCTACATGTGAACTTAGATCTGGTGTTCCGCAAGGATCCGTATTGGGGCCAATTCTTTTTCTTATATATATCAACTCTTTGTTTTTGCAAAATTTTAAAGGTAAACCTACCGCATTTGCGGACGACACTTGTTTTTCATATTCCAAATGCAGCATGTTGGGTCTTATTTCGGATTTAAATTATGATTTAGAATTGATTCGCAAATGGTTTATTGTCAAATTCACAAATTAGTAATTAGTCTCAAAACAAAATATATGATTTTTAGCTTGTCTAACAATTCTCCAGTTGATTGTAATCTTTATTATCACTCTTCTTTGTGTAAAAGATTTTTATTTACTTTTTCTAGTTGCAATAATAATTCATTCATTTCTTTTAATTGTTCTAATTCTTGTGATAAACTTGGTTTTAAAATTGAAAATGTTAATAATTTTAGGTACTTAATCTTATTATTTGATAAAAACCTAAATTGGTCTGAACATTCTAATTACTTAAAGAGCCATTTCAATAAAATTATTAGATATATGTTTTACTCAAGTTATTACTGCTCTTTAAGAATTTTGAAATTGTTCTATTACGGCTTATTTAATTCGAAACACCAATATGGCATTACTTGTTGGGTGGTACATTTTTAAATAGGATTCATCCTTTATTAACTGCTCAAAAGCACATTATTAGAATCATGTTAAAAAAGAACAGACTTACTGCCAGTTTCCCACTCTTTAAATTTCTTAATATTCTACCTATTAGACACTTATATTTTTTCAAAACTTTAAAGTTGTTTTTCTTAAGATCGGGCTACTTGAAACGACGTATTATAGCTAACTATAACTTAAGAATTAACAATAGAAAATAGTTGTTGTTCCAAGAGCCCGCACTTCGCACTTTTATCATTTTTAAAAATATAATTGCTCCTAGAATTTTTAATAAACTACCTAATGAAATTAAATTGGAACGGAAGCTTTCACATTTTTTAAAAAAAATAAGAATCTGGCTATTCAGTTTTGATCACTTGCGGATTGAAATGATCACTAATATTCAGTCCTAACTCAGTTTGGTTCTCTTTTCAAGTAATTATCTCAAGCTTTCTGTGCACTATTTCGATTGCTATGCTCATTTGAATACTTATTTGTTATTTTTAAATCTTCAGCATAGTTAATTTTGGCTTTTTTGACTTCTTAATAATTTTTACATGTACTTAATTTAATATTCAGATTGTTAACTTTTGTTGTTACATATTTCTTTTGCTAATTCCATCTTTAGTTAGTTACCCCACAATTAAATTATGCTCCTGGAATATGTATTTGCATTATCTTTCGCCTCTTGTTCTTTTTTGAACAACAGATTGATAGTACTTATTGTTCATGTTTATGCAATTTAATATTTTTTTTTATTTTAATTAAATTTATATATTTACTATTAAGATTAATAAAAGCTATTGTAAAAATTTTTTCTTTTTAAATAATATTTTAATTGTATATTCATGAAAATAAATGAAAATAAATGAAAAAAAAAAAAAGATGCTTTAAATGTATTAACATTGACTCTCTATACTTCTGTGGAAAATGTAAATTAAGAGAGAGAATTTTTAAAACGAAAAATGTGATAGAGGATTTCATGGAATTTATTTTAAAATTAAGAAAGGAATTCAAAAAGATTGTCATAATTGCTCATAATGGTCAGGCGTTTGACCATCAATTTATTCTGAATTATATACTCAATAAAACTGTACTTGAACCAAAGTTAATTATGCGAGATACAAAAATTATTGTTATGATAATTGATAATATTAAATTTATAGATTCTATGAATTACTTTCCTATGGCCTTGGCAAAATTACCAAAAGCTTTTAATTTATCAATCAATTTGAAAAAGTGTTATTTTCCGCATCTATTTAATAAATTGGAAAATGAAAATTACATTGACCCACTTCCAGCAATTAAATACTATAACTCTAATACAATGAAAGCAGATGAGCGTAATGAATTTTTAATGTGGTATGAACAAAATAGAAACTCACAATTTAACATGGAGAAAGATATTTTAGAATACTGTATAAATGATGTTGAAATTCTAACTAGAACATGTCTGGTTTTCAGAAAATTTTTCATAGAAGAATGTAATGTGGAACCATTTGTAGAAGCAACAACAATAGCTTCAGCCTGTAATCTTGTATATAGAAGAAACTTTCTCAAATCGAATACTATAGGAATTATACCAAGAAGAGGATATAGGATGGAAGACAATCAGTCAAAAATTGCCATGCAATGGCTTATTTGGGAAAAAGATTTGAGAAAAATTGATTTGAAATGTGCATTTAATGGAAAAGAAAAACAAATCGGAAATGTTAAAGTCGATGGATTTTGCGTAGAGACTAAAGAAATATTTGAATTTTACGGTTGCTATTATCATGGACATTCAAAATGTTTAACAAACCAGAGGGATATACCAATACATGATAACTCTAGCGATACTTTGAATCTACGATATGAAAAAACATTAATGAGATCAGAGTTTATAAAATCATGTGGATAAAAAGTTATTGAGATGTGGGAATGTGAATTCCGGGAGCTAATGAGACACAATGATAATATGAGATATTTAGAAAATCATTCATTAATTAATTTAGTTTCTTTAAATCCTCGTGATGCATTTTATGGCGGAAGAACGGGAAATACTTACACATATTATAAATGTAAACAAGGAGAAAAAATTAAATACATAAATGTATGTTCCTTATACCCATATGTTTCCAAATGAGGAAAATTTCCCATAAACCATCCTAAGATTTATGTTGGAGAAGATACTTGCTCCAAGTTAAACAGAATGACTATTGACGGTATTATTAAATGTAAAATCTTACCACCAACAAATCTATTACACGCCGTGTTACCTGTCAAACAAAATAATAAATTGATGTCCTCACTATGTAACACTTGTAGTGAACAAAAATATCAAGGAAAATACTGTGAACATACAGACGATGAAAGAGCATTAGTAGGAACTTGGGTAATTGATGAAATTAAAAAAGCAATTGAAAAAGGGTATAAACTTTTAAATATTTATGAAGTTTGGGAATACGAAACAGTAAAATATGATAATTGCAATGGTATTGATGGCTTATTCACTAAAATGATGAATAAATTTATAAAGATTAAACAAGAAGCTTCTGGGTGGCCAATAAAATGTCAAACTCAAAAAGAAAAGGAAGAATATATTGATAGTTTTTTTGAAAGGAAGAAATTAAATTAGAATACGATAAAGTAGTTAATAATCCTGGTTTAAGATCTTTTGCTAAGATTATTTTAAACTCATTCTGGTGAAAATTTGGGCAAAAGGAAAATCAACAACAAACCACCATTATGAATCAACCTTTTAAACTTTATGAGTTAATAACAAACCCCTCTGTAGAAGTATGTCACATATTTCCAGAAAATGAAGAAAACATAGTGGCTAGCTGGAAGTATAAAGAAGAAGCAGCAACTTCTTTATCTACTGTCAACGTAAGTATCGCTGCTTATACAACAACACAGGCTCGTCTTCAACTTTACAGTTATCTAGAGAAGCTAGATAGTAGAGTATTATATTATGACACCGATTCGGTGTTGTATATTAGTCGAGAAGGAGAATATGAACCACAAACAGGGGAATTTATAGGAGTCATGACAGATGAGTTAGAGTGTTATGGTATAGGAAGTTATATTACAGAATTTGTAAGTGGTGGTCCCAAGAACTACGCCTACAAAATTTACTGTACAAAGGATAATACAGAAAAAATTGTTTGTAAAGTTAAAGGATTCTCTCTTAGTTATGAAGCTTCTCTAAAAATTAATTTTAATAGCATAAAAGAAGCAGTTTTAAATTCATTTAATAGCACAGACACATACGTCATTTCAGAAAATATTCGTCGAAATAAAAATCATGATGTACTTACGATTCCTGAAATAAAAAAATATCAACCAAAATCGGAAAAACGAAAATTTAATGAAGATGGTAGTTCTTTACCGTATGGATATAATAGGAAAAAATCACGTGTTGATAAGTAAATCATTTAAATTTGTTTACATATTAATTTAAAATTTTTAAAATCTTAACATCTGGTTATCGTAAAAAATTTTTCAACTTGATATAAATAAAAATATAATAATAAAAAATTTAATAAAATAAAAATGTCTTTTATTTTTATCTTATGTTTACAAAATAGGTATCAAAAGCAATTAACTTCTTTTTGATTTTTATTATTTTTTCATTTCTTACAGCATAGAATGGACCGTAATAATAACAAAACTATGTAAAATCGAAGATTTCAGGTTATTTTCTCAATCTTCTTATAGAACAGAAAAAAGAAATCCTACATAACAGATGCACCTATAATTATATAATTTTTTTCTTTCTTTTGTTTTTATTTTTACTTTTTTACTGCATTCATAAATTTTAACATTGTTTAAAAGAGTCAAACTAGTTTTAACAATTTATTTTACACCAGGTAAACAGAAATTAGAAGAATGCAAAATATTTTTTAAGTTCATATGTACTTAGAACAAAATATAGAATATAGAGAAACAACTCATATCCTAAAATAGGTAACATATTTTTCTTATTTTTATTTTTTTATTTTGCAGCTTTAAAATTATAATAACAACTTACAACAATTATTGATCTTCTTTAATAAACAAAATACACTTTGTACCTACTTCTTGCTTACGTTTTGTTTTTATTTTTATTATTTACATCTTCGTATTCAAAAGTACCTATGAATATTTATTTTATTAAATAATAAAAATAAGTTTTTTTCGTTTCTTTTATATCTCCTTTACGTATGTAGGTATATTTTATTAAGCATGCGATTTTGCGCAATTTAAAAAAATAAACTTGATTTGACCTGAAAAAAATCATCTTTCTATTTGTATGATATCCTATTACAAAGTATCAATGAATTTATTGAAAAACCTAAATATCCTAAACTTGTTCAGTTCATTAACCTTGCCTAACAACTTCTACAGTACCAACAACCTCCATTTCCTACTATACAACCACTTGCACCTTATAAGTTAACAATCCATGCTTATAACCTAAACTTGTGCAGTTCATTAACCTTGCCTAACAACTTCTACAGTACCAACAACCTTCATTTCCTACTATACAACCACTTGCAATTTATAAGTTAACAACCCATGCTTATAACCTAAACCAAAACAAACAAAACAAGTTTTCGACCTACTAACCCAGAATAACCTACATTAAACCCATCAATCAAAATATAGGTCAGTAGGCGTGGTGTTCGGTGCGATATGGCATGATTTTTTCCCATCCCCAAGTGCAGGATTACCTACTCTCATTCAAGAACCATGGGTTTACGCCTCCAAGATTAAAACGTTAAACAGCTGTAACTATAATCTATTCTAGAAGAATGTAGATTTATAAATAGATAAGTCAAGACTTTGTATTCTAGTTAAAATACATATAAAAGCACATCTCTGTTCTAATTTTAGTTATGAAGATTTGACAGTTATCAAACTGGAGATGCGAAACAATGTGAGCGTTCCGTGCATATGCCACATGAGGAACCTGCCCCACTGCCCCGGTTTCAGCAGTTGATAGATGCCACAGGTGGCAAGTTGATCGCAGGCTGAGATGCTAATGCACGGTATACCCTATGGGGTATCTCAGAAACTAATGAACGTGGTGAGTCATTGTTTGATTTTATTTTAAATAAAAACCTAAATATATGCAATAGGGGCAGTTACCCCACTTTCATATTTCCAAGCTCGAATAGTTTTCCAGGTTGGGCAGATGTGCTAGATATTAGATGTATAAGTAACGATGAAACCCTAAATATAGAGAAATTAAGAGTATCCGAGAAAAGGTCTTTTTGGACAACAATTAGATTCTCTTCATTGTCAATATTAAAACTGAAAATCCCAAGCCCTACAGAAACGCTAGCGCTACTGACTGGGGGAAATTCAGGAAAGTAATAGCTAACTCAATATTGCAATTGAAAAGGAGTTAGAAAAGAGAACTGATATTTTTGCAAGGGTCATGGAGGTGTCATTTAAAGTGGTATGTCCTATTAAGCGTGGCAAAAAACACACCCGGTCCTGGTGGAATGAGAACTTAAGTAACCTAAGAAAGGAGACTTGGGATGCCTACAATATCTGTTATAAGCAGAATAAGTGGAAACTCTATAAGGTTGGGGAATATAAGAGAGCAATCCGATTGGCTAAAACCCAATCGTGGAAGGATTATTGTGAATTAATTGAAAGTACTAGACACTCAACCTGACTTAGCAGAGTTTTATCTAGAGGACACTCCAATCCCTTTTTCCTAAGAACTGTGGAAGGGAAATGGACTGATTCAGCCGCTGAAACCTTTGATCATTTAGTGTGTTCTCATTTTTCAGGGTGCATTGAGGTCTATGTGATTAACCAAGCGGTTGACACTAGAGTCCGAAGTGGCCCTGGGGAATTTGTTAACTCTGTCATAACGGAGGAAAAGGTTCCCTGGGCAATTGGTAACTTCGGTCCATACAAAGATGCAGGCTTAGACGGTTTTTTTCCAAAAATGCTGGAAGAAATGAGGAGACTTGTAGTTTCATTAATTACTAAGCTGTTCAGAAGCAGCCTCACATTTGGTCATATTCTGCTGCAATGGAGGCGGGTGAATGTGATCGTTATACCAAAAGCTGGTAAAAGAGGGCACAAAATCGCTAAAGACTTTAGTCCGATCAGTCTATCATCCTTTTTATTGAAAACTATCAAAAGAACACTCGAGTTAAAACTTAGAAGAGTACTAGAGAGTACTCAGATATGTAAGTACCAACATGCCTATTGTAAGGGCAAGCCAACCGAGCGAATTAGTGCAGGACGTGGAACAATCGATTCAGTACAAGGAATATACATTAGCTACCTTTCTAGATATAGAAGGTGCCTTCAATAATGTGCATGTAGCAGCCATAAAGAATACACTGGAAGAAGTAGCAGCAGAAACTGCCCTAGAGTGTGCATTGTTAATATGTCATTGTTAATACTTAGGGATCATAAGTTTGGTGGTCAGCGCTGGAGAAGGAGTATATCCGAACCAGACTTGGTAGTGTACAGAGAGGAGCATGTATAAGCATTACGGGTGCTTTAAGACCGACGTCAAGTAATGCGCTGGATGCACTTCTTTATTTCCTCTCCGTTGACCTTCATATAAAATTTTCTAGCCTGTTGTACTGCGGTCAGACTCAGAGAAAATGGACACTGGCGCATAAAACCTTATGGACATAGCAATATTCTAAACTCGACCGCTTGTGATCTGCCAGATTCCACAGACTACACTATTTCAAATCTGAAAATTGTTAAAAATTTTAAAATAAAGATTCCATCAAGAAGGGAATGGAGACCAGGAAGCCCTTTGAGTTAAATAGACATCAGACTCTTTACTGATGGGTCAAAAATGGACTGCGCTGTCGGTGCTGAAAGGAATCAACAAGGGTTGTAAATGATAGCCTAGCACCAATCGCGGCTCTTAATTCTGCAATGATAACATCCACGCTTGTTAGAAAATGCTCTGATATTCTTAAGCTAAGCTATCAACACAATGTTACATTATTGTGGGTTCCGGGACATAGAAACATCATAGGAAATGAACATGCGGGGTTCCAATCTGAATGCTTCACTGGAAGAACAAGTGGATCAATACCACTAAAAAGCCTTAAAAGGGATATTCCTAGCAAATAGAAGATGGAAAGAATTAAACGCATGCCGTACCACCAAGAAAATATGGCCGTCGTACGACAACAAAAGAACGGAAACCCATTGAAGCTATCTTGGCGGGACATAGCCAGAGCAATATGTGTGTTCACGGGACACTGGCCAATTGGCGAACATGTGGTATTAGGTATTCCATTTAACACATCATGCCGGAGCTGTGGTGAACAGAATCAGGAAGAAACCATTATACACTTCACGTGTGAATGCCCAGCGCTGGCTAGGGCCAGAAGAGTAGCTCTGTGTAGCCATTAATTTAACGATCTTAGCAATCTAGCAGCTAAGCAACCTGCAGAAATGGTAAGATTCCTGAATGCCGCGAAATGAATCTGAAATTAAATTCTATATAACCTAAATATAAGCCTTACGATCATGGTAGTGGTAGCAAAATGGTGCTAACGCGCTAATTGTGGTATTGACACGGATGAAAGGACCAGCCACGTATACCAACCAACCAACCATAAAAAATAAGAAGTAAAACTGAACTAGTGCTTAGAAAGTATAAAAAAAAACAACTAAAACTTACTTTCATATATACATTTTTATTATTAAAAAAATTAATATAATTATAATATAATTTTACATCTTATACATAGTATAAAGTAAAATTATAAGGTTAAATTAAAATATTTGGGGCAGTTTCGGTATGATTCGCGGTTGGCGCCAAATGATGTCCCAGGAAAGCTGAAAAGAGAAAGATAAGTACTACAAGTTATATTAAAGTTACGCATATACCATATTATATTAGGCACTAAATTACAAATTTATATTAAATTATATTAAGTACTACAAAAATTAAAATATATTATCACAAAACCAGAATTGAGTCAGAAACAACTTACCTTGAAACAAAGGTACGGACATTTTTTTTTTATTATTTTGTAAATGACAAGGTACGATAGTTTGGATAGTTTGAAAGTAATAGAACTTCGAAAAGAATTGAAAAATACAAACATCGTAAAAAGAAGTTAATTAAATTATTAAGGGGAGCCATTAATAAAGAACAGGAGCAGTCACGCAAACAAAACGCTAAGATGTTTAATGAGGAAAAAATTGTAATTAACAACTTCCCACTAAAGGATTTAGAAGATTCGCTGGAGGTATTTGATGGGGAATCAACCAAAAGTTTAACTGAAGGATTTCGAAGACATTGCATCTTTATATTTGTGGACAGACATCGAGAAGCACCTTTATTGTCGAAAATTGTTAAGAAGAGCTACAAAGGTAGCACTGAAAGAGAAATCCGGAATTTCAGACTGGTGCAAATTAAAGAAACTGTTAAGGGAAGAATTTGGAGAGAAGATTCATGAAAATATCCATAAAATATTGGACAAATCTATTTAGAAAATCTTGGAATCTTTGATGAAATACATGTACCGCATGAAAGAAATAGCGAAAAGAGGCACCTCTAGTACAGCAGATTTAATAGGCTATATAATCCCAGATGACCCAATAAACAAAAATAATTTATATGGAGCAGAAACTTTAAGCGAGCTAAAAGAGAAGTTTACATGTTACCAACGAATGAAACAAGAACAAACAGCAAATAAAAGAAATACGGCAAAGCACAAAAATCTCGATGGAAACAAATCTTCACTAGAAAGTGTAAATGGAACTGGATCAAATAGCAATAAAAGATGTTTCAACTGTGGCGCTTTTTCTCGTCCAACTCACCAATGTCCTAATAAATCAAAAGAAACAAGTTGCTTTAAGTGTAATGAATTTGGGCATATAGCACCGCAATGCCTTAAAAAAAAGATCAACCATCTAGCTCTGGTACTCAAATAAACAGAGTTAGTAGTTTAACCCTAAAAGTAGAGGTAAGGATAAAGGGTTTAAAATTCAAAGGACTTGTCGATACTGGGAGCGATATTACTATTATCAAAAAATCAGTCCAACAGTAAATAGATGTCTCAAGATTTGATGGACCAAGTATCCCAATATTTACTGGTCATATGAAGATAACTTTGGGTTATATTAACTTGTTCAGGTACACATGGATAATTATGACTTGCAATGACATGTTGTCCTTCATAACTGGATGACATATGAAATTCTGCTGGGTAAAAATATTCTGGAACAAGCCACTCTAGTAATTGAGAAAGGCACGGTCAGTTTAACAAAAAATCAACAAAATGGTTAAGATTTTATAGCAAAATTAATGTCGTGAAAATAATGGAATGTGACGAAATGGAAAATT
This sequence comes from Poecilobothrus nobilitatus, assembly GCA_947095535.1. Lineage (NCBI taxonomy): Eukaryota > Metazoa > Arthropoda > Insecta > Diptera > Dolichopodidae > Poecilobothrus > Poecilobothrus nobilitatus. Next base: position 145,137,852 of record OX352772.1, read on the forward strand.
TAGAAAAGATTAAAAACCACGAAAAACAAAAAAATTAGTAGAGATCATTAAAGAATATAAACCCAAAAAACCTACAAAATCCTGTGTGCAAATGAAAACTAATTTAGAAAATAATGTACCAGTTTTTAAAAGACCTAGAAGACTTCCACCGAAGGAGGAAGAAATCATGGATCAAGAAATATATGAATGGTTGAATAACAACATCATCCAGCTCAGCCGGTCGAATTATGCTAGCCCGATAGTCCCTGCTCTGAAAAAGATGGCACATATAGGCTATGTATACATTATCGTCAACTGAGAAAAAAAATTATTAAAGACAGATATCCGCTCCCAACATAGAGGAAATTTTAGAGATATTGTATGACGCGAAAATTATTTCAAAATTAGATTTAAAGAATGGATTTTTCCATGTAGATTTAAAAGACGAAGGTAGGAAATATACATCTTTTGTTACACCAGATCGACAGTATGAGTTCCTGAAAGTACCTTTAGGTTTACGTAATTCCTCATCCGTATTCAAGAAGTTTGTCAATATAGTTTTTCACAAGCTAATCTTGGATGGAACAGTTCTAGTCTACATGGATGACCTAGTTGTACAAGTAGGAAACGTAGAAGGGAATATAAAAAAATTCAGATTGGTATTAAAAGCCAAACCAAAATTGCAAGCAAAAATGGTATGATAATAAATTGGAAAAAATGTGATATTTTGACGGAAAATTTCGCGTTTTTGGGACACATTATAGAAAGAGGTGAAATAAACCCATCAGATGAAAAGATATTAGCAGTAAAAAAATTTCCAACGCCTAAAAATGTAAAGGAAGTTCTGTTCTGTCTAGAATTAACAGGGTTTTTGCGCAGCTTATATCAGCGTACTCTTTAATAGCCAAACCGCTATCAGATTTGACGAAAAAAGGTGTTAACTTGGAATTTGGTAGAGATCAGCAGCTTTTTTCGAATTGAAAAGACATTTGTGCAATGCGCCTACGTATAGTTATTTAATCCAAACTTAGAAACTCAATTGAATACAGATGCCAGGCAAATAGGTTATGGAGCAGTGGTTCTTCAAAAACATGACAACAATTTTCATTCTGTATTTTACCTGAGTTATAGTTATATGACAACAGAGGCTACGATTTAGCGGTTCTAGCAATAGTAAAAGATCTAGAGCGGCTAAGAGTATATTTAGTCGGTTTAAAATTTACAATTTTCACGGATTGCAAAGCATTTAAATTAACAATGGAAAAGAAACATTTAAATAATAGAGTAGCGAAATTCAAGAATTCGATTGCAAGCTGCAACATAAATCGGGTACAACAATTCGACATGTTGATACACTGAGTAGATATCCTGTTACAATGTTAGTGGAAAATGGTCTGGTCAAAACTATAGCTCAAAAACAACGAAATGATGAAACTTGCAATCTAATCTCTAAATTATTAGATAACGCCGAATATAAAGATTTTACACTAAGAAACTACATTTTGTACAAATTTGTTAACGGAACATATGTATTAGTTGTTCAGAAAGCGATGCAAAAAGAAATTATAAGAAATATTCACAAGCAGGGTCATTTCAACGCAAAGAATAACGAAGCACTAATATGTCAATATTACTATATTGAGCAGTTGCTTAAAAAAATAGAAGATGTGATCTCAAATTGCTAGCATGCGTTTTAGCAAAGAAAAAAATAAGAACGCCTGAAGGACTACTAAATCCAATTGAAAAGGGAGGAGATATCCCTTTTTATACTTATCATATAGACCATCTCGGACCGCTTGATTCAACTGCGAAAAGTTATAAATACTTATTTGAAATAGTCGATGGGTTCACGAACTTTACATGGATTTATCCAGTAAAGAATATTACAACTGAAGAAGTGTTACAAAAATTGTCATTGCAAAGCGAAGTATTTGGAAATCCCTATAGAATTATAAGTGATAAAGCCACTGCATTCACGTCGAACCATTTTCAACAATATTGCAATGAGTAAAATATAAATTACTATTCTACAAAAACTGGAATTCCACGAGGAAATAAATTCCACAAAAACGAATAAATAAAATAATAATAGAAGTTTTACGAAAAATGGCAGTGAGTGAACCAACAAAATGGTACAAATTCGTTCCAAATGTTCAACGTATAATAAACTCAACTAGAACAAGAAGTACGCAACGATCACCATTTGAATTGTTAATGGGAATTAAAAAGTCAAGGTCAGAATTTTAAAATTTATCCAAGATATTAGAAGAAGAAATACTTTTAGATGAATGAAATGTTATGAGAACTAATGCATTAGAAAACATTAAATAAATCCAACAAGAGAATATTTAAACTTACAATCGGAAAAGAAAACCAGCTTATAGATACAAGTTAGGAGATGTCGTGGCAATCCAGCGTAACCCATTTGGAACGGTTTTAAAATTATATCCCATTTATTTAAGGCCTTACGAAGTAATTAAAATAAGATACAATGATAGATATGATGTGAAAAAATTGGTATGCATGAAGTTCCTAATTTAACATCATCACCTGCTGACTATATGAAATTATGGAAAATCTACGAAGATAGCGAGAGTGAAGATTCGTCTGAGACAGACGAACAGCATGATGATCGAATTTAGGAAGCAGCAAATATAACCCAAATAGCTTCCAACAAATTGTTTATATCCAGGGATTATAACCTATAAAAAATATAATTTAAACAAAGAAAGTATTCTTTAAAATAAATACTTATGTATGTGATAGCACTCCTATGCCTAGTAGCTCAGAGATAATATCCACAACTTATTTTCAAAGTAGTTTAAATTAATTTAACTTTTTTTAAGTAATTTACAATTTATGTATTGTAAACAACCAACAACAACACAAATTAATTCACTTGTCAAGAATTGAATGAAACGTCAAAGAATTGAACGAAAAATCTAAGAATGCTGCCATCGCAGAATTACAGAAGGGTTTCAATTCAAGCATAAAATTATGAATCGAGTATCATTTGATCACAACTTCAATCATTAAGTTATTGGAGGAGTAATTAAATGCAGATCATTTCAGACCTTTACGATTTTTTTTTTATATTTGAAGAACGGTTGTCAGTTGATAAGATCAAGAAGAAGAAATAAGAAAACTTTTCATTCGAAAAGTAAGCCGTTAAGAAATAACACGTAAAGAAAAAAATATTTAGACAGCCTTTTAAAATTTAAGTAAAATTAGAAATCGTTTTAAAAAAAATTAAGCTATTTATTTATCTGACTCATGGCGCAGTGGTTAGGTCGCGAACCTTTTAATCGAAGGGTCTTGGATTCAAACCCCGATCAGGTCATAAATAAAAAAAAATATGTAGTACTTTTATATCGTAATAATGTATATCGTATAATAAATAGTAGTAATAATAACATTAATAATATTAATAATAATAATAGTAATAGTAATAATAACAATAATTATAATAATAGTAATAATAATATTAGCTGCTACAGTGGGGCTATTTTTGGTTATATCATGCAAGTAAGGTGTTATATACTGCTGCACGTTGTAATCCACGGATGGCGCTGACTCTGTAGTAAAATATTAATAATAATAACAATAATAATAATAATAATAGTAATAATAATAATAACAATAATAATAATAATAATAGTAATAGTAATAATAACAATTATAATAATAATAGCTGCTACAGTGGAGCCATCTTTGGTTATATCATGCAAGTAAGGTGTTATATACTACTGCACGTTGTAATCCACTGATGGCGCTGACTCTGTAGCAAAATAATAACAATAATAACAATAAAAATAATAATAGTAATAATAATAATAGTAATAATAATAATAAAAGTAATAGTAATAATAATAATAATAATAGCTACTACAGTGGAGCTATCTTTCGTTATATCATGCAAGGAAGGTGTTATATACTGCTGCGCGTTGTAATCCACTGATGGCGTTGACTCTGTAGTAAAATAATAATAATAATCATAAGAATACTAATACCAATAATAGTAACCGCTACAGTGACAGTGGGGGTTGTCTTCAATAATTACCTCATGTAGTTACTATATACTACTACTACATGTTGTAACTGTTGTGGCGGCTTTAGTCACTGTTAGCAAAATAGTAATAATAATAGGCGGATTCATTGTTTCCTTACAGTCCCACTCCCAATTCAATGTTTCCGTATCCATTTCCTATCCTTTCCTATCCGTACTCCCTAGCCAATATGCTGCGTTTGCAGGTAAGGGTTTCATCCCATTATAATGGCTAAAGGGGAAAGTGGGTTTAGTCAGTAAGAATCTGACACTAGGGGGAAATTTTTGGTGTCTTTGGAAGATTTTTAAGGAAAAAAAAAAAAAAATTTTGTTAAAATTTAAGCAAAGATTAAATTTGAAAACTTATTTTGTAAAATTAAAAGATTTAATTTGTAAGAATAAACAAGGAAAGAAATAGTGAAAAAATAATATTTTTTTTGAAATTAAATTCGAAAAGAGAGAAATAGTGAAAAGCCAATTTAAAAAAAAAAATTAAATTTAAAAAACAGTTTTAGTTTAAGTTAACATTGAATTTATAAAATTAGAAAAACAGAATCAAATTTTTATATTAAAGTAGATTATTTAATACTAATAACTAAATAATTGAAATTTAAAAAATTGGCAAATCTAACTTTTATATGATATTTTTTATTTGTTAATTAAATATAAGTACTTTTTTTTAAAGAAAAATTATTTTTTATTTTACATTTTAAAAATGAATGCAAACGCATTCTACATACATATAGCTATTTGAAAATTTGCCAAACGGATATAAAGTAAAAATCTGACATCTACCCTTTTTGACAAATTCGTTTTTGCGAGAGGAATGTTTGCAATATGAATTTAGTTCAACTGCGCTATACTCGTGTTTAACATTTGTAAAAAATAAATAAAGTCCTATTTTAATTCCTTATACTTTTCTTTACAGCTTCAAATTACTTGTTTCAGTAAATCAAAAATAAACAACATACATTTTTTTTTTCAAATCTTAAAACTACAATTTATTTAAATTTATTTTGCGTTCTCCACTTTCGATACACTTTGCTGTATAGTGAGATTTCATATGCCAATTGTCAACTCGTTTCATATCAGTTTTTTGCCTTCTTTTCACACGATAAAATCTTATTAATGCTAATTTTCATGGAAAGAAATATCGGCGATATTTGTTAGAGCATAGGCATAAGATACAAAAACACCACTTGTGTGGCATGGCAGCGAAAAAACATAAAAAATCGGACGAATTAACAATAAAATTGTATGAGCGTTCAGAAATATCGGAGTAGCTTAGAAAACTTTGGTTACGTGGTGAAATGGCTCATCTTATTGTAACAGATAACTTTGATTTAAATTTGATATCAAAAAGTGTTCTTAACCCCTTCGAGGAGAGAGAATACCAAGTCATGCTGAGGTTGCTAGTGGGACAGGACGTAATAAGGCGTCTTTCTTTTAACATTCAATAGAGTCAAAACGTAATATCGTGTTTAATTTTTAGAATTGTAGCTAAACAAAAATAATTCCCATATTAGTTCAATATTAGATTAATTATAAGAAAAATACCTGGCAGTGGAGATTTAAGGCCTTACGGATCTGGAGTATCATCATAATTCACATTACTATTCTCGGATATTGCACCTTCATTAAATCATAAAATGTAAGACCGTAAACGAAATTTAAATTCTTGTCTATCCAGATGAACGTTAAGACCACCTTTTGAACGTATGACACTGAAAAAATTTTCTAGCACATCTTGATTGAATCGGTATGTTAATAAGTATTTGAAATTAAACCTTTCCTTTAAATCTTGACAAAGTAACTTTATTTAATTAATTAACTATTGCGCACTACATTTTACTTAATTTAAAATTTTTACTTTATTGACTTTTTTATTTAATTTTTGCTTTAATTTTAAGTTTATCCTATTTAATAAATTTAATAAATTTAAAATAAAAATAAAATTCAATTTGACTTGATTTTATTAAATTTTATTTTAGTTTTAAGTTTTAATAATAACAATACCACTTGTTTATATTTTAAAAATAAAGACACTTGTTGCATATTTTCATGTTACGTCACTATTTAAAAAAGAGAACAACGTGAAGTTGGCTGATATGCGCACAACGTTATCTTATAAGTTTCTTTGTATCATGCGAAGATACAGTTATGGGACCCACTAGAAAACTGAAAAAATATTAGCTGTCCGTAAAGGGGTTAAAGGAAAGTAAAAATAGTACGGTCTATACCAGCCATCGTCAACCTTTTCGAGTGATAGACTATTATTTGACTTTGACTGGAAGAATATATTTTCTGGATAAAACGGTGGGTCTTTGGGGTTTAACACTTCCATCAATAATTTTACTTTTATTAAAACAGTTTTTAAAAAAAAATAAAAATTTTATTATTCCACATCTTTTTTCTTTTAAGAAAGACTAGGTTTTTGTTCTAACATTATTATGTCATTCATTTTTAAAAACATTGTTTTTAAGTAGTTTTAGTTTGCTCTAAAAAGCTTTTGTATTTGAATACGCTTTGTTAATCCAAATTCCTTTCATTTGAAGCTTTAGGTTTAATTAGAAGTCATGTCTATTAGAAATATTAAATCAAAAAGTCATTTTGGATCCGATAATTGCATTCATTCTTGCTGCATTCTTGAATTTCCAGCAAAACTTGTTGAAATTGATGATGATTCAACTTTTATATTTAATTTCGGTTGACAATAAAAAAAATTGTCAACATAAATAAAACACACATTAATCTTTAGATTAATATTTATTAAAATGGTTTTAACTTAAACCGTTAGAACCGTTAATATTGGTATTACAAATTACACTGCACTTATTAACTAAAATTAAGGTAATTTATATTGAATCGATTTGCTGATTAATTAATTTGCAATACTTGCGAAATATTTCTGAAATATGATATACATATTTAAATTAACAAAGAATAATATTGTGGTAATGATTTTCCCAGGGAAAATTTTTATTTAATGTTTCTCGCAACTTTGAAAAATTTGTCACGTTGCTGAGACATTTTTTATTTGTTAACGATTTGTTTTGTTGTTACATATAACTCTCCCTTCGTTAGAGTTAAGATTATCCTGAATCTTTTTGTTTAAAATCGATCCAATATTACAGTTATTCATATGTATATTCATCATTCATAAAACATACAATAGTTATTATTGATATTACAGTTATTGTTACAGTTAATGTTATGACAATAATACAATACATTGACAATACATTTTTATTAATTTTCAATTTTTCAATTTGATCTATATTTTTCTTTATTTCTAATATAATTTCATTAAAAGTGTAAGAATTATTTGCTGGTTTATAATCTAGATTTAACAATACAAATTTATTTTTTATTTCTGTTACCTCAATATAAAAAGTCTTATTATCTAAACTAATACTACAATTATAAAATTTTACAAAATAGTCACCTTTGATTGATTTTTCTTTCATCATATTTAGAACTTAGTATTACCAAAGATCATCCTAAACATAGATTGTTCACCTAGAACAAAAAATTTAAATAAATTTCTTATATTTTTTCTGATCTGTATGACTCCGTATAATAGTACACAAATTTGTACTACGAAAAAAGAAGAAATTTGTATACTTTTTACTAATTATTATCAAAAACATTAAATATATTTATTGTGTCTGCTGTTATAAATATTCTTCCTATACTATACATATATATTTCTGTTCGAATTTTGCTTAAGTGTATTTAAAAAAATAATACATTTATAACATCCATTTAAAGCTATATTATATGCTTGCATAGGAAAGTAAAAAAAACTATTATTTCGTTTTTTTTTTATACATACATACATACATACATACATACCTATTACTTATGAGAAATATATTAATTTTCATTCTTGGGTATAAAAAAAAAATAAGTATGGCGAATTGGAATAGTCACTAACTTATTATGATATATTTTTTGTTAAATATGTGTGCAACAGATAACTTTTATAATAAAAACTTGATTCTTTTGTAAAATTAAAAATAATCTTATAATATGCAATAGTAAATATGCAATCAGCAATACATATTAATTATTTTATGTTTCAATTGTTTGTGTAATTATATACATATGTGTGATTATAATATAATTATGGTTAAGAATATAATATTATTAAAACCATGTAAAGACTATATTTTCTGATCTTAAAAACCCCACAAAAAATTATATGATTAACTCATATGACACATTTGAAAAATGAGATTTCATATGGATAATAATTACATGTATGTATGTAGATATGTATATGGGGAATTCCATGTTAGTCATTGGGACATTTAAAAAAAATTAGAAATTTTCTTTTATCAATTTAGCCTAGATATCATTACCTCTATTCTATAAATATTTTTGCATATTTAAAACAACTTTATAAAGCAATATCTTTCTGACCTTATTATAAAAATAGTCTTACTATGCTTTGCTATGGAAAGAGTTTTCTTATCTACACATGTAGGTACATATATTAAAAATATAAACAAATATTTTTAAATTTTTTTCCTTTTTGAAAGGGAAAAAGCCTTATTGGAGCTATTTCTTATATGAAGCAATTAGGTATAACTAAATATTTAACTTCAATCCGGTGTAAAAAAGCCATTTGTTTTAAATAAAAATATTACAAATGAATTTAAATATAACAATACCAAACAATCCAGTATGCTCAGGGAGTGTTGATCACATGGAAAAATATAATAACATTAATATATAATAATAATATGTAGTATTTATGTAAATAAAATGTATTAAAAAACAAATTAAAAAACTATTTATGTATTAAAAAACAATTAAAATTAAAAAAATAGGAAAAAAAATTAAGATATTAAAAAAGATAAACTATGTATATTAATATTTAATTACATTACAAAGAAATTAAATAAAATATTATTACATATAGTCCGTGCCAAATTTATTTACCAATTTACCAAATCTATTTATTTAATTATTTTTTTTGCTTACATATTTACACTTATGTACTTTATGATAGAAACTCCAGAAAATTTAATAAATATTTATATACAGAAACTACTAATATTTAATTTTTTATTTACATTATTAGTTAAAATATTTACAGATAGTTTTAGTATTATAATTTAAGTATTTAACAAAGATCGTATTTAACATATTTTTATGTAAATTTTTGTGATGGCAATTTTGAGCAAAATAATTATCAAATATTCTTATGTGAAATTGAGTTATTTCAAATATTATTTCTGTAGGAGCTTTCAAGTAAAATATTTCCGAATCATTCTTATAATTTTTCTGAAAAATAAATTTTTCTGAATCAAGCGATAAAATATCATCAGATGTTTTCAAAAATAAAATTTACATGTATCTTTTTCATTCATTTAAAAATAATATAGCCACATATATATCTTTCGGCATTACATGAAATAATAGTTGTTCTTTCTGTCGTATAATTAGCATTTACTTCATTATAGTCTTTGATGAAATTCGTTATTTATTCGTTAATTTTTGTTCTAGGTGAACAATCTATGTATAGGATGATCTTTGGTATTACATTTTTTGCCAATTGTACTAGTATATTGGACTATCATCGATTTCAATAATTTCATTATTACAATTTTTTTAAGTTTTACAATTTTTATTTTTTATACAATGATTAATTTTTCTTAGTTGGTGAAGAGCTTTGGTTTCATCGTATTCATAGAGTTCGTTACGAAATTCTAAATTTTTTGTTATTATATTATATTACAATTATTTTCATTAGATAAAAGTGTAATTAGTTTTTTGTTAATAGAGGTTGGTATGAAAGGAATTTTAATTAAAAATATTAATTTGTTAGTAGTTGTTCTTGAAATACTTTTAAATGTTTTAATTTCTCAGAGTTTATTTTAAAATTAATTATCTCTTCGTGATTTAGAAGAGATGGATGGATAATATTTAAATTTGAAAGAATTATCTTATCTGTAAGTCTTCTATAATTTTATTTATCTGTTGTAATATTTAATTTTAAGTCAAAAAGTGAAATTTTTAAAGCGTTTTCGTCAACTTCGTTTTTTAGCACATTTTTATTAATTGTCTGTCTTGTTGAATGTTATCTAGTAATTTATTTATGGAGTTGTTGAAATTATTATTGATTTGTACTTGTTCGTTCATATTTTTAAAAAGGTTGTCGTTAAGATTGCAAATGTTGGTTTATGACTTGTCTGTCGTCCATAGTTTCATTCAACCATTTACTAATTGTTTCGAAAAAGGTAAAAAGTCCACGTTTTTGTATTGTATGATGTCCGTTTTTTAAGGTAGCTAATTTGTCCTCCAAACTGTCAATTTCCTTTATTAAGCGATTGCTTGTATTTGTTGTAAAAAGGTATGAACTTCTTTTTATTTCACTTATTAAGTTGTGTATTTCATTTAGATAAATAATATGCAAAGAATAATTAATTGTTTTTGGTATTAGTATTTGACTGTCTTGAATAATCGTATAACATAACCATTGTTTGTTTCAATTTTCTCTACTTGAAATTGACTCGTTTACACTAGCGGAAGAAACGTTTGAAATAGTAAAAGTACTTTCGTTATCGAGATTGTCTGAAAATTTTAAAGGTAGTTTAATGTTAATAGGGTGTACACTATTTAATTTGTATTTTCTAAGTTTAGGTTGATCTTTGTGTCTGAGACATTTGTAGTTTTTTATATATCCTATTTTTCGAATTTCATTATTATAGTCTGCCCCATTTTGATTATGTTTTATTAAACGCTTTTCTTGGGATTTAATTAGATTGTTGTATAAGTTAACCACGTTAATAATATTCAATACTAAAATATTATAAAAATTCCATAAATAAAAATTATCTAGCAAAATTCTACATTTTAAATAACAAATAAATAATTTTCTTTATTTTTTGAACTTGAATTATTATGTCATAGTATTTTGCTTAATTAGCATTTAGGTACTTGAATGAAATTACTATAAGAAATTACTACAAAATATAAAGAACCTCAATTTTAAATAAAAATGTGTTCAAACAAAAAATTGTAATTTGACACTTTAAAGACAATAAAAAAAAAATTATTATTTTTAAAGGTTCTCATATAATAATGTTTAAGTGTTCTAAAAAGAAAGTAGGTTTTTATTTTTTAATAAGAATTTGTTATTCATAATTTTGTACGTTGTTTTGTCTGATAAGCGAAATTTGTATTACAAATTTAAAGTAAAGTTCTGCTTGATGAAAATTCCGCTTATTAGTCAGAATAACATTTTTTAGACCACCAAGGAAATAATGTAATTTTCAATTTTAATAAAAAAAATCTAGATTATCAGTTCTAGGAAATGTAATGGTAATCTAGATAAATCAATGTAATAATAATCTAAATTCTTAAGAAATACTCATCTAAATTTATAAGAAAAAACTGTACTTTTAACAAAAATTTTTATTATAAATAGTCTAAGAATAATTCAAAAATAATCATTATTAATTTGTTAACCAAGGAGGATTATCTCCCATTAAATTGTAATATTTCGTTGTTTTTATTATCTATCACTTAAAATAGATTAACTGGCGCCCGAGCAGGGATCGTTCGTTAGCAATTAGAAAATTCGGTCACGGTTACTAATAAATAAATCACTTTTTTAATATCTATTCTAATTGTTGTATTGTGATCAAGCCTACAAAATACCTAGAGTGAGGCTGCTCTAGGCACAATATAGCAAGTTGACTAGTTTTTTTAAAAGAAGGAAAATAAGTAAAAGTAAAAATATTTTTTCGCCCTTACGTAAATATAAATTTATTTAAAATATAACAAGGTGTTATTCACCTAATTATTTAAAATTAAAAAACATTAAAAGCATTAAAACTTAAATAAAATAAAAAAAAAAAAAAAGTATAAACAATAAACTGAAAAATAATAAAAGTGATTATAATATTGATACAGTGACAAAAAAAAGAAGATTTTTGCTGACAAGTGCATCTGGCCTGGTTAACCCGAACGGGCCGAAACGGAAAAGAGACAAGAAACGAGGCGCTTTAGAAGTGGATGAACAAACGGGAGCACCAGTGATACAGTAACTAAAAATCACCAAAATCACTTTTGCAGCCACTTACCTCGTTAACCAGGAGGATCACAGCGGTGCCGAAAATGATGAATTCAGTCATGAGGAGAATTTTCATGTGAGTTTATAAAATTTTTTTTTAAGAGAAAAAAAAAAGAAAAAAAAAATTCAGAAAAACTAAGATTATAAAAAAATAATCCAAAAAAAGAAAAAATATAATAATAAATAAATATTTTCATAAAGAAAAAATAAAAAATTCAAAAAATAATTTTCATAAAGAAAAAAATAAATTAAGACTTTTTAACTTTGTCCAAGAACAAGTATTTTTATAATAAGACAAAATTGAGGCAATACTCAACAAATTCAACCTCACTTAGCAAAGTTAATTTAAGTTATATTTTTCTTCTCTCTCGAGAAGATTCTTTGTCAAGAACATGTATCTATTTTTAACAAGGAGAAAATTGGGGCAATTGTCAACGAATTCAACCTAACTTGTTAACGTTATTGTATTTTTTTTTCAATGTCCGATTTAAAAATAGAGTCGTTAGAAAACTCTGATACTGAGGACTTTTCTGCACATTTCATAAATTTAAGACGATCAGAATGGAAAAAATACAATAAAAAATTTATTGAGAGAAAAGTTAAAATTCAAATAAAGAAATTGAATATTAAAAAAATAAATTAAACAAAGCGCAATTAAACATATTAAAGAATTATAAGAAAAACATTTTTGGGCCCAAACAAAATAATTAAGTAGAAATTATTTAAAATAATTATTATAAAAAAAAATATTATAATTTAAACTATTTTATTAAAAATAATTATTATAAAAAAAAAAAATATTATATTTTAAACTATTTTATCAAAAATAATTATTATAAAAAAAAAAAATTAAAATATTATATTTTAAACTATTTTATTAAAAAAAAAATTATTATAAAAAAGAAATATATTACATTTTAAACTACTAAAGAAATTTTTTACAAAAAATAAATATATTAAAAATTATATTAAATAACAAATACATATCAGTGTAATAGTTAAAGGAAAATCTAGTAATCCATTTTTTTATTATTTTTATGATCTAAAAAAAATTTTTTTTTTAAAAAAGTACTATTGTCTTATTATATTTATCTTTATTTTAGTGATTGTTTCTAGTAGTTGTTTCTTATAAAATAAATATTTTTTTTTCTATCTAGTTGGAGCAGCATTTATTTCTTATATTATTTTTGTTTGTAAACTTTTATCGTTTATTTTGGAAAAATTTGGGTTTTCTATATATTTTTTTTAACAATGGCTGATGATAATTCTAGCAATGAGGGTGTTATTAATAGCGAAGTACCCCCACAAATCCATACTATTCCCGTAGATGCCTCAGACTTAAAGGCTATTTTAGCAAAATTAGTTGAAATAGAGACGAAGAAAATTCAAGAAAGGGAGCAAGCACAAGCTCAGGTTCGAATTGAAATCGAAACCCAACACGTACAACACAAGTTCAAGCAGTAGGGAAAAATTATTATGGGAGATTTTGTCAGAATTTAAAAATACCTGAAATCGTAAAAGATTTAAAAGAGTTTTCAGGGAAAAAAAGGGGAATATGATTATTGGGAACAAGATGTCGAAGACGCATTGAATATGTTTGATGACTTAAAAGGAACACAGCAGTACAACGCAATGTTAAGGACAATTAAGAAAAAAATAGTAGGAGACGCTGAAATTACATTAAAATCGTATATCACCTCCTTAGACTGGGAAGAAATAAAAAAATGTATGAGACGACATTATGCTGATAAGACCGATATTGACACTATTGAAGAAGAAATATCTTCGTTAATCAGAAGTAATAGTTCAACACAAGAATTTTACCGGGAAATCCAACAACACCTTACACAAATTCTAAGTAAATTATCTGCAATGAATCTTGCCGACAATGTTCTTCAGTCTAATATAGCCACTTACAAAAGAAAAGCTTTAAAAGCTTTTATCGGGGATATGCAAGGAGATGTACGAAATTTTTTTGCCACCAAGAGGCAGCAAACCAAACAGATTTGTACCAACAAATGGTCAGAATAAATATTTTTCTCCACAATATAACAGCCATAATAAATACTCAAATCCATTCCAAAATCAAAAATCTAATTTTCAAAATAATAATTTTCAATACAGAAATAATCAAAATAATTTCCAAAATCAAAAATCTAATTTTCAAAATAATAATTTTCAATATAGAAATAATCAAAATAATTTCCAAAATAGAAACTTCTATAATAATTTCCAGAATAACGAAAATTTTAATCCTGCACATATTAAAAAATAAAATAGAACACAATATTCTCATGCTGCGAATTACCAAAATTTCAAAAGTCCAAAATCTCAAATGGATGGTCAGATAAATAAAATACAAAGAATACATCATACAGAACCGAGAAAACAGGTGACGAACAACATTACAATAAACATTGCACATGCAATACTCAGGCAGAAAAAAATAGTAATGACAATATTGCTACTAGTAAAATTTTTTAGACTAGATAGTTCTTCGCTCCCATACCTTGAATATGAAGCGAAGAACGGAAAAATATTAAAATTCTTAATAGACACTGGTTCTAATAAGAATTGTATCCAATCTTATTTAGTAAAGAATCCTATACAAAACAACAAAGCATTCTATGCAAATTCAGTTGGTGGAAATATTCTTATTTCACACCACTTCCTTTTTAATCCATTTAACAATGATATTCCTAAGTTAAAATTTTTTATTTTACCTAGAATAATGACATTCGATGTAATAATAGGAAATGATAGTCTTAGAGAATTAAATACAGTTATAAATACTAAAGACAATTATATTACAATACATTCAAAATTTGAAATTCCAATTAAACAGTATATTACGATATCAATTAACAATATTAATATAAGAAATTCTCATTTAACGGAAAATCAAAAAACAAACTTAATAATCTTATTAACGATTGTCCACATTTATTCGCGGATCCAAATGAAAGACTTACATATACCACAACTGTTAAAGCTGAAATTAGAACTTCCACATCAGACCCCATTTATTCTAAATCATATCCATATCCGATGTGTTTAAAAGAGGAAGTAGGAAAACAGATAAAAGAACTTTTACAAGATGGTACTATCAGACCTTCACGGTCACCATATAACTCACCCGTATGGATAGTACAAAAAAAAGAAGATGCTTCGGGAATAAAAAAACATAGATTGGTTATTGATTATAGAAAATTAAATAATGTAACAACAGCCGACAAATATCCAATACCCGATATTAACGTAGTATTAGCCAATTTAGGGCAAAATAAACTTTTTTCAGTGATCGATTTAAAAAGTGGTTTTCACCAAATCTTATTAAAAGAAAAAGATATTGAGAAAACGGCATTTTCGGTAAATAACGGAAAATATGAATTTACTCGTCTTCCCTTTGGATTTAAAAATGCTCCTTCAATATTTCAAAGAGCTCTTGACGATATTCTTAGAGAACATATCGGTAAATTATGACATTCCTGGGAATGTCAGGGTATTACAGGCGATTTATAAAAGAATATTCTAAAATTGCAAAACCCCTGACATCTCTTTTAAGAGGAGAAGGGGGTTGTGTTTCCAAAACTAAATCAAGAAACACACCTGTCACTTTAAATGAAAAAGCTTTGAAACCATTTGAAACTTTAAAGAATTCTCTAATTTCAAAAGAAGTGTTACTAGCACATCCAAACTTTAATGAAAGTTTTGAACTAACTACAGACGCATCAGATTATGCCATTGGTGCTGTACTTTCTCAAAATAAGAGACCTATAACATTTCTATCAAGAACATTGATAAAAGCCGAGGAATCTTATGCAACAAATGAAAAAGAGATGATTGCTATTATCTGGGCTCTAACCTCTTTAAAAAATTTCCTATACGGATCAAAAAGAATTACATTATTTATAGATCACCAACCACTAACGTATGCTCTTAGTAATAAAAATACTAATAGCAAAATGGAAAGATGGAAAAGTATTTTGGAAGAATATAATTACGAACTAAAATACAAGCCTGGCCATACAAACATTGTCGCTGACGCATTGTCAAGACTAATACTAGGGACACAAAATAATGTATTAACCACCACTGATCACAGTGATGATAGTTCTCCACAGAATTTAATACCATTTATAGAAACTCCAATAAATGGTTTTAGAAATCAATTAATAATAAAAATCAGCCAAAATGATTATGAGTTAGTTAATCCATTCCCATAATATAATAGACATATCATAACACAAGAAAAATTAACTGAAAATGATTTAATTAAGATTTTGAAAAGCTATCTTAATCCAAATATATTAAATGGAATTATGACAGAAGAAAGTATAATGGGAAAAATTCAAAATATCTATCCCTTACATTTTCAAGACTACAAAATAAGATTCACAAGGATCTTAGTAAAAGACGTTTCAAACAAATCCCAACAAACAGAAATTATTGCTTCAACACATCGTCGAGCACATAGAAATGCTGAAGAAAATAGATTACATATAATTGAAAGGTATTATTTCCCAAAAATGTCTAGCAAATTGAAGAATTTTGCAAAAAATTGCTCAATCTGCAAAGAAAATAAATATGACCGACATCTAAATACTCCGGAAATCCAAAGTACTCCAATACCAAATTATGCAGGACATACACTGCATATTGACATTTTTTCTACCGAATCAAAGTTAGCATTAACCGCGATAGATAAACTCACGAAATTCGCACAAGCTAGAATAATTAAAAGTCGATCTATTGAAGATATCAAACTAGCTTTAAGGGATATTTTATTTTATTACGGTGTCCCAGAATGGATCGTAGTTGATAATGAAAAGTCATTCAACTCAGCTTCTATTAAATCAATGGTGGAAGATGAAATGAAAGTTAAAATATTTACCACCCCTCCATACAAAAGTGAGGTAAATGGTCAAATTAAAAGACTCCACTCAACTTTGTCAGAAATTATGAGATGTCTTAAAGCAGAAGATATCAATCGCACTTTTGAACAACTTTTAGAAAGAGCCATAAATAAATATAATTATTCAATTCATTGAACCATTAAAAAGAAACCAGTTGAACTTTTTTTTGCTAGAACACCTAATTTAAGCCCAGCAGAGTTTGAGAAAACTAGATTAAGTAATATAGAAAAAATTAAAATGAAAGAAATGAGGGATTTAGAATATCATAATAAAAAAAGGAAAACCAATAAAAACTTATACTCCTGGGGAAATCATCTATGTTAAACATAACAAGAGATTAGGCTCTAAACTTACTCATAGATACAAAAAGGAAGTCGTTAAAGAAGATAAAAATACAATCATTATAACTGCAAGTGAACGAAGGGTACACAAATCTAATATAAAAAATTAATTTCAGTATACTTGCATGTACCTCATTTGGAAATGTAGAAATATTGGATTACACACTATCACAGATAGTAACTATAAGTATGGAAAAAGCAAAGATTGAAGAAGGAAGCTTTAGAATAATACACGTTACAGAAATAGGAGTATCAGAAGTAGAAGTAAAAACGATTACTAAATTATTAGATAACGAACAGCTTCCTTATGCTGCAGCAGAAGAAGCTTTAGATTTTGCAAACATTAAAATTATAACTAATGGTACTAGTTTATTGTATGTATTAGAAATTCCTTTAACTAAATTAGAAACTTATAATAAGTTATTAATAAAACCAATTAAATTTAAAAATGTTATAAATGAAATAGAATTTAAGGAAATACTGTCCGATAAAAAAAAAATTGTACGGAATCAAAGAAAATTGTAATAAAATAAACGATTTAACAATTTGTAATAAAAAGAATATTGTTGACATAGAAAATTTCACTTGTATTAAAAATCTATTTAAAAGCAAAAACTCCATATGCAACACCACCAACAACCACCACATACCAACAATAGAAGAGATACAGCAAGGCATAATTTTACTAAATCAGTTTGACGGTGAAATCATCATAGGGAACGAAATACGCAACATGACTGGCACATATCTTATAAAGTTTCACAACGCCACAATTTCAATAATGGGGGATACATTTACTTCAAAAGAAATAGTAACAACAGAAATATTACCTCCCATCGTTCAACCTAAGTCAATACAAGGTGATTTTCGTGAGCACTTATCTCTCGAATTTTTGAAGGAAATTCACATCAATAATACCAAAGAAATAGAGCTCCTACAAGCAGAAAAATCGTTCAACGAAGCAATCAGTTATGGATCATCAACAACAGTAGTTATAGTATTAATCATCATAATCATTAACACAATATTTAAAAAACGACGTAGTTTAACAATCAAAAACATAACCAATAAACAAACCACACAACAGAATACAGCTAGTGAACAATTGCAAAAACTACCCCAGATAATTTTAAAATTAACATCAAATGAGGACATTTGAATTTAAAGGTGGTAAAATATTATAAAAATTATCTAGCAAAATTCTACATTTTAAATAACAAATAAATAATTTTCTTTATTTTTTGAACTTGAATTATTATGTCATAGTATTTGATTTATGGGTTTGATTTATGGGTTTAATGCTTGGTTAGTAGGTCAAGAACTTGTTTTGATCGTTTAGGTTTTAGTTTTGATTGTTTTGGTTTAGGTTTTAAGTTAAGTTGTATGTGTGGGTTGTTAACTTATAAGTTCCAAATGGTTTTATAGTAGGAAGTCATGTGTTAAACAATTTAAAGTAGGGTCGGCCCTTAATAAACAAAATTGTATAACTGAAGTTTAAGTACTAGGCGCACATATAAAAGTAGTAAGAAAATTTCTTAGATGAAAATAAAAAACATAAAAAAATTTTTCATTTTTAAATCTACAGCGCATCTTTAAAATTGAAAAGAAAAAGTGTAATCCTGTTTTTGTTTTTGATTTTTTTTTTTTTTTTTTTTGTTAGCATAAAGAAAAAAAATTAAAGTAAGATATAGATTTTTTTTTTTTTGCTTACATAAAAATGTGGTCTCTTTTGGATAGAAGAATTTATAGAAGAAAAGAGAAAACGAAAGTCATTAATTAGCTGACTGCATGTCGTGTAAGATATTTTTTTTATTTTTTAATTAAGAATGTTCAGAAAATGAATAAAAACAAAAAAAAACAGCAAATCAAAAATATGGAACTGATTAAACTAAAGATATACTCTTTACTTTTGATATGCATTTATGTTTCTTGATATGCATTTATGTTTATGTTTATTTTTATTTTTTTTGTTTTTGTTTTTGTATAGAATACAAAATAATTCAAAGATAGGTTAAATGGTATCTATTTTAAAAACATAAGATAAAAATAAAAGACATTTATTTTTTTATGTTTAAATTCTTTTATTATTATATTTTTATTTAAATCTAAGTTTTAACATTTTTTTACGATGATCAGATGTTAAAATTGCAGAAATAGTGAGACCAACTTTTTCTATACGTCTTTGAAATCTACTTGTATCACGTGCGTATTCTTCCCAATGACTTTTCCTTGCTGACCTGTAAGCATACTCCCATACATGCATAACGTGAATTTCTTGTTAAATATTGAAGTGTATTTTTTTAGTTTTGTTATTTAAATTCATATCGTGCAAGTATGAAAATCGAAAGTCTTTATCTAACATTTTTTCCTTTTAAAGATTGCTATATACATTATAACAATTTTTAACAGCACATCTAAAATTGTTGTTTGATAAGTGTATAGGACAATTTGATTTAAAGTTATCAATCTTTTGCAATGACGGCAAGTTTCTGCTTAGATCTTCTATGTTAACACTGTCAATGTACTTTTGAAGAATAAGTTTTTTTTGTTCTCCTTTAACATACATTTTTTCAGCTGACTCTAAATAGTGTTTTAATATACATTTTACATCTAAATATTCAACTAAACCGTTATTTCATTTAAGTCCATTTATTTTACTTTCGCAATACTGGTTATTATATTTCATATCCTGACTAAGTTCTTCTGCGGGGTACGGTGCTTTGAAGTGATACACAGTTGGAATTAAACTTCCTTTTTCAAGTATGGCTAACTCTTTTAGGAAATATTGCTTTTCATTTTCTTGTAAAAATTGTAGGTCAACTATGAGAACTTGTTTAACTATGTCGAAGGTTTATGGAAGAATGTTCCATAGAATAACTAAATTACATTTATATTCACTTCGGGAAAAGAGCTTTTCGTATAAATATAGGTTAACAGAGTTAGTTTTTAACTAATACAATTATGCTGTTTCATGCGTTTACTATGATGGTGTTAGGTCCATTATGCTGTGGTAAAACCACTTTTATTCATAATTTAATAAAATATAAAAAAGAAAATATACAACCACATATTAATAGAATAATATGTCAAAGATATGGAATATAGTAACACTATTCCAGATTTTAATGATAATCAAAAAGCTTTGTTAATTATTATCGATGATATGATGTTAAATTCTCATGATAAGTATGTATGTGATTTATTTACTAGAGGATCACATCATAGAAATTTATCTGTAATATTTGTAACACAAAATGCACCAGGGTAAATTTTCAAGAGATATTTCACTCAACTGTAAATATTTAGTACTTTTCAAAAATCCAACAGATAAATCGAAGATATTACCTCTAGCTTGCCAAATATATCCCAATCAAATTAAAGCATTTGAAAAAGTATATAATGATGTGACGTCAGTCCCATATGGCTATATATTAATAGATCTTACTCAAGACGTTAATGATATATTTCGATTAAGAAGTGATATATTTGGGAAAGGTTTGTGTTATTGTACGAGAGATCAATTAGAACAATTTGGGGAGGAATATGAAACGTTTGAAGACCAATCGACATATATTGCACCTATTAAAAACCTCTAAACCAAAATTCCAGAAAGCGATTATAAAACACTGTGACCCTGAAGTAATAAAAAATTTTGCGAAATCTCTTTAAATATTTTAAAAGGTAATTGTAATCTGAGTAAAAAAGCAACAACCCAATTACGAAAGTATAATAAAAAATTAAGATCGCTTATTTGTCGGAAAAAATCTATAAATAGTAGAAGAAAAATTATCATTCAATGTGGTGGATTCTTACCTACACTTCTTGGTGCAATACTATCAGGGATAATCGGAAATTTTATAAAATGAATAATACAACATTTAATAAAATGATAATTTTAAAACCTGAGATTTATGAGAAAATGAAGCAAAATGCGGACGTTGAACTCAATGAATTGGATAAAAATATGAAAAAAATATTGTTAAATAAACATATCACGGACACTCAAAAATAATATTTATACAGACAAAAACTATTTAAAATAAGAAACAAAAACGACAACTTCCTAGAAATAAAGAGGAGAAAATAAAAATTACGGAAACAAAAGGTACTCAAACTCGTGCAAAACCAATGTATATAGATGTGGAAACTCAATCGCATTTTCCAGAATATAAGAATGTTGGAATACAAGTTGTTCCTGAAGAAGAAGAAGTTTATGAAAAAGAAGCTGATGACGAAGTATTTGATGATGAAATTCAGGAAAATGTTTTAACAAAAGCATTGTCAGCTGCTTCAGTTGGAGAACGTCTTAGAAAAAGAAAATCAATTAAAAATCAAAATGTACAAATTTTTGAAACTGATACAGGAGACATTATAACTGTTCCTTTAGATAGCCCAAGCCCACCAACGAAAAAAGAAAAAACTATAAATAGCAAAGAGTTGAATAATTCATTAAGACGTGTTTTAAGGTCAGCAGTAGATAATACTCAAACAGAACTTAATTTTCCAATTCGTAAGAATAAATCCGCAAGCTCATGGACAACATACAAGTAAATGATGAATTTTATGGCACTTTACTCAGTGATTCATCTATGAACTATTATCCAGAAATTTCATTATCATCTTTTACAAATAAAATGAAAAAATGCATGTGTTATTCAAGGTGGAAAGTCGGTATTTCAGAAATATATGTTAATGATTTCGTTGTAAACGTGTGTGGTGAAGAATGGGAAAAAAGTACTCAAATATTTATTAAAGGTAGATATGATAGAAGTTGGAACATCATATATTCCATACATAGAAAAACAAATGATATGCGACTGGAAAGTTTTTCTACTACCAACACTAATTCAAAATATACGCCCACTTAATAGGTTTACAAGAAAAGAAGTTGAACTACAGTTGATTTGGGGAATTTTTAATTTTATAAACGATGAAGTTCATTATACACAACCAACAAAAGCTGAGGAGATGCCTAAAAATTTAAGTTACACCACAATATGTGTTACTAAGCCTGAAATGGATATAAAAATAAGAGCAAATTACGCTTATACCCTCGAAGGACTTCTGACAACATGTTTCAATCAAGTATCTTTTAAAGTTACAGATTTTAAAAAATATAAATCACGTGTAATAGAAGCTTTCAAAACTTTTATAGATAGTGTACAATTGATTCCCATTAGTAAACCAGATATGTTTTTTATATACACAGACATAATTGAACCGCAAAAAATAGATGATAAAGATGTAAGGTGTTTAAGATCTGTTAACATACAAAATTCTTTCACTGATACTGTAAAAGAATTCAGTAATATTCAATATTGCAATGTGGAGAAATCATTTAATAACATTTCATTACTTTTATGTGATAAATATGGATACAAAATAAACTTTTCCAATAGTTCAATTGCAACAAAAATTGTATTACATTTTAAAAAAGTATAAATAAAAGCGATTTTACAAAACTATATATTATTTTATTTTATTCATTATGGAGAGAGTATACTATAAGTATTATTTAATTCAATCTGCTAGAGGACTTGATGATATCGGCCCTTTATTACATTCAACCGTACCTTTTCAAAGAGGTCGTGGATTGGGAAGTTTTTTTGGGGGACTTTTTAGATATTTGAAACCATTATTTACTTCAGGCGGAGATATTTTGAAAAAAAGAGGTTATTAACTCTTGTATCAATGCTTTATCTGATATTGCATCTGGTGCAAATGTAAAAGAAGTTATGCAAGATCGTAGCAAAGAGATTGTTAAAAATGTACGACGTGGTGCCGTACGAAAACTGAATGAAATGTATGGTTCTGGTAAAAGAAAACGAAAAGCTATAAAAAGGCCATTCATTAAAAATTTAAACTATTTTACGTCAAAACGACGCAAAGATAATAACAAAAAGAAACAAAAAGATATTTTTAATTAATTATGATTGAGTGTATGAAATCTGAGTTGTATATTTTTAAAACCCAACCCATTCAGTCTAGCATTTTACGATATGAAGAAGTTTCCTACAATCCTATTGCTTCTTTAGACAACCCTTCAACTATTGAATTTGTTTCACTGGGTCATGGCGATGCATATAGAGATTTGTCTTCTACATATTTGAGATTAAAAGTACAGATCTTAAAGAAAGATGGAACGCAATGGAATAATGATAAAAATGCTGAAGGAAGAATAATAATACAACCAAGTGTAGTTAATAACATTTTACATTCTTTAATAAAACAATGTAATGTTCAATTAAATGGTAAAAATATAACACCGTCTGATGGAAATCATCACTATAGAGCTTATATTGAATCTTTATTAAATTATGGTACAGATGCTGCTGCAACTCATTTAGAATGTGCAGGATGGATTTTAGATAAAGCAAATATAGCTAAATCTGATAATAATGGTTCAAAAGAGCGCCAAAAATTGTATCATAATAGCAATGTAGTGGAACTTATGGGTAAACTACATGTAGATATGTTTAATCAACCTACTCTACTTATAAATAATGTTGACATTCGTATAGTTTTAACACTTGAAAAACCAGATTTTTATCTATTTGTAGACGATTCTGATGAATCACAATTAAAAATTATAGAAGCCACGCTATTTTTGAGACATGTTACCGTTAATCCAAGCGTACTGTTAGCACACAATGCTGTTCTTGGGAAATCCAATGCTAAATATAATTATAAACGCGTTGAAGTAAAAAGTTTTACAATTCCAATGTACAGCTCGTCAATATGGCTTGCTGATGTTTTTATTGGACAGTTGCCAAACACAATAATTTTTTGTATGACAGAAAATGTGGGTTACTCTGGAAAAGATCAAAAACCAATACAATTTTAAACATTTTGATATTTCATAATTTGTGTTAAACGTAAATGGTGTTCAAATACCTAATTCAGCAATTGAAACCAGTTTTTCAGATGAAAATAATTCCTGTACAAGAGCATACAGTACCCTTTTCTCAGGAATTGGAATTAACCACAATGATAAAGGTCATCAGATAACAAAGTCTATGTTTAGTAATGGGTTTTTTATACTAGCTTTTGATTTAACTACAGATGCATCTGGAAATGAAGTATGTCAAGGTTTACTAAACGGTTAGAATTGAGGCAAGGCTATCAAAACCACTTACATCTACACTCATTGCTATTGTTTATGAAGAATTTGATGCAAGCATACAAATAGATAAAAATCGAAATATATTTACAAATCTATAAATAGAATACTGAAACATGTATTTGAATATTCGACAAGATGTCATCGTCCTGTGCACTTGTGGAAGTGAAGTTTTGTTGTGATGATAAAAATACTTTATTTGTAAAAGATATTTGTTTAGTTGGAATTAAAGAACCTTGTAAAAAATTTGTAAAAGGGTTTACTTACAAATCTCCAACCAAAGAAATTATAAATGAAAATTTTGAAAATTACTGTACTGTACATAATGATAAAATTAATAAAGAATTAAGACAGGTACTAGAAAAATTTGATGTTATTATAACAAATGAAAAAATAAAAAAGGAGTTTTTAATGAACTACATTAATGAAATAAGTAGAGTGTATGATTTGAGTCAGTTTAAGTCATGGACATTTTAGAAATAATTAGTGTTTTAAAATGTAACAAATTTACAAACAAATATTTTAAGGGAGTTTTTGCTTTAGACAAAATTCCAAAAATAATAGAAAAACGTTTTTAATTGTAAACACTGACAAGATAAAAGATCCGGGAACACATTGGTTTGCCCTTTATATTCCAAAGCATGGTTGCACAGAATATTTTGATTCGTATGGTGGAGTTCCAGATAAACCGGAAATTTTGGAATACTTGAAAAATCAGTGCATAGTTTTTAATAATAAGCAGATACAGGGTATTCTTTCAGATGTATGGGGGCAATACTGTTGCGTTTTTGGCTGGTATAGATGTTTTGGTTTAAGTATGAAAACTTTTTTGAATGAATTTCACAAAGATAATTATATAGAAAACGACAATCTGATTATTAATATGTTCTATCATTTATTTGGAAATTCAAATTTTTCACTATCTTGTGTACCTCAGCAATATAATTAATATTAAAAAGCTTTAGTTAAAACGTAGTAATGGAAGATCAAGGTTCGAACACAAATTTGATGTTGAGCTATACATATTTTCTTAACAGAAATCAGTCATTAAAAGTTCTTGTTGGTTTTGATACAAAATCTCTTGTAGCAACTTGCATTTTTCACCGTATTGGAAAAAAGCCAGCTATTTTAAATATCATGATTGGTGTAACTTCCATCAGCAATTTTGTGAAAGGTACTCGAAACAATCAATAAAGAATACAAAATTATGTTTACAATATGGGTTAAGGATTGTTATTGGTCGATGTCTTAGTATTAACAAGGAGGAAGCTGACACATTTTACAACTTAATTGATTTTCTTCAAGTTGTAATGATACACAATAAAAGTGCTGAATCAAATGTACGGGAATATGTTATTAAATATATAAAAACGTGTCAAGAAAAGCATGAAATTGCATGTTATGAAATTGCATGAAGAAATATATATTCCAATACAACGTTATAGCGTTCAATGTAATTATTCTAGATTGTTTTTGGAAATACCTGTACTACTAGAAAATAAAATTTGTAATATTTTAGTGAAGAACAACAATAAATGAAAAATTTGTAAAATTTATTTAATTTGTTTTTATTATGAAATACTTATAGATACATATACATTTATACAAATATTCTTATATATTATTTTAGGCTATAAATTATTTCTAAAAAATTCTGCAAAATAGTCAGGATCTCCTTCTTGGTTATTTATTTCCCAAATTCGTTGCTCATCTGTATCTTCATCTAAAACTTGAAACGGTGGTATGAATTCTTCAGTTTCCATTAATTCCTCGTCATCTACAGTAGATGTAATTTCATCAACTTGAACCTCATTTTGTGTACTGACTATTGCAGTTTCCTCAGTAAATGGAAATGTTGTTGAATCAGCTGCCATTTTTGTAAAATATCTTACAAAAATTGAGTTAAAAATGATTTGCCAGTAAAATTGAACGGCATTATATACTGTAGAACACAGTCAAAATTTAAAGTTTTCAGAGTATATAAATAAAGAAATGTAAAATTGGATTTTTAAAACTAGTTAGATGGTGTAAAAATCATGTCAAGATCTCAAATAGTAAAAGAAATACATAGACCAGCTAGAAAAAGGTATCTTAGAAGGAAAGTCAAGCAGCAAGGAGTAAATGATACCTGGCAAATTGATCTAGTGGAAATGATTGCTTATGGAAAATTCAACAAAGGTTTTAAATATATGTTAACCGTTATAGATATATTTTCTAAATATGCTTGTGCTGAACCAATTAAAACTAAAGCCGGTAGTAATGTTTTAAATGCGTTAAAGAAAATTATAAAACGAGCTAAAAATCTACCTAAAAACATTCATTCAGATCAAGGTAAAGAATTTTTCAATTCGATATTTCAAAATTTTGTTGTAAAGAAGGGTATTAATCACTATCATACTTACTCTGAAATGAAAGCATTTATTGTAGAACGCTTTAATCGAACTTTAAAAAATTTAATGTGGAAAATATTTAGTTTACAAAGAAACTACAAATGGATTAATATATTGCAATCTTTAATAAACACCTATAATTCCACTAAACATAGAACAACTAAATTACCTCCTGAAAAAATTTCTAAGAAAAACGAAAAATTTGTTTTAAAAAATGTTTACATTCAACCTAAAATTTCTCTAAAAGCTAAATATAAAGTTGGAGACTATGTTAGAATAAGTAAATACAAAAACACTTTTGAAAAACGTTATCAACCGAATTGGTCTACTGAAATTTTTAAAATTATCAAAGTAAACAGTACCTCTCCGACCACATATCAGCTGGTTGATTATAAAAATGATTCAATATTTGGTGGATTTTATGAGGAGGAACTCACATCTGTTAAACACGCAAACGTATATCTTGTCGAGAAAATTTTAAAGAAAAAAGGCTATAAAGTATTTGTTAAATGGCTTGGGTTTGACGAAAAACATAACACATGGATAAATTCAACAAATATTGTTTAATATCTGTAAAATAAAACTTTAATAAGGATCTGAAAAACTTGCTAACATCTGAAAAATAAAATAAAATTAAGAACAGTACAAAACTTATTTGAAATGAAATTTTTTATTGAACAAATTCTTTATGTAAAAATAAAACTTGATAACATCTGAAAAATAAAATAAAATCTTAAAATCTGAAAAATAAAATAAAATCCTAACATCTGAAAAATGAAAATAAATTTAGAACAGTACAAAATTTATTTGAAATAAAATTTTTTTTATATAAAAAATTTATTGAACAAATTCTTTATATACAATTTTTAATATAAAAACATAATTCTTAATATATAATAATTCTTATTCTATAAATGATATAACATAAAAACTAAAACTATAATTATTGTTTTGTGGCGAATTGAAAATCACCACGTTCTTCTTTTAAAATTAACTCATTTTCCTCGTTTACGAGGAAATAAGTATTTTTTTCGATTTCCACTCGGAAATCGTTATCTTCAAATACCGCAACTTTTTGTTGCGGTTTAAATATAATATTATTAAGGGTCTCGAAGATCCATTTTTCACCGTAAACGGTGTTAATTTTTTTTATTTTATGTATTTTAGAGACCCTACTTGGCTCCATATCTTTAACCTTTAAAACTTTTTTTAAAGGTTTTTTTTTTGTATTAAATAATTCCACCAGTTTTCTATTTTTGGTGGAATTTGGAGTTGCTTCATGATAGGGAAAATGATGAGCCAGCAAATGTTCAATTTGCTCTGGTGGCTGATAAAATGAGTGTTGTTGTTGTTGCTCTTGTTGATGATGATGTTACTGTTGTTGTTGTTGTTGTTGCTCATGATAAAGTGGCATTTTCGCCATCTTTTTCTTTTTGTAGGAATTTGCGCCTGTATTGTTACATCATCCAGCATGTAAACTTTATCAAATTCCTGTGCCATCCTGCTTGCTTCAAATTAAACTGATATTTTTATAAGATCTCGATGTATTTATATACAAATTTCGAGTAATATTATAACAAAATAAAAACTTTAGAACTAGTGACACTCTTGCAAATATTTTCTAAGTGGAAAAGGTAAAATCTATCAAAAATGTCAATTGATTACAATGTTGCTAATATTTTTTATGTAGAAAAATGGTAATTTATTAAATTGCCGTTTGATTACAATGTTGTAATACTGTTTTCTATTTAAAATACGTATAAGATGAGAATCTAATTATTAATGAAATATAATTTATTATACTGTCATTTGATTACAATTTATATCTTTAAGATAAATTTTAAATTAAATTGTAGTTTGAAAATTACAATGTTGCATAGAATTTTCTATTTACATATTAAGATAGGATTAAGATGGGATTCTAGTTAAAACAATTAAAATTTATTAAAGTGTCATTTTAATTTAAGAGAATGAATCTGTATTGAAAATTTAATATTATTCTGTTATTCAAGCATTTAACATCTGAAATTCGTATAAAGAAAATGTCGAAAGAAATTATTTTACAAAGGTTTCTTACGGAAACTATAAAGCCTTACATAATAGAAAGCGAGAATTCGACATTTGTTAAAAGGTTTAATATGAACGTTCATAAAATAAAATTTGTAATTAAATCCGTACCTGAAAATAGAGAACCAATTAGCTGGATTAAGGATGCTATACATCAAATAATCAGGATTGCTCTGAAAGATGTGAATTCCACTGATAAGATTGGGTTAATATTTTGTGGAAAGCTTTGAACATCAAGGTCCTGCATACCTCAGTTTTAGATCCGCTCATGAACTTAAATTTAGCGACGTTTGGGATGTAATTTCTAATGTTTTTCAAAGTAATTCTGAAGGTAGTTATTTATAATGCATTTTTTGTTTCATTTATAATAAACTATTTTTATTTTATGTCTATAGGCTTAAGTACAGACACTTTTTGTTTAACAGTTACCCGTGTTAGATTACCCTCTGGTAGAGGTAGAAATAATAAATATTCAAATAATAAAGAGGAATGCTTAAAAAGGAAAGGAATAATAACAATAAAAAACAGTGATAACTTATGTCTACCACGTGCACTTGTTGTTTCAATAGCTAAAATTGAAAAATTTATTGAATATGAAAAAATTCGAAAAAATATAGGAAAACTTCAAACTTTAATAGCTTTAAAATTATTAAAAACATCAAAAATAACAATTCCATCTGAAGGTTGCGGAATGCGTGAATTGAATCAATTTCAAAATTTTTTACATAAACACAGAATTGTTGTATATAAATATGAAACAAGGGGTGCAGAAGTAATATTTGAAGAATTTAATAATGGAAAAAAAATTAACTTGCTATACCATAATAATCATTATAATGTAATAACTTCGCTTACAGCTGCTTTTTGCACAGCATTTTATTGTGAAGAATGTCATATTCCGTATTCTAAAAAAAATTAACATAGGTGTTCGAAAAGTTGTCCTTGCTGTCAAAACTCACTTGCTTGTTCAATTAATGTTAAAAATATTTTATGTATGCAGTGCAATCGCGCATTTCGTGGTCAATCATGTTTTGAAAATCATAAGGCTTCCAGTTCAAAAAATAGAAGCACCTGTGAAGAAATTAGGAAATGCAAATCTTGTTTTAAAGTTCATAAAAGTTGTAGGACTCATATATGTGGTGAATATTTTTGTAAAATTTGCGATAATCATGTTCCTGAAAACCATAAATGCTTCATTCAGCAAGACAAAACAAAAGTAAATTTTTAAAACTGCATTTACGTATATGATTTAGAAACAAGACAAGAAGAAATTAACTCTACAAAAATAAAAGAACATGTTCCAAGTTTATGAGTGGCTCAACTGAGATGCTTTAAATGTATAAACATTGATTCTCTATACTTCTGTCAAAAATGTAAATTAAGAGAAAGAATTTTTAAAACGAAAAATGTGATAGAGGATTTCATGGAATTTATTTTAAAATTAAGAAAGGAATTCAAAAAGATTGTCATAATTGCTCATAATGGGCAGGCGTTTGACCATCAGTTTATTCTGAATTATATACTCAATAAAACTGTACTTGAACCAAAGTTAATTATGCGAGATACAAAAATTATTGTTATGATAATTGATAATATTAAATTTATTGATTCTATGAACTACTTTCCTATGGCCTTGGCAAAATTACCAAAAGCTTTTAATTTATAGATCAATTTGAAAAAGGGTTATTTTCCACATCTATTTAATAAATTGGAAAATGAAAATTACATTGGCACACTTCCAGCAATTAAATACTATAACTCTAATACAATGAAAGCAGATGAGCGTAATGAATTTTTAATGTGATATGAACAAAATAGAAACTCAGAATTTAATATGGAGAAAGATATTTTAGAATACTGTAAAAATGATGTTGATATTCTAACTAAAGCATGTCTGGTTTTCAGAAATTTGTTTTTAGAAGAATGTAATGTTGAACCGTTTTTAGAAGCAACAACAATAGCTTCCGCCTGTAATCTTGTATATAGAAGAAACTTTCTCAAATCGAATACTATAGAAATTATACCAAGGGAAGGATATAGGATGGTAGACAATCAGTCAAAAATTGCCTTACAATGGCTTATTTGGGAAAAAGATTTGAGAAAAATTGATTAGAAATGTGCATTTAATGGAAAAGAAAAACAAATCGGAAATGTTAAAGTCGATGGATTTTGCGAAGAGACTAAAGAAATATTTGAATTTTACGGTTGCTATTATCATGGACATTCAAAATGTTTAACAAACCAGAGGGATATACCATTACATGATAACTCTAGCGATACTTTGAATCTATGATATGAAAAAATATTAATGAGATCAGAGTTTATAAAATCATGTGGATATAAAGTTATTGAGATGTGGGAATGTGAATTCCGGGAGCTAATGAGACACAATGATAATATGAGATATTTAGAAAATCATTCATTAATTAATTTAGTTCCTTTAAATCCTCGTGATGCATTTTATGGCGGAAGAACGGGAAATACTTACACATATTATAAATGTAAACAAGGAGAAAAAATTAAATACATAGATGTATGTTCCTTATACCCATATGTTTCCAAACGAGGAAAATTTCCCATAAACCATCCTAAAATTTATGTTGGGGAAGATACTTGCAGAATTAAACAGAATTACTATTGACGGTATTATTAAATGTAAAATCTTACCACCAACAAATCTATTACACCCCGTGTTACCTGTCAAAATAATAAATTGATGTTCTCACTATGTAACACTTGTAGTGAACAAAAATATCAAGGCAAATACTGTGAACATACAGACGATGAAAGAGCATTAGTAGGAACTTGGGTAATTGATGAAATTAAAAAAGCAATTGAAAAAGGGTATAAACTTTTAAATATTTATGAAGTTTTGGGAATACGAAACAGTAAAATATGACAATTGCAATGGTATTGATGGTTTATTCACTAAAATGATGAATAAATTTATAAAGATTAAACAAGAAGCTTCTGGGTGGCCAATAAAATGTCAAACTATTGATACTTTTTTTTTAAAAAAGAAGAAATTAAATTAGAATACGATAAAGTAGTTAATAACCCTGGTTTAAGATCTTTGCTAAGGTTATTTTAATCTCATTCTGGGGAAAATTTGGGCAAAGAGAAAATCAACAACAAACCAGCATAATAAATCAACCTTTTAAACTTTATGAGTTAATAACAAACCCTTCTATAGAAGTATGTCACATATTTCCAGTAAATGAAGAAAACATAGTGATTAGCTGGAAATATAAAGAAGAAGCAGTAACTTCTTTATCTACTGTCAACGTAAGTATCGCTGCTTATACAACAACACATGCTCGCCTTCAACTTTACAGTTATCTAGAGAAGTTGGATAGTAGAGTATTATATTATGACACCGATTCAGTGTCATTAGCCGAGAAGGAGAATATTAACCAGAAATAGGTGAATTTATAGGCGACATGACTGATGAATTAGAATGTTATGGTATAGGAAGTTATATTACAGAATTTGTAAGTGGTGGTCCCAAGAACTACTCTTACAAAATTTACTGTACAAAAGATAATACAGAAAAAATTGTTTGTAAAGTTAAAGGATTCTCTCTTAGTTATGAAGCTTCTCTAAAAATTAATTTTAATAGCATAAAGGCAGCAGTTTTAAATTCATTGAATAGTGCAGACACATACGTCATTTCAGAAAATATTCGTCGAAATAAAAATCATGATGTACTTACGATTCCCGAAATAAAAAAATATCAACCAAAATCGGAAAAACGAAAATTTAATGAAGATGGTAGTTCTTTACCGTATGGATATAACAGAAAAAAGCAAATGTTGATAAGTAAATCAAAATAGTATTCATTCAAATTTGAACATTTTTATTTGTATTGTAAAAATATTTGTTTGTATATTAATTGAAAATTTTTAAGAATGTAATAAAGATTTAAACAAAAAAATTCTACATGTAAAAGTACACATTATTTACATACATATTATACAATTCTATACTTTCGATTTCTTTTATGATCATTACATTTTTCAGAATCTTAATAAATTATTAATTATTATCTTGTTATTACTAGAATATTGTATTTTTTTAAAACCAGGAACTATACTATCATAGAATCATTCAACTTTTACATTATATTCTTTTTATATCAATTCCTTGCTTTGACTAGATAAGTAGTGATTTGTATACTCGAATATTAATTTAACAATAACAAAAACAAGTCTTAAATTTTTTTTTTGTTTAAAACTAGAAATTTTTGAATTATTTTTTATTCTATACAAAAACAAAAAAAACAAAAAAACATAAATGCATATCAAGAGTAAAGAGTATATCTTTAGTTTAATCAGTTCCATATTTTTGATTTGCTGTTTGTTTTCTTTTTATTCATATTTTCTGAACATTCTTAATTAAAAAATAAAAAAAATATCTTACACGACATGCAGTCAGCTAATTAATGACTTTCGTTTTCTCTTTTCTTCTATAAATTCTTCTATCCAGAAGAGACCACATTTTTATGTAAGCAAAAAAAAAAATCTATATCTTACTTTAATTTTTTTTCTTTATGCTAGCAAAAAAAAAAAAAAACAAAAACAAAAAAAGGATTACACTTTTTCTTTTCAATTTTAAAGATGCGCTGGAGATTTAAAAATAAAAAAAATTTTTTGTTTTTTATTTTCATATAAGAAATTTTCTTACTACTTTTAGCGCCTAGTATTTAAACTTCAGTTATACAATTTTGTTTATTAAGAGCCGACCCTACTTTAAATTGTTTAACACTTGACTTCCTACTATAAAACCATTTGGAACTTATAAGTTAACAACCCACACATAAAACTTAACTTAAAACCTAAACCAAAACGATCAAAAACAGTTCTTGACCTATTAACCAAGCATAACCTACATTAAACCCATAAATCAAAATGTAGGTCAACATGTCGTGCGATATGGGTCAAATTTTTTTCCCATCCCAAAGTGCAGGGTTACCTACTAATGTGTTCAAACAAAAAATTGTAATTTGACACTTTAAAGAAAAACAATAAAAAAAATTATTATTTTTAAAGGTTCTCATATGACAATGTTTAAGTGTTCTAAAAAGAAAGTAGGTTTTTATTTTTTAATAAGAATTTGTTATTCATAATTTTGTACGTTGTTTTGTCTGATAAGCGAAATTTGTATTACAAATTTAAAGTAAAGTTCTGCTTGATGAAAATTCCGCTTATTAGTCAGAATAACATTTTTTTAGACCACCAAGGAAATAATGTAATTTTCAATTTTAATAAAAAAATCTAGATTATCAGTTTTAGGAAATGTAATGGTAATCTAGATAAATCAATGTAATAATAATCTAAATTCTTAAGAAATACTAATCTAAATTTATAAGAAAAAACTGTACTTTTAACAAAAATTTTTATTATAAATAGTCTAAGAATAATTCAAAAATATTCATTATTAATTTGTTAATAAACCAAGGAGGATTATCTCCCATTAAATTGTTATATTTCGTTGTTTTTATTACCTATCACTTAAAATAGATTAACTTATATAATATCAGATGAAATAAATTATTTTCTGCGTTTTATGGAGTGGTTTTATTTGTACTGTTTGTGGTAATTTTTTATAGCGCTTAACATTTGAATTCTAATACGAAGTTATTCTTCTAAATTTAAAATACGTAATCTTTCCGTTATGGTGTTATTTAATCTTTCTACGTCAGAATTGCCAGTGTGGCTGTTTGGTTTAACCAAATGAAGTTCGATATTTTCTTGTGATAAAAATTCTTTGACGTACATATTATTAAATTCGTTATCTGCAGCTAATTTTTTTGGTTTTTTTGGTTAAAGTATATTTTAAGTTTTTCAATTAATTCTGTATGGTTTTTATATTCTAACGGATATGCAGTTGCATATTTGGTGAATTTATCAATGAAAACTAAGAAATTTTGTTTCTTATTGGTATAAGTGTCGATATGAATAATTTGGTTTTTT
Organism: Poecilobothrus nobilitatus; assembly: GCA_947095535.1. NCBI lineage: Eukaryota > Metazoa > Arthropoda > Insecta > Diptera > Dolichopodidae > Poecilobothrus > Poecilobothrus nobilitatus. The sequence goes on from OX352772.1 coordinate 145,172,768, forward strand.
TCCACTGGGATTTCTGTTTTTTTGAATTTGGGTTTAATAGGGTTTCTGCCATATTTGCCTTTACTGCAAATTTCACAGTTGTTAGTAATTCTATTAATTGTTATTATATATATTATTATTATATATTATTATATTATTTAGTTGTTTGTGATAAACTTTATATTTTAAATATTCATATAATGAAATAATTCCCGGATGTTTTTGTTCTTTGTGATGCAAAGATATAATTTTTATAAGTTCTTCTTCCGTTTTTACGTCTTGTAAAAAGTAAGTATATTTTATAAATTTGGTATTAGGAAAGTTCTTTATTAATATTTGTTGAATAATATTGTAATCATGATCTGCTATTTTGTGTAAAGATAGCAATTTTTTAGTCTGTTATATAAGATTTTAATTTGTTGGTAAGTTCTGGTTCAGTTAAGTCAGGACTAATGTAAATTCTTCGTTTACCATCTAGAAGGTTTTCAAATTCTTGAATAAAGTTGTGGGACATTATTATTTGAGTTTTAAATTTATTAACTATAGTTTCTAAAATTGGAATATGGTCAAGTTGTTCTTCTTCTTATGAATGAATAGTCGGTTGAAGAGAAGTATTGTCATTGTTTTCGTCATTATTATTTATTTCGAAGGTTTCTCTCCCTTCGTTAAGACTGAACATCTCGGTTACTTCATTTATTTCGTTTTTATCTGTATTTATTCTACTAAGAAAATCAGCAACTTTATTACCCTTAGCTTTTAAATATTCTATTTTTATATTATATTCACCTAAAGATAGTGTCCATCTTTGCAATCTTGGATTTAAGTCTTTTCCCAAGTACTTGGTATGAAGCCATTTTAGTGCTTGGTGGTCAGTTTTAAGTTCAAATTCTTTGCCATAGATATATAGTCGAAAGTATTTTACTCCCCAAAACTAGAGCCAAAAGTTCTTTTTCAGTTGTACTGTATCTGATTTCGTGATTGCTTAAAGTTCTGCTAGCATATGCAATAGTATGACTGTAAAAGCACAGCGCCAATGGCGAATTGATTTGCATTGGTATTTATTTTGAATGGTTTGTTAAAATCAGGATACTTTAAAATTGGATGAGATGTCAAAAGTAATTTTAGTTGCTCAAAAGCATAAATATAAGTTGGGTCTAAGGTATTTATTTTAGCATCTTTTTTTAAATATTTTATTAACGGTTGAGCTATTTTTGCATAATTTTGTATAAATTTTCTATAAAACCCAGTTATGCCTAAAAAAGATTTTATCTGTTTTTGAGTTGTTGGTAATTTTAATTCTATTATATCTTTGTTTTTCTTAGGATTAGGTTTTACGCCATTTAGAATATGACCAAGGTATTCTGTTTCGTTTTACAGAAAATTACATATTTTGTCGATTTGAACTTTAAGATTTGCTTTTTTTAGAGCATTAAAAATTTTATTTAAGTTATCTAAATGCTCTTGTACAGAGGTAGTAAAAACAAATATGTCATCCAGATACACTATGCAGATTCTGTTAATATATTCTCTTAATATAGAATTCATCAACCGTTCGAAGTGGCTGGAGACTTATATGGCGAGTTAGATTCTTTAATTATTTTTTGTTTTAACATATCTTTAATTTGCTTTTCTACCTCTTCCTCATGTATTTTAGGATAGCGGTAGCTTTTACAATAACTTGGTGCATTATTTTTATACCCTACACATTAAGTAAAGGGTATTTTAACTTTGGTATGGTGTTTGTAACCACCAAAAGGAAGCGAGTTAGATATGGACATGTATATATATTCTGAATCAGGATCACCTCCTGAGTCGATTTAGCGATGTCCGTCCGTCCGTTCGCACGATAACTCAAAAACTAGTGAAGCTATCTTGATGAAATTTATATAGTAGGTTACTAATTACGAAAGGAAGACTTCGAATCTGGACAAAATCGGTCCATGGGTTTGGGTACCTCCCATACAACTCCCAAAACCGAATACGCATATCTTCGAAATTAATAAAGATAGAAACTTTAAATTTTGTACGAGGATGTGATTTCCTGAATCCCTGATATCCCTAAAATTTGAGATGAATTAGAGTGGTTGTTCGGGTACTTCCCACACAACTCCCAAAACCGAATACGCATATCTTCGAAATTAATAAAGATAGAAACTTTAAATTTTGTACGAGGATGTGTTTTCCTGAATTCCTGATATCCCTAAAATTTGAGATGAATTGGAGTGGTTGTTCGGGTACTTCCCACACAACTCCCAAAACCGAACAAGCATACATTCGAAATTAATAAAGATAGAAACTTCAAATTTGGTACTAGAGTGTTGCTTCCTGAATTTTTGATTTGTCGAAAATTTGAGATGAATTGGAGGAGGTGTTCAGTTACCTCCCACACAACTCCCAAAACCGAACAAGCATATCTTCGAAATTAATAAAGATAAAAGCTTCAAATTTGCTACGAGCGTGCTGTTTCCTGAATCTCTGATTTGCCTAAAATTTGATATGAATTGGAGTGATTGGCCGGGTACCTCGCATACAACTCCCAAAACCGAACAAGCATATCTTCGAAATTAATAAAGATAGAAACTGCAATTTTAATACGAGGGTGTTGTTTTCTGAATCCCTATTTGCCTAAAATTTCAGATGAATTGGAATGGTTATTTGGGTATCTCCCATACAATTCCCAAGACCAAACAAGCATATCTTCGAAATTAATAAATATAAAAACTTGAAATTTGATATAAGAGTATTCTACCCTGTTCTGATAATGTCTCTAAAATTTGGGATGAATTGGGAAGGTGGTCCGGGTGCCTTCACACACTTCCCAAGACCTAACAAGCATATCTTCGAATTAAATAAAGATAGAAACCTGAAATTTTGTACAAAGGTTGTAAAAGCATTTATTTTTTTAGCTTATATTAAATACCTAACTAAAATAAATTATGGATTTTTAATTTAATTTGAATTTTTTAGGTGTAGGGTATAAATAAGTCGGTTGCATCGACTTACTGTTACATTTACTTGTTTAATTTTATTTCATGCTTTATCTCATGGGTTGATGTTAAAATTTCACCTTGATTATAAAAAAGATTTTTTTTTGATAAAAGTTCTTTTAATTTATTTTTTTCTTCATTATTTAAATGATTTTGGTTAATTTTATTTAAAATTTCCTCTTTGGAGTTTTTTATAGGTTCTAAGTGATTTAAGATTTTCAAACGGAATCTTATATTTCGAAAATATTAAAAGACATTGGTTTTCAATGTCGATTTTAGATTCGAAGGATATTAGAAAGTTTATGCCAATTATAGCATAGTTTTTCTTATTCTTTAGAGGAAATAATTTCCATTTTAATGTACCTTCTCTTTTCAATTCTTTTGGGATAGGTGTGATCAACTTCTGTGTCACACTATTTGGACCGCCTAAAGAATTATATACAACCGGTTTAACTAAATTTTGGGTTGCATAATTTAAGATGTCAGGTTTAATAAGATTGGTATCTGGACCTGAGTCTATTAAACAATTTATTTTTATACAGTCAAAAATAAGTTTGATTATTGGGAGTCTGTTTTCCGAGGCAAGTCTGTAAAATATACTTCCTGACTTACCACGTCGACCTCCATTTGTTATTATGGTTGTTGTACCTATATCGTCCTGAATTCGAATAATTTCTATTATAATGATTTATTCTATTTTGGTTTGTCCTGTTATAATTATTATTATGGTTATATCTTACTTGATTTGAGTTAGTATTATGGTTATTTCTATATTTATTATAAAAATTTTGGTAGTTTGGATTATGATAATTATTATTATAATTGGAGTGATAATTATTGTTAGATTCGCTTTTATATTTATGAACCGGTTTTTTGGATTTTGAATTGAATTTTGAAAGACGAAATTTTTGTTTTATAGCTTCGTCTGAATAATAAATTTCGAATTGACAAAATTGATTAACTAACTCAAATAAGTTTTTGAGTTCTCAATTTGAATTTGCAATATTGGAATTAACTTAGAGTTTAGAATTTGTACAATTTCTCTATCAATATTTTCATATGTAAAAGCTTCTTCATTATCATAATCACATATTTCTGTACATTGTCTTTTAATATTACTTAATCTACAAAATAAATCCTTAAAACTACTTACTTTTAATTCTTTTGCTTGAAATAACAGCCTGTGAATTGTCTACTTCGGTCGAAATCGAACCATTAATGTTTCACGAAGTTGTCCAATTTCTGCGATGTTCAGGAATCTCCAAAATAGATGTTTTTGCTTTTCCAATAATTTTTGTATTAACCACTTTTCTTAAACAATATTGTTTTAGTGGTATGTTGTTTGTACCACATAAGGACTCTACGTCCTCCACTGTTTTTAAAAATGTTTTTAATTTAAGTGAATCCTTACTTGAGAAAGGTGGGATTCATTAAAGTTTCTAGTAATTTGATCTGCAGATAGAGAAAATTCAGTTTGATTAATACTATTTATTCTTGCACTTTGCTCATTGAGTTGCGCTGTCAAGACCTGAACTTGAGCAATTAATTGTTGTTCAATTTCACTCATTTTTAGTTCTCTGTTTTGATCAAACACTTTATTTCTTTTATTTGAAACTATTTTAGCACGATTTTTTTATACCCGTACGATAGGATCGGGTATAATAAAATTACTCCTCCGTTTGTAACACCTCGAAATAAGCGAGCTAGATATACCTTCAAAGGTATGGATCGGATCAGAAAAAAATTCTAAGACTTTTGAGCCATGTCCGTCCGTCCGTCAGCACGCTAACTCAAAAACTAAGAAAGCTAGAATCTTGAAATTTACACAAAATATTCTGGGAGTAATTTTTAGGTTCCCTATTTTTTTTGGTTGAGTTTGGACCAAGCCTTAGGGTAGCTCTCGAACACCTAACTTTTAGATCCCCACATTTTTTTTGCAATAGAGCAAAATATCGTATATGTCACTAGTGAATGAATGATAAGAGTATAGATGGATTTATATAGCGCCGTATTTACATACATATATGTATTTTATTGTACTTATAAGAAATTATTCTGTCAATGGAATATTTAAATATAATATAATATAATATTTAAAATTATATTTACTATTTTGTACTAAGTAAATTTAATATACATTTACCGCTTAGTATTAAATGGTACTATAGAATATTTGAAAAAGTTTTGGATTGATAATCGTTATGTGAAAGGTTAGAATCTACTTTTGAAGAATGTACATATAAACATATAGTTTGAATATATGTACAACCCATAGTTCTAGAAATTATAAAATTCACCCATATTATTTTAAAATACTAAAATATTAAAAAAATAATATTGTAGGTAGAGTGGCTGTGAACATACTATCGCTTCGTACGGGTATCTAAGAGTTGACAAAGGCAACTGTATTCTTCCTCGTTTTCACAATAATTTAATTAATTAATTTAAAATTTAAACCACAAATAGTTTTTATTAAAATTTACGTAAATAAAATTTTTTGTTTTTATTTTTCACTATTTTAGACAAGAATTTTTTATTCTTTTTATATGTTGTAAAAAAGAATTTCAATGTTTTATTAATACTTTTGAATTTTGATTTTACTACCACAGATTTATTTGATATATTTTTTCTGTATGCTATTACTTGAACAATTAGCATACTGAGTTTTGATTTAATTAATTTGAGTTTTAATTTGATTTATTTATATATTATAATAATTTTTAATTTTATTTAAGTAATTTACACAATTTTATTGGCGTTATTAGTTACACAATTTTATTAAATTTAAATATAAATAGATGTTATTACTTTTTATTTTTATTATTCGTATTTTAAAGAATACGATTAGGTTGAGTTCGAATCACTGGAAACACAATCTTCAGATTGGTATCCTACCGACTGCGCCACTTTTATATTTAATTTCGGTTGACAACAACAAAAATTGTCAACATAAATAAAACACACATTAATCTTTAGATTAATAATTATATTTATTAAAAATGGTTTTAACTTAAGTTAGAACCGTTAATATTGGTATTACAAAAAATACTGCACTTATTAATTAAGGTAATTTATATTGAATCGATTTGCTGATTAATTAATTTACAATACTTGCGAAATATTTCTGAAATATGATATATTTAAATTAATAAAGAATAATATTGTGGAAATGATTTTCCCTGGGAAAATTATTATTTAATGTTTCTCGCAACGTTGGCAAATTTGTTACGTTGTTCAGACATTTTTTATTTGTTAACGATTTGTTGTTACATATAACTTTCACGCCACATCTCTTTATAAAATTTATACCAGATATTACCACATCCAAAACAGAACTCCATTTTAAGTGCTTGTTGGTGTGGTGAATAATACATTAAATTTATGTAAGGAGCTGCAACATTTGATTCTACAGGGTGAGCCAACTTATACTAACTGATTTGAAATGCTTATAATTTTTTTATTTTTAAAGTTTTTTAGTTAATTTTTTTTTTTAATATAAATTATTAGATAAGCTAATGTGAAAAATTACATCCTTTAAATGGCTTCCATCACCCTGTAGAACCTTTTTACTAACAAGAGTAGAAAATATTCAAATTATTATATATAAAAAAAGTAGCACGCAGCACGAAGAAATATGGCAGCATTAATAGAATTTTGGTTTTATCCAGTCGCTGTGTCGGAGTTGATAAATCATAGACTATAAAGTTTAATGTCTTTAATTTTTGAAAGTAGTATAATTTACGTACTTTCAGAAAAGGCGTCAGAAACAGTTTTTCCATGTTCATTGTGAAACAAGCAAAGGAACTATCTATTTTTGAACGTTCTTTATCGTTTTCCTTGTGCTCTCTAGCTTCTTGTTTTCTACTTAAATGTAATTCCTCTATATAAAATAAATTCATATTCCTCTTGTAAATCCTATATCCTTTCAATATTTGAGTTTTCAAATTTTGTACAAAAATCACATTGGTCTTTCTGCCGATGAAAAACTATATTAACTTCTGTGGTGAAAATATGCTTATAAAAACTAAATTTTCGTGGAACAAAGTCAAATCCCTGACAATAGACTTTGTAGTCTTTATACAACCTTTTCTCAGATAGACCACTCGGTACATTATTTTCTTTTAGATGTACACCGACAGTAATGTTAGTCAATTATTGGAATAGAATTTATATGGTTTTTAATGATATTTGTGATTTCTTCGGATTTTTTTTTCCACGCAAGTTACATATATGAACATAATGTAAATGTTAACCTAAATATTAATTATTAGCTCACTCACTCTTTATAAATAAAGTATTTTAGTCAAAGAATAATAGGAAATGCAATTTAGCATTTCTGTTAACTAATTTTTCATTAATAAATTTTAAATAAATGAACATTGATATTTGCTAAACATTTCGTAATTAGTATTAAGTAATATTATTGTTTTTATATTAAGAAATGCTTATCTTATCATTAAATAATTCTAAATTTTTTAATATAAATAAGTCAACATATAAAATAACAGTAAGTCAACATATAACAGTAACAGTAAGTCAATGTAACCGACTTATTTATACCCTACACCTAAAAAAATCAAATTAAATTAAAACTCCATAAGTTGTTTTAATTAGGTCTTTAATATAAGCTAAAAAAATAAATGCTTTTACAACCTTTGTACAAAATTTCAGGTTTCTATCTTTATTAAATTTGAAGATATGCTTGTTCGGTCTTGGAAAGTGTGTAAAGGCACCCGGACCACCTCCCCAAATCATCCCAAATTTTTAGAGACATTATAAGAACAGGATACAATACTCTTTTGTCAAATTTCAAGTTTTCATATTTATTAATTTCGAAGAAATGCTTGTTCGGTCTTGGGAGTTTTGTGGGAGATACCCGAACAACCATTCCAATTCATCTGAAATTTTAGGCAAATCAGGGATTCAGGAAACAACACCCTTGTATCATTTTTGCAGTTTCTACCTTTATTAATTTCGAAGATATGCTTGTTCGGTTTTGGGAGTTGTATGCGTGGTACCCGACCAACCACTCCAATTCATTTTAAATTTTAGGCAAATCAGGGATTCAGTAAACAGCACCCTCATATCAAATTTGAAGCTTTTATCTTTATTAATTTCGAAGATATATTTGTTCGCTTTTCGAGTTGTGTGGGAGGTAACCGAACAGCTCCTGCAACTCATCTCAAACTTTGAACAAATCAGAGATTCAGGAAACAACACCCTAGTACCAAATTTGAAGTTTCTATCTTTATTAATTTCGAATATATGCTTGTTCGGTTTTGGGAGTTGTGTGGGAGGTACCCGAACAACCACTCCAATTCATCTCAAATTTTAGGGATAGCAGGGATTCAAGAAAACACATCCTCGTACAAAATTTTAAGTTTCTATCTTTATTAATTTCGAAGATATGTGTATTCGGTTTTGGGAGTTGTATGGGAGGTACCCGAACCTATGGACCGATTTTTTCCAGACTCGAACTTAGCCTTCCTTTCGTAATTAGTACCCTACTATATAAATTTCATCAAGATAGCTTCACTAGTTTTTGATTTATCGTTCGAACGGACCGACGGACATCGCTAAATCGACTCAGGAGGTGATCCTGATTCAGAATATATATACATGTCCATATCTAACGCGCTTCCTTTTGGTAGTTACAAACACCATACCAAAGTTAATATACCCTATACTTTAAGTGTAGGGTATAAAAAAGTTTAAGTGAAAAATTTTTTAAAAAATCGCACTACAGCAACAAGTAGCAGAACAACAGCAATATCAATATCAACCTAATATATTTGAATTAACACCGGAACAAGTGTTACACCATTTTCGGAAGTTAACACCATTTAATTGTAAAAACCGACACCGACGAGTTAATATAAAAGCATATAAAAATGAATACACTCAAATAGTACAATAATAGAAATATATAATAGATTCTCTGAATTAAAATAGTTAGATGACGAAAGAGCTGTTGACTACAGGCATAGGGAAAAAAAACAAATAAAAATTTGATAAAAAATACTACCAAAATAACAATAAAAATAATAACAATTATTATAACAACAAGAATAGTTATCATAACTACAATAATAGAAATAATAATAATTTTAGTTATAAGTATAATAATGATAACAATAATAGTAGTAATTTTAATACTAATTCTGGTGCGCAACAATCCAATAACTATAATATTGCTACACAATATAAGAAACCCAATAGTAATAATAGCACACAGCAATCTAGATATTCGAGATACTCTAACAGTAGATATTTCTTGCTGAAAAAGTTGTGAATTTTCCATGAAAGGGTTCTAGAAGTCTGAAATTCTTCTGGTATTGGTGTGATAATTTTTTTCGTTAATTTATTTAAACCATTAAGAATTTTAAAGAAGAACGGTTTGTCTAAGTTCTCTTCTTTAAGGTTTTTTAAAATATTAGATTTAATTATGCTTGTATCAGAACCGGTGTCTATCAAGCATTTTAGTTTTTGATTATTAATTGTTAAAGTTAAAGGTAATTTGTTGTCCGAGGCTGTCTTGTAAAATTTACGTCATGTTCTTGCGTTTTTCGTATATTTTCAACTTCCATAGGTTCGGCAACCTCGCTGTTGTTATAGTCTTTATAGTCTTTGTATTTGTCTTGTAGACAAACAAAATACTATAACAACTGTTGTCATAGTATCTTGTTTTGTAGACAAACATGGAAGTTTCAGACTTCCACAACCCTTTCATGGAAAATTCACAACTTTTTCAGCAAGAAATATAACGCTATCATAGGACAAAACTTTTTGGTTCCTTTTGGCGCGAAAATTGATATGAAAAACAAATTTTTAGAAATAAATAATAACAAAACATACTTTAAAAGTTTTCTATTTTCTTTCGATATTAACGAAATAAACACCCTAGAAAGTAGTAAGCTAGAGGACTTAAATTTAAATCATCTAAATAATGAAGAAAAAAATAAAATATCAACATTATTAAAACACAAAAATTTATTTTTTAAAGAAGGAGAAAATCTATCCTTTATTCATGGAATACAACATGAGATTATAAACACTACAAGTAGTCCTATCTATTCGAAAATTTATAGATATCCACAAGTTCATAAAAAAGAAATTTAACGACAAATTCAAGACATGTTAAAGCAGAGTATTATAAGGAAAAGTAACTCACCATATAACAGCACCTTGTGGATAGTACCAAAAAAAATAGATAATTCGGGTAAAAAAAAGTGGCGCCTTGTAGTGGACTATTGCAAACTAAATGATGTTACAGTAGGCGATAAATTTCCAATACTTAATATAAACCAATTGGGAAAAACAGAATATTTTACAACTTTGGACTTAGCCAAAGGTTTTCACCAAATTCTAGTAAAAAGAGAAGATAGAAGAAAAACAGCTTTTTCAACCCCGTTTGGAAAGTATGAATTTGTTGATCTCAAGAATGCTCCATCTACTTTCCAAAAATTGATGAACTTAGTTGTCAGAAATTATAACGGGTTTTCCAATTTGAGTGATATGATTTCTTTTCAAAGAAAACACACTAATTGTTAAGGAAAGTCAAATATTTTTTATTTAATGTGAAGTACAATCGATACAAATAAGTTCTGAATATAACGTCATTCAAATGGCCTCCACGACTTCTTTTGCAGGAACGAATTCGATGAACCCAATTTTCGAGCACTTTTTCCACTAAATCAAGTCGTATGTCATATCAATTATTGGCATAGAATTTATATGGTTTTTAATGATATTTGTGATTTCTTCGGATTTTTTTTTCCACGCAAGTTACATATATGAACATAATGTAAATGTTAACCTAAATATTAATTATTAGCTCATTCACTCTTTATAAATAAAGTATTTTAGTCAAAGAATAATAGGAAATGCAATTTAGCATTTCTGTTAACTAATTTTTCATTAATAAATTTTAAATAAATGAACATTGATATTTGCTAAACATTTCGTAATTAGTATTAAGTAATATTATTGTTTTTATATTAAGAAATGCTTATCTTATCATTAAATAATTCTAAATTTTTTAATATAAATAAGTCAACATATAAAATAACAGTAAGTCAACATATAACAGTAACAGTAAGTCGATGTAACCGACTTATTTACACCCTACACCTAAAAAATTCAAATTAAATTAAAACTCCATAAGTTATTTTAATTAGGTCTTTAATATAAGCTAAAAAAATTAATGCTTTTACAACCTTTGTACAAAATTTCAGGTTTCTATCTTTATTAAATTTGAAGATATGCTTGTTAGGTCTTGGAAAGTGTGTAAAGGCACCCGGACCACCTCCCCAAATCATCCCAAATTTTAGAGACATTATAAGAACAGGATACAATATTCTTTTATCAAATTTCAAGTTTCTATCTTTATTAATTTCGAAGATATGCTTGTTCGGTTTTGGGAGTTGTATGCGTGGTACCCGACCAACCACTCCAATTCATCTCATATATGCTTGTTCGGTTTTAAGAGTTGTGTGGGAGGTACCCGAACAACCACTCCAATTCATCTCAAATTTTAGGGATATCAGAGATTCAGGAAAACACATCCTTGTACAAAATTTTAAGTTTCTATCTTTATTAATTTCGAAGATATGTGTATTCGGTTTTGGGAGTTGTATGGGAGGTACCCGAACTCATGGACCGATTTTGTCCAGACTCGAACTTAGCCTTCCTTTCGTAATTAGTAACCTACTATATAAATTTCATCAAGATACAGGAGGTATATACAGAATATATATACATGTCCATATCTAACTCGCTTCCTTTTGGTGGTTACAAACACCATACCAAAGTTAATATACCCTATACTTTAAGTGTAGGGTATAAAAAAATTTAACAAGTGAAAAAATTTTTAAAAAATCGCACTACAGCAACAAGTAGCAGAACAACAGCAATATCAATATCAACCTAATATATTTGAATTAACACCGGAACAAATGTTACACCATTTTCGGAAGTTAACACCATTTAATTGTAAAAATCGACACCGTCGAGTTAATATAAAAGCATATAAAAATGAATACACTCAAATAGTACAATAATAGAAATATATAATAGATTCTCTGAATTAAAATTGTTAGATGGCGAAAGAGCTGTTGACTACAGGCATAGGGAACAAAAAACAAATAAAAATTTGATCAAAAATACTACCAAAATAACAATAAAAATAATAACAATTATTATAACAACAAGAATAGTTATCATAATTACAATAATAGAAATAATAATAATTTTAGTTGTAAGTACAATAATGATAACAATAATTGTAGTAATTTTAATAATAATTCTGGTTCGCAACAATTCAATAACTATAATATTGCTACACAATATAAGAAACCCAATAGTAATAATAGCACACAGCAATCCAGATATTCGAGATACTCTAACAGTAGATATTTCTTAGATAGAACCCTTTCATGGAAAATTCACAACTTTTTCAGCAAGAAATATAACGCTATCATAGAACAAAACTTTTTGGTTCCTTTTGGCGCGAAAATTGATATGAAAAACAAATTTTTAGAAATAAATAATAACAAAACATACTTTAAAAGTTTTCTATTTTCTTTCGATATTAACGAAATAAACACCCTAGAAAGTAGTAAGCTAGAGGACTTAAATTTAAATCATCTAAATAATGAAGAAAAAAATAAAATATCAACATTATTAAAACACAAAAATTTATTTTTTAAAGAAGGAGAAAATCTATCATTTATTCATGGAATACAAGATGAGATTATAAACACTACAAGTAGTCCTATCTATTCGAAAATTTATAGATATCCACAAGTTCATAAAAAAGAAATTTAACGACAAATTCAAGACATGTTAAAGCAGAGTATTATAAGGAAAAGTAACGCACAATATAACAACCCCTTGTGGATAGTACCAAAAAAAATAGATAATTCGGGTAAAAAAAAGTGGCGCCTTGTAGTGGACTATTGCAAACTAAATGATGTTACAGTAGGCGATAAATTTCCAATACTTAATATAAACCAATTGGGAAAAGCAGAATATTTTACAACTTTGGACTTAGCCAAAGGTTTTCACCAAATTCTAATAAAAAGAGAAGATAGAAGAAAAACAGCTTTTTCTACCCCGTTTGGACAGTATGAATTTGTTAGAATGCCTTTGATCTCAAGAATGCTCCATCTACTTTCCTAAAATTGATGAACTTAGTTGTCAGAAATTATAACGGGTTTTCCAATTTGAGTGATATGATTTCTTTTCAAAGAAAACACACTAATTGTTAAGGAAATTCAAATGTTTTTTATTTAATGTGAAGTACAATCGATACAAATATGTTCTGAATATAACGTCATTCAAATGGCCTCCACGACTTCTTTTGCAGGAACGAATTCGATGAACCCAATTTTTGACCACTTTTTCCACTAAATCAAGTCGTATGTCATAACAAAACTGTCGATTCTGGTGCGAAGAAAATCCACAAATTATTCATGAACAACCATTATATTCACCTAAATTGACAGTTTGGATATTACAGGATACTACAGGATACTACCGAAAATTTATAAAAAATTACGCGCAAATAGCATAACCAATGGTTAAAAATTTGAAAAAAATTCTAAAGTAAACCCCAACGACCCTAACTACACTACATAGTGGCGTTCGAGAAATTAAACAATATCAAAATAAATTATCATTATTCTGGTGCGAAGAAAATCCACAAATTATTCATGAACAACCATTACATTCACCTAAATTGACAGTTTGGGTATTACAGGATACTACCGAAAATTTATAAAAAATTACGCGCAAATAGCATAATCAATGGTTAAATATTTGAAAAAAAATTCTAAAGTAAACCCCCATGAACCTAACTACATAGTGGCGTTCGAGAAATTAAAAAATATCATAAAAAATGATCTTATCAATTATTATTATATTAGTCAATTATTATTGGAATAGAATTTATATGGCTTCTAATAATATTTTTGACTTCTTCGGATTTTTTTTGAGGTGGACTTTTTTTTCCACGCAAGTTACATATATGAACATAATGTTAATGTTAATGTTATGTTATGTTAACATTATAATAATGTTAACTAAATATTAATTATTAGCTCATTCACCTTTTATAAATAAAGTATTTTAGTCAAAGATGAATACACTCAAATAGTACAATAATAGAAATATATAATAGATTCTCTGAATTAAAATTGTTAGATGGCGAAAGAGCTGTTGACTACAGGCATAGGGAACAAAAAACAAATAAAAATTTGATCAAAAATACTACCAAAATAACAATAAAAATAATAACAATTATTATAACAACAAGAATAGTTATCATAATTACAATAATAGAAATAATAATAATTTTAGTTGTAAGTACAATAATGATAACAATAATTGTAGTAATTTTAATAATAATTCTGGTTCGCAACAATCCAATAACTATAATATTGCTACACAATATAAGAAACCCAATAGTAATAATAGTACACAGCAATCCAGATATTCGAGATACTCTAACAGTAGATATTTCTTAGATAGAACCCTTTCATGGAAAATTCACAACTTTTTCAGCAAGAAATATAACGCTATCATAGAACAAAACTTTTTGGTTCCTTTTGGCGCGAAAATTGATATGAAAAACAAATTTTTAGAAATAAATAATAACAAAACATACTTTAAAAGTTTTCTATTTTCTTTCGATATTAACGAAATAAACACCCTAGAAAGTAGTAAGCTAGAGGACTTAAATTTAAATCATCTAAATAATGAAGAAAAAAATAAAATATCAACATTATTAAAACACAAACATTTATTTTTTAAAGAAGGAGAAAATCTATCATTTATTCATGGAATACAACATGAGATTATAAACACTACAAGTAGTCCTATCTATTCGAAAATTTATAGATATCCACAAGTTCATAAAAAAGAAATTTAACGACAAATTCAAGACATGTTAAAGCAGAGTATTATAAGGAAAAGTAACGCACAATATAACAACCCCTTGTGGATAGTACCAAAAAAAATAGATAATTCGGGTAAAAAAAAGTGGCGCCTTGTAGTGGACTATTGCAAACTAAATGATGTTACAGTAGGCGATAAATTTCCAATACTTAATATAAACCAATTGGGAAAAGCAGAATATTTTACAACTTTGGACTTAGCCAAAGGTTTTCACCAAATTCTAATAAAAAGAGAAGATAGAAGAAAAACAGCTTTTTCTACCCCGTTTGGACAGTATGAATTTGTTAGAATGCCTTTGATCTCAAGAATGCTCCATCTACTTTCCTAAAATTGATGAACTTAGTTGTCAGAAATTATAACGGGTTTTCCAATTTGAGTGATATGATTTCTTTTCAAAGAAAACACACTAATTGTTAAGGAAATTCAAATGTTTTTTATTTAATGTGAAGTACAATCGATACAAATATGTTCTG
Source organism: Poecilobothrus nobilitatus (assembly GCA_947095535.1). Lineage (NCBI taxonomy): Eukaryota > Metazoa > Arthropoda > Insecta > Diptera > Dolichopodidae > Poecilobothrus > Poecilobothrus nobilitatus. The sequence goes on from OX352772.1 coordinate 145,188,162, forward strand.
AATATAACGTCATTCAAATGGCCTCCACGACTTCTTTTGCAGGAACGAATTCGATGAACCCAATTTTTGACCACTTTTTCCACTAAATCAAGTCGTATGTCATAACAAAACTGTCGATTCTGGTGCGAAGAAAATCCACAAATTATTCATGAACAACCATTATATTCACCTAAATTGACAGTTTGGATATTACAGGATACTACAGGATACTACCGAAAATTTATAAAAAATTACGCGCAAATAGCATAACCAATGGTTAAAAATTTGAAAAAAATTCTAAAGTAAACCCCAACGACCCTAACTACACTACATAGTGGCGTTCGAGAAATTAAACAATATCAAAATAAATTATCATTATTCTGGTGCGAAGAAAATCCACAAATTATTCATGAACAACCATTACATTCACCTAAATTGACAGTTTGGGTATTACAGGATACTACCGAAAATTTATAAAAAATTACGCGCAAATAGCATAACCAATGGTTAAATATTTGAAAAAAAATTCTAAAGTAAACCCCCATGAACCTAACTACATAGTGGCGTTCGAGAAATTAAAAAATATCATAAAAAATGATCTTATCAATTATTATTATATTAGTCAATTATTATTGGAATAGAATTTATATGGCTTCTAATAATATTTTTGACTTCTTCGGATTTTTTTTGAGGTGGACTTTTTTTTCCACGCAAGTTACATATATGAACATAATGTTAATGTTAATGTTATGTTATGTTAACATTATAATAATGTTAACTAAATATTAATTATTAGCTCATTCACCTTTTATAAATAAAGTATTTTAGTCAAAGAATAACAGGAAATGCAATTTAGCATTTCTGTTAACTAATTTTTCATTAATAAATTTTAAATAAATGTACATTAATATTTGCTAAACATTTCGTAATTACTTTACGAGTTCGATAATAGCAAACCTTTCATATATAGTCCTGAAAATAATGTTAACATTATTATAATGTTAACTAAATATTAATTATTAGCTCATTCACCTTTTATAAATAAAGTATTTTAGTCAAAGAATAACAGGAAATGCAATTTAGCATTTCTGTTAACTAATTTTTCATTAATAAATTTTAAATAAATGTACATTAATATTTGCTAAACATTTCGTAATTACTTTACGAGTTCGATAATAGCAAACCTTTCATATATAGTCCTGAAAATAATGTTAAATTTTTAGTAGGAATTTTAACGGACAAAATAGATAATTTAGTTAAAGGGCATATACCTTCAAATAGTACAATAATAGAAATATATAATAGATTCTCTGAATTAAAATTATTAGATGACGAAAGAGCTGTTGACTACAGGCATAGGAAAAAAAAACAAATAAAAAATTTGATCAAAAATACTACCAAAATAACAATTATTATAACAAGAAGAATAGTTATCATAATTACAATAATAGAAATAATAATAATTTTAGTTATAAATATAATAATGATAACAATAATAGTAGTAATTTTAATAATAATTCTGGTTCGCAACAATCCTATAACTATAATATTGCTACCCAATATAAGAAACCCAATAGTAATAATAGCACACAGCAATCTAGATATTCGAGATACTCTAACAGTAGAAGACAAACAAGATACTATAACAACAGCGAGGTTTCCGAACCCATAGAAGTTGAAAATAAACGAAAAACGCAAGAACATGACGTAAATTTTACAAGACAGCCTCGGACAACAAATTACCTTTCACTTTGACAATTAATAATCAAAATCTAAAATGCTTGATAGACACCGGTTCTGATACAAGCATAATAAAATCCAATATTTTAAAAAACTTTAAAGAAGAGAACTTAGATAAACCGTTCTTCTTTAAAACTCTTAATGGTTTAAATAAAGTAACAAAAAAAATTATCACGCCAATACCAGAAGAATTTCAGACTTCTGGAACCGTCTCATGGAAAATTCACAACTTTTTCAGCAAGAAATATAACTATCTATAAAACGTCATTCAAATGGCCTCCACGACTTCTTTTGCAGGAACGAATTCGATTAACCCAATTTTCGAGCACTTTTTCCACTAAATCAAGTCGTATGTCATAACAAAACTGTCGATTCTGGTGCGAAGAAAATGCACAAATTATTCATGAACAACCATTACATTCACCTAAATTGACAGTTTGGTGTGGTTTTTGGTCTGGTGGAATCATCGTTCCGTACTTCTTTCGAAATGAAGCTGGTAACACCGTTACTGTCAGTGGAGAGCGGTATAGATGGATGATAACCAACTTTTTATGGCCGAAATCGGAAGAAGTTGATCTTGATAACATCTGGTTCCGACACAGATGACTACGTGCCACAAGTTTGGAGGTTCGATTATTTCAAGAAATTGTGACATTGAATAGCTTCCAAGAAGTTGTGATTTAACACCATTAGACTATTTCTTGTGGGGTTATTTGAAGTCATTGGTTTTTAGCAATATACCAGACTCTCTTCAAGCTTTAGAAGTCAATATTGAACGTGCTATTCATGACATACGACTTGGTTTAGTGGAAAAAGTGCTCAAAAATTAGGTTCATCGAATTCGTTCCTGCAAAGAAGTTGTGGAGGCCATTTGAATAACGTTTTATTTAGAACTTAATTGTATCGATTGTACTTCACATTAAATAAAAAACATTTGAATTTCCTTAAGAATTAGTGTTTTTTTTTAAAGAAATCATATCACTCAAATTTGAAAACCCATATCAATAAAATTTGCGTAGTTTACTTAGATGATATTCTGGTCTTCAGTACTTCTCTAAGTGAACATTTAATAAATTTAAAATTAATATTAGAAAAACTAGAAAATGCATCTCTTAAAATTCAAGTAGATAAAAGCAATTTTCTACATAAAGAAACTGAATATTTGGATCATACATTAACCCCTGAAGGAGTTAAACCCAATCGAAATAAAATTAAGATAATACAGGAGTTGAAACTACCAAACCACCAAAAACAAATCAAATCATTTTTAGGTATTACAGGATACTACCGAAAATTTATAAAAAATTACGCGCAAATAGCATAACCAATGGTTAAATATTTGAAAAAAAATTCTAAAGTAAACCCCAGCGACGCTAACTACATAGTGGCGTTCGAGAAATTAAAAAATAATATAACAAATTATCCTATTTTAAAATACCCTGATTTCAATAAAGTTTTAAGTTAGTCACAGATGCCAGCAATTTTGCAATTGGTGCTGTACTTACACAAGATAATCATACGATTTGTTATGGGTCTAATCATGAAAAAAACTATTTAACAATAGAAAAAGAATTATAGGCTATTGTTTGGGGAACTAAATATTTTAGACCACATTTATATGAAAAACCATTCGTACTTCAAACAGACCATCAGCCAATAAAATGGTTACAAACCAAATATTCCGGAAAAGACATTAACCAGAGACTACAAAGGTGGTTAATACAGTTTGGTGAATACGATATTAAAATTGAATTTATCAAAGGAAAAGATAATAAAGTGGCTGATTTTCTTAGCAGAATAAATCAGGAAGCCAATGAAATAAATGTTTTCAATGATAATTATTCTAGTACATCCCCATTAGATAGCGAAATCTCAAGATTGACTTTTAACAATATGTTTATCAACATAAATGAAATAAATATAACTGAAGAATCTTTAGACGGAAATACGGCACATTCAGTTATAGAAAATTTTAATGATCATATACCAATCCTAGACACTGTCGTGAGTAGATTCAAAATGCTAATAATTTTAAAAGAATCAAAATAGAAAGAACTTGAAACCATATTGGGTAATAAGAGAATTTTCATAGAAAAGAAAGACTTAAGTCATGACAAACTTGATGATTTATTAAGAATACATATAACTAAAGGTAAAATAGGAATTTTTTCTGAGCTAAATGATCACGAATACAACAAATTGCAAAATAAATTAATTTCACTATTTCCTCTTAACATAAAAAAAATTAAATTTGTAAAATGAGCATTATGCAAGAGATATAAAAATGAGGAAGAATTGAAAAAACAAATATCGCCTTGTTTCATAAATTAGAAACAGGACATTCAGGAATAATACCGACTTACGAAGGAATTAAGTCCATAATATATCATCCAAACCTGAAAATTAAAACACATGAAATTATTAATAACTGTGACATATACTCCGCAGCTAAATATGATAGAAAACCTTTCAAAAATAAATTTTCATTGACAGAAACTTCTTCTAACACAAACGAAATAATTCACGTAAATATACATACATATATATAAATAGCAAACATTCATTCATAAACTTTTTTGATAAATTTTCTAAACATTCAACAAACTTTTTCTTAGAAGACAGAAACAATCAAACAATTATAGAAAAATTGATTCAGTTTCTTTCAATTAAAGGTAAAATAAATAAACTCGTTTTTGATAATGAATTCAACACGAGAAATATAAGAGATTTTTGCATAAACTAGGGGATTACATTTCACTTTACAAAACCCAATAGTCATACCGGAAACTCAGATATAGAAAGGTTTCATAACACGATAACTGAAAAAATTAGAGCACTTAATTTAGAAGAGAAATTACCAGTTAAGTTACAAATGTTAAAAGCTGTTAAAATATAAATACACCAGCACTTCTTATTCTACAATTAAAATAACGCCATTCCAAGTTCAAAATAAACATATCAACTACAAAATAATAAAATAAAGGATTAATGAGAAAAAGATTCAATCGAAGAAATAACTGAATTGAATAACGAAATAATTTTAAACAATTTTCAAAATAAATTCTTATAAGTACTTGTGATGAAAGAAAAATTGCATTAAACGGAAACTTTTTTATTAATTTTAAAATTTGCACAGTAACAATGGCAATAAAAATTTTACTAATAATGTTTTCCAATTCATAGAAAGATTTGTTGTACCCAATTTTGAAAATATAACTTTTGACGATTTCGTATTGCAACAAGTATAAAATATAAAAGAAGTGGAGGAATTAAAATTTCATAAAGTTATTAATTACGGAATTTCTTCATTTGTTTGCTCAATATTTTTTGTAGTTTTATTTTAATTATGTATTTTTACTGTAAATATAAATTAATGTTATCTAGTATTTTTAACAAATAACATCTGTTATCTATTATTTTAGAAAACAAATAACATCTGTTAATAACGAAAAAAGACCAGAATTCACAGAAATGGCTCAAATATATAATTTGAAAAATTAAGGAAAAAAATGTTTTTCTAAAAAAAATTTTTTTTTTCATTCAAAATTATTTTTATTCAACTTCATTTAAAAATTATTTTTAACGCAAATAATCATATTACCTAATTTTTTTAAGTTCACTAAATTAAAATAACTCAGTTATAAGAACAAAATTTTTTTAATTGAAACTTAAAACTTAAGAAAAATTTTATGAAAAATTTAAATAAAATTTAGAAAAAATTTTCATCCTGTATTTTACCTCAGTTATAGTTATATGACAACAGAGGCTACGATTTAGAGGTTCCAGCAATGGTAAAAGACCTAGAGCGTCTAAGAGTAAATTTAGTCTGTTTAAAATTTACAATTTTCACGGATTGCAAAGCATTTAAATTAACAATGGAAAAGAAACATTTAAATAATAGAGTAGCGAATTGGGCCGTGAAAATTCAAGAATTCGATTGCAAACTACAACATAAATCGGGTACAACAATTTGACATGTTGATACACTGAGTAGATATCCTGTTACAATGTTAGTGGAAAATGGTCTGGTCAAAATTATAGCTCAAAAACAACGAAATGATGAAACGTGCAATCTAATCTCTAAATTATTAGATAACGCCGAATATAAAGATTTTACACTAAGAAACGACATTTTGTACAAATTTGTTAACGGAACATATGTATTAGTTGTTCCGAAAGCGATGCGAAAAGAAAATATAAGAAATATTCACAGCAGGGTCATTTCAACACAAAGAAGAGCGAGGCACTAATATGTCAATATTACTATATTGAATAGTTACCTAAAAAAATAGATGTGATCTCAAATTGCTAGCATGCATTTTAGCAAAGAAAAAAACACAGGAACGCCTGAAGGACTACTAAATCCAATTGAAAAGGAAGATATCCCTTTACATACTTATCATATAGACCATCTCGGACCGCTTACTTCAACTGTGAAAAGATATAAATACTTATTTGTAATAGTCGATGGGTTCACGAAGTTCACAATGATTTATCCAGTAAAGAATGTTACAACTGAAGAAGTGATACAAAAATTGTCGTTGCAAAGCGAAGTGTAACCCCTATAGAATTATAAGTGATAAAGGCACTGCATTTACATCGAACCATTTTCAACAACATTGCAATAAAATATAAAATACTATTCTACAACAACTGGAATTCCACGAGGAAATGGTCAGGTGGAACGAATAAATAAAATAATAATTTTTACGAAGTTTTACGAAAAAGTGCAGTGAGTGAACAAACAAAATGGTACAAATTTGTTCCAAATGTTCAAAACATAATAAACTCAACTAGAACAAGAAGTACGCAACGATCACGATTTGAATTGTTAATACGAGTTAAAATGTCAAGGTCGGAATTTTTTTAATTTATCGAAGATATTAGAAGAAATGATACAAATACTTTTAGATGAATGAAATGTTATGAGAACTAATGCATTGGAAAACATTAAATAAATCCAACAAGAGAATATTTAAACCCACAATCGGAAAAGAAAACCAGCTTATATTTATAAGTTAGGAGATCTCGTGGAAATCCAGCGTACCCAATTCGGAACAGGTTTAAAACTATATCCAACTTATTTAAGGCCTAAGTAATTAAAGTAAGATACAACGATAGATATGTGAAAAAAATTGGTATGCATGAAGGTCCTAATTTAACATCAGCTGCTGACTATATGAAATTATGGAAATTCTACGAAGATAGCGAGAGTGAAGATTCGCCTGAGACAGACGAACAGCATGATGATCGAATGTAGGAAGCAGCAAATATAACCCAAATAGTTTCCAACAAGTTGTTTACATCCAGCGATTATAACCTAAAAAAAATATAATTTAAACAAAGAAAGTATTCTCAAAAATAAATACTTATGTATGTGATAGTACTTCTATCCCTAGTAGCTCAGAGATAATATCCACAACTTCTTTTCAAAGTAGTTTAAATTAATTTAACTTTTTTTAAGTAGTTTCAATTTATGTTTTGTAAGCAACCAACACAACACAAATTAATTCTCTTGTCAAGAATTGAATGAAACGTCAAAGAATTGAACGAAACATCGAACAATGCTGCCATCGCAGAATTACAGAAGGGTTTCAATTCAAGCATAAAATTATGAACCGAGTATCATTTGATCACAACTTCAATCATCAAGTTATTGGAGGAATAATTAAATGCAGATTATTCACCTTTACGATTTTTTTTTTTTTATATTTGAAGAACGCTTGTCAGTTGATAAGATCAAGAAGAAGAAATAAGAAAACTTTTCATTCGAAAAGTAAGCCGTTAAAAAATAACACGTAAAGAAAAAAATATTTAGATAGCCTTTTAAAATTTAAGTAAAATTAGAAATCGTTTAAAAAAAAAATTAAGCTATTTTGTTAAATTTAAGCAAAGATTAAATTTGAAAACTTTAAAAATAAATTATTTTGTAAAATTTAAAATTTTATAAAAGATTTAATTTGTAAAAATAAAAAAGGAAAGAAATAGTGAAAAAATAAAATTTTTTTTTTGAAATTAAATTCCAAAAGAGAGAAATAGTTAAAAGCCAATTTAAAAAAAAAAAATTAAATTTAAATAACCGCTTTAGTTTAAGTTAACATTGAATTTTAAAATTAAAAAAACAGAATTAAATTTTTATATTAAAATAGATTATTTAATACTAATAACTAAATAATTGAAATTTAAAAAATTGGCAAATCTAACTTTTATATGATATTTTTAATTTGCAAATTAAATATAAGTATTTTTTTTTTAAAGAAAAATTATTTTTTATTGCACATTTTGAAAATAAATGCAAACGCATTCTACATACATATAGCTATTTGAAAATTTGCCAAACGGATGTAAAGTAAAAATCTGACATCTACCCTTTTTGACAAAATCGTTTTTGCGAAAGGAACGTTTGCAATATGAATTTAGTTCAACTGCGCTGTACTCATGTTCAACATTTGTAAAAAATAAATAAAGTCCTATTTTAATTCCTTATACTTTTCTTTACAGCTTCAAATTACTTGTTTCAGTAAATCGTTTATAAAATTTTCGATTAAATATTCTAAAACAACATTTTTTTTTTCAAATCTTAAAACTAATATTTATTTAAATTTATTTTACGTTCTCCACTTTCGATACAGTTTGCTGTATAGTGAGATTTCATGTGCCAATTGTCAACTCTTTTCATATCAGTTTTTTGCCTTCTTCAGATAATAAAATCTTATTAATGCCAAATTTCATGAAGAGAAATATCGGCGATATTTGTTAGAGCATAGGCATAAGATACAAAAACACTACTTGTGTGGCAGCGAAAAAACACAAAAAATCGGACGAATTAACAATAAAATTGTATAAGAGTTCAGAAAATATCGGAGTAGCATAGAAAAATTTGGTCACGTGGTGAGATGGCTCATCTTATTGTAACAGATAACTTTGATTTAAATTTGATATCAAAAAGTGTTCTTAACCCCTTCGAGGAGAGAGAATACCAAGTCATGCTGAGGTTGCTAACTTGCTAGTGGGACAAGACGTAATAAGGCGTCTTTCTTTTAACATTCAATAGAGCCAAAACTTAATATCGTGTTTAATTTCTAATTAAGATTTATTGTAAATTGATATGTTGTGTTCCACTAAAAACATACAAAACAAAATATTTGTCGCATTTTAAGTATTTTTAAATCATATTTGTTTTGTCGGAACAAGTTTCTAGATGTGTGACTTTCTTATCGCCATGGCGTGATATTCCGTCTTAAATGCATTTAAATTATGTTAGTTGTTTACGAAGTGTCACGCAGAAAACAAGTAATTTTATATTGTTCTAAATAGATAGAAATATCTTGATGTAAATAGAATGTTTTCAAATCTGGCACGATAACTTAAAAACTTACACGCCGATTATACATCAATGTTTTCATCCATACGTTTCACAGGTAAGTGTAAATCATAATAAAAAAATTATAAAATTAATAACACAATCTGTAAAACCTAAATAATTTACAAATCATGCTATGCAAAAAAATTGCAATTTTGACAAAAGCCATGATGAAAAAATGTTTGTATCAGTGACGTGTGCTATTATAATAAAAATGTAAACTTTGTTCATATTTTCATTTTTTAAATATTTAATTAAAATTTTTTTTTTTAATATATAAATTTATAATTCGCAACAAAAATTTAATAGTTTATTGTTTTGATTTAAAGATTTCCCAAGAATGAAGGGCTTAAATCAAAGTGGATAGTAGCAATTTTAAAGAATAATCGGCAATCAAAAAGCAGTTCAATTTTATGTTCAGAACATTTTTTGTATCTCAGGATATTCTTACTTTATGATCTAGGAAGCAACTTTTTCCACACGCTATACACAAAGTTTTTCGAAATAATTAACTACTTGTCAAAGAAATAAATGCTTTAGTATTCAAATTGATGTTCAGACAACACAAAACACAACACAATATAATATAACACAAAACTTTAATATTTGTGCACACATTCGCATTATGCAATAAGTTTAAATGGATTAGAACCAGTTACAATGGGCTACCAATGAGTCACGTGATAAACGTATAGCTGCTGTCAAGTGTTTTGCAGTTAACATCTTGCTTACGTGACCAGCTTGCTTTTGATAAAATTGACATGTTCATTTCCAGCTTGCTTTTCATAAAACTGCTTTTAATTAAATCGCATAACATGGATTTTTATATTACGAAAATTATAAAATAAATAAATATTAAAATAAAATTGCTTGTACGTTATATTGTATTAAATTGGTTTTTCTAGGTAGAGTTTCCGATCCCTTCAACTGTTAGCTCATATAATCATGAAATTAACAATAACGAAAATTACACGTCACAACATCTCAACATCAATACAATAGTCAATAGTCACAACATCTCAAGAATCTTTGTTCGAAATTATTTTGAAAATTGCCTTTCTCATCCGTGAACTATCAGTAACTGGTACCAGTCCATAAATTGTAAACCGGGATTTACTTCCGAAGCTTTTGTAGCAATTAAGCAAAGCAAAAAAAAATGGTTATAAGCTTTTTTTAAATGTAGTATTTGATGAAATCTATATACGGCAACATATTGATTGAACCGGGAATGATTGTTACGGGTTTGTTGATATTGGGAGTGGAATTAACTCTAACATAAAGGCTACACAAATATTAGTTTTTATAGCAGTTTGTATGAACCGCAGTTGGAAGATTCCTTTGGGATTTTTTCCAATAGTAACATAATTTTAATTTTTAATCCAATTTAATATAAAATTTTTAATTTTTAATATAAAAAATACAAAACATAAATAATATGATACAGTTCGAATAAGAATGAAAATTATATTTTCAAAATATTAAAAGTGCTGCTCCTGAAACTCAAAAAATATATTCAGTAAGCAATGGTCTTTTGAAAAATTGGTAGAAACGACACTGAATATTGTCGATGTAGTAATGTTTTGTAATTGTATGAGAATTTGCCTCACTTTTTTTTGGATTTACTTTTGCTTATACTCAATATTCTAAGGTATTACCCAACACTAAAACCAGCTACAAAACTATTTTTTTTTTTTAAGTTTTTGGGAATGTTCAGAGTGTAGACAATTTTGTAAATATGATGCGAAAAATTTGTTGACATTTAAAAAATAAAGTACTTAGCTAATTTGAAATTAAGAGAAAGATATTGTAGGGAAAAATCATAGATATATTACTAATAGATAGGCAGTGAGAAAATATTTTCAGCCAATTTTGAGAAAAAGCTGAGTGAACCGTGCGTTTATATTGCTTTAGTTTCCTCAAAAATAGGTTCCTAAAAGGTGAAATAAATTCATTTCTAATTTTTTTTAAGGATTTTATCACTTATTTTGTTACTTTACAAGTAGTTAAAATTTTGAATAACCTTAATTAAATTAAATTTTTTAAAAACAAAATATATCAATTATTAAGTAATATAAAAACTTAAAATCTCTGAATGAAACTGGTTATGAAAAACTGCTTTACATTATTTTAATAAATATAAACAGCTGAGTGAACGAAATGTATACATATTATAAAATGCATATGTATTTTTTTGACTGAATACCTTAAGATAGGAAAACACATAAGAAAAGAAACGACTATACGTAACTTCCCATCTATTAGTTAATATATCTATGGGAAAAATAAAATAAAGATGAAAGATAAATAATATAAATAATATGAATTCAAAAGGAAAGTTCTCTAAATTTATTCTTCTTTTACATTTAATATATGTTTTATTTTATTTTTTTTACAAATTATATTATTTATTTTTGGAAAAATTTTTATTTCTTTAAACAAAGTCTGTCTTGCATAATAATATGTAGAATATATACTAATATATTGTTGATTTATTATAGATAACAAAATATTTCAAACAACGGAATCCATTCTTTATCTAACTTTATTCAAAAATTCAAGAATATTTATTATTTATATAGAATAACTAGAAGAATAGAATAATTATTACAATAATTTTATTTCAATTATTTGAATACTTATCTTTTGTGCCGCCAATTTATTTAAATGAAAAATTTCAATTATCTCTTTTTCTTTAATAAAAATTTGTTCAAAAATTACATTTCAAATTTCATACTCGTACATATTTAAAAAGACACAACAGCATTTTATTTTAACTTTCAAAATTAAATTTAAGGGCGTGTGTCAATTGGTTAAAAACTGTAGTAAAATTAAAATTTTGATAGCAAAATAAAATTTTTGAAGTTTATATTCACCACCGCAGTTGCCAAAATTTTTAACTATTTGTTAGTCGCTCTGGACCTAGTATAAATCTTGACATTATAGTTAAAAATTTTGAAATTTATTTCTTGTTATTTTTTTGATGTTTTTAAAAAAAAATAGGAATATTTTAAAATATAATTTGGATTTTTGTGTACGCTACTTTGTTTTGTTAAATTAACTGAAATGAATAAAAAAAGAAAAATCGAAAATCCCTATATTACATGTAGTATATAATTAATATTTAAGTATAATTAAAATGGTTTCAGAGAAATAGTTAAAATAGTTAAATGATTTTTAATTTTTATTTAAATTTTAGGGACTTTAATGGACTTTACAATTTTTTGGAAGCTATATTTATTTATTCTTAAATGCTCCTTAATTGTATCTTCACTTCCGTTCAAAATTTCATCTATAACTTCCGATCTTACTCGCAAACGACAATACTCTATAGGCTGCATTAACAAATGGAATTACAAAATATTATATATTAGATACACTTATATATTAGATACATATACATAAATACATAATTATGAACACAAAATTACCACTCTTATTTTTCTTCTATAGCGTCTCAAGAAAATTTCTAAATCCAAATTTTTGAACTTAGAATACGTGGTTAAAATAAGTTATATTAATGGAAAATATTGTTTTAATAACTTTTATTTATGTAAATAAAAAATTTAATTTTAAATGTCAAAAATTTTACCTAATCGACACAGTTAAAATATTTTAAATTACTCCACAGTTAAATTTTTTATTAACCGAATGGAGAAAAAAATAATTTAATTTTAACCCTTTAAATTTTAACCAAATGACACACGCCCTTAAATGAAAAAAATTTGTTCAGAAATTATATTTTCAATGTAATAAATTTAGATATATGTTCTAAAATTAGATATATTCAGAACACATCTACAATATGTCATTGTAAAATGCGAAAAAAATGGATACGAAATTGAATTTTTCAATAGGGGTTTGCATAGATAATATATAGTAATAATAGATAGCCTACTTAAAATTTTTAGATACTAGCGCCATCGCTAGCGATACTATGCCATCGCTGGAAGTGCTCCTAGTTTCAATAAACTACTACATGTAAAAGGCCAATAGATGTCACTAAACAGTTTCATTTTGAAATCACTAGATGTCGCCCATATTTCTATACCTATATTTTTTTCCTATTTTATTTTTCGAATTTATAAATAAAACAAGAAAATGTAACAGTAAGTCGATGCAACCGCCTTATTAATACTCTACACCTGAATAATTCGAATTTAATAAAAAATCCATAAGTTTTTTTTGGCAGCTGCTTGAACTTCTTCCCTTTTCTGCCTTATTCAACTCGAATTTCAGGAACGTAAAAGAAGCATCCTCTTGGGATATGCTTGAAACCTATGTAAAAAATTTTAAGTTTCTATCTTTATTAATTTCGAAGATTGTTAGTCCTTGGGAGGTGTGTGTCAGGTACCCGAATTGCCACTCCAATTCATCGAATACATCTCAGGAACATAAAGAAAATATGCCAGAACACCATTGTACTAAATTTAAAGGTTCTACTTTTGTTGGTTTTGGAGATATACTCGTTGTTCTTGTGCTCGTCCGCAAGTTTCCAAAATACAAACCCATGGTTCAAATTCTTTCAAATGGCAGTTTCCAATTTTAGAAAAAAGGAAACAATACAGAACACCTTTGTACTAAAAATAAAAGTTCTATCTTTGTTGGTTGTGGAGATATACTTGTTTGCTCTGAGGCTCGTCCGGAAGATTCCAAGATTTGAACCTATGGACCAAATTCTCACAAATTTCAGAAACATAAATCAAACATGAAGGAACACTATTCTGCCTAATTTAAAGGTTATATCTTTGTTGCTTTTGGAGATAATATCATTTGCTCTGAGGCTCGTTCATAAGCTTCCAAAATCCGAACCCAAGGACCAAATCCTTCAAATTTCAGAGACCTAAATCAAACATGAAAGAACACCATTCTGCGGAATTTAAAGATTGTATCTTTGTTGCTTTTGGAGATAATATCATTTGCTCTGAGGCTCGTTCGGAAGCTTCCAAAATCCGAACCCAACGACCAAATCCTCTCAAATTTCAGAAACCTAAATCAAACATGAAAGAACACCATTCTGCCAAATTTAAAGGTTATATCTTTGTTGTTTAAGGAGATAAACTCATTTGCTCTGGGGCTCGTTCGGAAGCTTCCAAAATCCCAACCCATAGACCATATCCTCTTAAATTTGAGAGACATAAATCAAACGGGAAGGATCATCATTGTAAAAAATTTAAAGGTTATATCTTTGTTGGTTGTGGAGATATACTCGTTTGCTCTGAGGCTCGTCCGGAAGCTTCCAAGATTTGAACCCATGGACCAAATTCTCACAAATTTCAGAAACATAAATCAAACATGAAGGAACACCATTCTGGCTAATTTAAAGGTTATATCTTTGTTACTTTTGGAGATAATATCATTTGCTCTGAGGCTCGTAAATAAGCTTCCAAAATCCGAACCCAAGAACCAAATCCTCTCAAATTTCAGAGACCTAAATCAAACATGAAAGAACACCATTCTGCCGAATTTAAGGATTCTATCTTTGTTGCTTTTGGAGATAATATCATTTGCTCTGAGGCTCGTTCGGAAGCTTCCAAAATCCGAACCCAAGGACTAAATCCTCTCAAATTTCAGAAACCTAAATCAAACATGAAAGAACACCATTCTGCCAAATTTAAAGCTTATATCTTTGTTGTTTAAGGAGATAACCTCATTTGCTGTGGGGCTCGTTCGGAAGCTTCCAAAATCCCAACCCATAGACCATATCCTTTTAAATTTGAGAGACATAAATCAAACGGGAAGGATCATCGTTGTAAAAAATTTAAAGGTTCTATCTTTGTTGGTTGTGGAGATATACTCGTTTGCTCTGGGGCTCGTCCGGAAGCTTCCAAGATTTAAACCCATGGACCAAATGCTCACAAATTTCAGAAACATAAATCAAACATGAAGGAACACCATTCTGGCTAATTTAAAGGTTATATCTTTGTTGCTTTTGGAGATAATATCATTTGCTCTGAGGCTCGTTCGGAAGCTTCCAAATGCGAACCCAAGGACCAAATCCTCTCAAATTTCAGACACATAAATCGAACGGGAAGGAACATCATTGTACAAAATTTAAAGGTTCTATCTTTGTTGATTTTGGAGATAATCTCGTTTGCTCTGGGGCTCGTTCGGAAGCTTCCAAAATCCGCACCCATGGACCAAATCCTCTCAAATTTCAGAAACCTAAATCAAACATGAAAGAACACCATTATGCCAAATTTAAAGGTTATATCTTTGTTGTTTTTGGAGATAATCTCATTTGCTCTGGGGCTCGTTCGGAAGCTTCGAAAATCCAAACACATAGACCATATCCTCTTAAATTTCAGAGACATAAATCAAACGAGAAGGAATATCATTGTAAAAAATTTAAAGGTTCTATCTTTGTTGGTTTTGGAGATAATCTCGTTTGCTCTGGGGCTCTTTCGGAAGCTTCCAATATACGAATCCATGGTTCAAATTCTTTCAAACGCCAGTTTCCAATTTTATAGAAAAGGAAACATAACAGCACACTCTTGTACTAAAAATAAAGGTTCTATCTTTGTTGGTTGTGGAGACATACTCGTTTGCTCTGGGGCTCGTTTCGAAGCTTCCAAGATAAGAACTCATGAACCAAATATTCTCAAATTTCAGAGACTTAAATAAAACATGAAACAACACCACTCTGCCAAATTTAAAGGTTATATCTTAGTTGGTTTTGGAGATAATCTCGTTTGCTCTGGTGCTCGTTCGGAAGCTTCCAAAATTCAAACCCATGGACCAAATCCTCTTAAGTTTCAGAGACATAAATCGAACGGGAAGGAACATCATTGTACAAAATTTAAAGGTTCTATCTTTGTTGGTTTTGGAGATAATCTCATTTGCTCCGGAATCATTCGGAAGCTTCCAGAATCCGAACCCATGGACCGATTTTGTCCAGATTCGAGCTTAGCGTTCCTTTCGTAATTAGTAACCTACTAATTTAAGAGGATTTGCTAATGGGTTTGGATTTTGGAAGCTTCCGAACGAGCACCAGAGCAAATTAGATTATCTCCAAAACCAATAAAGATATAACCTTCAAATTTGACAGAGTGGTGTTCTTTTATGTTTGATTTAGGTCTCTGAAATTTGAGAGGATTTGGTCCATGGGTTCGAATTTTGGAAGCTTCCGAACGAGCCCCAGAGCAAACGAGATTATCTCCAAAATCAACAAAGATAGAACCTTCAAATTTTGGACAATGATGTTCCTTCCCGTTCGATTTATGTCTCTGAAATTCAAGAGCATTTGGTTAATGGGTTTGGATTTTGGAAGCTTACGAACGAGCCCCGGAGCAAATGAGATTATCTCCAAAACCAACTAAGATATAACCAGAGACTACATAGAGATGTCCAAATGGCAACAAAAAAGTTTAGATGTCGCTACAATATCGATTTTGAAATTTAGTCTCATTTTTCAACTTTTTTTTTTAAAGTTTCTTAAAGCAAGTTTTGGTTTCGGATATTTTTTTTTTCATATATGTACATAAATGAAATTTCGTATGATTGGTATGGATGATAGAAATAACAAGTAACATACATATATGAATATGATCATATGATATCAGATGACATATTATGATATGCATGATCTGATCAGTATCTAATATAATTTTTATATTATATATGCATTATGCCATATTATGCATTTATATTACTTGAACCAGCTTGCCTACATGCTTATTAAATTGTGAAAGTGTGTGTGAATCAAAATTAAATATAAATAGAAATACACATAAATACTATCGGCACTTTTTATATATGTATTTCAATATGATTCAAAAATCAATACATATTTATATTTATATTTTGTTTTGTGTAAATGTAATTATGTTCCAATTTGATATGATTTGATAATTTTTATGAATATGTACAGTATCCAGCAAATATCATGCCACTTTTCTAATTGGAATAATTTTTAATTAAAAAAATGTTTAGAAGAATTTTAAAGCATTATTTTTTATTTCAGTTATTTTTATTTGATAGGAATATTATATTGTCTTCAAAAAAATACCCACATATATATGTAAGTATACCGTTACCAATATAACATTATGAGTCATGAGATCAAAAAATAAAATAAAATCATAATACAAAAAATTTTGTTACTTTGTTTGTTTGTTTTTCCCTGAAGTTATAAAGTTAAAAATATTATTAGAAAAAATTCGAACCTATATTATTTTATGGCTTTTCTATATATATTTTTTGTAGTTTATATATTTTTTTAAATTACCATTACTTTTGCTGGATACTGTATATTAAATCAGTTAAATCTAGTTAAATAAATAATGCAGTTAAATCAGATGATTTTCATAAAATAGATAACATTCATACCATCTGATACCATATAATATACGATATACCATTTCATAGATTCAAAAAATTCTGCTTGAGTAGTGAAATACTGAATGCATATGAATGATAACCTTGAAATGTTTTTTTTTGTTGTTTTTAGAAAAGTCAACATTATAAAATAATCTATTTTTATTTAATTTTTTTCTATATGAAATATTTAGCTAAATGTTCCATATTTTTTGTAAAGTGATATTTAGAATGTCTTCTTTATCATATTGAAAATTTACGTTTCTACTCGACATATTAAATATATATTTTCTCAAATATATTTTCCCATTTTTGCCTTATTTTTCTATTTTAAAAGTTATTTTGTCATCGCTTTGCTTTAAAAAGTTTAATAATCACAAGGATAAAAAAATTTTGTAAATGCATAAAATATATGAATGATCATTTTACACCAGATTTTACAGAAGATTCTGGTTTTCGCTAAATTCTTTTAGCTATGACACAAACTAAATATTTCTGTGCTTTAAGATTTTTAAAACTAGCCAGTTTTAGCTGGCCCGTTTGAAAAAAAATTAGTACAAATTTTTGTATGAATTTGTACATCTCTATGTAGTCTCTGATATAACCTTTAAATTTGGCAAAGTGGTGTTCTTTTATGTTTTATTTAAGTTTCTGAACTTTGAGAGGATTTGGATCATGGGTTCTTATCTTGGAAGCTTCCGAAAGAGCCCCAGAGCAAAAGAGTATATCTCCACAACCTAAATAATGTTACAGTAAGCGATAAATTTCCAATACTTAATATAAACAAATTGGAAAAGCAGAATATTTTACAACTTTGGACTTAGCCAAAGGTTTTCACCAAATTCTAGCAAAAAGAGAAGATAGAAGAAAAACAGCTTTTTCTACAAACGGGGTAGAAAAAGCTGTTTTTCTATGAATTTGTTAGAATGCCTTTTGGTCTCAAAAATGCTCCATCTACTTTCCAAAGATTGATGAACTTAGTGTTAGAAATTATAACGGGTTTTCCAATTTGAGTCATATTCTTTTCAAAGAAAACACACTAATTGTTAAGGAAATTCAAATGTTTTTTATTTAATGTGAAGTACAATCGATACAAATAAGTTCTGAATAAAACGTCATTAAAATGGCCTCCACGACTTCTCTTGCAAGAACGAATTCGATTAACCCAATTTTCGAGCACTTTTTCTTGAATTGGGCCTTGAAAATTCAAGAATTCGATTGCAAGCTACAACATAAATCGGGTACAAGAATTCGACATGTTGATACACTGAGTAGATATCCTGTTACAATGTTAGTGGAAAATGGTCTGGTCAAAACTATAGCTCAAAAACAACGAAATAATGAAACGTGCAATCTAATCTCTAAATTATTAGATAACGCCGAATATAAAGATTTTACACTAAGAAACGACATTTTGTACAAATTTGTTAACGGAACATATGTATTAGTTGTTCCGAAAGCGATGCGAAAAGAAAATATAGGAAATATTCACAGCAGGGTCATTTCAACACAAAGAATAGCGAGGCACTAATATGTCAATATTACTATATTGAACAGTTACCTAAAAAAATAGATGTGATCTCAAATTGCTAGCATGCATTATAGCAAAGAAAAAAAACAGGAACGCCTGAAGGACTACTAAATCCAATTGAAAAGGAAGATATCGCTTTACATACTTATCATATAGACCATCTCGGACCGCTTACTTCAACTGTGAAAAGTTATAAATACTTATTTGTAATAGTTGATGGGTTCACGAAATTCACAATGATTTATCCAGTAAAGAATGTTACAACTGAAGAAGTGATACAAAAATTGTCGTTGCAAAGCGAAGTGTAACCCCTATAGAATTATAAGTGATAAAGGCACTGCATTCACATCGAACCATTTTCAACAATATTGCAATGAGTAAAGTATAAAATACTATTCTACAACAACTGGAATTCCACGAAGAAATGGTCAGATGGAACGAATAAATGAAATAATAATAGAAGTTTTACGAAAAAGTGCAGTGAGTGAACAAACAAAATGGTACAAATTTGTTCCAAATGTTCAACGTATAATAAACTCAACTAGAACAAGAAGTACGCAACGATCACCATTTGAATTGTTAATGGGAGTTAAAATGTCAAGGTCGGAATTTTTAAATTTATCCAAGATATTAGAAGAAGAAATGATAGAAATACTTTTAGATGAATGAAATGTTATGAAAACTAATGCATTGGAAAACATTAAATAAATCTAACACGAGAATATTTAAACTTACAATCGGAAAAGAAAACCAGTTTATAAAAACAAGTTAGGAGATCTCGTGGCAATCCAGCGTACCCAATTCGGAACAGGTTTAAAACTATATCCAACTTATTTAAGGCCTAAGTAATTAAAGTAAGATACAACGATAGATATAATGTGAAAAAAATTGGTATGCATGAAGGTCCTAATTTAACATCATCAGCTACTGACTATATGAAATTATGGAAATTCTACGAAGATAGCGAGAGCAAAGATTCGCCTGAGACAGACGAACAGCATGATGATCGAATGTAGGAAGCAGCAAATATAACCTAAATAGCTTCCAACAAGTTGTTTACATCCAGCGATTATAACCTAAAAAAATATAATTTAAACAAAGAAAGTATTCTCAAAAATAAATACTTATGTATGTGATAGTACTCCTATCCCTAATAGCTCAGAGATAATATCCACAACTTCTTTTCAAAATAGTTTAAATTAATTTAACTTTTTTTAAGTAGTTTACAATTTATGTATTTGATTGTAAACAACTAACACAACACAAATTAATTCTCTTGTCAAGAATTGAATGAAACGGCAAAGAATTGAACGAAACATCGAAGAATGCTGCCATTGCAGAATTACAGAAGGGTTTCAATTCAAGCATAAAATTATGAACCGAGTATCATTTGATCACAACTTCAATCATCAAGTTATTGGAGGAATAATTAAATGCAGATTATTCACCTTTACGATTTTTCTTTTTTATATTTCAAGAACGGTTGTCAGTTGATAAGATCAAGAAGAAGAAATAAGAAAACTTTTCATTCGAAAAGTAAGCCGTTAAAAAATAACACGTAAAGAAAAAAATATTTAGATAGCCTTTTAAAATTTAAGTAAAATTAGAAATCGTTTAAAAAAAAAATTAAGCTATTTTGTTAAATTTAAGCAAAGATTAAATTTGAAAACTTTAAAAATAAATTATTTTATAAAATTTAAAATTTTATAAAAGATTTAATTTGTAAAAATAAAAAAGGAAAGAAATAGTGAAAAAATAAAATTTTTTTTTTGAAATTAAATTCCAAAAGAGAGAAATAGTTAAAAGCCAATTTAAAAAAAAAAAATTAAATTTAAATAACCGCTTTAGTTTAAGTTAACATTGAATTTTAAAATTAAAAAAACAGAATTAAATTTTTATATTAAAATAGATTATTTAATACTAATAACTAAATAATTGAAATTTAAAAAATTGGCAAATCTAACTTTTATATGATATTTTTAATTTGCAAATTAAATATAAGTATTTTTTTTTTAAAGAAAAATTATTTTTTATTGCACATTTTGAAAATAAATGCAAACGCATTCTACATACATATAGCTATTTGAAAATTTGCCAAACGGATGTAAAGTAAAAATCTGACATCTACCCTTTTTGACAAAATCGTTTTTGCGAAAGGAACGTTTGCAATATGAATTTAGTTCAACTGCGCTGTACTCATGTTCAACATTTGTAAAAAATAAATAAAGTCCTATTTTAATTCCTTATACTTTTCTTTACAGCTTCAAATTACTTGTTTCAGTAAATCGTTTATAAAATTTTCGATTAAATATTCTAAAACAACATTTTTTTTTTCAAATCTTAAAACTAATATTTATTTAAATTTATTTTACGTTCTCCACTTTCGATACAGTTTGCTGTATAGTGAGATTTCATGTGCCAATTGTCAACTCTTTTCATATCAGTTTTTTGCCTTCTTCAGATAATAAAATCTTATTAATGCCAAATTTCATGAAGAGAAATATCGGCGATATTTGTTAGAGCATAGGCATAAGATACAAAAACACTACTTGTGTGGCAGCGAAAAAACACAAAAAATCGGACGAATTAACAATAAAATTGTATAAGAGTTCAGAAAATATCGGAGTAGCATAGAAAAATTTGGTCACGTGGTGAGATGGCTCATCTTATTGTAACAGATAACTTTGATTTAAATTTGATATCAAAAAGTGTTCTTAACCCCTTCGAGGAGAGAGAATACCAAGTCATGCTGAGGTTGCTAACTTGCTAGTGGGACAAGACGTAATAAGGCGTCTTTCTTTTAACATTCAATAGAGCCAAAACTTAATATCGTGTTTAATTTCTAATTAAGATTTATTGTAAATTGATATGTTGTGTTCCACTAAAAACATACAAAACAAAATATTTGTCGCATTTTAAGTATTTTTAAATCATATTTGTTTTGTCGGAACAAGTTTCTAGATGTGTGACTTTCTTATCGCCATTCCGTCTTAAATGCATTTAAATTATGTTAGTTGTTTACGAAGTGTCACGCAGAAAACAAGTAATTTTATATTGTTCTAAATAGATAGAAATATCTTGATGTAAATAGAATGTTTTCAAATCTGGCACGATAACTTAAAAACTTACACGCCGATTATACATCAATGTTTTCATCCATACGTTTCACAGGTAAGTGTAAATCATAATAAAAAAATTATAAAATTAATAACACAATCTGTAAAACCTAAATAATTTACAAATCATGCTATGCAAAAAAATTGCAATTTTGATAAAAGCCATGATGAAAAAATGTTTGTATCAGTGACGTGTGCTATTATAATAAAAATGTAAACTTTGTTCATATTTTCATTTTTTAAATATTTAATTAAAATTTTTTTTTTTAATATATAAATTTATAATTCGCAACAAAAATTTAATAGTTTATTGTTTTGATTTAAAGATTTCCCAAGAATGAAGGGCTTAAATCAAAGTGGATAGTAGCAATTTTAAAGAATAATCGGCAATCAAAAAGCAGTTCAATTTTATGTTCTGAACATTTTTTGTATCTCAGGATATTCTTACTTTATGATCTAGGAAGCAACTTTTTCCACACGCTATACACAAAGTTTTTCGAAATAATTAACTACTTGTCAAAGAAATAAATGCTTTAGTATTCAAATTGATGTTCAGACAACACAAAACACAACACAATATAATATAACACAAAACTTTAATATTTGTGCACACATTCGCATTATGCAATAAGTTTAAATGGATTAGAACCAGTTACAATGGGCTACCAATGAGTCACGTGATAAACGTATAGCTGCTGTCAAGTGTTTTGCAGTTAACACCTTGCTTACGTGACCAGCTTGCTTTTGATAAAATTGACATGTTCATTTCCAGCTTGCTTTTCATAAAACTGCTTTTAATTAAATCGCATAACATGGATTTTTATATTACGAAAATTATAAAATAAATAAATATTAAAATAAAATTGCTTGTACGTTATATTGTATTAAATTGGTTTTTCTAGGTAGAGTTTCCGATCCCTTCAACTGTTAGCTCATATAATCATGAAATTAACAATAACGAAAATTACACGTCACAACATCTCAACATCAATACAATAGTCAATAGTCACAACATCTCAAGAATCTATTCTTTGTAGTCCAAAAACCTAAAAGTTTAAAGAAGAATTACGGCTTTTGACAAAAACAATTAAAAATAAGGATAGGAAAATTAAAACAAAACAATAGAAGAAAAATTAAAAAATTTTGAAGATATTGTTAAATCATTAAAAAATAAAAATTTAATTTCAGATCAAATATCAGCTATGTTAGATGAAATTTCAGGACCTATTAAATTAATTTTAGAACGCCAAATATTAAGACATATAAATTGCTACCGAAAAACTATTCTCATGAGCTGCAAAAGTTTACTTTGAATCTAAATTTTTTATCTCCAAAAGTTTATTCGTTTGTTCGAAATTATTTTGAAAATTGCCTTTCTCATCCGTGAACTATCAGTAACTGGTACCAGTCCATAAATTGTAAACCAGGATTTACTTCCGAAGTTTTTATAGCAATTAAGCAAAGCAAAAAAAAAATGGTTATAAGCTTTTTTAAATGTAGTATTTGATGAAATCTATATACGGCAACATATTGATTGAACCGGGAATGATTGTTACGGGTTTGTTGATATTGGGAGTGGAATTAACTCTAACATAAAGGCTACACAAATATTAGTTTTTATAGCAGTTTGTATGAACCGCAGTTGGAAGATTCCTTTGGGATTTTTTCCAATAGTAACATAATTTTAATTTTTAATCCAATTTAATATAAAATTTTTAATTTTTAATATAAAAAATACAAAACATAAATAATATGATACAGTTCGAATAAGAATGAAAATTATATTTTCAAAATATTAAAAGTGCTGCTCCTGAAACTCAAAAAATATATTCAGTAAGCAATGGTCTTTTGAAAAATTGGTAGAAACGACACTGAATATTGTCGATGTAGTAATGTTTTGTAATTGTATGAGAATTTGCCTCACTTTTTTTTGGATTTACTTTTGCTTATACTCAATATTCTAAGGTATTACCCAACACTAAAACCAGCTACAAAACTATTTTTTTTTTTTAAGTTTTTGGGAATGTTCAGAGTGTAGACAATTTTGTAAATATGATGCGAAAAATTTGTTGACATTTAAAAAATAAAGTGCTTAGCTAATTTGAAATTAAGAGAAAGATATTGTAGGGAAAAATCATAGATATATTACTAATAGATAGGCAGTGAAGAAAATATTTTCAGCCAATTTTGAGAAAAAGCTAATATAAATAATATGAATTCAAAAGGAAAGTTCTCTAAATTTATTCTTCTTTTACATTTAATATATGTTTTATTTTATTTTTTTTACAAATTATATTATTTATTTTTGGAAAAATTTTTATTTCTTTAAACACAGTCTGTCTTGCATAATAATATGTAGAATATATACTAATATATTGTTGATTTATTATAGATAACAAAATATTTCAAACAACGGAATCCACTCTTTATCTAACTTTATTCAAAAATTCAAGAATATTTATTATTTATATAGAATAACTAGAAGAATAGAATAATTATTACAATAATTTTATTTCAATTATTTAAATACTTATCTTTTGTGCCGCCAATTTATTTAAATGAAAAATTTCAATTATCTCTTTTATAATTATCTCTTTTTCTTTAATAAAAATTTGTTCAAAAATTACATTTCAAATTTCATACTCGTACATATTTAAAAAGACACAAAAAACAGCATTTTATTTTAACTTTCAAAATTAAATTTAAGGGCGTGTGTCAATTGGTTAAAAACTGGTGTAAAATTAAAATTTTGATAGCAAAATAAAATTTTTGAAGTTTATATTCACCACCGCAGTTGCCAAAATTTTTAACTATTTGTTAGTCGCTCTGGACCTAGTATAAATTTTGACATTATAGTTAAAAATTTTGAAATTTATTTCTTGTTAT
Organism: Poecilobothrus nobilitatus; assembly: GCA_947095535.1. Taxonomy (NCBI): domain Eukaryota; kingdom Metazoa; phylum Arthropoda; class Insecta; order Diptera; family Dolichopodidae; genus Poecilobothrus; species Poecilobothrus nobilitatus. Next base: position 145,213,090 of record OX352772.1, read on the forward strand.
TTTTTTGATGTTTTTTAAAAAAAAATAGGAATATTTTAAAATATAATTTGGATTTTTGTGTACGCTACTTTGTTTTGTTAAATTAACTGAAATGAATAAAAAAAGAAAAATCGAAAATCCCTATATTACATGTAGTATATAATTAATATTTAAGTATAATTAAAATGGTTTCAGAGAAATAGTTAAAATAGTTAAATGATTTTTAATTTTTATTTAAATTTTAGGGACTTTAATGGACTTTACAATTTTTTGGAAGCTATATTTATTTATTCTTAAATGCTCCTTAATTGTATCTTCACTTCCGTTCAAAATTTCATCTATAACTTCCGATCTTACTCGCAAACGACAATACTCTATAGGCTGCATTAACAAATGGAATTACAAAATATTATATATTAGATACACTTATATATTAGATACATATACATAAATACATAATTATGAACACAAAATTACCACTCTTATTTTTCTTCTATAGCGTCTCAAGAAAATTTCTAAATCCAAATTTTTGAACTTAGAATACGTGGTTAAAATAAGTTATATTAATGGAAAATATTGTTTTAATAACTTTTATTTATGTAAATAAAAAATTTAATTTTAAATGTCAAAAATTTTACCTGATCGACACAGTTAAAATATTTTAAATTACTCCACAGTTAAATTTTTTATTAACCGAATGGAGAAAAAAATAATTTAATTTTAACCCTTTAAATTTTAACCAAATGACACACGCCCTTAAATGAAAAAAATTTGTTCAGAAATTATATTTTCAATGTAATAAATTTAGATATATGTTCTAAAATTAGATATATTCAGAACACATCTACAATATGTCATTGTAAAATGCGAAAAAAATGGATACGAAATTGAATTTTTCAATAGGGGTTTGCATAGATAATATATAGTAAAGAATTACCGAATTAAAACAGAAAAGAATTACCGTTATATTTGTTTTATTTTGATTTATTCTCAATGAAGTTTCTATATTTGATAACTTATAATAAGATTCGCATATCAAAAAGGTGCACTTTTGTATATTTTATGTTACTAGAGATTGTTTTTATATAAATAATAGAAATTAAAAGAAAAATTCAGAATAAAAATGAATTCATATGAAATGAATTCATATGCTGTCGATTTAAATTTAACTTACTATTCCTTATTGTCTTTGATTATTTCAATGTGACGCGATTAAACGTCATGTCCCATAAGCTGCAAAATATCTTTAGGGTCAACACCTTTCTTCGCGTCACGTGTATAGATGTCACTTCTCCCACTAGAGAATAATTTAATTTCCCTTGGGACACGAACTATATAGACGTTCCCCCAATTTTTTTAATAAATAAACTAAATTAAGCTGCAGAACAATAGAAGCTTATTGGTGTTTACACCAATGTTCTACTTAGCATGTAATCAAAGATACAGGTATGGGACCCACTAGAAAACTTGAAAAATATCCGCAAAGTGGTTAAAGGGAGAAAAAATAGTATGGTCTATACCTGCCATCGTCAACCTTTTCGAGTTATAGACTATTATTTGACTTTGACTGGAAGAATATATTTTCTGGATAGGACGGTGGGCTTTTGGGGTTTAATACTTCCATCAATGATTTTACTTTTATTAAAACAGTTTTTAAAAAAAATAAAAATTTTATTTTTTCACATCTTTTTTCTTTTAAGAAAGACTAGGTTGTTCTAACATTATTGCTCAAAAAGCAAATTATGTCATTCATTTTTAAAAACATTGTTTTTAAGTAGTTTTAGTTTGCTCTGAAAAGGTTTTGTATTTGAATACGCTTCGTTAATCAAAATTCCTTTCATTTGAAGCTATCGGTTTAATTAGAAGGCATGTCTATTAGAAATATTAAATCAAAAAGCCATTTGGATCCGATAACTGCATTCCTTCTTGAATTTCCAGCAAAACTTGTTGAACTTGATGATGATTCACGCCACATCTCTTTATAAAATTTATAACAGATATTACCACATCCAAAACAGAACTCCATTTTAAACGAGTGCTTGTTGATGTGGTGAATAATACATTAAATATATGTAAGGAGCTGCAACATTTGATTCTACAGGGTGGGCCAACTTAGACTGACTGATTTGAAATGCTTATAATTTTTTTGTTTAATTTTTTTTTTTAAATAAAAGTATAAATTATTTGATAATCTAATGTGAAAAATGACATCCTTTGAATGGGTTCCATCACCCTGTAGAACCTTTTTACTAACAAGAGTAGTAAATAATCAAATTATTATATATATAAAAAAAGTATAAAATAATTACGAAGCACACAGCACGAAGAAACATGGCAGCATTAATAGAATTTTTTTTTGTCCAGGCGCTGTGTCGGAGTTGATAAATCATAGACTGTAAAGTTTAATGTCTTTAATTTTTGAATGTAGTATAACTTATCTACGTTCAGAAAAGGCGTACGAAGCACTTTTATCATGTTCATTGTGAACCTTTTATAAATAAAGTATTTTAGTCAAAGAATAACAGGAAATGCAATTTAGCATTTCTGTTAATTAATTTTTCATTAATAAATTTTAAATAAATGTACATTGATATTTGCTAAACATTTCGTAATTAGTATTAAGTAATAGTATTGTTTTTATATTAAGAAATGCTTATCTTAGCATTAGGTAATTCAAAAATTTTTAATCTAAATAAGTCAACATATAAAATAAAAATCAGTCTTAAGACCACAACAAAAGAATTTGTTTTAATTAAATAAAAAACGTAACTCGCATATCGGGTTTAATTGTACCTTCATCTTTCTACTTCCTTATAGCAGTTCTCATTGTTTTAGAAGAAATATCCAACGTATTCAAAAAAAAATGTTTGACATACTTGTCTACATACCCCATTTAAAGTTAATTTGTAAAATGTTGAATTTTGATCGGTTAATAACGTTTTTAAATGTCACCTTTCCAAGATGAAATATTTTTTTTTTTTTTCTAATTAACACTTTTCTTTCAGTATTGACCCTTTGTTCTTCTTCATAATCTAAGTATTTTTTCAATTTTGCCACTATTCATACACCAATCGTAGATAGTATGGGTGTTCAAAATTGAGGTATCATTTTAATTTTAATAAAAAAAGACTTTTTTTTGAAATATTAAATATATTTTTATTTTAATTTATTACAAATAGGTTCCGGTTAATAATGAAACATTATGTCGGCCAAGTGGCCCCCTCTACTACTTCGGCAGGCTTCCAATCTTTTACCAAAATTCTGAATCACGTTGTTCAATAAACTGTTCTCAATGGTTGAAATCTGTTCGATAATGTTGTTTTTAAGCTCTTGAATTGTTGTGGGATTATTGCTGTACACTTTCGATTTCACAAAACCCCACAAAAAAAAAAATACAACGGTGTCAAATCGCACGATCTTGGTGGCCACATCACTCCTCCTCTACGAGAAATAATGCGATCTTCGTACTTTTCCTTCAAAAGATCCTTTGTTTCTCTTGCTGTGTGGCAAGTGGCACCGTCCTGTTGAAACCACATATTCTCTACGTCCAAATCATCAACTTCCTGCCACAAAAAGCTTCGGATCATCTCCCTGTAGCGATTTCCATTGACCGTAATCGAATTTCCATTTGCGTTTTCAAAAAAATATGGTCCGATGATTCCTCCTGACCACAAACCACACCAAACCGTAACTTTTTGTGGATGTACTGGTTGCTCTAAGATAACCCTTGGATTCTCTTCACCCCAAATGCGGCAATTCTGTTTATTGACGTAGCCATTGAGCTGGAAAAGAGCTTCGTCGGTGAAGATTATTTTGTTAAAAAAATTCTCATTTTCTTCTTGTTTTTCGATTGCCCAAGAAACGAATTGCCGACGTAATGCATGGTCAGTTGGTTTTAATTCTTGCGTCAGCTGGATCTTATAAGCCTTTAAATGGAGATCACGATGCAAAATGTTGAATAATGTGGATGGTTTGATGTTTAATTGCTGCGAACGATGACGAATGGAAGTTTTTGGATCTTCTTCAACACTTCTGCTCACAGCTGCTACATTCTCTGTTGAACGGCCACTACGTTGATAAATGTTGCCTTTGTTATCAAGAACAGATCCAGTTTCTAGAAATTTATCAACCATCAGCTTGATGGCACGATTTGTTGGAGCATTTTCTCTACCAAATTTTGTTCGAAATTTTTTAATTACATCTTGAAAACTTTTACCATTTTCAAAAAATGTTGTAATAACAAAAACACGTTGTTCCTTCGTGTAACGCTCCATATTAACTAACCGGAATGTATTTAGAATATAACTAAAGAAACCTCGTATAAAAATTCCAGGTAGAAAAAAAATGGCGGCAAAATCAAAATGATACCTCAATTTTGAACACCCTATAAAAGGTTCGCCAAAAGCGACAATATATAAACCTATAATCCAATAAAATGTATAAACCTATAATATATGTATATGCTATATGACTTTTACAATTTTTATTTAAAAAAAATATGTAGAGCTATAATATATAATAAATATTATGTATACTATGATTCTTATGGTTCTTACATGCAGGTGTTTTAAATCTTCATAAAGAAACTTTACAAAAACTAAAACAACGCTTTGTTTTTAAACGAAATCTGTGGGTTAGAGAGCCTTTTTTATATCAAACTATTTTTAACAGATTGACAAAATTTTTATGGTGAAAAGTTTTAAACGGCTTGTAACTAATCACTATAATAAATTGTGACTTGTAACTATTAGCAAATACAGTGTAGTTCATTCAGAATAATAGTGCTAGTTATATTTTTGTAAAAAACGAAAAATTGCATAATAACAATGGTTGTTAAAACACAAAAAAATTAATTTTATGGGTTAGAACCATAGATATATTACTAATAGATAGGCAGTGAAGAAAATATTTTCAGCCAATTTTGAGAAACAGCTGAGTGAACCGTGCGTATGTATTGCTTTAGTTTCCTCAGAATAGGTTCCTGAAAGGTGAAATAAATTCATTTCTAATTTTTGTAAGGATTTTATCACTAATTTTGTTACTTTACAAGTAGTTAAAATTTTGAATAACCTAAATTAAATTAAATTTTGATTTTAAAAACAAAATATATCAATTATTAAGTAATATAAAAACTTAAAATCTCTGAATAAAATTGGTTATGAAAAACTGCTTTACATTATTTTAATAAATATAAACAGCTGAGTGAACGAAATGTATACATATTATAAAATGCATATGTATTTTTTTTACTGAATACCTTAAGATAGGAAAACACAGGAAGAAAAGAAACGACTGTACCTAACTTCCCATCTATTAGTTAATATATCTATGGTATGACATTACGTATGTAGTGTCTGCCTCTATTTGCAATGATTTATGGCAACTGGCAAGGCAAGTTGTAACGAAAACAACCATACCAATTACCGTAGGTGGGCAGTAAAGAAAATATTTTCAGCCAATTTTGAGAAACAGGCGAGTGAACCGTGCGTATGTATCGCTTTAGTTTGCTCAGAAATAGGTTCCTAAAAGGTGAAATAATTTAATTTCTAATTTTTAAAAGAATTTTATCACGTATTTTGTTACTTTACTAGTAAATTAAATTTACTATTATTTTGAATTAAATTTTAAAAACAAAATACATACATATATTAATTATTATGTAATATAAAAACTTAAAATCTCTTAATGAAACTGGTTATGAAAAACTGTTTTACATTATTTTAATAAATATAAACAGCTGAGTGAACGAAATGTATACATATTATAAAATGTATATGTGTTTTTTAGACTGAATACCTTAAGATAGGAAAACACACAAGAAGAAAAGAAACGACTATAGCTAACTTCCCATCTATTAGTCAATATATCTAGAACCATTTACAACTACTACGACGAATAATAACACAAAAATTTGAAAGATAGTTTAGAAAATTACTTTTTACACTGCCGTTTTACAGAATTTGAATGACAGTTAATGACATAACTAATCGAATGAAACTGCATGTAATCAGTTCTATCTCTTAAGCCTATCAACATCGATTAGTATTTTTGGAAATTATACATTTTGAATTTTGAATTTTATAAACTGGGATTTTAACAATAAACTATATTTTTGAAAAATAAGAAAGTTACTTTGAAAATTATTTTTCTATAATTAAAAAGTTTAAAATGGAGAGAAAAGAACAACGTCAATTGTTAGTTATTGACCCACCTTCAGAATTAAGATTTCGAGGTACGTATTTCCATCTTAATAGATGTAGTCAAAATATTGAAAATGATACAACAATTAATATTTTATCTGTTGAGATTATAATAGGTTGTTGGTTTTTATTAGAACTACTTATAATAAAGTTAATGAATGTGCTAACAAAATTAAAAATAAAATGGTATGATTGAATGATTGTAAAAAAATCGATTGGTTAAAATCTAAGAAAAATTATTAAATGTAATTGATGTGTGCCAAATTTATTATTGTGAGTGGAATGCATTTCGTTCTTTATCTGTCTCATTACTTCTAAAATAAAAAAAAATCAATTGTTAAAAGTACTTTAGTTCGTCATATATGTATGTATATACTTTTTTGGAAAAAATTGCTATCATTAAACTTTACCACAATTTTTATAAATTTAAAATTTTTTTAAATTGTACATTGAACTTTGAACTTATTAAATATTGAAATAAATATAATAATTTATTTAATTATTTTGTACAAATAACAAAAATATTTCACCTTAGTTTTTTATTAGATATTAATTTATTATCTTTTAAGTTCTAAGATCTACATTTTCAATTCATTTTTTTAAAATAATTTTGGATTTATTGATTTGTAAAATATAACATAACTAGCAATTTTTATAACTTATTTTACGTTTATATAATTCACTCCAATTGCCGTAAAATAAATTTATTATTACTAATATTTATAAACAATTTCATACTTTTATAGGTCCTTTTGTAAAACCTGTTGTTACTGTAATGAAATTAATGAACCCAACAGAGAGTACTATTTTATTTAAAATTAAAACAACTGCTCCGAGAAAGTACTGTGTTCGACCGAATTTTGGTGCTGTTAAGCCACAATCCCAAACTGAAGTTGAAAGTTAGTTTTATTTTTCGCTAACATTTTTCAAATATAATTTTCTGTAAATTTTAGTTTGTTTGCAAGCTAGTTTTATCTTTGATCCAAATGAAAAAAATAAACATAAATTTATGGTACAAAGCTTCGTTGTACCAGAAGGAGCTACGGATCATCTAAAACTGGTAAATTATAAGATAAACAGTCTTCAATTATGTTTCAAAAAAATGTTAAATTTTTAGTGGAAAGAAGTTAAACCCGAACAGTTGATGGACACTAAACTAAGATGTGTTTTTGAAATGCCCGCGGAATCACCAGTTGGCGACTCATTTGGTGAAATTAAATATAAGAAATATCAAACATTATTTTATTGCTTTAATTTCAGTTCCAAAGGAAGAAATTGGTACGGACACTGAGTTAAAAACTTTAAATGAAGATAAGGTAAGAATAAAAATAGATATGAGATAATGAACTTAATTAGGAAACACAATTTAAGCTTAAAGATTTTCGAGACGAGTATGTAAAAGCGACTATAGAAATACGTCAACTGCGAGAGGAAGAAAGTCAGTTACGACAAGAAAACCTAAAACTGAAGGTAAATAGTAGATTTATTAAACGTTCTTGTTTATTTTTGATTATTGATCAATACGCCATAAATTACTATTATTAAATTATTAAAACTAAAATTTTTTTCTTTGCACATATTGTCTGTAATCAGAAAGGTCAAAGCTGATGATATAAATGTTACGAAAGTAAAAATTAATATACCTGTATTACTGTAATCATTACTGTAATATGCTTTCGTTTATCACATTATTGCACGACATAAAATGTTGTCATAAAGGAAATAAACTAAGTATATGCAAAGAGTATTCATACCGAATAAAAATCTTATAATTTTTTAACTTTGATATTAGCTGAATATCTTACTTGGGAGGATCTGGTATATATCGTATATATTAAAAGGTGCTTGTATTTTACTTTTTTATTTTCTATGTAACTATATAGATGTATGTAGATGTGCATATTCAGGATGTTTCGAAAGTTTTAAAATAACGCTACATTTTTTGAGATTTCTGTAAAATATTTTTCGTTATAAAATAAACCCAGAAAAATTCCTTAAGTCTAAATTACAGGCTGTGAACCACCCTGTTTTACTTTAATAATACATATACTACATATACATATAGTGAAGATAAGGAAAACTCAATAGTAGGCCTAAAAAATCCGAAACTTTGATTTTATGTAGAAAACTTTGCAGGTTTTAATATAAAATTCGGTATATTTTGCAGTTTAATATTTACAAACTTAATCATAACGACAACTTACCATAGAAATTTTTAAAAGGGGCAAGTTTCCTAAAAATAAAATAAATATAAAAGAACAAAATAGCTTTAAATTCAAGAAACACCATTTTTAGAAGCTTTATAACAAAAATAGATCGATTTAAAATTTTTTTATAACTAGAAAACATATTTAGTTATTTTAAATTTTATTAAAAGTGGTCTTAAAATTCAGAATCTATTAGGTAAACTGAATACTAATATGTAAAGATTTAAAAAATACTAATAAACCTTTAATTTAAAAACATTAATTAAAAAAAATTTCTCCACTTAGTTTTTATACCCGTACGATAGGATCGGGTATAATAAAATTACTCCTCCGTTTGTAACACCTCGAAATAAGCGAGCTAGATATACCTTCAAAGGTATGGATCGGATCAGAAAAAAATTCTAAGACTTTTGAGCCATGTCCGTCCGTCCGTCCGTCCGTCCGTCAGCACGCTAACTCAAAAACTAAGAAAGCTAGAATCTTGAAATTTACACAAAATATTTTGAGAGTAATTTGTAGGTTCCCTATTTTTTTTGGTTGAGTTTGGACCAAGCCTTAGGGTAGCTCTCGAACACCTAACTTTTAGATCCCCACATTTTTTTTGCAATAGAGCTATGAAATTTTAACTGCTGATAGATCTCACAAAAATATTAATTTTATTTTTAATAACTTTTTTTTGTAGCCCCACCCGTTACGGAGCTACAGCTCCCCAAAGGTTCAAAAAAGCTCTATATTTAAATTGTTATAGCACAAGTTGTATAAGGTATATCTTCATTTTGAAAACGCCAAACGATTACTACTTTCATTAGCTTTAAAAGTATATATACAATAAATATATATTTGTGGCATACGGTGTCTTAATTTACCGTTATGCGAAACTCAAATTTTGCAAAATTCGTTAACCCTTCCATCTTCTAAACGGTTAAAGTTGAAAACTTGAAATTTTGACAGAAGTTAGATCTTGGAAAATTAGTATGAGTCATTTCAGAAATTTTTTTTGTATCACCCCCCGTTTAGGAGCTGTAAGGGGTCAAAAACTGAAAATTTCCTATTTTTAAACACCTGTAACTTGAACACCTGTTAAAATTTTTTTGAAGTAATACACAAAAATTAAAGCTCCAACATTATATTTTTATTTCTGTTAACAACTTTTTTTAATAATATAGGGTTACTTTATAATTGACGAAAGAGTTACTTGATTTTTTCAAATTTTCTAACAAATTTCTTTAACTAATTTTTTGCATTTTGTTTTACTCGATAATTTGAAATTGTTGAGGATATAATGCGTAGTACAAAAAAATGTAATTAAATAAACAACATAACGGTTGCTTGAAGAATTTTTATTTATATGGTATTGATATATATACATACTTATATAATATCATGTTTATTTACATATCGTATATGTCACTAGTGAATGAATGATAAGAGTATAGATGTATATTATATAGCGCCGTATTTACATACATATATGTATTTTATTCTACTTATAAGAAATTATTCTGTCAATGGAATATTTAAATATAATATAATATAATATTTAAAATTATATTTACTATTTTGTACTAAGTAAATTTAATATACATTTACCGCTTAGTATTAAATGGTACTATAGAATATTTGAAAAAGTTTTGGATTCATAATCGTTATGTGAAAGGTTAGAATCTGCTTTTGAAGAATGTACATATAAACATATAGTTTGAATATATGTACAACCCATAGTTCTAGAAATTATAAAATTCACCCAAATTATTTTAAAATACTAAAATATTAAAAAAATAATATTGTAAGCAGAGTGACAGGCTGTGAACATACTAACGGTTCGTACGGGTATCTAAGAGTTGACAAAGTCAACTGTATTCTTCCTCGTTTATTATAAAAGCAGTGTTCACTATTATAAAAGCTATTATGCAATTATAAATGCTTTTCTCAATATTTTTTAACCGTAAATACCAAAGATTATCTATTATAAGATGAACCATTCTTACCACGTGACTGGATTACTTTCTGCTAGGGGTGGGCATTAAATGAAAAAAAGCTGTATAGGGATCTATTTTTCAAGAAAATACACGTCTTATGAAAAAAAATAGGGGTCTATTACAAATCTTGAAATAACTCAAAAACTATGAGTTTTTTTCAAGTTCGTCCAAAGGAGGTGTTAAAATTTCATCTTTTCTGTATCATTTGGTAAAAAAATTATTAAAAATTTAATTTTTTCATTCATAAATATTAATTTAATAATGACTTCCAACTACTTTTTTATTTAAAAAAGTTTTTAAAAGCTTTCAAAGAGAGCATTTATTTCGTACATTACTCGGCAAGAAAATTATTGCAAACAAAATAATTTTTATGACAATTGAAATTTAACAAGTTAAGTAAATCTGAATTTATATTATTTTTGTATACGTGCATAACCTACATTAATTTTTAGAAGGCCTGGACATTGAGAGAGAAAAGCTAAATAGTAGTCCTTTTTTTCAAAAAAAATACACGTAGTCTTATGCAAAAAAATAGTAGTCCTCCTAGAAATCTGGAAATAACACAAAAACTATAGATATTTTTTAATTTCGTCCTAAGGGAGCATTAAAGTTCCGTCTTTTTTACGTTTTTTAGTAAAAAGAAATTTTTAAAAATTTTAAATTTTCATTCATAAATATGCATTTTAAAAAATGTCTTCCAACTATTTTTCAACAAAAAAAAGCTTCTTAAAAACTTTTTAAAAGAGCATTAATTTGGTACATTACTGAGCAAAAAAATGTTGAACACTAATTTTTATTGCAATATCGATTTGCTTTAATAAATATTGTAAATTTTTTAGAATGCATATAAAATTAAGTGCAAAAAATAAACTATTTAATTATTTTTACAATAAGTTAATTTATGTTAACTTATTTAAAATTTTTATTAATATAATAAAATAAATAAATATTATAAGTTATTCGCCCTTTCCTTTGAGGTAGGGGATATGGCGATTATTTTTAAAGTGGTATCGCCTGAAGACTAGGCCTTAGACTAAAATAATAAAAAAAAATATATTAATACATACAAATAATATATAAATAATTTTTTAACTAAATAATATGATATATAATAAAATTTAATAAAACAAAATAAAGTAATTAATTTACAACAAAACAATATTAAAAAAAGTAAAAAACAAAAAAAATATCACAAAAATCAATATTTTCCGACCGAATAGTAATAATAGATCTTGAGTGGGCAAAAATGAAAAATGACATGACGATTGTATCCCAACTATATATAGGTACCTTCATATCAAAAAGGTTAATTTAGTTTAGTCAATAATAATATTTAATTTTTTGCGTTTTTCAATATCGTTCAATATTTTGAAATTGTTTTATTTCTGTATTACCTGTCAAATAGGTAACTTAGATCATTATTAATTATTATTATAAATTTAAAATCACATTTAAAGTAATTATTTTCACATTTCACATTTTAAAGTAATTATATATAAAATAATATTATTTTGGTCTTTATATAATTTCCAGTATTTTAAATTTATTTTTTTACTAACATTTAAAACTAAATTAGAGAAATTTAAAATTATATTATCATCGCGTAAGTTTTTATCATTCGTTTCTATTAAATTTACCAAGTAATTGGTGAATATACTTGGAACTGCATCTGGCATTAAACGTGGACTTTTATCATTATTTAATTTAAAACACTATTCTGAAAAATGCAATTTACATATGGAACTATAAGCTGTTGGTTGCCAGTCTGATCTTTGTACAAAGCTCTTTTAAGCTTCTCAAAGGCTCTTTATCCGGAAATTTAAAAGTAGCTACAGATATCGTGCTATTATTATAATTGGATTTACACCCAACAACCGAACGCTTTCCACCCACTTTATTTAAGGAAATTATTAAAAAAGGCAATATTAGGCACTAAATAATTGAATTAATTTTTTTATACATACATAGGTATTCATACAATAAAATCTTTTACAAATAGTAATTCAATTCAAAAATTTAACTCTACAAAAATATGACTACATAAAATAAAATATTACTAAAATTTAGAGTTATTTAAAATAAAATATTACCTAATTTTTTCTAATACATTTCAAATAGTATAGCAATTTAAAATTTTATTCATAAAAGGATTATTCTATTTCATGTAAGTATATGAATATTCTATTTACAATAATTTTTGTTTTATAGACTGTATAGAAAAAAACGAAAATTGCTTAACCAGAATTTGGTACTTTTTTTTTCTTTTCTTTAAAATATTGCTGAAAAATATGATTTAAAAATTAATTTTTTTATTGACATAAAGAAAAAACTTCAAATATATTTTATTATATACATTTTTATATAAATTTTATAATTTTTAATATAATTAAAAATATAAAAACTTAGTTTGAACTAAAATATATTTACCAAATTTGCAGTACAATCTATTAGAAAGCTTTTAAATTATTAGGTTATGTTCACTAATTTATTATAATTGTGTACTCTCATAATTTTTTGAGAGTATTAAATGGTGGCGATGTGAAATGCTAAAGAAAAACTGAAAATTTTATTTTGTTGCAAATATGTTAAAAATTTTGAGTTGAAAACTGAAATTTTGGTATGTTAAAGAAAAATTTCCAAATTTTATTTTAATATACAATTTGGCATGTTTGGGTAAATATTTCATATCGAAACTCGAAAAGAAAATTGTTAAAAATCGGCATTTTTCTTAAACAAAAACAGAAAAGAACAAAAAATCTTTATGTAATGTCATTTTTGGAAGCTTTTTCTCAATACATTTACAATTTGTACAAACACATTTAAGTATTTCGATGTCCAGGCCCATAACCTACATTAATTTGTAGAAGGCCTGGACATTGAGAGAGGAAAGCTAAATAGTAGTCCTTTTTTTCAAAAAAATACACGTAGTCTTATGGGAAAAATTGTAGTCCTCCTAGAAATCTGGAAATAACACGAAAACTACAGATTTTTTCAATTTCGTCCTAAGGGAACATTAAAGTTCCATCTTTTTTACGTCTTTTAGTAAAAGAAAATTTTTAAAAATTGTAAATTTTCATTCATAAATATGCACTTTAAAAAATGTCTTCCAATTACTTTTCAACAAAAAAAAGGTTCTTAAAAACTTTTTAAAAAAACTTTGATTTGGTACATTACTGAGCAAAAAAAAAGTTGCAAAATAATTTTTATGGCAATATCAATTTGGTTTAGTAAATAAAGTAAATTTTTTTAGAATGCATATAAAATTAAGTGCAAAAAATAAATTATTTAATTGTTTTCCCAATAAGTTAATTTATGTTAACTTATATGTAGTTTTTATTAATATAATGAAATAAATTAACATTATAATTTATTCCCCTTTCCACACCACCTTTGGGGTAGGGAATATGGCGCGTGTTTTTTAAAGTGGTATCCCCTGAAGGCCTAGTCCACTTAAACTAAAATAATGAAAAAAAAATATATTAATATATATAAAAAATAAAAAATATTTATATAATAATAAAATAAATAAATAATTTTTTAACAAAAAAAAAAAACAAAATAATTGCCTTTTTTAATTAAATTTATTTAATTTTCTATTTTCCTTATTACTTTTTAAAATGTCATTTTTATCTTTAACGAAATTATTTAATAAAATATTTGAAAAAATTTTACCAATTTTGAAAAAAATATCGCGACTTTTCGTACCACATTTGCACGTCGATTCCAAATCTAATTTCCAGTCATTTAAATTTACTTTTTTACTAATATTTAAAACTAAATTAGAGAAATTTAAAATTAAATTGTCATCGCGTAAATTTTTATTACTCGTTTCTATTAAATTTACCGAGTAACTGGTGAAAATAGTTGGAACTGCATCTGGCATTAAACGCGACCTTTGATCATTATTTAATTTAAAACACGATTCTGAAAAATGTAATTTACATATGGAACTGTAGGCTGTTGGTTGCCAGTCTGATCTTTGTACAGCGCTTATCCATAAAGTTTTCAAAGGCTCTTTAACTGGAAATTTAAAAGTAACGACAGATATCGTGCTATTATTATAATTGGATTTACATCCAAGAACCGAACACTTTCGACCCATTTTATGTAAGTAAATAATTAAAAAAGGCAATACAAGGCACTAAATAATTGAATTAATTTTTTTAAATATGAAATAAAATCTTTTAAAAATATTAATTCAATTCAAAAATTCAACTACAAAAATATGAGTACATAAAATAAAATATTATTAAAATTCAAAGATATTTAAAAAATAAAATAATAATTTATTAATTTTTTTCTAATACTTGTAAAAAAGTATTGCAATTCAAAATTTTAATTATAAAAAGAATATTTTAATTTATGTAAGTACATGAATATTTCATGTACAACGATTTTTTTTTTAAACACTGTATAGAAAAAAACGAAAATGTTTACCTAGAATCTGGTACTTGTTTTCTCCGTTCCTTGAAAATATTGCTGAAAAATATGATTTGAAAGTTAATTTTTTTACTGACATAAGAGAAAACTTCAAACTTTATTTTTATATAAATTTTATAATTTTTGATTATAATTAAAAATATAAAAACTTAGTTTGAACTGAAATATACTTACCAAATTTGCACCACAATTTATTATGAAGCTTTTAAATTATTAGGTTATGTTCACTAAAATTATTAAAATTGTGTACTCTCATTATGTTTTGAGAGTATTAAATGGCGGCGATATCAAATGGTAGAAAAAAACTGAAAATTTTATTTTGCTGAAAATATATTGAAAATTTTGAGTTAAAAGCTGAAATTTTGATATGTTATAGAAAAATTTCCAAATTTTATTTTAATATAAAATTCGGCATGTTTGGGTGAATATTTCATATCGAAAACTCGAAAAGAAAGTTGTTAAAAATGGGCATTTTTCTTAAACAAAAACAAAAAAAACAATTTTTATTAAATGTCATTTTTCGAAGCTTTTTCTCACAATACATTTACAATATGCACAAACACATTTAGGCATTTCAATGTCCAGGCCTTCTAAAAATTAATGTAGGTTATGATACGTGAGAAATATATTTTATATATGTGTAAAATATAATTTATATTTAATCATTCCCGTTTCCACATCACCTATGAATATGGCTCGTTGTTTTTTAAAGTGCTATCTTAGTGCTATTTTAAAGTGCTATTAGTTGGATATATTAAAAGATGCTTGTATTTTACTGTTTTTATTTTTCTATGTAACTATATAGATGATATATAGATATAGATATAGATAACTATATACAAACTTAATCATAACGACAACTTACCATAGAAATTTATAAAAATGGGCAAGTTTCCTAAAAATAAAATAAAAATATAAAAGAACAAAATACCTGTAAATTTAAGAAATACCATTTTTAGAACCTTTACATAATTTACAAAAATAGATCGATTTAAAATTTTTTTATAACTAAAAAACATACTAATTCTTTTAAATTTTATTAAAAATGGTCACGTAGTAACAAAAAACACGTAGTCCTATGGAAAAAAAATAGGGGCCTATTACAAATCCTGAAATAACTCAAAAACTATGAGTTTTTGTCAAGTTCATTCAAAGGGGGTGTTAATATTTCATCTTTTCTGTATCATTTGATAAAAAAAAAATTATTAAAATTTTAATTTTTTCATTCATAAATATTAATTTAAAAATGACTTCCAACTACTTTTTTATTTAAAAAAGTTTTTTAAAAGCTTTTGTACTTTACTGGGCAAGAAAATTGCAAACAAAAAAATTTTTATGACAATTGAAATTTAACAAGTTGAGTAAATCTAAATTTATATGAATTTTATATACGTGAGAAATATATTCTATATGAGTGTAAAATATAATTTATATTTAATCATTGCTGTTTCCACATCACCTATGAATATGATTTTTACGGTTATGGTGACCTACGCTTTTTAAGGTGCTATCCCCTAATTTTTTTGCTGGTTCTTCTTTAAAACCTTTGAAGCAGGTAACGAACAGATCGTTATTAATAGTTATTCTAAATTTAAAATCACACCCAAAGTGATTATTATCAGATAAAACATAAAACTATATTGTTTTTACCTTTGTATAAATTCCAGCCATTTAAATTTATTTCATTTTTTAAAATTAAATTTTCAAAGTTTAACATTACATTATCATCGGCTTTCTTTTTAAATGAACATTCAGGGTAATTAGAGAAAATACTGGGATCTGCATTTGGCATTAAATGCGGCGTTTGAGAGTTATTTAAACAAAAAGGTGATTCTGAAATATGTAATTTACATATGGAACTATACGCCTTCGGTTGCCAATCCGATATTGACACGGCGCTTATCCATGAGAGTAAACATTTTTCAGGATTTAGTGAACCTAACCTAATAATTCAAAAGCTTTGTAATAAATTGTGCAGCAAATTTGGTAAGTACATTTAAATTAATATCGAGTTTTTATAATTTTAGTTTAAATAAAAATAGAAAAATTATATATAAAAAAAAAGTTTGAAATTTTATCTTTATTCTTGTAAAAAAATTAACTTTCTATTCAAATTTTTTAAAAAGGCTCAAAAAAGGCTTTCTCAAAGGCTCTTTTCGGAAATCGAAAAACTGGAACATATATATTGTTACTATTATTGGATTGACGTCCAGGAATTACATATTTTTTAAACATTTTATTTAAATTAATTAAAAAAGGCAATATAAAGATAGTAATAACTAAATAATATAATTTTTAAAAATATTCTTTAGTTCTTTAAAGTACAATTTAAAAAAAATATTTTTTCTATTTAAATTTAAAAACAGATACAGTTTATACTTATAACTTATAGAATGATTTTTTTTTATTAACTGTATTTAAAAAAACTAAAATTGCTTACCTAGAATTTGCTAGGTAATAGAGTTCTTTAATTTATCAAAATATCACTAAAAAATTTGAATAGAAAGTGAATTTTTTTACAAGAATAAAGATAAAATTTCAAATTTTTTTTTTATATATAATTTTTCTATTTTTATTTAAACTAAAATTATAAAAACTCGATATTAATTTAAATGTACTTACCAAATTTGCTGCACAATTTATTATAAAGTTTTTCAATTATTAGATTATGTTCACTAAATCCTGAAAACTGTTTACTCTCATTCGGTTTTGACTGTTAAAATGGCTGTCATGTTAAAATGCTTAAAAAAACCATTTCTATCTTTTTTATGGAAAATATATTAAAAATTTTGAGTTGAGCTGAAATTTTGTGAAATGGCAGAAGAGATTCTAAACTTTAATTTGAATTAAAATTGAACATTTTTGGGTAAGTATTTCATAACGAAAACTTAATATACATTTTCGTAAAAAATCATATTTTTATGTAAAATATATAAGAAAAAATCCAAAAAAATTTTTTTGTTTTAAGGAAATGCTATTTTCTGAGTTTTCTGCTCATTTTTTTTGTATTTGTTTTACTAACACAAACAAAAAATTCAGTCTCCAGGCCTTATGTTATTATTTGCCTTGCTTAATCAAATTCTTTAACATTTTTATTAAAATTTTTTATTAAATTATGAATTCTAACTCTAATAGTATATAATTTTAAAATAAGATTTGCTACATTTATTAGAACAGTCATAATTAAAATCATTTTATAAACGTCCATATGATTTATATTCTAAATCTTTTTCTGTACTAATTTCACTAAAATGTTTAATAAATTTATTTTCTAAACTAACTCAGCGGTTTTTAAGCTTTCTTACTTCATCGATCATGCATTAAAAAATCAAACCACTCAATAAAATTTCGACTTTTTATAGTGAAAAACTCAAATATTTATTTATTTCAATTTTAAATATAAATTCAGCATAAAATAAATTCTAAAAAACCCTTTTTTACACTTTCTAAGAAAAAAAAATGGTTTTTAACACATTTAAGAATAATATTTTGAAAAAAATTATGAAAATTAATTATTAATATACTTATTTAGTGGGATGATGTTACATTTCTGATATTAATTTATTGATATCAGGTGCAATGTTGGATATTTGTTGGATAATACGAAGTTCTGTTTCTACATTAATTAATTTATTGCGGTATTTGTTTTTTAAATATACAAGTGGTGAAAATGCAATTTCCCATAAATATGTAGTTGGACGCGGTATTAAAACTCGATAAATCAGGATAAATTAGTATTCCCTACGTAAAGAAAAATTGGTCGTAGTATTTTCATTAAATTTTCAATGAGCTATCAAATTTCTTTTTGTATCAGACATTTGCTTAAACCAAGCATCAGTTATGTTGTTCATTTAGTGAACTATCACAAATAACTGAACAAGTCATCATTTGTCAAGCGTTAGTATGTTAGTAAATTATGATAGGTGTTAGAAAGACCCAATACTTAATTGGTTATTACCACTGTTAAAAACTACTTATTAATGTTAGTAATGCTATTAATGGTAATAAAAAACAAAAAAACTAGCATCGCAAAAACAGAATCTAACATGCAAGTTAAATTGCAATGATAGATTAATCATGCAGACTCCGAGAATTTACCATGCTCGCGTAAAGTCAGGCTCTCAGTGTTAATTTGTTAACATTAATATAGAAGAGCTCAGACTCTCTGAACATACGCGAAAAGACTCGAATATTCCGTAGTAGTAGTGTGACACATTAAAAAGTTCGATCGATCTCAAATTATTCAGATTTTCTTATACCTCATTTGTTTTCGAACAGAAGGGGAGTTGATATCACCGCGAACACTCTACTGAACGAATATAATATCCGCCACTAGACGGCGTGACTGGAGAGAGTTCAAATTAAAGAACGTCCAGCTTCATGTGGAGGAAGACGTATAGGATCAGCCCAAGCAAGATTGCGTAAAGCGAAACGAAGAAATCTTTTTTGAACTGATTCAATACGTGAAATGTCTATATTACGATACGGAGACTATACTTGACTTGAGTATTCAAGTATAGGTCTTACATAAGTAAAGAAAATCAGAAAACTTTTGACCAACGCATAATAATTCCAAGAAGAATTAGTTAGCTTTATTTATTATGAGAGTTATAGTGACTCTTGAAATCTAATCTATCAAGGATCAGTCCCAAATCAGAAATACCATGTGTTCTTTTAATAGGTTGATCGTTGAGGACGTAGTCATAATTGATTGTTGAGGTAGTTCGTAACCTTGAAAAGCTCATAATTAGGCATTTGTTAACATTTCGTTCGAGATTGTTGTTCTTGCACCATGAACCAAATTGATTGAGATCATTTTGTAACCACTCACAATCACAAGTGGAAGTTATAATTTTGCAGATTTTGGTATCATCAGCAAAACTAAAAAGACATTAGTGAAATAAACATAGGGGACTGTCATAGGTCGAGACTACGGAAAATAAAGAGCCTAGATGGCTGCCTTTTGACATTCCTGAATTTTCAACATAAGCTGCAGAAATGGTAGATCTGAAAAGGACCTGGTATGACCTATATGACAAATAAAACGATAACCATTTAAGGCTGACTTGAAAATCCTACTGCTTTATGATTTTTAAGAATAATTTTATAGGGAATTACATAAAAGAGCGTTACTGATATCAGTAAATACCACATCAACTTGTTTTTTAGTTTCCATAGTATTTAAAATATCAGAGACGAATTCAGTCATATTAGGAACTTTGGATCTATCCTTTTGGAAACCACGTTGTTCTGGTGGAATAAATGGTTGACAATAATCAACAAATTAGGAGCACATTAATTTTTCAAATAATTTAGGAATAGTTGACAGTTTAGCAATGGGTCAATAATTGTTTACATCGCAACGGGCTCCTTTATGTATTGGGTTAATAAACGAAAGTTTCCGGAGCTTCAGGAAGGAGCCACATCGAATTGACAAATTAAGTAATTTGCAAATGAGGCCTACTAAATTTTGGGCAGAGAATTTTAATATTATTGTTGGAACTTAGTCGGGGACGTACGTCAAGTCATCTTTTAGAGTTAAGAGGTGAGGCATTAAGATATCTTCAGTTATTACAATGGTCTTAATGTCAAAATTTGAAAGAGATGGAGGAACTAGGTTTTCTAAATATGACTGATAGATATTAAAAGGTGCTTGTATTTTACTGTTTTTATTTTTCTATGTAACTATATAGATGATGTATGTATGTATATCCAGGATGTTTCGAAATCCAGTTAAAAAGTTTTAAAATAACGCTAACGCTTTGAGATTTCTGTAAAATATTTTTCGTTATAAAATAAACCCAGAACCATTCCATACGCCTGAATTACAAACTGTGAGCCACCCTGTTTTTCTTTAATAATACATATAATACATATACTACATACATATAGCGAAGATAGGAAAGCTCAATAGTAGAAAAATTTGCAGGTTTTAATATAAAATTCGGCATATTTTGCAGTTTAATATTTACAAACTTAATCATAACGACAACTTACCATAGAAATTTATAAAAATGGGCAATCCTAAAAATAAAATAAAAATATAAAAGAACAAAATACCTGTAAATTTAAGAAATACCATTTTTAGAATCTTTACAAAATTTACAAAAATAGATCGATTTAAAATTTTTTTATAACTAAAAAACATACTACTAATTCTTTTAAATTTTATTAAAAATGGTCACGTAGTAACAAAAAACACGTAGTCATATGAAAAAAATTGGGGCCTATTACAAATCTTGAAATAACTCAAAAACTATGAGTTTTTGTCAAGTTCATTCAAAGGGGGTGTTAATATTTCATCTTTTCTGTATCATTTGATAAAAAAAAAATTATTAAAATTTTAATTTTTTCATTCATAAATATTAATTTAAAAATGACTTCCAACTACTTTTTTATTTAAAAAAGTTTTTTAAAAGCTTTTGTACTTTACTGGGCAAGAAAATTGCAAACAAAAAAATTTTTATGACAATTGAAATTTAACAAGTTGAGTAAATCTAAATTTATATGAATTTTATATACGTGAGAAATATATTCTATATGAGTGTAAAATATAATTTATATTTAATCATTGCTGTTTCCACATCACCTATGAATATGATTTTTACGTTTATGGTGACCTACGTTTTTTAAAGTGCTATCCCCTAATTTTTTTGCTGGTTCTTCTTTAAAACTTTTGAAGCAGGTAACGAACAGATCGTTATTAATAGTTATTCTAAATTTAAAATCACACCCAAAGTGATTATTATCAGATAAAACATAAAACTATATTGTTTTTACCTTTGTATAAATTCCAGCCATTTAAATTTATTTCATTTTTTAAAATTAAATTTTCAAAGTTTAACATTACATTATCATCGGCTTTCTTTTTAAATGAACATTCAGGGTAATTAGAGAAAATACTGGGATCTGCATTTGGCATTAAATGCGGTGTTTGAGAGTTATTTAAACAAAAAGGTGATTCTGAAATATGTAATTTACATATGGAACTATACGCCTTCGGTTGCCAATCCGATATTGACACGGCGCTTATCCATGAGAGTAAACATTTTTCAGGATTTAGTGAACATAACCTAATAATTCAAAAGCTTTGTAATAAATTGTGCAGCAAATTTGGTAAGTACATTTAAATTAATATCGAGTTTTTATAATTTTAGTTTAAATAAAAATAGAAAAATTATATATAAAAAAAAAGTTTGAAATTTTATCTTTATTCTTGTAAAAAAATTCACTTTCTATTCAAATTTTTTAAAAAGGCTCAAAAAAGGCTTTCTCAAAGGCTCTTTTCGGAAATCGAAAAACTGGAACATATATATTGTTACTATTATTGGATTGACGTCCAGGAATTACATATTTTTTAAACATTTTATTTAAATTAATTAAAAAAGGCAATATAAAGATAGTAATAACTAAATAATTTAATTTTTAAAAATATTCTTTAGTTCTTTAAAGTACAATTTAAAAAAAATATTTTTTTCTATTTAAATTTAAAAACAGATTCAGTTTATACTTATAACTTATAGAATGATTTTTTTTTATTAACTGTATTTAAAAAAACTAAAATTGCTTACCTAGAATTTGGTAGGTAATCGAGTTCTTCAATTTATCAAAATATCACTAAAAAATTTGAATAGAAAGTGAATTTTTTTACAAGAATAAAGATAAAATTTCAAATTTTTTTTTTTATATATAATTTTTCTATTTTTATTTAAACTAAAATTATAAAAACTCGATATTAATTTAAATGTACTTACCAAATTTGCTGCACAATTTATTATAAAGTTTTTCAATTATTAGGTTATGTTCACTAAATCCTGAAAAATGTTTACTCTCATTCGGTTTTGACTGTTAAAATGGCTGTCATGTTAAAATGCTTAAAAAAACCATTTCTATCTTTTTTATGGAAAATATATTAAAAATTTTGAGTTGAGCTGAAATTTTGTGAAATGGTAGCAGAGATTCTAAACTTTAATTTGAATTAAAATTGAACAGTTTTGGGTAAGTATTTCATAACGAAAACTTAATATACATTTTCGTAAAAAATCATATTTTTATGTAAAATATGTAAGAAAAAATCCAAAAAAATTTTTTTTTTTTAAGGAAATGCTATTTTCTGAGTTTTCTGCTCATTTTTTTTGTATTTGTTTTACTAACACAAACAAAAATTTCAGTGTCCAGGCCTTTTATGTTATTATTTGCCTTGCTTAGTCAAATTCTTTAACATTTTTATTAAAATTTTTTATTAAATTATGAATTCTAACTCTAATAGTATATAATTTTAAAATAAGATTTGCTACATTTATTAGAACAGTCATAATTAAAATCATTTTATAAACGTCCATATGATTTATATTCTAAATCTTTTTCTGTACTAATTTCACTAAAATGTTTAATAAATTTATTTTCTAAACTAACTCAGCGGTTTTTAAGCTTTCTTACTTCATCGATCATGCATTAAAAAATCAAACCACTCAATAAAATTTCGGCTTTTTATAGTGAAAAACTCAAATATTTATTTATTTCAATTTTAAATATAAATTCAGCATAAAATAAATTCTAAAAAACCCTTTTTTACACTTTCTAAGAAAAAACGAGGAAGAATACAGTTGCCTTTGTCAACTCTTAGATACCCGTACGAACCGTTAGTATGTTCACAGGCTGTCACTCTGCTTACAATATTATTTTTTTAATATTTTAGTATTTTAAAATAATTTGAGTAAATTTTATAATTTCTAGAACTATGGGTTATACATATATTCAAACTATATGTTTATATGTACATTCTTCAAAAGCAGATTCTAACCTTCCACATAACGATTATCAATCCAAAACTTTTTCAAATATTCTATAGTACCATTTAATACTAAGCGCGGTAAATGTATATTAAATTTACTTAGTACAAAATAGTAAATATAATTTTAAATATTATATTATATTATATTTAAATATTCCATTAACAGAATAATTTCTTATAAGTACAATAAAATACATATATGTATGTAAATACGGCGCTATATAATATACATCTATACTATTATCATTCATTCACTAGTGACATATACGATATGTAAATAAACATGATATTATATAAGTATGTATGTATAACAATATCATATAAATAAAAATTCTTCAAGCAACCGTTATGTTGTTTATTTATTTACATTTTTTTGTACTACGCATTATATCCTCAACAATTTCAAATTATCGAGTAAAACAAAATGGAAAAAATTCGTTAAAGAAATTTGTTAGAAAATTTGAAAAAATCAAGTAAAACTTTTGTCAATTATAAAGTAACCCTATATTATTAAAAAAAGTTGTTAACAGAAATAAGAGTATAATGTTGAAGCTTTAATTTTTGTGTATTACTTCAAAAAAATTTTAACAGGTGTTCAAGTTACAGGTGTTTAAAAATAGGAAATTTTCAGTTTTTGACCTCTTACAGTTCCTAAACGGGGGTGATACAAAAAAAATTTCTGAAATGACTCATACTTATTTTCAAAGATCTAACTTTTGTCAAAATTTCAAGTTTCCAAATTAAACCGTTTAGAAGATAGAAGGGTTAAAGGATTTTGCAAAATTTGAGTTTCGCATAACGGTAAATTAAGACACCGTATGCCACAAATATATATTTATTGTATATATACTTTTAAAGCTAATAAAAGTAATAATCGTTTGGCGTTTTCAAAATGAAGATTTACTTTATACAACTTGTGTTATAACAATTTAAATATAGAGCTTTTTTGAACCTTTGGGGAGCTGTAGCTCCGCAACGGGTGGGGCTACAAAAAAAAGTTATTAAAAATAAAATTAATATTTTTGTGAGATCTATCAGCTGTTAAAATTTCAGCTCTATTTCAAAAAAAATGTGAGGATCTAAAAGTTAGGTGTTCGAGAGCTACCCTAAGTTTTGGTCCAAACTCAACCAAAAAAATAGGGAACCTACAAATTACTCCTAGAATATTTTGTGTAAATTGCAAGATTCTAGCTTTCTTAGTTTTTGAGTTAGCGTGCTGACGGACGGACGGACGGACGGACATGGCTCAAAAGTCTTAGAATTTTTTTCTGATCCGATCCATACCTTTGAAGGTATATCTAGCTCGCTTATTTGGAGGTGTTAGAAACGGAGGAGTAATTTTATTATACCCGATCCTATCGTACGGGTATAAAAATGGTTTTTAACACATTTAAGAATAATATTTTGAAAAAAATTATGAAAATTAATTATTAATATACTTATTTAGTGGGATGATGTTACATTTCTGATGTTAATTTATTGATATCAGGTGCAATGTTGGATATTTATTGGCTAATACGAAGTTCTTTTTCTACATTAATTAATTTATTTCGGTATTTGTTTTTTAAATATACAAGTGGTGAAAATGCAATTTCCCATAAATATGTAGTTGGACGCGGTATTAAAACTCGATAAATCAGGATAAATTAGTATTCCCTACGTAAAGAAAAATTGGTCGTAGTATTTTCATTAAATTTTCAATGAGCTATCAAATTTCTTTTTGTATCAGACATTTGCTTAAACCAAGCATCAGTTATGTTGTTCATTTAGTGAACTATCACAAATAACTGAACAAGTCATCATTTGTCAAGCGTTAGTATGTTAGTAAATTATGATAGGTGTTAGAAAAACCTAATACTTAATTGGTTATTACCACTGTTAAAAACTACTTATTAATGTTAGTAATGCTATTAATGGTAATAAAAAACAAAAAAAATAGCATCGCAAAAACAGAATCTAACATGCAAGTTAAATTGCAATGATAGATTAATCATGCAGACTACGAGAATTTACCATGCTCGCGTAAAGTCAGGCTCTCAGTGTTAATTTGTTAACATTAATATAGAAGAGCTCAGACTCTCTGAACATACGCGAAGAGACTCGAATATTCCGTAGTAGTAGTGTGACACATTAAAAAGTTCGATCGATCTCAAATTATTCAGATTTTCTTATACCTCATTTGTTTTCGAACAGAAGGGGAGTTGATATCACCGCGAACACTCTACTGAACGAATATAATATCCGCCACTAGACGGCGTGACTGGAGAGAGTTCAAATTAAAGAACGTCCAGCTTCATGTGGAGGAAGACGTATAGGATCAGCCCAAGCAAGATTGCGTAAAGCGAAAGGAAGAAATCTTTTTTGAACTGATTCAATACGTGAAATGTCTATATTACGATACGGAGACTATACTTGACTTGAGTATTCAAGTATAGGTCTTACATAAGTAAAGAAAATCAGAAAACTTTTGACCAACGCATACTAATTCCAAGAAGAATTAGTTAGCTTTATTTATTATGAGAGTTATAGTGACTCTTGAAATCTAATCTATCAAGGATCAGTCCCAAATCAGAAATACCATGTGTTCTTTTAATAGGTTGATCGTTGAGGACGTAGTCATAATTGATTGTTGAGGTAGTTCGTAACCTTGAAAAGCTCATAATTAGGCATTTGTTAACATTTCGTTCGAGATTGTTGTTCGTGCACCATGAACCAAATTGATTGAGATCATTTTGTAACCACTCACAATCACAAGTGGAAGTTATAATTTTGCAGATTTTGGTATCATCAGCAAAACTAAAAAGACATTAGTGAAATAAACATAGGGGACTGTCATAGGTCGAGACTACGGAAAATAAAGAGCCTAGATGGCTGCTTTTTGACATTCCTGAATTTTCAACATAAGCTGCAGAAATGGTGGATCTAAAAAGGACGTGGTATGACCTATATGACAAATAAGACGATAACCATTTAAGGCTGACTTGAAAATCCTACTGCTTTATGATTTTTAAGAATAATTTTATAGGAATTACATAAAAGAGCGTTACTGATATCAGTAAATACCACATCAACTTGTTTTTTAGTTTCCATAGTATTTAAAATATCAGAGACGAATTCAGTCATATTAGGAACTTTGGATCTATCCTTTTGGAAACCACGTTGTTCTGGTGGAATAAATGGTTGACAATAATCAACAAATTAGGAGCACATTAATTTTTCAAATAATTTAGGAATAGTTGACAGTTTAGCAATGGGTCAATAATTGTTTACATCGCAACGGGCTCCTTTATGTATTGGGTTAATAAACGAAAGTTTCCGGGGCTTCAGGAAGGAGCCACATCGAATTGACAAATTAAGTAATTTGCAAATGAGGCCTACTAAATTTTGGGCAGAGAATTTTATTATTATTGGTGGAACTCCGTCGGGGACGTACGTCAAGTCATCTTTTAGAGTTAAGAGGTGAGGCATTAAGATATCTTCAGTTATTACAATGGTCTTAATGTCAAAATTTGAAAGAGATGGAGGAACTAGGTTTTCTAAATATGACTGATAGATATTAAAAGGTGCTTGTATTTTACTGTTTTTATTTTTCTATGTAACTATATAGATGATGTATGTATGTATATCCAGGATGTTTCGAAATTCAGTTAAAAAGTTTTAAAATAACGCTAACGCTTTGAGATTTCTGTAAAATATTTTTCGTTATAAAATAAACCCAGAAACATTCCATACGCCTGAATTACAGACTGTGAACCACCCTGTTTTTCTTTAATAATACATATAATACATATACTACATACATATAGTGAAGATAGGAAAGCTCAATAGTAGAAAAATTTGCAGGTTTTAATATAAAATTCGGCATATTTTGCAGTTTAATATTTACAAACTTAATCATAACGACAACTTACCATAGAAATTTATAAAAATGGGCAATCCTAAAAATAAAATAAAAATATAAAAGAACAAAATACCTGTAAATTTAAGAAATACCATTTTTAGAATCTTTACAAAATTTACAAAAATAGATCGATTTAAATTTTTTTATAACTAAAAAACATACTACTAATTCTTTTAAATTTTATTAAAAATGGTCACGTAGTAACAAAAAACACGTAGTCATATGAAAAAAATTGGGGCCTATTACAAATCTTGAAATAACTCAAAAACTATGAGTTTTTGTCAAGTTCATTCAAAGGGGGTGTTAATATTTCATCTTTTCTGTATCATTTGATAAAAAAAAATTATTAAAATTTTAATTTTTTCATTCATAAATATTAATTTAAAAATGACTTCCAACTACTTTTTTATTTAAAAAAGTTTTTTAAAAGCTTTTGTACTTTACTGGGCAAGAAAATTGCAAACAAAAAAATTTTTATGACAATTGAAATTTAACAAGTTGAGTAAATCTAAATTTATATGAATTTTATATACGTGAGAAATATATTCTATATGAGTGTAAAATATAATTTATATTTAATCATTGCTGTTTCCACATCACCTATGAATATGATTTTTACGTTTATGGTGACCTACGTTTTTTAAAGTGCTATCCCCTAATTTTTTTGCTGGTTCTTCTTTAAAACCTTTGAAGCAGGTAACGAACAGATCGTTATTAATAGTTATTCTAAATTTAAAATCACACCCAAAGTGATTATTATCAGATAAAACATAAAACTATATTGTTTTTAGCTTTGTATAAATTCCAGCCATTTAAATTTATTTCATTTTTTAAAATTAAATTTTCAAAGTTTAACATTACATTATCATGGCTTTTCTTTTTAAATGAACATTCAGGGTAATTAGAGAAAATACTGGGATCTGCATTTGGCATTAAATGCGGCGTTTGAGAGTTATTTAAACAAAAAGGTGATTCTGAAATATGTAATTTACATATGGAACTATACGCCTTCGGTTGCCAATCCGATATTGGCACGGCGCTTATCCATAATGTTCTCAAAGGCTCTTTTCCGAAATCGAAAAACTGGAACATATATATTGTTACTATTATTGGATTGACATCCAGGAATTACACATTTTTTAAACATTTTATTTAAATTAATTAAAAAAGGCAATATAAAGATAGTAATAACTAAATAATTTAAATTTTAAAAATATTCTTTAGTTCTTTAAAGTACAATTTAAAAAAAATATTTTGTCTATTTAAATAGCTTATACTTATACTTATAGAATGATACAGCTTATACTTATAACTTATAGAATGATTTTTTTTTTATTAACTGTATTTAAAAAAACTAAAATATCTTACCTAGAATTTGGTAGGTAATCGAGTTCTTCAATTTATCAGAATATCACTATAAAATTTTAATAGAAAGTGAATTTTTTTTACAAGAATAAAGATAAAATTTCAAACTTTCTTTTTATATATAATTTATCTATTTTTATTTAAACTAAAATTATAAAAACTCGATATTAATTTAAATGTACTTACCAAATTTGCTGCACAATTTATTATAAAGCTTTTGAATTATTAGGTTATGTTTACTAAATCCTGAAAAATGTTTACTCTCATTCGGTTTTGACTGTTAAAATGGCTGTCATGTTAAAATGCTTAAAAAAACCATTTCTATCTTTTTTATGGAAAATATATTAAAATTTTTGAGTTGAGCTGAAATTTTGTGAAATGGTAGCAGAGATTCTAAACTTTAATTTGAATTAAAATTGAACATTTTTGGGTAAGTATTTCATAACGAAAACTTAATATACATTTTCGTAAAAAATCATATTTTTGGGTAAAATAAATAAGAAAAAAATCCAAAAATTTTTTTTTTGTTTTAAAGAAATGTTATTTTCTGAGTTTTCTGCTAATTTTTTTTTTGTATTTGTTTTACTAACACAAACAAAAATTTCAGTGTCCAGGCCTTATGTTATTATTTGCCTTGCTTAATCAAATTCTTTAACATTTTTATTAAAATTTTTTATTAAATTATGAATTCTAACTCTAATAGTATATAATTTTAAAATAAGATTTGCTACATTTATTAGAACAGTTATAATTAAAATCATTTTATAAACGTCCATATGATTTATATTCTAAATCTTTTTCTGTACTAATTTCACTAAAATGTTTAATAAATTTATTTTCTAAACTAACTCAGCGGTTTTTAAGCTTTCTTACTTCATCGATCATGCATTAAAAAATCGAAACCACTCAATAAAATTTCGGCTTTTTATAGTGAAAAACTCAAATATTTATTTATTTCAATTTTAAATATAAATTCAGCATAAAATAAATTCTAAAAAACCCTTTTTTACACTTTCTAAGAAAAAAAAATGGTTTTTAACACATTTAAGAATAATATTTTGAAAAAAATTATGAAAATTAATTATTAATATACTTATTTAGTAGGATGATGTTACATTTCTGATGTTAATTTATTGATATCAGGTGCAATGTTGGATATTTGTTGGATAATACGAAGTTCTGTTTCTACATTAATTAATTTATTTCGGTATTTGTTTTTTAAATATACAAGTGGTGAAAATGCAATTTCCCATAAATATGTAGTTGGACGCGGTATTAAAACTCGATAAATCAGGATAAATTAGTATTCCCTACGTAAAGAAAAATTGGTCGTAGTATTTTCAATGAGCTATCAAATTTCTTTTTGTATCAGACATTTGCTTAAACCAAGCATCAGTTATGTTGTTCATTTAGTTTTTTTTTTTAAATTTTTTTATAACTAAAAAACATACTACTAATTCTTTTAAATTTTATTAAAAATGGTCACGTAGTAAGTATCATTTGATAAAAAAAAAATTATTAAAATTTTAATTTTTTCATTCATAAATATTAATTTAAAAATGACTTCCAACTACTTTTTTATTTAAAAAAGTTTTTTAAAAGCTTTTGTACTTTACTGGGCAAGAAAATTGCAAACAAAAAAATTTTTATGACAATTGAAATTTAACAAGTTGAGTAAATCTAAATTTCTATGAATTTTATATACGTGAGAAATATATTCTATATGAGTGTAAAATATAATTTATATTTAATCATTGCTGTTTCCACATCACCTATGAATATGATTTTTACGTTTATGGTGACCTACGTTTTTTAAAGTGCTATCCCCTAATTTTTTTGCTGGTTCTTCTTTAAAACCTTTGAAGCAGGTAACGAACAGATCGTTATTAATAGTTATTCTAAATTTAAAATCACACCCAAAGTGATTATTATCAGATAAAACATAAAACTATATTGTTTTTACCTTTGTATAAATTCCAGCCATTTAAATTTATTTCATTTTTTAAAATTAAATTTTCAAAGTTTAACATTACATTATCATCGGTTTTCTTTTTAAATGAACATTCAGGGTAATTAGAGAAAATACTGCATTTGGCATTAAAATAGGATCTACTGCATAGGATCTGCATTTGGCATTAAATGCGACGTTTGAGAGTTATTTAAACAAAAAGGTGATTCTGAAATATGTAATTTACATATGGAACTATACGCCTTCGGTTGCCAATCCGATATTGACACGGCGCTTATCCATAATGTTCTCAAAGGCTCTTTTCCGAAATCGAAAAACTGGAACATATATATTGTTACTATTATTGGATTGACATCCAGGAATTACACAATTTTTAAACATTTTATTTAAATTAATTAAAAAAGGCAATATAAAGATAGTAATAACTAAATAATTTAAATTTTAAAAATATTCTTTAGTTCTTTAAAGTACAATTTAAAAAAAATATTTTGTCTATTTAAATTTAAAAACAGATACAGCTTATACTTATAACTTATAGAATGATTTTTTTTTTATTAACTGTTAAAAAAACTAAAATATCTTACCTAGAATTTGGTAGGTAATCGAGTTCTTCAATTTATCAAAATATCACTATAAAATTTTAATAGAAAGTGAATTTTTCTTACAACAATAAAGATAAAATTTCAAACTTTCTTTTTATATATAATTTATCATTTATAATTTATTATTTATAACTTTTTATTATTAATTTATTATATTTTTATTTATAATTTATTATTTTATTTAAACTAAAATTATAAAAACTCGATATTAATTTAAATGTACTTACCAAATTTGCTGCACAATTTATTATAAAGCTTTTGAATTATTAGGTTATGTTTACTAAATCCTGAAAAATGTTTACTCTCATTCGGTTTTGACTGTTAAAATGGCTGTCATGTTAAAATGCTTAAAAAAACCATTTCTATCTTTTTTATGGAAAATATATTAAAAATTTTGAGTTGAGCTGAAATTTTGTGAAATGGTAGCAGAGATTCTAAACTTTAATTTGAATTAAAATTGAACATTTTTGGGTAAGTATTTCATAACGAAAACTTAATATACATTTTCGTAAAAAATCATATTTTTGGGTAAAATAAATAAGAAAAAAATCAAAAAAAATTTTTTTTTGTTTTAAAGAAATGTTATTTTCTGAGTTTTCTGCTCATTTTTTTTGTATTTGTTTTACTAACACAAACAAAAAATTCAGTCTCCAGGCCTTATGTTATTATTTGCCTTGCTTAATCAAATTCTTTAACATTTTTATTAAATTTTTTTATTAAATTATGAATTCTAACTCTAATAGTATATAATTTTAAAATAAGATTTGCTACATTTATTAGAACAGTCATAATTAAAATCATTTTATAAACGTCCATATGATTTATATTCTAAATCTTTTTCTGTACTAATTTCACTAAAATGTTTAATAAATTTATTTTCTAAACTAACTCAGCGGTTTTTAAGCTTTCTTACTTCATCGATCATGCATTAAAAAATCGGAACCACTCAATAAAATTTCGGCTTTTTATAGTGAAAAACTCAAATATTTATTTATTTCGATTTTAAATATAAATTCAACATAAAATAAATTCTAAAAAATCCTTTTTTACACTTTCTAAGAAAAAAAAATGGTTTTTAACACATTTAAGAGTAATAATTTGAAAAAAATTATGAAAATTTATTATTAATATACTTATTTAGTGGGATGATGTTACATTTCTGATGTTAATTTATTGATATCAGGTGCAATGTTGGATATTTGTTGGATAATACGAAGTTCTGTTTCTACATTAATTAATTTATTGCGGTATTTGTTTTTTAAATATACAAGTGGTGAAAATGCAATTTCCCATAAATATGTAGTTGGACGCGGTATTAAAACTCGATAAATCAGGATAAATTAGTATTCCCTACGTAAAGAAAAATTGGTCGTAGTATTTTCATTAAATTTTCAATGAGCTATCAAATTTCTTTTTGTATCAGACATTTGCTTAAACCAAGCATCAGTTATGTTCATTTAGTGAACTATCACAAATAACTGAACAAGTCATCACTTGTCAAGCGTTAGTATGTTAGTAAATTATGATAGGTGTTAGAAAAACCTAATACTTAATTGGTTATTACCACTGTTAGAAACTACTTATTAATGTTAGTAATGCTATTAATGGTAATAATAAAAAACAAAAAAACTAGCATCGCAAAAACAGAATCTAACATGCAAGTTAAATAGCAATGATAGATTAATCATGCAGACTACGAAAATTTACCAAGCTCGCGTAAAGTCAGGCTCTCAGTGTTAATTTGTTAACATTAATATCGAAGAGCTCAGACTCTCTGAACATACGCGAAGAGACTCGAATATTCCGTAGTAGTAGTGTGACACATTAAAAAGTTCGACCGATCTCAAATTATTCAGATTTTCTTATACCTCATTTGTTTTCGAACAGAAGGGGAGCTGATATCACCGCGAACAATCTACTGAACGAATATAATATCCGCCACTAGACGGCGTGACTGGAGAGAGTTCAAATTAAAGAACGTCTAGCTTCATGTGGAGGAAGACGTATAGGATCAGCCCAAGCAAGGTTGTGTAAAGCGAAACGAAGAAATCTTTTTTGAACTGATTCAATACGTGAAATGTCTATATTACGATACGGAGACTATACTTGACTTGAGTATTCAAGTATAGGTCTTACATAAGTAAAGAAAATCAGAAAACTTTTGACCAACACATAATAATTCCAAGAAGAATTAGTTAGCTTTATTTATTATGAGAGTTATAGTGACTCTTGAAATCTAATCTATCAAGGATCAGTCCCAAATCAGAAATACCATCTGTTCTTTTAATAGGTTGATCGTTGAGGACGTAGTCATAATTGATTGTTGAGGTAGTTCGTAACCTTGAAAAGCTCATAATTAGGCATTTGTTAACATTTCGTTCGAGATTGTTGTTCCTGCACCATGAACCAAATTGATTGAGATCATTTTTCAACCAGTCACAATCAACCATTTAAGGCTATGACTTGAAAATCCTACTGCTTTATGATTTTGAAGAATAATTTTATAGGGAATTACATAAAAGAGCAGCAATGGGTCCATAATTGCTTACATCGCAACGAGCCCCTTTCTTATGTATTGGGTTAATAAACGAAAGTTTGCATGGCTTCGGGAAGGAGCCACATCGAATTTACAAATTAAGTAATTTGCAAATGAGGCCTACCAAATTTTGAGCAGAGAATTTTAATATTATTGGTGGAACTCTGTCGGGGACGTACTTCAAGTCATCTTTTAGAGCTAAGAAGTGAGGCATTAAGATATCTTCAGTTATTACAATGGTCTTAATGTCAAAATTTGAAAGAGATGGAGGAACTAGGTTTACTAAATATGACTGATTTGGGTCAAAAGCACCTTTTTGGTAAGTTCTGTAGAATGTGGCAAAAAAGTTGGGAACAGTTTGCGAGTTATATGATGTTGTTTCTTCGTATCGCAAAGCCGTAATCATCAGTCCTAACTTTACTATTAACAAAATCAAGAAAACGTTGCGGATTGGAATAAAATTTCATTCTGTCAATAAAGTTTTATATAGAGTATCAGATAGAATTTTAAATCTATTGTAGATAGCAAGAAAGGTATTATAATGGGCAATGCAATTAGTTTCCATATATTTTTTCCATGAAGAATTTCGTTTGTTTCTCAGAGAACGCAACTCTTTAGATGACCATGGAGTTGAGTAGTTAGATTATTCATGAGATTTCGTAAGCATTGCTGAACGAAAACATGTTGCTAGCATTTAATGAAACCGTTTAAGGCAGGTGTTCAGATTTGATGAAGAAAAAATTGATTCCACATTTAGTGAGCCTGTAAGTGAGTTTAAATGTGTGAAATCAGTTTTGGCAATTTGAAACTTTAGATAATCGTCTATATTGGTGAAAGATAATTCACTGGGGGATGCCCAACAATTTTCATGATCTGAAGAAAATACAAGGTCTAGTTGTCTGCCTAAGTTGTTTGTGACAAAACTAATTTGGTGCAGATCAAGGCTATTTAAGGCATCAATAAAAATTGATCAAAGTTCAGTGAAGTATTATCTGCAATCAAGAAATTATTTGTCAGATCAGATCATAAACACATAACGTTTGGAAGATTGAAATCACCCAGAACTAGAACACTATCAAAAGTAGCAAGTTTACAGAATATTGTTTATAGTAATAATGAATTCATAACACAAATGAATGAGTAATAATGAATTCATTATTACTCAACTTTGTTTAAATTAATAGATGAAATATACACAAATATAATGAATAAATGAGCATTTAAGTGCCTAAAGGAGATTTGGATACAAATCATTTCAAATTGGTCAGAAAATGGCAAATCAGCTGACAGCTAATAAAATCCACCGCCGGGTTGGCCAAGAGAGGAGGTAATATTTCTATCTGTACGATAGACTAAAAAATCTTTTGAAAACAGTTCCTCACTATTGATATTAGAGTTGAGCCAAGTTTCAGACAATACTATAATGTCGTGGGGAAGTCACAGATTTTAAAAACGCAGAGTGCGTTTTAGTACGGAGACCTCTTACGTTTTGGTAAAAGATAGAGAGGTTCTGTGGTTTTTTGAATTGCGAAGTGATATACAATTCTTACGCAGTAGTAGATAGAATATCGATTCTGGCACAAAAGCCGTAAGGCGCCAGTTTTCTATATGAAAAAAATTATTGTTTGATGTTAAAAAGGTAATTGGAATAACGGAATGAAAATATATATTATGTGATTGAGTGAAGGGTATTATGGATTTGAATTTAGGTTTAGAGTGTGAGAATATGTGTTATGAAAGTTAAATTATTAAGTTGATTTAAAAAGTTTTAAGGGTACGGGGTTTAAGCCTTTGGTACGATGTTATAAGCGTAGAAGCTTCAGCAAGTTTAGAGGTTTGGAAAAAGGAAGGTTGGGAATTCTGCAGGTTCGGAGAATTGGAATAAGATCATAAGAGGCCAAGTTCCAAGATTTAGGACCTCAAGATGGAAAGTTTGAATTTAAAAAAAAATTGATGAAATTAGTGCTTTGGTAATATGATTGAAAAGGGGCCCTTTGGCCATAGCAAGGACCAAACCGGACCTCTAGGACCGAATCGAACCCCGCCGAAGTTATTGGAAGCATGTATCAGCGATCTTAGATTTTGAATAGACTATAAATATTAGATTGGAAAGATGTAGTGTTATGTAATTATCAAAAATATCCTATAGTATGTCGTGAATGTCTATGATTGCTTGTAAATTTGTAAATGATTCTGATGTAAATTTTTCTGTAGTTGAAAATTCTTTAATGTATTTATACATGTGAAAAATACGTAGCTTATGCTCTTTTAATAACACAGAGGAATATGATTTTAAAAACTCTTCCACTTCTTTCACCTGCATCTTTTAAAATGAGAATAAATTATACATCTTTCACCTTCATTTTTTAAACTGAGAATAAGCTATAGTACACTTTTGCAGCTTATATATATATTTCAAGACGAAACTATTTTATCTCTTAATCATTTTTAAAACACGAACTGTTAATGATATATTTTAATCATCCATTTACGACGATGGTAACGAGACCATCTGCATGTGGGAAAACAACATTTGTATCCAACTTAATCAAAAATGTTACTAGATTGATACATTCCAAAATTGAAAAAATAAAATGGTGTAACCCAGAAATTTCTGCTGTTCCAAGAAATATAGATTTCCCTGATATAGATATTTATACCGGCATTCCGGAAGAGCTTAGTGAAAATGAAAATAAAAATACGTAAATTGCTTTAGATGATTTAATGTTAGATTCAGCAAACAAACAAGTATGTGAAATTTTTAACTAAAGCTTCGCACCACCGTAATTTGTCTATTATATTATTAACGCAAAGCATTTTTCATCAGAGAAAATTCTCACGAGATATTTCATTAACTGAAATTAAATTATTTGGTACTTTTTAAAAACCCTCGAGATAAATCACAGATTTTTCCTCTAGCTAGACAACTATATCCGGAAAATATAAAAGGCTTCCTGGGGGTATAGAATGAATCAAGCAACATCAAGCCCACATGGTTATATTTTATTAGATTTTATACAAGACATTAACGATTTGTTTCGAATTAGAACCAACATATTCTCAGAGGAAATATTGCGTTTGTTTTTGTGCTACCAAAGATTTAAACAATTGCTTAAAATATGAAACGGTTGAAGAAAAACAGATATATGTTACATGTACTAGAAAAATGCAGCAACAAGAATTTTCGTAAAAATATTCTAAAATATTGTGAGGATGATATAATAAAAACTATTGCTGTAATTGCAATTAATGTGTTAAACGGAAACAATAAAATATCACTATCACAA
This sequence comes from Poecilobothrus nobilitatus, assembly GCA_947095535.1. Classification (NCBI taxonomy): domain Eukaryota; kingdom Metazoa; phylum Arthropoda; class Insecta; order Diptera; family Dolichopodidae; genus Poecilobothrus; species Poecilobothrus nobilitatus. The sequence continues at coordinate 145,250,349 of OX352772.1, forward strand.
AAAACAAAACTAAAAAAACAATTGAGACTCTTAGCGTGTCCGCATAAAGGTATAAAAGCTAAACGAAAAATGTTAATTCAACATGGAGGATTTTTACCTACATTAATTGGTACTATATTATCTGGTGTAATAGGAAAACTTCTCAGTAAGACATATTGCAGTGAATGATTGTTATTTCACCAGAAATATTTTCAAAATTTAGCAAATTATTTTTAGATGATAAAAACTTGGATTTAAGGATCAAAAAATGAAAAAAGTTTTATATGATAAAAAATTAAAACAATTGCAAAAATGGTACTTATATCGTCAAAACCTTCTCAAATCTGGAATTAACAAAAGACACACAAAAAGAATACCAGAAAAGGCTAATAATCTTACATTTGATATTGAGTGCCTGTAATTCTTTTCTAAACGAAATGCATATACAGAAACTGAATTACCTAAATACAAATCAATATCAACATAGACCGATTTTGTACCATTAGTAACTGATGATGTGTTTGAATATAATCCTAAAAGGGAACATTCAAATATGGATATTGATTTAACACATTATGATTTGGATGATGAAAATTCATTTAAAAAATTAGATCAAACTGAAATGTTGAAAGATGAAAAATTAGTAGAAAGACCATCTCTAAGCTCTGATTATCGAATGTTTATGACAACACTTCTTTTTAATTACGGATAAATTTTTTTTTTTTTTTTATGTTATTTTTTTATGTTATGTTATTAAAAAGTTCACAAAGTTTAATTTTTTTACTTTTTCTAAAATTATATCAAAATTAAACTTTGTGAACTTTTTAATTAAAATTTTTTTTATTTATCACTTAAAACTTTTTAAAAGTGTAGTGTGTAACTAAAGTATATTGAATTATATGGCTGCACTCCAATGGCGGCAGGATAAGTATTTTTATAATTTAAGAAACATTATACAATTTTTTCTTAGTTTATTTTCCATTATAAAATTATTTACACATTAAAATTTTTTTTATTTTTAGTTTTGATTTTGTTTTTTAGAACTACATGTATATTAAATTTGATTAATTTTTAATTTTCCGATTAAAATTATAACTTCTAATTAATTAAACGCGCTCGGTTGGTTTTGTTTACATTAATTTACATTTATTTTTTATTTCTTATTTCATCTTAATATCAATTTGTCGTAAACAAAACAATTATATATCTATCTCCCTCCCACCCGTATGATGGATGCTGGTGTTCTTCTTTGATTCTCAATTCACTCAATTTTTTTTTTCTTAATACCGCCATAGTTATTACCGTAATTTCATTTATTAATTTCTGGTGGTAAGTTTTGCTTTTGGTGAGTTTGTGGTTCTACCTGCGTTCAATAAGGTCACTTAGAAGTGTATATTATAAACTGTTGAATGTTGTTATAAACCGTTTGCTCGCTCAAAGCAACATATTAGAATATTAAAATATTAGTGTTGATATTAAAGTATTGATATTGATATTAATAATAATTTATTTTAAAGTGTTGTCAAGCTCGGGTTATTTAAATCGTACACTTTTACTTTTGATTTCGATTTTAATTTTGATTAAATTTTAATTTTTGTTAATTTCAATTTTGACTGTAATCTTAAATTACATACTTTAATTTATTTTAATTCAGATTTTGATTTTAATTACAATTTCAACTCTGATTCCATTTTAATTCTGATTTTGATTATAATTTAAAATTTTTTTTTTGCTTTTTTTTTTTGTTTTATATTAATTGTTTTCCAACAAATTTACCAATTTGAACGTTGATTTTTGTAGTATACGCCATGTTAGTTCAATTAAACCAGCAGTCTTAGCCCTATGTGAAGCACAAGTCAGTAACCACAATGATAACTTTAATGTTACCGGCTACTCACTTATTTCACACTTCGTACCCAAAAAAGGTATCGCTGTCTTTATAAAAAATGACATTGCTTTCAACACACTTCCAAAATATAAATGTTCTAGTCCAACCTTCCGCTACATTTGGGTCAAAATTCTCGTTGGAAAGCATGTCATACATTTCTGTTTTCTATACACATCGCCAAACTCAAATGAACAAGAAACTGCTATGGAAATTGAAAATCTATCGAACCAGATCAATGAAATTTTGGACGCATCTCCAGAAACTGAAATTGTTCTGGCGGGAGATTTCAACATTCATAACAGGGATTGGCTTCATTTTTCTAGCAACATCTCCCCGAGTCAAAACTCAATTCGTAAACAAGTTGAATTATTCTCCACACTGTTCCACCTTTCTCAACATGTTAAAAATCTCACTATGATCCCGGACCGTGCTGATCAAGAAGGTCACCTCTTGGATCTGTTTCTCACCTTACACTCTGAAAAATATGTGGTTTCAGTTGATTGCCCCCTGCGTAATTCCGATCATTGTTTGGTTAACACAAGTTTCCGGGTAAGCCCAATCCCCAATCAGAGGTCACCTCCGAAAAAATTAGTTTGGCGTTACAACCATGCTGACTGGGAGGGTCTTAACAACTTTTTTAGAACATTTGGGTCTTTTTTTCCACCATTTGTTGATAATAATAACAGAAGAGTATCAGATTCTAAAGAGAAAGCGAACTTATTTGGCAAGCAGTTCTCTTCTAATTCGACACTGCCACAGTCAGCTCATATGCCACCTTCTGATCCCCCCGGTGGTTGCTCCTTTATAAAAATTTACTTTAGGACGCGGGTGGTGATGAAAATCTTGAAAAATCTTGATACAAATAAGTCAGCCGGTCGAATGGTATAACCACCATGGTGCTTAAAAATACCTACTCTACTATTTCAAAACCTCTGCGCAACCTTTTCTACCTCTCCTTCACTTCGGGTATACATCCTACTCAATGGAAGATTGCACATATTTTCCCAATTCCCAAAAAATGAAATAAAAGCGATTCCTCCAACTACCACCCTGTTGTTATAATTTCGGTCCTCTCCAAAGTAATGGAGAAAATTGTGAATCAAAAGCTTCTGAAATACCTGGATCACGGATTCAGAGCCCGTCGTTCAACCGGTGATCTCATGACTTACCTTTCTGAGAAGCTAAGCATCAGCCTTCGTTATTCTGCTGAATTTGATGTTGTGGCTCTTGATATTTCTAAGGCTTTCGTTCGAGTTTGGCAAGATGCTCTATTGGCAAAAGGCAAAGCAATAAGTCTAGATAGGGTCTTTTTAAAATGGATTGGAGATTTCCTTTCGAATCGTACGATTCGTGTACTGGTCGATGGATATTCATCTGACAAATTCAAAAAAAATGCTGGTGTCCCTCAAGGATCAGTTTTGTCCTCCACTCTTTTCTTAAATTTGTCAATGACCTACTTTCATTAACCTCCAATCCGATCAATAGTTTCGCAGGCGACAGCACCCTTGTAGCTTCCTATAAATTTCATAGCCGCTGTAACACTAATCACCAGATTAATATAACAGCAAAAAAATTTACTATTACTGAGCTAAATAACGCTAACGCAAAAATTCAAAAATGGGGTGAAGTCAACAGAGTTGATTTCAACTCGAAAAAAACACAATGCTGTCTGATCTCGCGAAAAATTGCCACTACCCAACCTATTATTTCAGGGAGAAGTTTTGCAGCATTCAACAGATTTAAACATGTTGGGTATCTAGTTAAATTAAAAATTGGCTCTGTCAAATCACATTTTTGGTATAGCTAAAAATGCAGCTTAATGTTTGGGTTTTTTTGCACCGCTGCAAAACTTACTTTTCTTCATCTGATCTTCTCAATATCTATAAAATGTACATTCGGCCGAAAATGGAATATAATGCACACATTTGGGCTGCAGGCCCTCAAACAGAGCTGGATTAGCTAGATAATGTGCGAAACAGAGCTATTCGTCTTATCAACGACCCCAGTGTAACTTCAATGCTCACTCCACTCAGTCATTGTCGCACAGTTGGATAACTAACCTTGTTTTACATATATCTCGTAGGGATTAACACCTCTGCCAATGAAATAAAACAGTTAATGCCTCCACTCAAAGTTTTCCAACGAGAAACAAAGTGGGCATCAGAAGCTCATCCCTACCATGTAGAGATATCAAGATGGCGAAATACAGCTTATGTTCCCTAAAGTTGGTAATTCATATATGTACAATTTACCTAAGTTTAACAAGAACATTAACATCTTTCTTCAAAATGTCCCTCCAAATTTTCCTACCTATCCCCCATAATCCAAATTTCCTAATTCCAATTTCCGCAATTATCCTTATCCCTATCCCCAAAACCAAACTGTACATTTGTATTAAAGTTCCATCCTAAAGTTTGGTTTTAAAAGGGGGGTGGTTTTAGTTGGTTAAAGGTCAACGCTACCCTAAGGAAGCACGTGTAGTTCCTCTTGGTGACTTTCGAGTTTTCTACCAACCCTCGTAAAAAAAAAAAAAGTCCAAAACTAACAACTTCATCAACACCAGAATGGACAACATATAAATATTACAACATTTTATGTTTTAGAAGAAGCTAGCAAAGATGGATAGTCAAGATGACTTTTATGCAACATTATTTACTAATGGTAATCTAAAACTATTTCCAGACATCACCTCAGCTTCATTCGAAAATAAATTATCTATTCACTTTGATTTAAGAAATGGAAATTTGAAAGTTGGTTTTCCAGAAATATATCTGAACTATTTCCTACAAACAGAAGAATTTCAGAAAGAGAAATGTGATTTATAAATATTGCCCAGTACAATGTTTATGTAACAAATATTGAAAAACCTCTTAAAAAAATTAAAGTAATCAAATCTATAGGTTACACATATTATTCCTATGATGATTCGGAATTACATTTGGATGATTGGGAGTTAAATTTTTTTCCAACGCTTATTAAAAATATAACTCCTAATCCCGGATTTACTCGAAACCAACTATTCAAAGAATTTTTTTATGATGTTTTGACATATATCTCTAATGAAAAAATTATGATGAAGTAATATTTAAAAAAGTGTCAGAATTTAAACGAGGAGATTTAGTTCTATATAAAAGTTAATCATAGCTTTTATAGATAGTTTCTATATAAAAGTAAATCATAGTTATAAAATGTAAAAACATTATTAACTGAACTATTTCAACAGAAAAAAAATATAATAAATTTCAAAACAAAATTATCTGAACTATTCAAATTAGCTGTTGCTAATAATAAAGACGAATTGACTGGAATGGTGATGATTTATTCAGATATAGTTCAATCATCTGTGTTTGGAAGTAGCAAAGTACGGCCGTTGAGAGCTGTCAACATAGAAAATTGTAGAATACCTTCAAATATTGAATTTGAACATGTCCATTCATATTTTATATAGATAAAAATTGCTTTGAAACGATAGCGATTAAAATTTGCAACCAATACGGTGATGAAATAAATTTTTATTCTAGTATCCAACAAAAATTGTATTACATTTTAAAAAGTATTGATTGTCGAAAAACCATATAAATACTACTACTCAAATATGATATCCTATCAAACATGGAAAGAGCTTACGATATAGAGATAATATAATAATATTGAGATATTATTCCTCTCAAATAGGAGGAGCAATGAACGATATTGGATCTTTATTACAATTTTATCTATACAAAAAGGTCGTTGGTTTTGGAAATATATTCGGAAGTTTAATTCGTTACTTAAAGACAATTTTTACATCAGGTTGTAACTTAATTAAAAAAGAGGCTGTGAACACAAGTAAAAATATTTTTAATAATATAGCATCTGGTGCAAACATAAAAGAAGCTGTAATTGATCAAAGCAAAGTAGTTAGTTATAGTTACCAACTGCATTCGATGTTATCCGATTTTACATTATCATTGATAAGTATAATATAGACCACACACTTTTTCAAGAGAAAGAATATATGTTTTAACTTTATTTAAGCATCTAATTATATTATAAAGTTTTCTTATTTAAAAAATAATATTACAAGTATTCAAAAACAATAGATTTACAAAAATTAAACCACGAAAAAAATGCATTTATACCTACTCTTAAAACTTATTATTATTTTATTGCATGATAAATTATAATACTAATGAAAATTGGTAAATGAGCAGTCAAAGTGATAATTAGGTAGTTCATAAATTTAAAATCCCATTACCTAATCTGATTTCGATGATTAAAAAAATATATTCGATGTTATTCAATGCCAAATTAGTTTAAATTCCAGGTATAATTGCCCTTTACTTTGAAGAACTGAAGTAGAACTGAAATAGTACCCTTTACCGAATTTAACTCTTTAAATATTAAATGAGCATCATTATTAGAAAAATTATGAAAGAATGTAGGGAAAAACTTATATATACGAAATAATATATTACAAGAGCTATGTGCTGGACCAATATATTTACCTTTTAGATGATAATGGTCTTGTACACGATTTTCATTAGATAGAAATATTTTTCACAAATATGACATGTATCACTATTTGTATGATGAAAGTTTTTCTCTACGGTTAATCTTTTCATTGGTTTCGGTTGTTCTAAATAATTTTCAAAAAGAAATGTACAATTTATTAAAGCTGTGATAAAGTTCTTTCCGCAATCCAATCCTAAAGAAGTTAAAAAAAGTTTATAAGTTTGTTTTTTCATTTATAAATTTTATAAACCATATTTGTAAAATCTTTATATATATTTAAATTATTATCAAATGAACTTTTGATATAATATGAAAAAGCGATCGAAATATGTTTTTTAATATTTGTTGTTGATGAAATTTTACGACTAGGTTGTCATTTTGAAACCGGTTCCAGCAAACTTTCTGAATAAGCATAAATTACAAATGGAATCCTCATTTTTTTATACCAATTTTTAAATTTAAAAAATTTATTTTCAGGGTTAGGCAACTTGGTAATGATGTTTCTACATTCTTTTTTATGAATTTATAAATTTTGTTGTGAAGTAAAGCCACATAAACATGTTCGACTAAAATAATTCTTGTGACCGTTTTTAAAAAGTTGATTTTGCACTAATCTCGACAAATTTTTAACCCAAACGTAATGCGACTTTTCATTTTTTGTAATTAAAAGCATTTCAATATGATGATTTTTTACTTCCTTTGTATGGTAGTAAGGTCAAATTATTTTATAGAATTTTTGAAACCTTTTTCATATCCATATATAGTGATGCTTATTTCCGGATTCATTCTTTCACATTCTTTTATATCATTATGATGAAGTGGAAATTCTAAATTACCAAACTCTAATTGTGTTACTTTTGCATTATTTAAATTGTTTGTGCTTCTATCAATAGCATAATTTTCACATCTCTGAGGATTTCTAATTGCTCTGTTTTGTAATGCTGATATTAAACACCACTTGAAGCAATATACATCTCTATTTTTTATATTAATGCATTCTTTTTTCTCTTCAATTGCGATATTGCGCTTCATATTGCGAACTTTTTAAAGGTTTATATTCGTTTATAGTTATTTCTAAATAAAGTAACTTACTTAAACTCCATTCAGAATCTTATTGTTATTACTATTAGAAGATTTTACACTAAAAATATTTTCCACTTCATTTTCTAATTTATGAGGCTTTACATATTCTGTGAATAATTCAATGTTATATTTAAACATTTTTAATTTTAGGAGCTCCTTTTTTAAAAAATTTATTAAATCATCTTTCAAATCATCTTTTCATCCTTTATCATTTCAAAATATTGTTCTGGTAATATTATGTTCTCATTTTTATTTTCCAAAATAAAAGTAGCAATCCTTCTTTGAAATCCGTGTTTTATAATTTTAATATTACCTTCATAAGGTAATGTTGCTTTCGCTTTATGTGAATTTGTTCGAATATGGTGGTTCCTTTTTTTTATCTACTTCTATGCAACATTCTTCACAATATTTGATTTCAATAAAGCTATTGTTCCCTTTTATTTTCTTTGTTGATGCTGTACTTCCATCAGCATTTTCGGAAATATTTTCCCTTTTATTTTTATTTTCATGCACATTTTTAATATGTATTTGAAGATTATCTTTTCTTCCAAAAGTTTTATTGCACCTATCACAATTACATTTTTTTGCCTCTCTTTTATGTTTTGTCAGTATATGACGTTTAATTGTTTTAGTTGTTAATTGTTTACCACAATATTCACATATAGCTTCCATATTTTTTTGTTTAATTAAATATTAATTTTAATATAAAGATCGTTTGTGTTAAACGATATTATTTTCAGCAATACTATTTTAATATTAACAATGAATTCTAAAAAATCAGCATATATAAATACCTAACTTTTAAATCAACATCGAACATCGAACAACATCCATCGAAACTTAAATAAAGTATGTTAAGAATAACAACATAATTGTTGTTACATTTGAACTTAATCATTATTTAAAATAGTTAACCTCCTTATCAATCAAATCAAATCGAACTTTATCTTTAAAAAGTAGTTTTAATATTAAATTTACATATTTTATAATAACTTGATTGGGTACTATTTTAAAAAATGTATGATTTAAAATAAATTAGTTATACCTAACAATAATAACATACTCCAATATAATAATTTTATTATATCATACTACCAAAACACTTGCTGAAGCTTCTTACCTTATAACATCGTTCCAAAGTCCTAAACTTATTAAACCCACTTAATTAAATTTTTAAATTTCATAACACATATAATCACACTCTACTAGGACCAAATCGGACTTCCGCAGGTTTTCCGGAGGGCAGTTATTGCACCTTCGGGAGACAGTTATCAGACCACCGAAACAGGAATCTAAAAATCTGAAAAGTAAAAGAATCTGAAAACCAGAAAAACTTGAAATTTCCTTAATTGTTAAATGAAAAAAATTAGGTCTATATTTTTATATTTTATTTTAATAATTTTTCTTGCGAACAAATATCCACCATAGGAATCAGATCAAATAAAGCCAAATTACGCCTTTCTGGGTCACGAGTCATAGATTTTAAATAAAAGCAAGTCCCGTTTAATTCTTCTAGTTCTTCGTTAGTTGTTTTGAAAATCTGTCGGGCATGAATATTGAAATTTTTTGTTCATATATGGACCCCATATCAATTCAATTCACATAATACAATTTTTTCTCCTCTTGTATCTAAACATTTCCATGAAATTATCTCGTACAGTTTTCTTTGGGCCAAATAGTCTATGTTTCGGTATTGATCATTATCACCTTTTGCTACTGATATTAAATTTTGAATAAAGGCCTAAAATGATATCGAGAAAAAAAATTAGAAATAAATTATAAATAAATAAATATTAATTATAATACCATTTTATTTTTTCGATTAGTTATTTACTTTTTTTTTCGTTTCGTACACTGATTAAGTAAGTAAAATTTTTCGAATTTATATACCTACTCTTCTAAAATACTAAAACAAGGGTTTGCCTTCCATGTGTTTTTACATTACAATTATATTCTAATCCAATCAAATTTATAATATCATCAATTAACTCAGTTAAAAATTCTTTATGGTTAAAATTAATAAATTATTCAATAGAATAATCGTGATTATCTAATCGTGACAAAATAGTTCCTTAACACTTACAACAATCAATGCAAAAATTAATTCTTATTAAAATATAAAACGTTATGTCATCAGATTGACTGACAACAACATATAAATAAAAAATATGGGTTTGGCTATTTACATGTTACGTTGCTGCATACATCTCTTAAAATGAATCATTAGAAAATAAACCGAAAAATATTTCCTTTTTTTTTTTTGTATATAAGCCACATTAATAAAAAACTGTTTGAATAATTTTTATCGCAAAACCATAAACATTCACTACATACTATAGGATATTTTTGATAATTTCATAACACTACCTTTCCAATATAATATGTATATTCTATTCAAAATCTAAGATCGTTGATACATGCTCTCAATAACTTCGGCGGGGTCCGATTCGGTCTTTTCTATGGCCAAAGGGCCCCTTTTCAATTATACTACCAAAGCACTAATTCCATCAAATTTTTTTGATATTCAAACTTTCCATCTTGAGATCGTAAATCTCCGAACTTGGCCCCTTATGATCTTATTCCAATTCTCCGAACCTGCCGAATACCCAACTTTCCCTTTTCCAAACCTCTAAACTTGCTGAAGCTTCTACGCTTATAACATCGTACCAAAGGCTTAAACCCCCTACCCTTAAAACTTCTTAAACCCACTTAATAATTTAATTTTTAAATTTCTTAAGACATATTCTCATACTCTAAACCTAAATTCAAATCCATAATACCCTTCATTCAATCATATAATATATATTTTCATTCCGTTATTTCAATTACCTTTTTAACAACAAACTATAATTTTTTTCATATGAAAAACTGCCGCCTTACGCCTTTTGTGCCAAATTCGCATATTCTATCTACTCGCAGTTCAAATTCTTTTATTAGTATTTCAGGAGGCCATCTATTATGATTGAAGTCGAGTTGGGTGGTGATATATATCACAAGGTTGTGTATTCGGATGCAAGTGCGAGATGAATATGAATTTATTATGGGGGACCACTTGGAGTTTGAAGGGAAGACGATTATCTTCAAGTAGAGTAATTTACATTAGTAGTAGACGCATCAAAAGATTCTACAGCATCTTGCTGCTCTAACTCAAAATTATAATGGAATGGATTTACCAATTTCATTCGCTTCAGATCATTAACAAAAGGTGAATCAAACAAATCCACAATTGAAAAAGAGTTAGCAGGTATCCATTTCGTGATAACACTTTACAGACCTTATATTTATGGTACACACTTCGTCGTTAAAAGCGATCATAAACCATTAACTAACTTGTTCTCACTAAAAAATTCATCATCTAAACTGACACGTATGAGACTTGATCTAGAAGAATATAACTTTACAATAGAATATATCAAAGGTAAACTAAGCGTAGTAGCAGACGCTTTGTCACGTATAAATATAAAAGATCTGCAAGTTACCCATGAAAACAATAATAATACAGTTCAAATTTTGAAGGTACAAACAAGGTCGATAACCAATAATGATAAAATAGATAAAATAAAAAATAAAAAATCTGATAGTAAAATGCAATCTTCTGCGGTAGATTGTAATGAAAACAAAAATATAAAAATATATGAATCATTGAAAAATTGGAACGTTCCCAAAATAAAGATAATAATAAATAATGAAGAAATGCTAGCTAAAATATTTAAAAAAAGAAAATGTATAATCAATTTAAAAATGAGTAAATTCGTAATAAAAAAAAAGCTTTAGAGTTATTTTTAGGCGCGTTAGAAAAAGAAACAGAAAAGTTGAATATTAAAGAAATTGAAATTGACAATAATGACATTATATTTACTCAGTATACAATAAATTATTTCAAAGAAATAGGTAATAGAATCTTAAATAAATTAAAAATCGTGATAATAAATACATAGAAAAAGTTCTTGATATGGATAACATACTAAACAAATACCATAATGATCCTATTTTCGGAGGACATGTAGGGCAGAAAAGATTATATGCCAAATTAAGAACAAAATATTATTGGAAAGGAATGGTAAAAGATATAGCAAAATATATTAAAAAATGTAAGAAATGCCAAATGAACAAAATAAAAAAGAAACACAAGGAACCTTTACAATTAACAGAAACTCCTCAAAAGCCATTTGACAGGGTAGTAATAGATACAATTGGTCCCTTACCTAAGACCATAAATAACAACCAATACGCAGTAACCATAATATGCGACTTGACCAAATTTTTAATAACAGTACCAATTCCCAACAAAGAAGCTAAAACAGTTGCAAAAGCTATTGTTGAGCTATTGTGTTTTAATATTTGGACCTATGAAAAGCATTTTAACAGATAGAGGAATTGAATATAAAAATCAACTTATGAAAGAAGTTCTTTTTCTATTAAATATTCAACATGAATGCTCAACAGCTTACCACCATGAAATGTTAGGAACAATAGAAAGAAACCATAGAGTTCTTAACTAATACTTACGATCATATATAAAGGAAAATAAAGACAATTGGGACAGTTACCTACCATACTTTACGTACTGTCACAATTCCACACCAAATGTGAGTTTTAAAGAAAAATACGCTCCATTTGAGTTAGTATTTGGCAAAACACCAGTACTACCAGAATTCGTATTTAATAGCAAAATTTAGCTTATATATAATTTTGATAGCTATAGCAAAGAATTAATATACAACCTTCAAGTAATGAATAAAAATGTTCAGTACTTATTATATCAGGCTAAATTAAATAATAAAATAATTCATGATCAGAATGCTAAAGGGTACGATTTTAAAATAAATGATAAGGTATTGTTAAGAAGAAAAAATGCACATAAGTTAGAGGCATTATACAATGATCCATTTGTAATAACAAATATAAAAAATTCAAATATTATAATAAAAAACCTAGAAAATAAAGAAAAAACTGTACATAAAATAGAGTAGTTAAATTCGTAAATTAAATAGTTCTAAAAGTAAAGTAATTAATTAATAATCATAAGTAGTCTTAAATTTTAATATTTACTTAATCTTGACCTACATTAATAAAATTAAATGAACGGGCCGGCTCAGGAAAATATATAAAAACGAAAATTATGCAAGCATAAACAAAACATATAACCTAAATATAAATATGTCATAAAATTTTTTTTTTAACAAATTAAAATAAATGCTAAGATTTTTTTTTTTTTATATATCACTTTGTTTAAAAATAAAAGCAAACAATAATAAATATAGTAAATAGTATTAAGAAACAGTAAAATTTTTTTTTTAACCCTAGTTATAATTATGTATATTATTTCAAAATTGAAAAAGTTGAATGGAAAGAAAAGGAGAAAAAAAAACACAAAAATGCAAATTTTTTTTTAGCAGACAAAAACAAACTTTTAGGTTGTAATTTTTTTTTTTTTTTCCTTTTCTTTTTCTTTCGAAGGGAGATGTAATATAAATATTTAACTAATGTACAGTACAGTACAATGAATTGCATTTATTCATATAACAGATAATATTATGAAATGATAATAAATATGAAATCAAATAACACTTTATGGGTGATTAAACTTTATGGCATTTGCATAAAATTCAAAGCAAATACATTGACCACCCCAAATATTACAAATAAATTTGATTCGCTTTGATTAATCATAATCAGCCATACATTCGATATTAAACAATAACAATAAGGAATGCAATAATTTTAGTGTACTAAGATTTATCAATAATCAAATCGGTATTAATTACCAAAATTAAGAATAAGATATTAAGAAATTAAATGTAATGTATTAGTATTAGTATCGTTAATTCTAAGTTATAAATAAATAAGCTAAAATATTAAAATAAAGAAACTGTTTAAGATAGAAGATGAGTCGAACTTAATTAATCGTATTTTGTTTAATCGTATTTTAATTTTAAATAATCGTATTATACAACATTGTTATTGTTATTATTCTTATTGTAGTTGTTATTATTGTTATTAGTATTATTAATATTGTCATTATTATTATTATTAATTCTACTATGATTAATTCTGTTATTATTGTTATTATTACCGCTATTAATTCGGTTATTTCTACTATTATTATTATTGTTATTATTATTATTTTACAATGTTACTATTTTTATTATTATTATTGTGGTTAATTTTTTTTTCTATTATTATTACTACTATGATTATTCCTAGTTTTACCAATAATACTCCTATTATTACCGTTACTCTTATTGTTATTATTATTAATACTAATATTATCATTACTATTACTATGATCAATGTTATTACTACTATCCATTTTTGTTATTTGTAATATTATTATCACTATTATTATTTTTATTATTATCACTATTATTCACAACAATAGTGTTAGAAAAGGTATATATTTTCAGACTGAACTGGAAGGGGAGATTTTAGTTGATTAATTTTCCACAAAGGTTGGTGGTTTGTTCAATCTCGGAACTGGGCCGTGTGAGTGGTTCCAACTAGTTTAAAGAAAAGCCTATTAGAACGTTCGTATCACTCACGATAGAGTCGTTACAATTAGGAACTTGCATGTTATTAAAATTTATCGAAATCTTCCGTTGCTGTCGAATTTTTTACTATACATTTACTCTACAGTGAGCCCCATACATTTAGGTTGGAGCAACTCCTCACAACTACCTACGCATGCACTTGTAGGCTCATTATTTACTTCGCGACATGTGACTTTATTCCACTGTGGTATTTTAAGATATGAAAAAACAAAAAAAAGAAAATATAAAAAAAATAATAAAACAGTCAAATTAAAGTCACCGGCGAATCAAATAGGTAATAAGTCGAAAATCGGAACAATTTTATTTATATTATAAAAAAAATTGAAAATTGACAACTACTGCACAGAAACTAATGTTGTCAAATGTTGTAATAATAATACATGTGGTCACGCTTTATAGTTTGTTCACAAACTCCGAAATCAAGTTGATTATCTTGTACAAAATCAATTAAAATGTCAAGTGTTCACAATCGTTTTTTAAAATAAAGAATTTAATTTTTGGCGTATTTATAATATTCTTTTGATACAATAAAAAAATATGCCAAAAATAAATAAATAAATTTATTATTTTTTTTTAAATAAACAACAACAAAACATAAATAAACATAATTTCAAAAATTAAATAGAAAATTTTGATTTTTTATTGTTATGATTTTGAATATTTATTTTAACAAATAAAAACAAATCAAGGGTTATGGAAAAAAATTTTAAATAATCAATACAAAAATCGAAATTTCATGGACGAACGGCGTGATTTTGAGGTGATTTTTGAAAAATCAGCTAGAGAGTAGATTTTCTTTGATAGATAAATTTTTGAAAAATGTGTGGGAAATCAAGGAAAAAAAAGAGAAAATCAACTCAATTTTCGAAATCATCTCAATTTCTCAAAATCCAGTGTTTGTGAACGTACTATAAGTTTTAAAAAAAAAATTCAAATTGAGAACTACTGCATAGAACCTAATGTTGTCAACGCTTAAAAATAAAAGGAATAAAAGAATTTTAAAAATTTAAAAAATAAAAGAAATATATCACCAAAACAACCACTTTTTATTAAATATCAGAGACGAACTTGATGAATGAATATAATATATACTAATGAATTTTCTTGAACTGATTTTGAACCAGAAATTTTATCAAAATTTATGTTAAATGGATATGTAATCCAGAATTTCGTGTCATTTAGGAGTTGGAAAATATTCGCAAAAAGTATATTGGATATCTTTCATATCGTGGAGAAAATAATTTAAAATTTCATCTGATAAATTTTCATTGGAGGTATTAACGAAGGTTTTTAAATTTTCAAAAGTATCAAAGTTTCGTTCGATTTTAGTATCATTGCCTCAATTTTATCTTTAACATGAAATATTGTAGCATCGAATCCGTGCCTACTAGTCAGTAAATTTAGTTGCGAGAATATGTCTCCATGAACAGTTAGATTACTACCGATTGGAAATCATGATGAGAAATTAATTAAATATAGTCTGACTTCATCCCTTAGTTCAAAAAGCCGTGATAAAACTTTTCCTCGAGAAAACCATCGTACTTCTGTGTGAAACAATAGTTTTTGATGATTACTATTCATAGACTTGCAGAGCTGTTCAAATATTCTTAATAGCTGTAATAAAATTTACAATTTTAACATTTCATTATCCAAAATTTTTTTTTAGCTCATTTTGGCTCATTTTAGCGGCATTTTCTTACAGCTAAAACTGTTAGATGGCTAAAACAGTGGTGCCATACTGCCACTTGGTTGAAGAATTGTTTTCTCTTGCTCGTGTAACTTAATCAGTTAGTTTTCCTGACATGGTACATGTTGCATCTGTACTAATTTCTACACAGTTGGACATACCTAATGTAACATAGTAACCACGATTTGTTATTACAGTCTGTACTTTCATTCAACTGTAAACTATAATATTGGAACTTAAGAATTCTGTCTATTAATTGGTTTTCTAATATAATAGAAATTTTATCTATTCGTTTTTTATTGTATCATTAGATAGAGCTACTAAATTTAATTCTTTTGCAGACTTTTCATCTAGCATTGTATTAACAATGGCTTTAGCAGTAGGTAAAATTAAATCCTACCCGATTGTGTGAAGTTTTCCTGCTTTCGCTATGAGTTTAGCAGCTTCAAATGATGCTCTGACTGCATTTTCACTATTTGATCCTATTGCTACTTTTCTAATGAAAGTTTCGGCTTTCGAAAGTCCAGCTCTTTGAAAAGTTTGACGGGTTTGATGACATATTTTTTATGCTTAGTTTTAAAATGTCTTCGTAATTTTGAAGGTTTCATTGCTTCATTAGAAAGCAATTCATGGCAAAGGACACTGCGGTTGTTGTTCACCATCCATGCTTCCGAGCATGAATTCTAATACTAAAAAGTTAACATTATATTTTCGATGTACTTTTGATTTTTTTTTACTGAAAGTAGTATCTATAATGATTGATGATATTGATGCATTTTCGGTTACTTGCTCAGGTTTTATTTTAAGCCAACGATCAATTTTTGTGATCTTTTATTCTAAATGAATTAAAAAAATTTACTAACAATGATACTTAGATTTGAAATACCTACCTTTTTAACTTAATAAAACTCAACCAAAGTAAGATTAGATTGATATCATTTGCTAAATTAATTAAAATTTTCTAGTTAGATATAAAAATCAAGCGTCTTAAAAAACACTATTTTTTGTTACTATAATTTTGTTATAATATTACTTATATAGCCAATAGCGAAACTAAAAATTTACAAAAGTGATGTAAAAAAAATTTAGCCTCCTCAAAAAGCCAGCCTCCTTTAAGTTTTGAATTATCGTGCGGACGTATAAGGCTTAATGGACGCAGAATTCGATTCTGAGCCTATCGATACCTTTGACACTATATCTAGCTCGACTCCTTTAAGGTGTCACAAACGTAATGGCAAATTTATTATACCTTTGAACATAGTTCATAATGTATAAAAATGATCAAAAGATGTAAATTGTTTTAACCGTACGATTTGAAATAATTTTTATTATAAGAAAACAAAATCATTAATGGTTTTACACTTTTGTAGGTAAAGAAACCAATAATGTTGATTTTAATTTTTAGATTCCAAACCCAAATAATATTAAAGAAAAAAATTTACTTCGATTTCAAAAACCATAATCTTAACTATATATTTCAATGACCTTATTTTTAGAATAATAATAATATATAAAAATGATAGGTTTTTAGTGTTGCCAATACTATAATTAAGAAACAGTGTTAACCAAAATTCTCATTCTTAACATCTCCCCTCTCTAAAAACCATTCTTAATTTTTGCAATATATAAATGATTTATTAAACAATTTATCAGCATGTCATCGTGCAATTTATCAGCAATTTATCATCGTGTCTTATGTATAACATTTCAACATTACTAGTTTTCTTCAGATATTTTAAAATTCGAGTTAAATGTTGATACAATTGGTCTGTAGGTTTTTCTTGAAATCTCCTGAAATAATTAAGTGCAAAAGCTATATCTGGTCTACTACAAAGCATAAGATACATCAAGCATCCCACTAACTCTCTATATGGTTTTTCACAATTTTCTTGTTTTTCAACTGATATGTCAATTTTTAATTCAATGGGTGTATCGATTCCATTACAATTTTCAAAATCAAATTTTCTTAATAACTTCTTTATATATTCTTCTTGTTTTATTTGTAAAATACCCTTTCTTTATTATAATCTATTTCAATTCCAAGAAAATTTGTCATTTTACCTGTACTTTTAATTTAAATTTTTCTTTCAATTTTTGTTTTGTTTTATTTATTAAGTCTGGACTTCTTGATGCTAAAATAATATCGTCTACATATAATAGTAAGAAAATGATTTCATTATTTTCTTTTTAAATAAACATTGATCAGCTTCTAAATTTTCAAAATTAATATCTGTTATAAAATTTTTAAAATCATCATTCCAACATTTCGCAGACTGTTTTAGGCTATACAACGATTTTATAAGTTTATAAACGCAACCATCTTCATTTTTATCCCCATCTGGTGGATAAATATATACATCTTTTTCTAATGTTCTATTTAGAAATGCGTTGCTTATATCTAACTGAGAAAAATTAAATGAAAAATGATTTCCCATTTCAAGTAAAGTTTTATAGTTGTTAGTTTCGCAACAGGTGAAAAAATGTCAATTTTTTCAAAATCTTCTACTTGTGCAAACCCTCTTACGACAAGTCGCGTTTTAAACATGAATTGATCAATTTCTTTATCTTTATACGTAAAAACCCATTTTGTACTTAATATTTTTGTATTTTCAGGCTTTTTAACTTTAACCCATGTATTATTTCTCTTTATAGATTCTAATTCGCGTATAAATGCGTTTTGCCATTCATCTGAATTTTCACATTTTTCAATATCTGTATAACTGTTAGGAATTTTTATTCCATTCAAATAATTTTTAGGCCACATAGTATGATATAACTGATAATCTTGGACTTCTATTTACTAAGTATGCAGATGTTGTTACAGCTTCACCCCAGAATTTATTATTTAACTTAGAATCAAATAGCATCGCCCGTGTTCTTTCGATAATTGTTCTCTTCAGCCTTTCAGCTCTGCCATTAAGTTGTGGCGAATATGGAATTGTATAATCTAATATTTTACCAGTTTCTTTACACCATTTTACAAATGAATCACCAACGTACTCTCCACCATTATCACATCTAATTTTAGCCACTTTTAAATTCTTTTCATTTTCAGATTGCCTTACAAACATTTTAATAATTTCTGCAGCTTCACTTTTCTTTTCTTATAAATATACCTGACAAAAATGAGTGAAATCATCAAGTATTGTTAAAAAATATTTTTTGTTATTCCATGTTACTGGACTTATTGGACCACAAATGTCAGTGTGCATTAGTTACAAAGGTCGTTTAGCTCGTGTTCTTTCATTGCCGAAAGGTTGTCTTGTTTGTTTAGCTTCCATACATACTTTACAAACTTCCGATGTTTTTATATTTTTCAATTTCATACCATGTACCAATTGATTTAATTTTACCAAATTTTTGTTACTTAGATGACCCATTTTTCTATGCCAATTTTAATTTTCAATCAATAAACAATTTGCCGACTCTTTTTTATTCATTTCAATAACATATAACCCACTACTTTTCTTTTTACCAGTAATTATAGTTTTGCCACCTTGTTCAATTATGACGTCATTTTTTGTGAATGTAACTACACCATCATTGTTTGTAATTTCTTGAACCGACATTAAGTTTTTAGTTAAATTTGGAACATGCAAAACCTTTTTTAGTGTACATTCACCATATAATTTACCCATATAATTTGATTTAATTTCTTCACCCTTTTTTGCAATTTTAATACTTGTTTCACATTCTTTTATTTCAGATAGCACATCTGGATTATTTGTTAAATGCGTAGTAGCACCCGAATCAACAATAAAATCAATACATTTTCTTTCATTAAAATTCAAAAAAGCATGATCACTATCGTCTTCTTTATCATTGTCTTTTTCATGATTTACAAATGCATCTTGCTTCTTTGATTTATTTTTCAAAAAACATTGTTCCGTCTTATGATTAGTTTTATTGCAAATTTAGCATTTATTTTCTTCATTTCGTTTTTTAAAGAAACAATCACTAATCAATCACTAGTTTTTCGGTTTCGAGTGTACCACTTTCTTCAATTTGCAATCTTGAAATTAAATTATTTAATGTTTTCTTTGTTTGTTCTGTTGATTCCGAAGCAGTTACAAAATTTTTAAAACGAGAAGGTAATACAGTTAAAATTTTCGTAATTATCATTATGTCATCTATAACTTGATTCAATTGATTAAGTCTAAAAGTAATATTTTTAATTTTACCAATATTTGATATTATATTTAGGTTTTCTTCAAACTTAAAATTATAAAATTCAGAGAGTAGTTTACACTTTTGATGCTCGTTGTCTTTTTCAAATATAACCTTTAAATTTTTCATCATTTCACAAGAATTTTTTTCGGACATTACATGCACCATCAATGAATTTTCAATTGTAGAAATAATCATGCGTCGAGCCTTTGCGTCTTTCAACAATCACAAATTTTTTTTTCATCTGCTTCTGCATTAAAAACATCCTTACCATTAGTTACGTTTACAACATCTTCAGCTTCAAAATGCGTATCCAATTGAAATTTCCAAATTGGATATGACTTAGCATCTTTTAATTTTTCAATTTTAACGATTTCATTATTAGTCGCCATTTTTGTTTTAATTTTTACTCTTTTATTTTACTTTAGTTTTTACTTGGTTATCTGGGTCTGGGCCCATAACCTGTTGATTTTAATTTTTAGATTCCAAACCCAAATAATATTAAAGAAAAAAATTTACTTCGATTTCAAAAACCATAATCTTAACTATATATTTCAATGACCTTTTTTTTAGAATAATAATAATATATAAAAATGATAGGTTTTTAGGCTTGCCAATAGGGTAGAACCTCCTATGATTGGCACTCTTGCAATGATTGGCACTACTACAAATAAAGCAATTTTGTATGAAATTAGCCCCATCTAATATTTCGGTTGTAACTTTATTAGTTTTTAGTACTATATTTCAGTGTAAAAATAATACAAACTACTCGTTAATAGATAGCTTTTAATAAAAATTCGTTAAAAGAATTATAAGTCAAAACCAAAGTGCGGTTTGCCACCAAATTGCAAAGAAATTTATAATAAAAGGTCTGTTTGTAAAGTGGTTGTTTTTGTTTTTTAATTTTAAATTTTATTATAAAGTAATAATTTATTTATTTAAGATTCAAATTAAAAGGTAAGTTGAATGATTTTTTAAAATATTTAAACAATATATTTAATTTTGCACATAATGTTAACAATTGGTTGTAAAAAAAAGTATTAGTTGTATTGCTTGGCACTGTGCTAATCATTGGTAATAATGCCAATAACCGGAAAATTGGCACCGTGGCAATTTTTGGTTATTGTTAAATTTAAAAATATTAAACAATTAATATCTAGTTACTACTTAGTACATCCCTACCTAGTTTGGTAAGCAATTTAATCATCTGTTTTATTTATATTAGATAATTTAACTAGAAAATGCCCGGAACCAAGAAAGGAGTAAATTACACAAAAAAATACGACGAAGAAACTATAAAGAACGCTATTGGAGCGATAAAAGAAGGGATGTCTAAAAAAATGGCATCCAAAAAGTTCGGAGTTCCACGCTCGACACTACAATTTAGGTTAAGTGACAAATTTGTCAAAATTCGTCCAGGCCCTACTACTGTGTTATCTGAAGAAGAAGAAGATGTATTAGTTAAATGGATCAAGGAGTGTAGTAATAAAGGTTTTCCGCAAAGAAAATTTAATTTAAAATTAAGTGTTCAACAATTTTTAAACAAAAATAACAGAAAGAGCCCATTTAAATCTAATTTGCCTGGTGAAAAATGGTACTCTTCTTTTATGAAAAGGCATCCGGAACTATGTTTGAGGACTTCTGAAGCAGTTTCTAGTGCTAGTGCCAACATTTCAGAATCACATATAAAAATGTGGTTTTCACAAATAGAAGAAAATCTTAAAAGTTCCGGGCACTGAAATTTTGGGCGATCCAAAACGAGTATTTAATGGTGACGAAACCAATTTTCAGCTTTGCCCTAAGAATGAAAAGGTACTAGCAGAAAAAGGTAGTCAGAATGTATACGAAATCGATCATGCGCAATCCAAAACAGCGATTACGGTTATGTTTACATTTTCTGCTTCGGGAGAATGTACTCCTCCAATGATAATATACCCATATAAGAGAATTCCAAACGAAATCTTAAAAACAATTCCAAAGGAATGAGGAGTTGGTAAGTCGGATTCAGGATGGATGAAATCTGAATTGTTTTATGAATACGTTGCAAATGTTTTACACCCTTATTTAGTTAAATCAAATGTAGAATTTCCCTTTATATTGTTTGTTGATGGTCATAAAAGCCACTTAACGTATGAAATAAGTATGTTATGTAATGATTTAAAAATAATATTGATTGCATTGTACCCAAATGCAACAAGAATATTGCAACCAGCGGACGTATCAGCTTTTAAGCCATTAAAAAGCGAGTGGAAAAAAGCCGTCTTAAATTGGAAACAAAATAACTTGAATGACATATTAACGAAAATTAATTTTGCGCCGATTCTACAAAAGTCAGTTAGTAATATAAAAAGATCAAATGTTGTAAATGGATTTTTCGCTTGTGGATTATGTCCATGGAACTGCAACAATATAGATTTTACAAAATGTTTAGGTACCTAATACGAAACTCTATTTTATTTAATTTAACTCTATTTTTGATTAATATTGATTAATTTTACTATCTATCTATATTGATTAGGTAAATCTAAGGCCTTAAGCCGTAATTATTCTGAAGATGATAAATCCAATGACCGGGTAACACATGAAAAAAACAATATTTCTCAAGAAATTTTCGAGGAATTAGTAGGAGCAGATATAATGCAGAAAATAAAGCAAACAGAAACCTTTGAAGATATTGAAGAATTGAAAAGTCTAAGAAAACTCTTTAAACATATGTTTAAAATAAATGAATGTGATATGCATGTTGATAATATAGAGGCAAACAAATCTTTCGATATTATTAACATAGATAATCTACCCATAATATTTGAAAATTTACCATACCCGATTGAAAATAATTCTTCTACATCAATTGGACAAATTTTAACCTGGCCAAAAACACCAGAAAAAAAAGGAAAAATGAGTTCAAATTTAAATGTACCTTATGTCCTCACGTCTAAGACGTGGCAGGATATTTATGAACAGAAAAAAATAAAAATGGAAAATCTTGCAAAACAAAAGGCTGAAAGAAAAAGAATTAGAGAAATAATTAAAGAAAATAAAAACAAACTAAAAGTAAAACGGGCAGTTGATAATGTTCAAAATATTGAGAGGAATAAACCTCAAACAAAAAATAAAAGCAAAACTAAACCAAAATTAAAACAAATTTCCATTGAAAATGTTAGAAATATTATAAAAAAAGCTAAACCAAATAAAAATATGTCTCCAGTTACAGAAGATTCTAATATCAATTTACAAACCGAATGTGAAGTTTCATATATTAGTGATTCTCTTAATGAGACTGGTATATTAAATGAACTTCTAAAGTCTAACTAGTTCAACTACTACCGCGCAATCTTTGATATGGTTATTATGATTATTTGAACAAATTTTTAATAAACAAACTATAGTGCCAATAATAGATTCTAAGGAGTGTCAATGACTGGATAAACAGGGCCAACCATTGGTTGAAATACATTTTTTTTTTTATTTTTATACTGGATTACCAAAATATTTCTTTATTTATGTTTTTTTTATTAATAAATTAAGTCTTTAAGAAGAAAAATTTATCATTTGCGTGTTTGTTGTTTATTTAGTCTGAATTTAAGAAAACAATTTATCAAAACAAATCGTTAAGATGCCAATCATTAGATGTTTTACCCTACTATAATTAAGAAACAGTGTTAATCAAAATTATCTTTCTTAACAAATAAAACTATTATATTAGAAAGAAATTATATGTACACATTAACATAGAATAATAAAGTAATAGAATAGAATAATAAACATAGAAAAAACACCTCAACTCTCAAGTAAAAGATTGCCATAACATTTTATTAAGAGAATTTTTGACTTGCCTCCACTCGTAGAAATCTTTCAATATTCCTTATTATTATAATCATAGTACCATACCATAAACAAAAAAAATTGTCTTGTTAATTTATTTTTTGAGTAATTGTATAGCCATATTTAATTGTATCCTCATTATTTTCTTTCATATACAATTTAGTCTTGAAAAAAAAAGTTCTCTAAATAAAATAAATTGGTACGTATGTATGTACATTGTAATCAATCGCGTTCATATTGCTATACTAGGATAAATAATAATTTGAATACTGGTAATTTAATGTAGATTTTTGTAACTAATTTAGATTAGATTTTTAGTTTTAACTAAATTTTATTCCTTCTAGTTATATAATATTGCAATTCATTAACATAAAATTTAAAAGTGTATTACACTAAACAATTTTTTAAAATACAAAGAAAAGATTAGTAAATTGTATGGTGTGTTGTATGTCTTATAAACCGAATAAACGAGAATGTATGTTAAATGTAATAAATTTACAATATGCTATGCTGTCAGTTTTATTGTATATTTTTTTTTGAATAAAATGATCTAGATGTAAGAAAAATATTCATGAGATTTCTTGAGTTGTCACAGACAATTGTTGCGTATTTAAGTATATATTTTTTTTTTGCAAAATAAGCTAAGGAGTATATAAAAATGTGTTATTTAGAATGATTAATTTAACAATAATTCGTCGTTTCAATTGTAGTAAACTATATTGACTATATGTATATGAAGATTTGAATTTTTATTTTATAAATTTAAATGTATAAAATTACTAATTAACATATTATTAGATTAATGTTAATTAGTTTACTGGTAATTTAAAATGCAGGGAGGAACTTTGAACAAGATATTCATTAAAAATTGATAAAAATTTGTCGAATACAATAGACGAATTACTTTCGGAATATTCATGATCCTATAGTTCAAAAGTTAATAAGTATTTTTATTCGTTAAAATTTAAATAATCAGAATAAGATAATAAACTATTATTAATTGCCGCAGTACAAACATTTTGCAATAGAACGTTAATTAACATATGATCTGTAATTACAAGGTGCTCGACGAAACTACGCATAAACTTCTATTTTATGCATAGAAGCATAATAGAAGACGAGTTGCACAATTAAATAAAGAAGGAAAACCATTTGAAGCCATTAGCAACAAATAGTATTCAACATCTTTAGATTTACTCGGTATATCGATATTTAAATCACCAAGTTCATAACAGTTCTTATTATTAATCATATTAAGAAACACTTATTGTAAATTTATGCAACGTATATAAACAAATAAAACCATAATTTATTTATCTATTTCACAATACCATTTTAACATTCGCACATTTAAAGATATTACGATAAAAAGATAATATCAAATAATGTCATTTCTAACATATACAGTTACATCTCCAGAAGCATAATCATTATTACAACAAGTAAATAAGTTAAAATTTTTAAACGAAAATCATCTAATTCATTATTATCTAAATCATCTAAAGTTAAAAGGTGAGCAAAAAATGATGCAAAGTTTTTACGCATACTTCTAATGTTTTGATGTACAATATTAAAACTTTTAAATGAGTTACAAAAATGAGAAGAATCACAATTCCTATTACTATTATCAAAAATATCAAAATTAGAATATCAAAAATATTAAAAACAGTAAAAAATATAAAAAATTAAAAATTAAGAAATAATATTTAAATCTTCAACAGAATTAATATAAATTTCTTTTTTTTCTGTTTTTCTGTTCCAAAGCCTTAGTAAATAAAGATCTCATATACTACGTGAGAGTGTCATTTATTTATATGTTATATATTTTTTTTACGCTTGATGATATGCCAGTTGCACTTGCAATGCATTTGTTGTTGTGATGTTCTCAGACACAGAAGTTATGTATCCGATGTTCTCTTGTGAATTATTTGCACTTGCATTTACATGTGAGAGTGCATTATTTTCCTCTTTGGTAGAAGTTTTTTGATTGTTGATGTATTTTTTTCTAAGTAAGTATTTTTTACTAATAATTTTTTTCTTAAAGCAAAACGAAGTGAATTTAACACATGCAATATTAAGCGAATTAAATTTGTGCATGCTAATTACTAGCAGAATTCTCAGTTTGATTCTTATTAAATAATTTAATTGACATTAAAGTATGTATATATTCACTACAGTAAACTATAGTGAAAAAAAAAAACTTATTTTTTCAATTTTATGAATTATTTTGTAGTTTTTACCGACTTCATGCAATTATGTTAAGGTAGGTATTGTTTTCATACTAAAAATTTGTACCCGATATTTTGGCAAATATGCACTACTCTGGTGCGTAGAAGGCTGTAAAATTGTTTTTAGCGTGATGTCTGCTTGTGTGGGTGTGTGGGTATGTTTGTGGGGACGTGTACAGCCTAAACGTACAGCGGAATTTTTTGAAATTTCATATTTAAGGTTTTAACGTAAATATCTCGGATTGATAAGCTTTGGGAGCAAAACGGACAACCCAATGGTGGTATTTTACTAGTGTCATTTTCAAGTTGTAACAGGAAAATATTATGAGAAAAATTATTAAAAAAAAGTTGTTACACAAGTAAAGAGGAAGAACTTTAACTTTTATTTAATTTTTTTTGTAAGTCCAAATTCCATACATATATATGGAATACGTATGAATTTATATGAAGAAATTTTTTTTGTTTTGTTTTTTATATCTCTAAAAATTTATATATGTACATAAGCAAAATTCAAACTGTAAAATTTTTGTTAGCAGATTATTCTTTACTTCTAATATTTTTGAATGAAAACAAAAAATCATGTATGTACACATATAAGTTTGTATGGATGTATGAATGAATGTACATATATTTTTACGATAAATTCATTGCTTATTATTATTGAATAAAAAAAGGAATGATGTTAAATTATTATAAGTTATTTTGCTTTGACATAAATTATTATGTAAAAAATCTATGAATTTTGGCTTTGTACTTTTCGTATAACAGCGGAGTCCTGTGGTGGAGACAGCTTATTTTTTGATGATTAATTATGATTATATCAAAGTACCATACTATAATGCTCGCGCTTTTAATAAATTAAATACAACCGAGTACACAAATATTGAGAATATGTGTGCATATTTTAAAGAAGAATTTGTTATCGTTTTAAATGCGTCGGAAAACCTTCTCATTTATTCGTGTATACACTAGACGGAAAAACAAAAAATCGTGTATCCTCAAGCACTGGAATAAATAAATGGAATTAAAACCACACTTTGAAATATATTCTATGAATAAGTTTCAATAAAAATGACGCAATGTAAATTTAATGTTATCATAACGAGTTTCCTTGAGTTTCCTTTCTTCTGAAATCGCAGCAACTCGTTATTGTTTTAAAAAGCATTTTTCATTCTAATATTTTTTCTAATTTTTTATTAATCAAATAGTCAATACTTATTGTTGTTGTTTGAAAGAAATATTTTTTTTATTTGTGTATAAAAGCAAAGTGTTTTAATATGCGTTAGAATAGAGTAAAAAATATTAAAGAACATGATATTAGAAAAATAGAAAATTAATATTGTTGAATCTATATTTGCATGTAAAAGAATGTTGTCCATTAGACAAATCTTAGAATTAAAAAGTTTTATTTTTTAGAATTATGAATAATCTTATCATTGCAATTTAATGTTTTGGATAAATTAAGTTCGTTATTTTGATTGACTCAAATTTTTTACTTGGAATTAACATGAAAAGTAAACAAATAAAAAGAAAAATTTAATTAAATTTTCAATATTTTTTTATTTATTTTTAACAAGATAAAAAAGGAAAAAGCCAAGTGGAATATATGCATTTTTTTTAAATTAATAAAACTAGAATAGATATTAGAATAGTACGATAGTACATATAATATGTAAAATCAATCTTATTCCTTAAACTTAATTTAATTTTAATTTGATTATTATTCTTTATAAGGTAAGAAGGTCTACTAATTAACAGTTATTATATTTTATAAGGTAAGTAGGTCTACTAATAAGATTATGTGTAAATTTACCTAGGTGTACTTACTATACAGCTTTTCTGTGTCTCATGGCATTTTTAGCACATTTTTTAAAACACCTGTCCAAATTTTTTAAAGGTGAGTAAAATCAATTCAATTTCAAACGTTAAATTCAATATTTTATTCAAACATAACCTTTATATTATATTCAGGGTTGCCACTCTGAAAATGATATATTTACCATGTCGAAATGAAAAAGTTAGCAAACAGAGAAAGGTTACCAAATTATATTAGAAGAGAAAAATGCTAAAATTATTATTAGAATTTATACATAAAATTTATTTACTAACTTCTTTATTTTGAATTAGTTATATTTGCAAAAAGATTTCAAAAACAACAACTAAATAAAATAAAAACAAAACCACTAATAACAGAAAAAATTTAACAAAAAGTGCTTAAATTTTGATTTACGAAACAACATACAATTTCATTTCATTTATTAATACTCAACTGAACTTATTCAGCTTATTCAATTAAATTTAATTTTACTTAATTAACTATCAATTGTCAACATAATAACAATAAAAAAAATTCAAATTCAAAAATCAGTAGTAAATAATGAATCAAATATACAGTAGAAAGATTAAAAAAAAAAACAAAATATTTAAATTTAAGTAATTAAATACTGGAATTTTACATAACATTTAAAGCAGTTGATAAAAAAAAATAGAATAAAATAAAATAAAAAATGTCAAACAAGACTATAACAGCTTTTAGTTTATGTAGACTTGAAGAATAGATGTTCACTGAGCTTTTTCTTGAATTTATTTACATCAGGTCTAGTTTTTATTTCTGAAGGTAGCGCATTGTAAATTTTGTAGGCTTTATTGTGTATAGCATCTTGATTATTAAATCTCATCTTGGATGAAACAATACGAATCCATAAGAATGGATTTCACTGTTAAAAACCGGTTTAATATTTGTATTTAATTTGTTTTGACATATTAGATGTACTTGTGTTGCAAATTTGATATTTAACAAAATATTTATAACAATGGGTTTTCTTTTAAATATCATGAACTGAGTTTTTTTTAGAATTAATTAATGTGCAGTTTATGTTGGTTCATCCATTTTTGAATTTTTGCTAGGTCGTCATTTATTGACTTTTGTAACTCTTCGCATGTAGATCCAGAATATATTATTGCTAAATAATCTCCATACATACGCTTTTCCATTAATTTTTAAATTTAATAGATCACTAATATATATGGAAAAGAGCGTTGGCCCAAGAGAGCTAACTTGTATAACTCCAAAATCAATTTGCTTAGGGCAACTTTTTAAGCTATCATATTCCGCATATTGTGTTCTATTACTGAGGTAACTTTTGAACCATTTGAATTAATTACCCCTTATACCGTGTTGTTCTTAGAGTATCCTCATAAGTATATTTCTGTCAACGCTATCAAAAGCTTTTTTAACTTCGATCGACACCATAACAACTTTTTTAACCAGATCTAGATTAGAATGAGTTTCTGTTACCACGTGAAAGAGCGCTGCCTCTGTACTAGACTTTGCTTTAAAACCATATTGTTGTTTAACGACATTTTTTGAATCATACAAATGAGCAATTAATTGATAATTTACCAAGATGTTATAAGATCAGGAAATCAAAACTGAGATGTTATAGGACGAGGAACCAAATTTGGTAAATAATTAGCGAAGTGGTAACGCTGATTATATTATTATTAGAGTACATGTTATAATATAAAAATAAATTGTATATGTATATGGTATGGTACTTTGATATGAGCATAAACAGTGTTATTTGTGTTCTTTTGCTTCGATTCAAGGTGTAGATCAGTCTTTTAATATGGAAAGAAAATGACAATTCAAAACCCACTTACTTATCTCGGTTTTATCCAGGTTTAAAATTTTTAGTAATGCCATTCGTTACAAGTGGCGCTTTTGTAGTTTTTTTTTCAAATGTTGGTAGTTACTAGTTATTGCTTTCAGGTTGAATAAATGACATTCAAAAATTCAAAGTAAATAAACAAATTAAAAAAAAATGGTTTTTTTTTTATTTTTTTTTTAATTTTATTTTTGTTTATACAATTCAAATTTTATTTATTTATTTATTTAATATTATTGCATATTATAAATAAATATACAATAATTTTTTGGCCGGTTGCCTTAAAGGCACGTAGGCCATCTTATATCCTATATTATATACTAAATTTTTAAATTATTATACACTAGATATTATAAATTTACTTAACTATATTATATTAAATATTAAAATATAATGATACTACTATTTCTTTTTTATTTATATTTTCTCCCAAATTTGGTGGTGTTTTAGCAGTGCAATTACTTCACCGAGACTGACCTTGTCATTCCTTATTAGAATTTCCATCAGTGACACTTTTTCATTTGCCGAAAAAATCGTTGTTTCGCGGCAGTCGGTAAAAATGTGATTGATGGTTAGCGTGTTGTTGCAGAAACGACAGATTGTGGGATCTTCTCCGCTGAAGAGGTGTTTGTGGATATACAAAGTGTAACCAATTCTAACTCTTGATATCCTTATTGCTATATCTCGGTTTTCGGTGCCTATTTAGCTTGATGCATTTGCATTCGGACTGTGTAACTTTCTAAGATGTTGAGTTGTCCCATACTTGTTGCCTAGTTTTTTGGATGTACACTGCAATCTGCTTTTTGGCCATTGTATAGTATCTAAGAATAATTTCCTGTATGTTTCTTCACTAGTTTCCGTTTTTTCTTTTCACTTAAGTGGCCCTGTATCCATCGTCTTCAGTTTCTCCAGGAGATTTGGTCTTGCTCTGTTCTATTTCGACAGGAGGATATATCTAATTCTATTTTTCTAATTTAGTTCTTTATTAGTTGTAAAACTTTACATAATGCGGAGTTTTTAGGAATGTTCAATTCTTCTTGAATACCTGCATTTGCTAGGTTATGCAAAGGATGTGTGTCGTTATAGATGGCCTTTGTTATTAACCTAAATGACAGTTGATTTTTTCTTTCTTCCACTGTTGGGAAATTTGCTTCTGTTAACAATGCGTCAATTTTGGTTGGCCTAAGGGCGGCCAATTCCTATTCTCCCCGCTTGGTTGATTGCAGTTTGCAAATTTCTAATATATAACCATAAATTGTCGCTGCATATTCGATTTTGCCAAATTGAATGGATTTTGCTATCCGAGCCGCTGTTTCCGTTGGTGGGTCTATTTTTTTTCGACATATGAGTTTTACGAGGTTATTTGATCGCTTGATACTAGCCACTGTTTTTTCTATCTGTGCGTTGAATTTTAGGTTTCTGCTAAAAGTTAGATCTAAGATATTCATGTTTGTCTGGAAAGTTACTGGTTTATTTTGATTGTAAATTTCTGAGTCGGAACAGATCCTTTTTCTGCAGACGTGCAAACCTTCTGTTTTGTTCGGTAAAAATAAGCCCACGTAGTTGAAGCCCAGTTTGCCATCGTGTTTAGAGCTATTTGGTGCGCACACTCTCTGTTCACTTTATGCCCTGTTGTAGTTATTTTTATATTGTCTGCATATACAAAGATGCATGATATCTTTAATTTTAGCTTATTATTAGCTCATTAATTTAGCTTATTATACACGCTGAAAAATTGGACGCAAAACAGTGATCCTTGTGGTAACCAGAAAATTGGACGCAAAACAGTGATCCTTGTGGTACCAGGCTTTTGAAATTTGATCTATACCCATTACAGAAATTTTTCAGTTGGCAAGGAAACCAGTCGTATAATTAATTATATTTTTTCCCGTTTTCCATTTTATCAATTGCTCAATGACTGTATTCTTTTTCAGCTTATCGAAGACTTTCGTGCAAAGTAGACTTATATAGAGTGCTTTTTCGATCTGTTTTTCATTTTTCTTCTCGTTTCTTTTTTTCTTTTCTTACTTTTTCTCACATATTTAAAATTCTATTCTAAAAATAAGTAATAATTATTACATAGTCATTAAAATATATTTAAACTATAATTTTGTTATTTAAAAAAAATTAAAAATTAAAAAAATTTTGGACAATGGAAAAATTTGGAACAATGCAATAGGCCGATCCCTCCGGGGAATCGGTTTTCCGGGCTACCGGTCGACGACTCAGGTCAATGTGAACCAAAAGAGGAAGAGGTCAAAATATTACCAATGATATTTTTCCTGCTTTACCCCAAATATTTACCTATCATGTACTAAAAGAATTCAAAATTTATCGTTATAGAATCTACAGATAATGGCAAATCCCTATCCAGCTTTAGTGTTTTTGCCAAAAAGAATGCTATCGAAATCATCAGCACAGAAATTGACTCTGTCAGCCTCCTCCTTCCTCTTTCCTTAATTAAAACACAAAAATAGCTGATTAATTTTTCAGAACAAAAAATTTTGGTGGTTTGTGCACTATTTCAGCCAAATATCATGAAACACTTCACTCAACTCAACAAAAGGCACCATATCTTTGATAAAAACTTAATTCCAACTAAAGAACAAGAAATTCCAACTTATAATATCTAAAAAACCAAGGTGTAACAAGTGTTTACAAATTTTTTAAAACAATTGATGGTAAAAAAAATTATACTGGCCTAATACTTTTAACTTTTGATGCATAGAAAATTCCAACAAAATGGACATCGCATGGTATCAAGTTAAAATAAAAGAATACTTCCTAAATCCCATGAGGTGTAAAAATTGCCAACTTGTTGGTCATACCGCCAAACATTGCAAAAACTCGGCAAATTGTGTAAATTGCAATCTTCCGCCATATTCACCATTAGATTGTACACGAACTATGTGTTCAAATTGTTTAGGAGAACATCCATTTTCCTCCAATTCCTGTCCAAAATACGTACAACAAAAAGAAATTTTAAAAATAAAAACTCAAAATAAATGTAGTTTTGGTGAAGCTCGTAAAATATATAATCAAATAAAAAATATATAACCCAAGTTTATCAGCAAATATCTAAAATTTTTCTTCTTTTGTAAAAAACATCAATCCAAATAAAAATATTTTAATTTCAAAACAAAGAGCTAAAAAAATGTCAAACTGAATAATGAAATAATAATACCTCTTTCCTCTTCTTCTTCAATAAAACAAAATACTAATTCAATAAAAAAAATAGATGATAATACAACCACAAATACTCAAATAATAATTTCTTCTTCTTCTTTCACATCAAATCCAATATCTACTAATGATACTGATAATCAACCTATATATAAACAAATTAAGAGTAATAAAGATGAAGAAGAACACAATACCTTACAATATAATAACATTTCAATCAAAAATTCTCCAACATGTCAACAAAGTAACTTCCCACTCAACTTGTATCACTCAAAACAACATCATCTGTTTGATTGCTGATGAAAATAATGTAACAACAACAAATTGTATGAATGAAACATGTATGAATGAGTTTTTAGAACTTTCAGATATTTCTGTCAATTTGTAGTACACCAATTCTTATTCACGTAAATAGTAATATTGGTTTACACAAAAAGACTTCTTTTTTTCTATTTTCTTCTTTTTGTTAAGGTTAAATTCAAATTATTATATAACCTTTCGTTTTTAATTATTTCAATTTGTAATGCATAATATTCTTAAATTGAATACTATTGACTATTATAAAAAACAATAAGTAAATGTAACAGTAAGTCGAAGCAACCGCCTGAATACCCTACACCTGAATAATTAGAATTAAATTAAAAATCCATAAGTTTTTTGGCAGCTGGTTGAACTTTTCGAAATCGAACTCAAATTTTAGGAACGTAAAAGAGGCATCCTCTTGGGATATGCTTCACAACCTTGTAGAAAATTTCAAGTTTCTATCTTTATTAATTTCGAAGATATGCTTGTTAGTCCTTGGGAGGCGTGTGTCAGGTACCCGAATTGCCATTCCAATTCATCAAAGCCATCTCAGGGACATAAAGAAAACATGCCAGAATACCATTGTACTAAATTTAAAGATTCTACTTTTGTTGGTTTTGGAGATATGGTCCTTTGCTTTTGTTCTCGTCCGGAATACCAACCCATGGTTCAAATTCTTTCAAATGTCAATTTCCAGTTTTTCCACTTTTCACTTTTTTTTATCTTTATCTTTAACAGTGTAGAAGTTTTATAAACAAACGGACAGACAGATGGACGGATGAACATCGTTAAATCGACTCAGGAAGTGATCCTGATTCAGAATATATATACATGTCCATATCTAACTCGCTTCCTTTTAGTGGTTACAAACTCCATACCAAAGTTAATAAACCCTATACTTTAGGTGTAGGGTATAAAAAATGTAAAAAAAGAAGAAGTCTTTATCAAATTCTATGACTTACATATTTTTATTGAACATTCACTTCCAATTATTTTCATAAAAAAACTTATATAGGGTTTCCAATTTGAGTGATATGATTTCTAAGTGACGTTTCGGCCATTTGTAGTATGTCATGATCTGTCATTTTTTTTTCATTGTATTCAGTAATGTTTACAATTTCTTCATGGATATTTACGATTTCATCAGAGATATACGCAAGAAGAACGTTTACAAATTATTCAATTTTATTATTAAACTCGACTTTTCCAAAAAAGATTTAATGTTGCAGATCAACTTTTTTATGCAGCACCATCCATTAGGGAGTTACAGCCCCTCAAACTTTTAAAAAACCCTATTTTCGAATGCATATGTCTCATGTTCTGCTTAATATTTTTTCTATGTAAAAACGTCATTCATTTTAACGTAAACAGGATTTTTTTTACCTTTATAAATCAATATCAAAATTATAAAATGTTTTAAAATTCAGTATTTAAATTTACCGTTATGTGAAAAAATTTTGCATGATTTTTCTACCTTCATAACTTCAGCACGCTTTTAGACACGGACTTGAAGTTTTGAGGAAATTCTTTAAAAAGAACTTTGAGGAAAGGATATAAGTTTCCTTAGAACATTTTTCTTTAGACCACCCCCTGTTAAGAGTTATTAGAACTCAAAAATTCAAAATTAGCTATTTTTAGATACTGTACAAATTTTTCTTCGGCAAGACATACTTCTTAACGAGATGGCCAGGCAGTTTAGCATTCAGCTTTGCTAGGTACCAAGTCATCGAGGTATTCCGGTAAATGAAAAAGTTGATGAACTCGCAAGAATTGGTACAACCTTACAAGTTCTGTCGGATAGGGCAGGACTAGGGGTACCTCTATCCACAAGCAAAACGTTATTTCTGAAGGAAATAACGGATATGGTAAATTACAAATGGTCAAACTTGACCTCGTGCAATAGCACAAGATTCATATGGCCCAAAGCCGATTTAAGACGTTCCAATGATCTGCTTTCTCTCAAAAGGGTAGACATTGGAATAACAATGGGTATAATCACCGATCACTGTCTAATAGGGAAGCATGCCAGAAGATTTGGCTTATCCGCAAACGACTATTGTAGAGCCTGCAATGATGAAGAAGAGGAGGAAACTACTCTCCAACTCCTTTGTGCATGCTCGGCCTTGTCGGCAAAAAGAAATACCCATTTGGGGCAATATCTCTTCGACAGCCTTAGCGATCTGGCAGGTAAAAATGTGAAGAGGTTTTAACGAGTGGGATAGAAAAGCTTCTATGTGGTATCACAATGGACCAAATACGGTCTAAGTGTGCCTTTTTGCAGCAACCTTAACCTAACCTAAGCTAAGACATAAAAATTAAAGCTCCAGTAATTTGTTTTTACATGTGTTTTAGTTATATAGAGTTCCCGATTTACAGCCCCTCAAAATTGTAAAAAAAGTCCTTTTTTCACATATTTTCTTATTATATGAAATTTTCAAATTTTAGTTCTGATTGTTGATAATATAAACAATTCTAAATAGTTTATATTATCTTTTGGAAATATGCGTTTTTAAAAACCGTTGATTTACATTCTGCCTTGTTTATTATCATTAAGAACGAATTAAAATATTTATTACTTGAAATTATTATTTGTTGTGAAAAGTTTTAGTTGCAAAGTTTCGTATTTGATAAATCAATTATTTTTAATGTGATAATTTTGCTAAAATGAAATTTGTGAAATAATAAATTATGACTAATAGCATTACGTGAAATGGGAATTTGACATATAGATTTTGGGAACAGGTCCGCTCCAAAGATAAAAATTATTGCAAGTTTTTGAAAAAAATTAAATTTTTAAGAAGTAAAACTTTTACTTACGTACATATAAAATGAACAGTTTTTAGCACATTTCCAAAAAAAATTTAAAAAAATGTGTCTATTAGTTTTACTCTGTCTGTCCCTCCATCTGTCTGTCGGTTTGTTTATAAAACTTCTACACTGTTAAAGATAAAGATAAAAAAATCTAATCATTCTAAAAATTTAATCATGGGTAGGTCTCAAAAAAATTATGTAAAAAGCTAATTTTGCATGATTTTTCTATCTTCATAACTACGGTTTTAGATAGGAACTTGAAATTTTGAGACAAGAAACTTTTCGAATTAGTATAAGTTTCCTCAGAAATTTTTTTTGGAGTACCCCCTGTTTATGACCTATTAGGGTTTAAATTGAAAATTTGATATTTTTAAACATCTGTAACTTAGGTACCTGTACACATTTTTCTTCGGGAAGACATAAAAATTAAAGCTCCAATATTACATTTTTATGTGTGTTAACAGTTTCTTTTAGTTGTATAGGATTTCAGAGTTACAGCACCTCAAAATTCCAAAAAAGCCCAATTTTCAAATGTACCTATACATCTCAGGCTCTTTTTAGTAGGCCGAAATCTATAAAGGCCGAAAATTTTCTTACCTGAATAAAACAATATCAAAATTATGCAATATTTTGTAATTTACTATTTAAATTTACCGTTATTGTGAAAACCAAATTTTGCATGCTATTTTTTTTTCATAACTCCGCCATGCTTTTAGATAGGAAATTAAAATTTTGAGACAGGAAAGAACTTTTAGAATTAGTATAATTTTAAATTGTTAATTACAGTAATTTTTTTTCTACAGTACGGTGCGGACGTGTTTATTATTTTTTTCTTTATTGATTATAATTATTGTAATTAATAACGGTAAAAAGAAAAAAAAGTACTAATCAGCGTTATTAGTCATAAAAAAAAAAAAAAAAAAGATTAATTATTTTTTAATTACGCGAAATGGCTTCGTGCCAAAAGTGCAAATTAAAAATTAAAGGAGAAACGGGTATAGAATGTGCAGGTGTGTGCAAAGAGTTTTACCATGACGCATTCAAATGCTCGGGATTGGTTTAATCTACGGTGAACTTACTTTATACTAACAATAATATTAAGTTTATTTGTGACGACTATATTCAATATGTACAAAATGTTGATTTGGTCTTACAAAACATGGACAGTGCGGTTGCCCAAAATAATGAATATCTTAAGGAATATAAAGAAGAATTTGAACGCCCAATTAAAAAAAATGAAAATGAAGTCGTCGAATTACTTAAGGCAATTGAAACAAATTATATGAAAAGACTTGAAGAAATTAAAGCCAGTCAACAAAAAGAAATAGAGAAAATGCAAAAATTTACCGAAGTCTTTAAAATTGAAACTGAAAAAGTGAATGAAACATTTGTTAGTGCAATAAAAAAAAATGATGAGGTGCTGCAAAAAAATTAATGTTACAAATAGTACAAATTCGAATATGGGTCAAACGGTGTCATTTGCTGATGTACTAAAAAATACGTAAAGTAAATGTAAATTTAAAAATGAAGAAAGAGTTACCTTTAATAATAAAACTTAAGAACAAGCAAAGAACTGAGAAAACAAAAACTGATTTAAATACGAAGGTAGATCCAAAAAATTTACAAATAAAAAATATTCAAAATAAAAGTAATGTAATGATATTAATAGAAATGAAAACAAACGAAGATCGTGAAAATATCAAAAAGGAATTAGAAGCAAAAATGAAAGAGAACTATGAAATCAAAAAACCTGCGTCCATTAAACCTAATATAGAAATTGTGCACATGAACAACAAGTTTAGTGAAAATGATATTGTAGAAAAACTGAAGAAACAAAACTGTTTTTTGCAAATGAGTGAACTCAAAGTGTTACAGATATACGCGGTGTAAAAATATAACAAAGAAATGTTTAATGCAATTATAAAAGTGGATAAAGAATCATTCCCGAAAATAATGGCTAATGAAAAATTATGCATTGGATGGGAAAGATGCAAAGTCTTTGATGCTATAAAGGTCTCTAGATGTTACAAATGTAAAGGCTTTAACCATAGGGCTGCCGAATGTACTAGTGAATGTACTAGCGGAAACCAGTGAATTCCAAAAAGAAGAGATTAATAAATGCATTAATTGCTTAAAATCGAATGAAAAATTCAGTTTGGGATTGGATGCCAATCATAAAATTTTCTGCAGATCATGTCCAGTGTATCAAAATAAACTAAGTATGAGAAAACAAAAAATCGGATACTAGCAATTAAGTAAATTAGAAGAGGAAGATAAGAACTTAAGTATAAATATAAATGAATATAAAAAAATTTATTCCGAATTCCTTTAGGACCGATTGTAATGTTAATGATAATATTAATAAGAATAGTACTAATGTTAAGCCAAATATTGATAATATTAAAGATACTAATAGTGATAGGACTCATATTAATAATAAAAATACAACAGACAATCAAAAACATAATAATAATAACTATAATAATAATAATAACTATAATAATAATAACTATAATAATAATAATAACTATAATAATAATAATAATAATAATAATAATATTATTCAGAACAGTGCAAATAGTAATAAAATTAAATATAATAAAGATAAAAAGAAACATAGTTACATTCTTTCATATTTTCCAAAATTATGGACAAATAAAACACTATACTTAAAAGTAATAGAAATAAAAATAAAACTATTGATAATAATGTAAATAGGGTTGGTTGTACTTCTAATATAAGTAATCTTGAAGAAAATAAAAATGATAGTATTAGTAATATTAAAAATTATAAAATTAATCAAAACAATGATAATAGTAATAATAATATAGAAATAATAGACTCCAAGTACCCAAATTGGAATAAAGGCGAAACAATAAATCCACAGAACAAAATTGAAAAAAAAATATAGGTTACTCCAAATTCCAAGATGATAACAAAAGTTTTGTCCATGTCACCCCCAATTGTAAGGCTTACAAAAAGAGCAGATTAAGGGATTATAGAATATATAACAATGTATGATTATATTTAGCATTTTTCCATGATTAAAAAGATATTTGCTTTGATGGTATATGATTATGAAAAAGATACCTACAACATCCCTAATTATCAAGCAGTTTACAATTGTAGAGATAAAAAAAGAGAAGGTGGGACTACTATCTTTATTAAAAATAATATTAGTTTCAATGAAATATAACTTTATTAGTTTCAAGAAGAAAAATATAACTTTACTGTAATTGAAATCCTAAACTCAAAACCAAAATTAAAAATCGGTATATTTTATAAAGCTCCAGTGGAAAACAGTAACTTATTTATTCAGTTTCTTGAACTTAAACTGGTAGATAAGTCAAATTATGTATTTTTTGCTGATACCAATCTAAATCTATTTGAGAACTCCAATATAATTATTAAATATAAGGATATTGTAGCAACTTCTGGATATAGTATAGTTAATAAAACGGAAAGTACAAGATATACAAGTAACTCTAGAACCCTAGTTGATCACATAATAACAAACATGAACGGCATTTATGGTGTTAATTTTACAATAGAAAATAACAGTCTATCGGACCATCAATTGGCAATAGTAACTATAAATGCAATTAATATTGAGAAATCACCAATGAAAAAGTTCAGCATAAACAAAATTGATTATAATCACATGCGTTCCATAGTAAAATAGAAGATATTAATATTCTAGAAGTTGAAATTTTAGTTAAAATTATCCAAGAAGCAAATGAAATATGTACAAAGACAATACCAATGAGGACGAGAAATAATAGCTGGATAATCCCTTTTATTTGTGATAAACTGAAAATAAGAAAGGCATTATATAATCGACATAAAAATGATCCAACCAATAGTGAAAAAAAGGCAAAATATATTAACATGAAGAAAAAAGTGAAAAAATTAATAAAAGAAACTAAAAAAAATTATATTAATAAAAATATTGAGAAAGTCCGGAGTGGTTCTAAGAATTTATGGAAAATATTGAATAATTCTATAAAAATACCAATGAAGATAAAACAAAAACTGAAAAATATTACTCTTGTTATAAAAAGCAATGGTGAAAAAACTGGAAATGATAATGAAACAGGAAATACTTTCAATAATTTTTTTACTGAAATAAGAGAACGTATTAGAAAAAACATTGAAAATACCAATGATGTTACTAACTATTCACAAAATTTAGGCAATAGTAACTCGTTCTTTTTTATTCCAGTTACAGAAGAAGAAATCCATCAAATTATTATGAAATTAAATAAAAATACAACTCCAGGATAGGATAAAATAACAGTAAGAGATCTACAATAATTGGTAAATATTATAACGCAACTTTTAATGAACTAATAAATTAAAGTTTCACTAATGGTTTATTTCCTGATTCATTAAAAAAAGCATATCTAGTTCCTATTCACAAAAATGGATCAAAAGAAGATTGTGGTAAATATAGACCAATCTCAATTCCAAATTCAATTTCAAAAATGTATGAAAAAGTCATCAATTCAAGAATAAGAAGCTTCATTACAAAAACAATAGGTTTTGGTGCTAATCATGTGGTTTTTTAGAAGATAGTGGTACAGATTCAGCAATCGCAGGAACTCTGGAACATATTTATGATGCGTTAGATGACGACTACTATGTTGGCGCAGTATTTATTGACTTAACAAAAGCATTTGATATGGTAAATCATTCTAGACTTATCAGATTGCTAGATAACTTAGGAATTAGACGTAACAGTAATCACTTATTAACAAATTATTTGACAAATAGAACCCAATGTGTTAAAGTTAATGAAGTACTAAGTGATGAACTAGTAATAAAAACAGGCCTATGACAAGGTTTATTACTGTGGCTGTTATTGTATATGCTGTATATAATCAACATAACTAAAAGTTGTATTATATCAAAATATAATATTTATGTAAATGACACCAACCTTATAGCAAAAGCGAAAACATTAAAAGAGCTTGAAAATATACTAAATGACGACTTAAAGATTTATTACAGCTGGCTGGACCAAAATGAACTATGTATAAATGCGAAAAAAACTAATTATATAATATTCAAAATGCAAAACAAAAATATGATAATATTATTAATAATGTAAAAGATACTATAATAGAACAAGTTGATAATGTTAAGTACTTGGGAATGATAATTGATGAAAACTTAAGATGGGATAAACACATAAAAAACATTGAGAAAAAAATTATTCCTATAACAATGGCTATCAGAAGAATGGGGTGTATAATTCGGAGAATTATGCGGCTAAACTTATATATAATGACTACATATTATCAAGAATTATGTACAATATATGCAGCTGGACCCATTGTTCATATTTTCATAAAACTCAAATGGTATAGTAATGAATAAAGCACTCAAAACTCACTTTATTTAGCTTGAACACAAGAACTAGAACTAATGATTTATATAAAATAATTGATACACTGGATATTAATCAACTAATTTACTTTGAAAAATGTAAGTACATGTATAACATCCTGAATAATAACTATTTGTAAAAAATCTTAGAAATTAGAAAATTTTTAAAAATCTCTTAGAAATTAGAAAAATTGTAAAAAGTCTTAGAAATTAGAGAAATTGTTATTTAAATATTAGTTATAAGCTGTAGTTTTAAAATTACTTAAGCTCTTATACATAATTTTATATATTATTGTAAAATTATCTGAAATTAAATAAAATAAAAAAAAAAAAATAGTATAAGTTTTCTTAGGAAATGCGGATAATTTGAATATGATGATGTTGTTAACAATGTTGTATATGGGTAAGCAAAGGCACAATATATGTTTCTTTGTTTATATATGCATATGCATATTTATGCTTACACATATTAAATATTGTTTTTCATTTGGTTCATACAGCGATGGCAATTTTAAAATCAAAAAAATAATTCTAATTCTTTCTGTGATAACACATAATAAATTTTTCAAATTTTTACATTTGTATCATTTTTTTAACATTTTCGATTATATATTTTAACCCTCGTATTACTTGTTCGACAATATCATTTTATAAAATTTTTCCCAGTTTCGCTTTATCCACATTTTTGTTTTTATTTTTTCGTTTTATTGTAATTATTTATCATAATTTTTTTACTATTACACCATATTATGCACACATAATTATTATTATTTCACATATATATATATATGTATTTTATATTTTTTTGATTTAATTTATTATAATTTTTACTATAATTACACATATCCACACATAATTTTTTTTTATTTTTATTTCACCTTCACTTTTTATATATATTTTAAATTTTTTATATTTAAATTTGAATTTAATGATTTTCATTATTCGATCACTTTTTTTTTTAAATATTAATTTTAATTTTTCACTTCGTTTTGGTAACCACTACGCTACCCACAAATCTACTACTAAAATGACTTGTACCAAAATCATCATTCTTATTATATCGAAATTGTGTCTAACAGTAAGAATAAAAAAATGTGCTCATTCATTCTTTTCTTCTATTGAAGAGCAATCTCTTCGTTATTCTTTTTGGGCTATTATATAAACAAAACAATTAAATCACATGTCCAATTTTCAATTCTACTATGTATATATTTTTTTCTTTTTAAGTAATACTTTGCAATAATTCCATAAATCTTCCCTTAAATAATAATAATAATAATAATATTTTCTTTGTAGTACACCAAAATATTAGAAGTATAGAAAAAAATTTTGACTCATGCATGTATTTGAATAAATGTCCTGATTTATTATTCTTAAATTAAATTTGGATTTATGATCATGAATTTAATAATTATAGTGTACCAAATTTTAACTTCCACGCTCTATGCAATAAAAATTATGCATCGGGCAGTGTAGCAGTGTTTGTTAAAACTTAAAATCAATCTTATATGTGATGTCTCATTTCTGAATTTTGTGTGTGCTGATATTTTAAAATTAAATTGTGTAATTGATGACATTTTTTCTTGTCTTATGTGTATGTATAATATAGACTTCAAAACTGTAGTATTAAGAATTTTTTAAATCGGTTCAATCAAAAAAATTGTATCATTCTTGGTGATGTAAATATTGATATTTCGGGTAGTTCTAGTGATATTGATGAATATTTACTTATTCTTTCTGTAAATGTACCAACACGTACTTCGCAAAATACTTCGTCTTGTTTATAGACATCAAAAGAACTTCTTTCATTCCTTACATACATCTGTTTCTGATTTCAGAATTACTCATAATGCTATGATTAATATTCTTTTTAAAAACACCTGGTAGGCTACCTATATATTGCTACTTACGCAAACGTAAATTTGTTTAAAGTTAAGATCAATTCTTTTTTTGAATTTTGTAAAGTAAAGTTAAGATTAATTCTTGAATTTTGTGAATTTAAAAGTAAAGTTAATATTCATTTTTGAATTTTGCGAATTTAAAAGAAAAGTTAAGATTAATTATTTTTTTTGGAATTTGAAACTTTATGAATCTAACTTAAATTTAGACTCCATTATACTTATTAATTAAACTTTTTTTGTGATAAATTAAAATATTGATCTAAAAAAAAAACTATTGAAAATATTTGAACATTGTAAATATTATTATTGACTATTTTTATATTAAATATAAATAAAACGAATGCAAAGCCTTCTACATGGTAGAATGATCCGTCTTCTGCCTATGATGTATTTATTAATACTCTTTGTCTTTGTCTAAATGTCTTTATTGAAAAACTTAAAATTACGTCTTCTAAAAATTACAACAATTTAAAAAATTGAAACCATGGTTGAAAGACGAGCTTTTCAATAAAATAAAAAGAAGGAACAATTTTCAAAAACTTTACAATTTATTTACATGTATAATAATATGATAGATGATGTTTTTAATCCTAACAACTTTTTCTTTGAAACGATTTCTTCTTTTGAACTTCTAAAAATTATTAAAAGCCTAAACAATTCTAATTCACAAACTTTAGATGGTATTTACATTTATTGATGCTCTTCAAATTGTTGATGTTCTTGCTAATATTTTCAATAAAAGTGTACTTTCCGGTAAATTTCCGGAAAAATTAAAAATTGCTAAAGTGATTCCACTTTTTAAGAAGGGTAGTACTCTAGATATTAATATTTAATAACTGCCG
Organism: Poecilobothrus nobilitatus; assembly: GCA_947095535.1. Lineage (NCBI taxonomy): Eukaryota > Metazoa > Arthropoda > Insecta > Diptera > Dolichopodidae > Poecilobothrus > Poecilobothrus nobilitatus. Next base: position 145,294,347 of record OX352772.1, read on the forward strand.
TCTGATATCTCTTTTATCTACATTTTAAAAAATATTCCAGAGAGCAATGGAAAAGAGGTTTGTTAATTTTCTAAATAAAAATAATTTCTTTAGCGATAGATAGTCTATTTGTTTTTTTATAAGCAAGATCCACGGGATGCACACTTCTTAAATATTGCTTTGAGATTTACTCTGGCTTCAATAATAATAATTCCTGTTCGGCTTTATTTATTGATATTACTAAAGGTTTTGACTTGGTAAGTCACAAATTATTATTATCAAAACTATTCCAGTCAGTGTAATTTTGTTTATTTTATTTATTTCAATGTAAATAAATAAACTTACCGGGTTCACCCCGTATATATAAAAACACCGCAATTGATTCGACGATGTAGCGACGTTTCGAAGAAGATTCTTTCTTCATTATCAAGCTTTCACAAAGTTGGACAATATAATTTTATTTATACATACAAATGTACATACAAATGCAAATATGCATATGAATTGTACTGCTCAATCCATGTATGTACTATACGTCATTTGTTGTTGTTGATTTTTTTCAATTTTTAATCTTTTTCTGTTGTTAAATTTTTAATTATATTATTTGTTGTTGTATAAAATATTTTCTTGTCATTAGATGTTATTTTTTTTTATATATTTTTTTTATTTTACTTCTTAAATTGTAATTCGAAAGTACATTATTACTATTGCGGTTAATTTTTCCCTACAAGTAATTTTGACCGTTTTGGTAGTTTGCATATTTTGTTGTTGACGGCAAACTATACTAACTATGTCCATTCTTTTGCTTGTGGTTGCAGTTTTTAGGGCACCAATCAAAGGATCCTAAGTGGTTAAAAGTTTGTAACTTTGGTCTCTATTGAAATTTCGAACTTTCTTAATTTCAATTGCCTCTCTAACCAGCCTTGGTATCCGAAAGCGTTCAGTAGCAAGCTATTTGGCTTTATGGTTTCAAAGGTTGTACTTACAATTGGCTGGAATCTTATTTATCAAAAAACAACAAAGAGTAAAATTATATAATATATTCAGTCATTCACAAGAAACAGTGTGCGGTGTTCCACAAGGCTCTGTACTTGGCTCAATTCTGTTCTCAGTGTTTACTAATTCCATTTTTAGTCAGCCATTTAAAGGCAATCTGACAGCGTTTGCTGATGACACAGTATTTTCGTACATCGGTGGTAATAATCAGTAAATTTTCATAAATATGAATTATGATCTTCACTTGCTTAGAAGATGAATATTTTAATAATGTCCTTGGACATATATACAACTTCGATCTATACTGCTTAAATAAGGTATTATGGATGGTTTATTATGCCCTTTTCCATTCGAAATTACATTCATGGTCTCACTTGCTGGGGAGGTACATAGTTCATCAAAATCAATAAATTATTAATATCCCAAAAACATGCATTAAAACTTATCAATAAAAAGCATCGCCTTGCTCAAACTGAAGATCTTTTTAGAGAATTGAGAATTTTTCCAATAAGAAATGTATATCTGTATAAAACGTAAAGAATTTTCTTTCTGAAGTTTGGTTATTTAAGCGTTAGGTAAAATATCATATATAATTTAAGAAATAGTTAAATTAACTAAAAACATATCTTTACGTTATATTTAAATGCCAAATCAATAATACAAAATTTTAATCTGATTTTACCATAAAATTTTAACCATATACAAAATTTTAATCTGCTTAAAAACTTAAAATACAAAGTTCAAAATTTTAAATCAAATGCTGCATTATCAAGGTTCTGTGGAATAAATTATAATGTTAATATAAAATTAAATTTGACAATTATACCTACCTACTAGTTCTCTTAAATCTATTAATTTTGTTCTCTGTTCACATGAGTAATTTAGACGTCAGAAAACGCGCGCTAGAATTGCCGCAGGCTATTCGATAACTGGAAAAACTACTAATTCACTAAATGTATGTAGCCGTAATAATGACGAATCTCCAACTCTCTCTATCAAGGCTTTAACTACTTGTCTTGATAATTTTGAAGCTAATATAACGCAAGTTATTAAATAAGCTAAATGTAATCAAAAGTGAGTTTCAATCAAAAATTAATTCCATCGAATCAAAATTTCCAGCTGAATCATTAATAGCTAAAGCTGAGAATTACGAAACTGCGAGTGCTTCATATGACTCTAGGTTAAAAAATAAAGTGAAAATAATATTCTGCAAAAGATTTCGATTTTATCAGAGCAAGCTTCAACATATGGTGAGTCTATTGGTAGATTGATCAAATCTTACTTTGATAGTAGAATTCTTGTACTTGAAAAGACTGCCTGTGTTTGTGATATTGTTATAAATAAAATACCAGTTATTGAAAATGAAAAGCTTACGGATATTATTAACAAAATTGCAAGAACTGCCGATTTTGATGGTCAACCTGGTATGGTGAAGAATATTTTACGAGTCAAAAGCCGCACCATTGTTGTTAAATTTCATGACATAAAAATAAAAAGAGGCTTCTTTGCCAAATATTTGAAAAATAGAAATCTAACGACCAGGGTTAGGGGGTTGGGATTTTAAGTTCGATGCGAGAAACTATATTTCTGAGTGTTTTCTTACAACTACTTTACCCCTTTTAAGAAGGGTCAGAGAACTTAAGCCGCGTGGTTGGATATTTCTTTTTTGTAATAAAAATGGCTTTGAAAACATCAATAAAACATCAACTTGTACGATGTGGTCAAAGTAACACGAGGAAATCCATTCCTAATTTTATTGGGAATCAGTCAACTGAAGATTAACTTTTATATTTATTATTATAACCAAATTATGATTATTTTTCTTTATTATTTAACTATATTTTATTTTTTTTTATTTAGATATTTCTTATTTTTTACATTGCATAGTTTATGAATATAGCATTGTTTACTAATAAATAATAATAAATGATGAATGTTACTTTTTGAATGAGAATAATGTAACGAATTCTAACATTAACTATTCTATTCCCAACATTATCGTAAAATTTTCTCTAAAAAATAAAAATTACTTTCACGTATTGCATATAAATATTAGAGTTTTATTGGCGAAATATATGAACCTTTGTTTTCCTCCTTTTTTTTCCGAATTTTATGTTTCTATACAATACATATATGCTATTGCTATACATATAGTTTGAAATTTGAATATGAATGATATAAAAATGTATTTATATAGCTACAGTGTTAGGCATCTATAGTTTATGGCTATACGTATTTTTTGTTTTATTTTGTTTTTTATGTTTCTATACAATATACGCTATTGCTATACATGTTATTTGATATAAATAGTATAGATATGTATTTATATGCAGGTATGTAATGTTAAGTATTTATCTACATATTTTTTGTTTTGTTATGTTTCTTTTTTGTTTTTTTCTGTTTTATGTAAAGAAAGAATGTGAATATAATATGTAAGTATTAGGTATATGATGTACATTGAAAATTGTATGAGGTTTTTTGAGTTACAGACAAATTGTGTATGAAAGTACATTTTGTAAAAATAAAAGCTAAAAAATATGTGCATTGTATATAAAAATTTGCTGTTATTAGAATGAGTGTTCGTAATTATTCTAATAAAAATTCGTCGCTTCCATTGAGGTATGTAATATAATATGAAAAATGATTTGTATTTTTATTTTAAAAATTGAATTGAAGTGTAAGCCAGTAAAAAATAAGTACATACGTATGTTTGCATCAAAATTAATATTATGATACATACATATGTATATTATTTATACATCAGAAATTCAATAATATTGCACATTTTTTATTCAAATCAAATCTTTTTTTCCTAAAAATCTATTAAAAATTAGAAATCTGATTTCTGAAAATAGAAATGCTTAAAAATAAATAACCGTTCAGTAAGAGGTATATTTATGTATTAATTAAAATATGTGACAAAGTTCAAACCATACTAGAAAATATTTCGCCAGTCCTTAAATTTTATTTTTAATAAAATTTCAAACTTACTTGTTTTCTTCGATTTATGCATTAAGAATTTTAATTCTCAAGACTAATATCCATGTAATCATGGTATCCATGGTAATCCATGTATCCATGTAACGAACTTCCCACACAATATTTCACATACCGTGATTACAAAAATGGAATTATAGGAAAATATGACTGCCTATGCTGCCGAACTTCCGTGCTACATTTTCATCCAATTCGATATAAATGTTCAAATGTCTATCCTAAACTCACTTCTTCTACATCTCTATGATTGCTTTGTTGCAATTAAAACTGTTAAAAAAAGGCTGTTAATTCTAAAGCGTGACATGGTGCATGAAATCTGGAAGCAAAATCGTACACCTTCGAACCGAGTTGTTTTCACGTCACTTCGGAACAAAGTATCTTTATTGATTAGCCAGGCCAAGAAGAATTATATATGTGAAAAGCTGAATCCAATTATTAATTATCTCCCAAACAGTTTTGGTCTAATGCTACTACTTTTAGTTTAAATAGTTCAAGTAATTGTACGATAAATTTTAATTTTGATGCTAATGATCTCATTAAAAATTTTTTAGTTGAACTATCTCAAATTTATTTAAGCAGTCCTATTCATATGATAAAGGATTGCTTTGCAAAATTAAATGATGATGTGGATGCTGTATCTTATTGGAGTAATTTTAATAAGCTCAGAATTAACCCTAATAAATCTCAAGCAATTGTCATTTATAACCACAAATTAATGACTGAATCTCTAATTAAATTAATATTAAACAATAAAATTATTCCCTACTGAAGTAAAGTGAAGAATCTTCGTCTTATCTTTAGCAGTAATTTTTGCTGATTTGATCTTATCCTATCTATATCAAATAGAATATCAAATAAAATATATTCTATCATTACGAAACTTTGGAAATTTTTACTTTTCATTGATGTAGTTATTGTAGCTATTAAATGTAAACTAATAAAATAATTGATATAATTGTATTAATATGGATTGATATTAGGTATCAAAAGTAAAATTTTTAAATTACATATCGCATGTCATAACACTACGCTGAGGAAACACATGCAGTTCCTCTTGGTGACTTTCGAGTTTTCCACCAAACCTCTTAAAAAAAAAAGAAAAACATATCGCATGTCATAAATATTGAATATGTAATTAATATGCATAGAAAATATATCGCACCATTAATTCCTCATATAAGGCCGGCCATCATGCCAATCTCACATTTTCCGAAATTAAAATTTCGTAAATTTTCGTTTAAAATTACAAAAGCAATACTAATTTTATTTTTTCTAATTACAAGCAATATAATTTTTTTATTTACTTCCATTATTTTTTCTTTGTTTAGTACGTTTCTAAAAAGCGAACGAGTGCGTGTACCTTTTTAGCACATTTCTAAAAAAATTTAAAAAAAATGTGCCTATTATTTTACTTTGTCCGTCCGTTCGTCCGTCTGTTTACTATACAATTAAAGATAGAGAAAAAATTTTTTAACCATATGTAGGTCTCATAAAAAAATTAATGTTGTAAAAAGAAAAAATAACTTTGATTAAACTAAATTAAACTATAATCAAATTTAAAATTAAAATGCAACAAAAAAAAAAAATGTATATGTAAAATTCTTATAATTGAAATATTAGTTTAAAAGGGACTCGTAATTAAAGTAATAATTAATCATTGATTGAAATCTATAAGACCAATCAGCTTATGCTAAGGTTTTAAACAATTTTATTTGATTTTTTCTAATTATTTATAATTTAAATGTAATTTTATATTAACAATAAAAAAAAAAGTATCAAATTTCTAAGGGTAGTTTGCGAAAATCATTTTGCAAGTCAAATGATCAATTATAAGAGCTTAACTTGATGCAAAAGAAAGTTGTTGATAAAAGATGCTGTTCCTTTTTTAGGAAATAAAAAACAAAGAATGGGAAATAAGAGTAGGTAGGCACTTGGGCCAGACAGGTCAGTAGGTCAAGGTCACCCGGAAGTAGGTCAAACCGTAATTAGGTAAGACAGGAAGTAAGTTAATGTCATAAAAGTAGGTCAGACAGGCGGCGGTGGCCGCCAGACAAGTCTGGTTGTTTATAAAGATTGTATACTTGTTTTAAGTAATAGGTAGACATGGAAATAGTAAGAAAAAATGCATTTTTTTTATGTTTGCATTTTTGAGATGAGATGTTTGTCTTGATGTCTTGATGTCTTGATGTCTTGTTTTTTTTTCGTTTTTTTATGACAAGTATTTAAAGAAGAGGAAATAAAAACCATTAATTAATTGTTATAATGCTGAAAAAAAAAATATGAATAAAAAGAAAAAAAAAAAACAGGAAATCAGACATACTAACGTGGTACAGGTTTACTTCTTATTCATGTATACTTTGCTTAAGTAATAGGCACATATGAAAAGTAGAAAGAAAAAATGGTTGATAAATGTAAAAAGAAAAACAAAAAAAAGTTTAAACGTACAAGATACAAAAATTTCAAAAGGTACAACGCATCTTTAAAATTCATAAAAAAAAATGCAAACCTGTTTTTCTGTCTACATAATGATCAAACCATTGAAAAAGTGGTGCGTTTTTAGATGTACCTAACTATTTGTGTTGTTTTTTGTTTTCTACTTTAAGTATTTAAAGAAGAGGAAAGAAAAAAACTAATAATTATTAATAAATAATTTTTGTTTGTAAGAATGTAGAAAAAATATGAATGCAAGAAAAACAAACAGGAAATTAAAGCTATGGTAGTAGTTAACGATTAACATGTTGCTTAGGTTCATTGTATATTGCATAATCTGTAAAGAATAAAAAAAGAAAAAAAAATCCAAGTCATCAGGTTAATTGCATTTGGTACCTATTTTGAAAACAAGAATATACGAATAAAACAGATTTATTTACATGTTCAAAAATTTTTTATTTAACTAGAAATATTTTACAATTTTATAAAAATCTGACTTGAAAAATTTTTTACGATGATCAAATGTTTTGCAGAAATAGTGAAATCAAATTGCAGAAATAGTGAAATCAAATTTTTCTATACGTCTTTGAAATCTAATTCTGTATATATATAAATTTGAAAAATCTTAATTTAATATTTCTTCTTTTAAGAGATGCATATAGACATTAAAACAACAGCACATCTGAAACTGAAACTGATAATGACGATAAGTCTCTGCTTAGATTTTCTATTTTAACGCTGCCAATGTACTTTTCAAGAAAATGTTTTTTTTTGCTCTCCTTTAACATAAATTTTTTCAGCTGATTCTAAATAGTATTTTAATGTAGACTTTATGTCTAAATATTCAACTAAACCGTTATTCCATTTAAGTCCATTTATTTTATTTTTGCAATACTGGTTTTTTTTTTTTTTTTTCCCCTAAGGGAGGTGGGAATCTTCCAAAGACACCAAGAATTTCCCCTTGGTAGTGTCAGATTCTTACTGACTAAACCCACCTCCCCCTTTAGCCAATATAGTTGGATAAAACCCTTACCTGCGAACGCAGTATATTGGCTAGGGAGTAGGATAGGAAAGGATAGGAAAAATGGATACGGAAACATTGAATTGGGAGTGGGACTGTAAGGAAACAATGAATCCGCCTATTATTTTGCTAACAGTGACTAAAGCCGTCACAATAGTTACAACATGTAGTAGTAGTATATTACATGAGGCAACTATTGAAGGCAACCCCCACTGTCACTGTAGCGGCTGTTATTATTGGTATTAATATTTTTATTAATATTATTATTATTTTACTACAGAGTCAGCGCCATCAGTGGATTATAACGTGCAGCAGTATATAACACCTTACTTGCATGATATAACCAAAGATAGCCCCACTGTAGTAGCTATTATTATATTATATTTTTACCACAGAGATTATATTATATTTTACCACAGAGTCAACGCCATCAGTGGATTACAACGTGCAGCAGTATATAACACCTTACTTGCATGATATAACCAAAGATGGCTCTACTGTAGCAGCTATTATTATTATTATTATTATTATTATTATTATTATTATAATTTGTTTTACTATTACTATTATTATTATTACTATTATTAACTATTATTATTATTGTTATTATTTTACTACACAGTCAGCGCCATCCGTGAATTACAACATGCAGCAGTATATAACACCTTACTTGCATGATATAACCAAAGATGGCTCCACTGTAGTAGCTATTATTTATTATTAATTATTATTATTATTATTATTATTATAATTATTATTATTATTATTATTATTATTATAATTATTATTATTATTATTGTTACTATTATTATTATTATTATTGTTATTATTACTAATATTAATTATACGATATACATTATTACGATATAAAAGTACTACATATTTTTTATTTATGACCTGACCGGGGTTTGAACCCAAGACCATTCGATTGAAAGGTTGGCGACTTAACCACTAAAGGTTGGTTATTATAATTTCCCTCGAAAATTAAAATAACCACGAAAGGTTGGTTATTATAATTTCCCTCTGGACTAAGTTCTTCTGCAGAGTATGGTGGTTTGAAGTGATATACAGTAGGAATTAAACTTGCTTTTTCTAGTATAGCCAGCTCTTTTAGGAGCTTTTATTGCTTTTCATTTCCTTTTGAAAATTGTAGGTCAACTACGAAAATTTGATTATCTATGTTGAAGGTTTACGGAAGAATGTACATTAGAATAACTAAATTTACATTTATATTCACTTCGGAAAAAGAGCTTTTCCTATAAATATAGGTTACCAGTGTTAGTTTTTAACTAATACAACTATCCTGTTTCACCCATTTACTATTATAATGGTGGCGGGAAAATGTTTTAACAAAAGCATTGTTAGCTGCTTCAGTTGGAGAATGCCTTAGAAAAAGAAAATCAATTAGAAATCAAAATGTACCATTTTTGATGTACAATCAGTAAACTAATTAGGAGACTAACAGGAGACAGGAGAACTAAACAGGAGACATTATAACTGTTCCTTTAGATAGCGAAAGCCTATCAACGAAAAAAGAAAAAACTATAAATAGCAAAGAGTTGAATAATTCATCAAGACGTGTTTTACGGTCAGCTATAGCAGGTAATACTCAAACAGAACTTAATTTTCCAATTCGTAAGAATAAATCCGCAAGCTCATGGACAACATACAAGTAAATGATGCATTTTATGTCACTTTACTTAGTGATTCATCTATGAACTATTATCCAGTTATCCAGTTATAATAAATTTATTATCATCTTTTGCAGATAAAATAAATAAATACATGTGTGATTCAAGATGGAAAGTCGTTATTTCAGAAATGTATTTTAATGATTTCGTTCCAAATGTGTATGGTGAAGAATGGGAAAAAAGTACTCAAATATTTATTAAAGGTATGCAGAAAGATATAGTAGTTGGAACATCATATATTCCATACATAGAAAAACAAATGATATGTGACTGGAAGGTTTTTCTACTACCAACACTAATTCAAAATATACGCCCACTTAATAGGTTTACAAAAAAAAAGTTGAACGACAGTTGATTTGAGGAATTTTTAATTTTATAAACGATGATATTTATTATATACAATCAGCAAAAGCTGAGGAGATGCCTAAAAATATAAGTTACACTACAATATGTGTTACTAAGCCTAAAATAAATATAAAAATAAAAGCAAATTACGCTAATACCCTGGAAGGACTTTTGACAACATGTTTCAATCAAGTATCTTCGAAAGTTACAGATTTTAAAAAATATAAATCACATGTAATAGAAGCTTTCAAAACTTTTATAGATAGTATACAATTGATTCCAATTATTAAACCAGATATGTTTTTTGTATACACATATATATATAATTGAGCCGCAAAAAATAGGTGATAAAGATGTAAGATGTTTAAGATCTGTTAACATACAAAATGTTTTCACTGATACTGTAAAAGAATTCAGTAATATTCAATATTGCAATGTGGAGAAATCATTTAATAACATTTCATTACTTTTATGTGATAAATATGAATACAAAATAAACTTTTCCAATAGTTCAATTCCAACAAAAATTGTATTACATTTTAAAAAAGTATAAATAAAAGCGATTTTACAAAACTATGTATTATTTTATTTTATTCATAATGGAGAGAGTATACTATAAGTATTATTTAATTCAATCTGGTAGAGGACTTGATGATATCGGTTCTTTATTACAATCAACCGTATCCTTTCAAAGAGGTCGTGGATTGGGAAGCTTTTTTGGAGGACTTTTTAGATAATTGAAACCATTGTTTACTTCAGGCGCTGATATTTTGAAAAGGGAGGTTATAAACTCTGGTATCAATGCTTTATCGGATATTGCTTCTGGTGCAAATGTAAAAGAAATTATGCAAAATCGTAGTAAAGAGATTGTTAAAAATGTACGACGTGGTGCCGTACGAAAACTGAATGAAATGTATTGCTCTGGCATAAGAAAACGAAAAGCTATAAAAAGACCATTCATTAAAAATTTAAATTATTTTACGTCAAAACGATGCAAAGATAATAACAAAAAGAAACAAAGAGATATTTTTGATTAATTATGATTGAGTGTATGAAATCTAAGTTGGATATTTTTAAAACCCAACCCATTCAGTCTAGCATTTTACTATCTGAGGAAGTTTCTTACAATCCTATTGCTTCTTTAGACAACCCTTCAACTATTGAATTTGTTTCACTGGGTCATGGCGATACATATAGATACATATTCTACATATTTGAAATTAAAAGTACAGATCTTAAAGAAAGATGGAACACATTGGAATAATGATAAAACTGCTGATGGAAAAATAATAATACAACCAAGCGTAGTTAATAACATTTTACATTCTTTAATAAAACAATGTAATGTTCAATTAAATGGCAAAAATATAGGAAAATCTGATAATAATGGATCAAAAGAGCGCGAAAAATTGTATCATAATAGCAGTGCAGTGGAACTTATGAGTAAACTATACGTAGATATGTTTAATCAACCTACTCTACTTATAAATAATGTTGACATTCGTATAGTTTTAACACTTAACAAACCAGATTTTTATCTATTTGCAGACGATTATGATGAATCACAATTAAAAATTATAGAAGTCACGCTATTTATAAGGTATGTTACCGTTAAGTCAAGCGTACTGTTAGCTCACAATGATATTCTTGAGAAATCCAATGCTAAATATAATTATAAACGCGTTGAAGTAAAAAGTTTTACAATTCCCTTGAACAGCTCATCAATATCACTTGATAATGTTTTTATTGGACAATAATTTTTTGTATGACAAAAAATGATATTTCACAATTTCTGTTAAACGTAAATGCTGTTCAAATACCTAATTCAAAAGGTCATCATATAACAAAAAGGTCATCAGATAACAAAGTCTATGTTTAGTAATGGATTTTTTATACTTGCTTTTGATTTAACTCCAGATGCGTCTGGAAATGAAGTATGTCAAGGTTTACTGAACCAGGGTACAGTTAGAATTGAGGCAAGGCTATCAAAGCCACTTACATCTACACTAACTGCTATTGTTTATGGAGAATTTGATGCAAGCATACAAATTGATAAAAATCGAAATATATTTACAAATCTATAAATAGAATACTGAAACATGTATTTGAATATTCAACAAGATGTCATCGTCCTATGCACTTGTGGACGTAAAGTTTTGTTGTGATGATAAAAATACTTTATTTGTAAAAGATATTTGTTTAGTTGGAATTAAAGAACCTTGTAAAAAATTTGTAAAAGAGTTTACTTACAAATTCCCAACCAAAGAAATTATAAATTAAAATTTGAAAAATTACGCTTTTGGATCTATACATAATGATAAAATTAATAAAGAATTAAGACAGGTGCTAGAAAAATTTGATGTTATTATAACAAATAAAAAAGGAGTTTTTAATGAACTACGTACTTTGGAGTTTTTAATGAACTAAGTAGAGTGTATGATTTAAGCCAGTTTGAGTTATGAACACTTTAGAAATAACTAGTGTTTTAAAATGTAACAAATTTAGAAACAAATATTTTAAGGGAGTTTTTGTTTTAGACAAAATTCCAAAAATAATAGAATTAGCTTGCGCTTTATATTCCAAAGCATGGTTGCACAGAATATTTTGATTCGTATGGTGGAGTTCCAGATAAACCGGAAATTTTGAAATATTTGAAAAATCAATGTATAGTTTTTAATAATTGGAAGATACAGAATGTTCTTTCGAATATATGTGGACAATACTGTTGCGTTTATGGCTGGTATAGATGTTCTGGTTTAAGTATGAAAACTTTTTGAATGAATTTAGCAAAGATAATTAAATCATATAGAGAAGATAATGTGATTATTGTTTTACAACATATTTGGAAATTGAAATTTTTCACAATCTTGTGTACTTAATCAATACAATTATATTAAAAAGCTTTAGTTAAAACGTAGTAATGGAAGATCAAGGTTCGAACACAAATTTGATGTTGAGTTATACATATTTTCTCAACAAAAATCAGTCATTAAAAGTTCTTGTTGGTTTTGATACGTAATCTCTTGTTGCATTAGTTAGCTACTTGCATTTTTCATCGTATTGGAGAAAAGCCAGCTATTTTAAAATATCGTGATTGGTGTAAATTCTATCAGCAATTTTATGAAAGGTACTCGAAACTATCAATAAAGAATACAAAATTATGTTTACAGTATGGGTTAGGAATGGTTATTGGCCGATGTCTTAGAATTAACAAAGAAGAAGCTGACACATTTTACAACTGAATTGATTTTCTTCAAGTTGTAATGATACACAATAAAAATGCTGAATTAAATGTACGGGAATATATTAAATATATAAAACCGTGTCAAGAAAAACATGTTATGAAATTGCACGAAGAAATATATATTCCAATACAACGTTGTAGCGTTCAATGCAATTATTCTAGATTGTTTTTTTGAAATATCTGTACTACTAGAAAATAAAATTTCTAATGTTTTAAACAAGAACCACAATAAATGAAAAAATTTTTAAATTTTATTTAATTTGTTTTTTTATTATGAACTACTTATATATAGTAGATAACATATACATTGACACAAATATTCTTATATATTATTTTTAAAAAGTTCTGCAAAATAGTAAAAAATCATGTCAAGATCTAAAATAGTAAAAGAACTTCATATAGAAAAATATAATAAAATATAATAAAATAAAATAGTAAAAGAACTTCATAAGTAAAGAAAAGAATGTTACAAGGTTGAAATTAGAGATTTTTATTCCGGTTCAAAAATTTAATGTATGATGTCATTTTTCTCAGCTCTTTTATGAAATACCTGTTTTTACGAAAAAAATAAGTAAATACGAAATAAACCAATTTTGTAACTATTTAGGTACATATCAAGCTAAATCTGAAAAATAAAATAAATTTCTACCTTTTTTTAAAATTTTATATTTATTTATGAATAATAAAAACTTATAACTACAAACCAATTTACATCATTTATTGGTAATTTGAATATATTTTACTAAAAGACTTAGATATATCTATAATACTAAAATTTAAATTTTTATTTTTATATACAAAATGTTCTTTTTCTTTTATTTTTTTAATAAAATCAGAATTCAAATATAATTAAATTGCGACCATAAATGATCTTAATTTGTTTGACATTGATTATGTGATATAGAGCACATAATGTTCCATATCTTTTGTTTTTAAGAAACTTTTTCTAGTTTAAATTTTTTTCTTATTAAAAGCTAATTTGAAGCTTTTTTTAGCTAGTGGTTCTTATTCTTGAAGAAGAATGATTTCTTCTTGTTGAAATTGTTGATGTTGTTTTTGTTGAAATTGTTGATGTTGTTTTTGTTGAAATTGTTGATGTTGTTTTTGTTGAAATTGTTGATGTTGTTTTTGTTGAAATTGTTGATGTTGTTGCTGTTGTTGATGATGATGATGTTGTTGTTGATGTGTCTGCGATTCTAGTTGAGTTCTTATTCTTTTTCTTTTAATTGGGGCCAACTTCTGCGTTGGCTCTATTTGTTGAGCGTAGGCGAAAATCTATGCTGTGTTTTCCATTTTGCTTTGTTGTATTATTATTACTCTTTCTTTGAATTGATATATCTTAAGAAAGATCCCACTTTATTTATACTAAATTTTTAAAATAAGAAAACTAGTTGAAAACCAAAAGTTGTAAAGTAAGTTGTTTATTAATGTAATAAATTCTAATTGATAATAATAAAACTATAATTTTTTTAAATAGCATTTTTTGCATTAAATTCCATTCCATTAAATTCCACATTCCATTTAACAGTGTTCCATAGTTAAGAAAATATCTTTTACATAAATTCTAATTATACTTTTTTATGAAAGAATATCATATTTACCTATCCATTGATTATGACTATTGTTAAAATATTTAAATATTTTACATATACTTTTTTACTTTTTCGTTTTAAAATTTTTTCAATTAAATAAGCATTGGGGTCTGATATTAGGTTGTTCCTGTTCATAGAAGCCACCATAAACTAATTTATTTTTATAATCTTTTAAACTATATGTAATCAGGTCTGTCTTGTTTTTGAAAGCTATTTTAAAAACTTTGAATAGTTAGGTTCATATCCTTTTTGAAAAGTACCTTTAGACCTTGGAATAATGACAAAATCACCAACATTAATTGTAAATTGAGCGAAGAATTTGTTTTTCATTTTGTGATGTAACTTGGTTTGGTTTTAACTTAAGTGTACTGTGTTTTGTGTTATTATATTTTTCAATTAGTTTTGGTAAAAGTTCTATCCATTTAAAATTTCCTTGTAAACTAAAATGTTTCCACATAATTGATTTTAATGTCCTGTTAAACCTTTCACAAACACTAGCCTTCATATCTGAATAAGTATGATAGTGATTTATTTTATAGCTTATCATTAAATTTTGGAATTCTGGTGAGAATGAATATTTTTTGGAGACTTTCCCTCCCTTTTAAAAATTTTTTCCATACTTTCAACTACTTCATCTGCTGCCTTTGATTTAACTTTTTCGGCATATGCATATTTTGAAAATATATCGATAACAGTTAAGAGCAACTTGTACCCATTATTCATTTTTTGATAGGCCGACATATCTACAAGATCAATTTTCCATGTATCATTTAACCCTCTTTGAGATATTTTTCGTCTTCGAAATCTACGCCTAACTGGACGATGAATTTCAGATACTATTTGTGCTTTTGACATTGTTATTGAAAAGTTAAACTGCAACTGTGAATTTGAATATAATCAGTATATATATATATATATATATTATGTAAATAAATTTCGACTATATTCTGAAAATTAAAAACGGTAAAATTAAAAGTTTTTTTTTTCAATTCTGTAATTTAATAGTTTAAAATACTAAATTTTTACAATATATTAACAATAATTTTTAAATTTTTTTTCTTTTTGAAGCAATAAGGAACTGAAGTATAATCATCTGCAAAAACTCGTTTTCTGGAATTTATTCGATATGTCTTTTTCAGGAACAGTGATGACTCTGTGATCGTATGTTCGACGAATACTAGGAAATGTTATATTTATTTTGTTTAATTTTTCAACTAATTGTGTCATAGAGCCAAAATTTATTTCTTGTGAAGCGTTATAATTTAAATGAATACTTTTGACTTTGCAAACAGTTTTTTCACATTTCGAGTTGGTACTATATATTTTGTATGCATAGTTCTTTGTACCCCCACTGACAAATTCTGTAATGTAACTTCCTATTCCATATTCTTCAAGCTTCCGATGTCATATCTCCTATGAAAACTGCTGTTGGAGGGTAATATTCTCCTTCACGTGCTACATATATTTTTGAATCAGTATCGTAATACAAAACTCGTTCTTTTAAATTGTTTAAATAAGAATACAATTTTAAACGAGCTTGTGTGGTAGTGTAAGCAACTATACAAACGTTAACTGCTAATAATGTTTCAGCTGTTTCTTCTTTATATTTCTAATTTACCAAAACTGTTTTTTCGTTTATTGGAGTTATTTGATTTACACTCTTGGAAGGATCAGTAAGAAGAGTAAATAATTCGTAAGGCTCATTTATGATTTCTGTTTTGATTGATTTTCTCTCTGCCCAAATTTACCCCAGAGTTTAACATTAATTTAGCTAATGATCTAAGTCCAGAAAGCTAATGAAAGAGTTTAACATTAATTTAGCTAATGATCTAAGTCCAGAATTTTTTTCTATTTCGTTAAACTGTAAATTTATGCCTTCCACTTTGGAAAATTTTTCTAAATATTTGCACTTTTCCTTTGGTGTTCTACAAAAGCTAGGCCAGCCAGAAGCTTCTTGTTTAATTTTAAGGAACTTGTTCATCATTTCAGTGAAAATTCCTTGTTCTGATGTAAGGGGATTAAATTGTTTAACAGTATACTCCCATACCTCGTATATTGCACAATTTTGTATCCCTGTTTAACTGCTTTCTTACTTCATCTATAACCCATGTTCCTAAAATTGACCTACTACGATTGCCATGAGAGCAGTCATCATTATTCATTTCCAAGCTATATGTTTGACAGCAGGCTTATACATTAGCTTATTATTTTGATTTATAAGCAAAACCGGATGATAGAGTTTTTCTGGAGAAAGTATCTATGCCTTTATTAATCCTTCAGTATAATTTAAATTTAATTTATCTCTTTTTTTTTTTTTTTTTCTTTTTTTGTTATTATTTTATTTATTTATTTATTCTTTTTACTTCAATCTCTTTTCCTTCTTATAACTAAATAACAAATCATATAACATATGTAGTTAAATCAATAATTCAATAATACACAGTACAATAAGTCAATAGTTCAATATTATAGTAAATGCAATAGTAATTAAAATAAAATTTATAAAACAAAAAAGTACTTAATTAGAATAGAAACTAAGTAAGAATAAAAAAATAAAAGATTAAAGACATTTTCTATTTTAAATAAAATAGTTTTAAATGTCATGTTTAATTCTTTAAAATAGCACAAAATTCTTGAAAAGTGGTGGGGTGTACCATTTAAGATATTATAAAAAACAAAAAGTTTCAAAAGAAAGAATGTAATGTAAAAAAAAAAAAAAATTTTTTTTCTGCAAAATAGAAGCTCAATCAAAACATTACAACAAGCAAATCTTCAATCTGATCAAAATTAAAATCAAATAGCCAATGTTTCAAAATTTTAAGAAATTTGCTAAACAATCTACATTTTCTTATGTACAAAGGTAATATGTAAAACAATTGCGACATGCAAGAATACTATAAAATCTACGAAAACAAACAGTACGGAAAGTTGGAACATTCACAAAGAACATATTATTATTACGCAAGCGATAACTACTGGAAAATCTATTATTTAAATACCTGACCTGATAAAGAATATTTTTAACACTTTGTAATATACAAATGACGTACGGGCAAAATTTCAGTCTCTTTGAAAAGATGAAAACTAGGATGCAAGCCTTTCTTTTTTACATACTTTTCTTATTACATTCTTCTGTAGAATAAGAATTGGTTGCATCTTGTACCAATGAACTCCTCCCCAGCACGTAATACCATATTGCAGTTTGGATTGGAATAAGCCATAATAGAAGGTCTTTAAAACTTCTGAAGATTGCTGCAAACGAAAAAAGCTACATAGGGTGGAACAAAAATAACTTTTAAGCAATTCTATATGAAGAGCCCAATTCATTTTATTGTCAATAGTGACACCTACATATTTAAACTGTTCCACAATTTCTAAGTCAAAACAATTATTACTACAAATCACGTTACTATTGAGCGAACAAACGGAATTGCTACATGTACAATAATCAAAAGTTAATTTGTGCCTTTCACATTCAGGGGCATGATATTTAACTTGCCCTACAAAGGGTTTATTAGGTGGAAGATTGAAAAACAGAATTTTTGTTTTATTACTAATTACTAGCCTATGGTATGCGAACCAATTTCTTAGCATATTTAAATCATGGTTAATATCACAAACCAAATTAAGAGAACTGTCAGATCCATACACACAACCAAGATCATCCGCAAAAGCAATTGTAGTACATTTAAATTCTAAGTCAAATATAGAATTAATATATAATAAAAAGAGAATTGGCCCCAATACAGAACCCTGCGGTACCCCCTGTTGAATGTATTTTGTATCTGGCAGTTTACTTCCAATTTTCACTCTTTGGCATCGTGACATCAAATAGCTGGAAAACCATTCCAGAATAAAGCCCCTGAAACCAGCATTTTCAATTTTCTTAAGCAAAAGTTTATGGTTGACCATGTCAAAGGCTTTTGTAATATCTACGAAAACGCCAGCAGTACATTTACCTTTATCCAAATTTTCATACACTTTGGAACAAAATTGTAATAACGCATCTTCTGTGGAAATGCCATTTCTAAATCCAAATTGAGCCGAACTTAAAAATTTTGTTTCATGTAGAAAAGCTAAAATCCTGGTTTTTACGATTTTCTTTTGCTATTGAAGGGAGAAGTGAAATGGATCTGTAATTATTCAGATTCTTACAATCCCCTTTTTTGAACAAAGGAATTACAATTGCACACTTAAGAGCATCAGGAAACACACCTGAAAGAATTCTCCTTTTGAAAATATGCGCTAGAATCACAGATCATTAAATGTGTTTTTTTTAAGACAATATTTGACAGATCATCGTGCCCACAGGAATACGAATTTTTTAGTGTTTTTATTGCTTTAACAATTTCGAGGGAAGAAATTGGTTCAAAACCAAAACTAGTATTACTACTATATTGTTCCACAGAAATATAATTACAATTGCAACTATAATAGTTGGCTTGTGGAATCAAGTTTTCAGTAATATTCTAGTTCATCCTTATAAACGCAATCATCTTTTTTCACTACAACAATATAATTTTTATTTTTTGGTTTATTTAAAATATTGTTTATCACCTGCCACTCACCTTTAAGATTACCTAAACCTCTTATATTTATATTATCTTTTAACCTCTTATATTTTCTGCGCACAGTAAGAGTTGCACTATACCTACAAATATGTTCCTGCAAAATTTCACTAAAAATGGTATACGCTTTAGAAATATAATTTTCTACTAGAACTTCTTCCCAGAACTTATACTGTAAACTTAAATTCAGTTTTGCATAATCTATTTTTTTTAGTTGTTTGTCGTTACTGTTTTTATTATGTTTAACTTCACTCAATTTGGACTCAATCTATTCAACTATTGGACTCAATTTGTCCAACATGAACTTTTGGATGACCCACTGGAAATTTTCCTTATTTACTCACCCAAAGATATAGTGAGCATATATCTATATACATTATTTTCTCACCAGGTGCACATTTATAATATATTCTTGTGTTTCTTGTTCTACAGCCTTAAAACGCGTCACGTGGTTTTAGTGGTATCAAACTTTCGTTCTCCAATTTTGAGAAAACTGCTATGTATTCTTTTGATCTCATTTCGTTTCGAAATTCACACTCCCAATTTTCAATTACTTGATAACCTAAATAGCGTAATTTATTGGCTTTAAATAATGTAGCCTCATAACGTGTTTTATGTCTAAATCAAACGCTTTCGGTAAACTAGATAACGGCATTGGAAAATAGTTTAATGAATCAATAAATTTCACGTTATCTAACAGCATTAAAATTATCTTTGTTCCCTTAATAATTAGTTTTGGTTTGATGATGGTTTTCTCTAAGATATAGTTTAATAAAAACTGATTATCAAATGGACAAGAATTATGTGCAATAACTACAATTTTATCAAATATTTTTCTTTGGTTGAGTATATATTCTAAAAACATGTGTATTGGATTATGTTTCAACACATGTTGTCGAAGTCCACAAAAATTGCATCTTTCAACATTAGATAATATACAATGCGTGCAACGCTTCTTGTACAGGAATTTATAAGAGTACAAATAGATTTTTTATTTGTAGATGATGTTGCTTTATGATTATCAAAACAAGTTTGACCTTTGAAACTTCGATTGCATACATCACATTTAATATTTGGAAAATTTACGTTACATGCTGGAGATGATTGGCAAAAGAAACACGACTGTTTACATCTATGAGACAATCTATTGTTATACGGAACTATACATGTTTGGCAAAAGTAATTACAACTAAATGCTGCTTTTAATGATGTAATTACATTGAAGTGACTCTCATCGTATATCAAATTCAATCTTTTTTCCTTATCTTCTTCACCTTGAAAAACAATCGATTTTCCTTTTCCTCTGAAATCAAAAACTACAATTTGATATTTAGAGAGGTACAGTTGAAATTTTTTGAGCTCACTGATACTAGCTTCTTTTGTTGGGATGCTTACATTTGAATTTCTAATCAGTTGTAACGCTGCTTTCAATTGATGTTGACCTACATCTTTTCGCATTTTCCTGTAGTCAACCGAATTTTCTATGAATGAAATAGCAATAACTAACGCACGTGGTAAGCATAGATTGTCTTTGTTTTTAATTGAAATTATGCCTCGTCTTTTATTACATTCTTCTTCAAAATTGTTGTATCTTTTTCGTCTACCTCTTCCCAATGGAAGTCGTACATATGTAATATTTATACAGAACGTATTTGTAGATAATCCTTCGGAGATGCTTTGCAAAATTTTTGAAATAACTTCCCAAATTTCCGAAATGTTAATGTCTTTTGCTTCTTTAAAATTGATCCAAGCTGGACCACGTTCATGAAAACTTACATAATGTTTTGCTTGTTATTTGAAAAAATTATTTCAAAGATATAAACAAATCTGTTTTATTTTCTTTTTATTTTAATAATATAGGTACCAAAAGCAATTACTCGTAACTTATTTTGAATCGCTTTTTATTCCTTTTTTTTCAAGATTCTTACATAATAATAAATTTTTATACGGTGATACTAACAATGTTTTCTTTCCTCTTCTTTAAACACTTCATAGAAAAAAAGAAAACAAGAAGAAATAAATTTATCTCAAAATTGCATTAATTTTGTCAAGGTTGAATCTTTATGTAAAATTTAAATAACCAGTTTGCACTTTCTCTTTTAATTTTTAAAAATGGTTGCAAAATTTTAAAGAAACGTAGTTACACTTATTTTATTCTGTTTTCATTCTTCTCTTTAAATTTTATAAAGCATTTTTTCTTATTACTTTCATATGCGCTTATTACTTAAGCCAAGTATACATGAATAAGAAGTAAACCTGGTAAACCTGTACCACGTTAGATATTTTTTGATTTCCTTTTTTTTTTTCTTATTCGTATTTTTTTTTTCAACATTATAATAATAAATTAATTCAACATTATAACAATTAATTAATTAAATACTTGCCATAAAAAAAAAACGAAAAAAAAAAAAAAATAGAAACATCTCATCTCAAAAATGCAAACATAAAAAAACGCATTTGTTCTTACTATTTTCATGTTTACCTATTACTTAAAACAAGTATGCAATCTTTATAAACAACTGGACTTGTCTGGCGGCTGTCGCCGCCCTTCTTACCTACTTTTATGACATTAACCTACTTCCTATCTGACCTAGTTACGGTTTGACCTACTGACCTGTCTGGCCCAAGTGCATACCTACCTACTAATAAGTATAATATTAATAGCTTTAATGATCTCAAAAACAAAGTAATAGTAAGTATCAATTTAAAT
This sequence comes from Poecilobothrus nobilitatus, assembly GCA_947095535.1. NCBI lineage: Eukaryota > Metazoa > Arthropoda > Insecta > Diptera > Dolichopodidae > Poecilobothrus > Poecilobothrus nobilitatus. Next base: position 145,315,920 of record OX352772.1, read on the forward strand.
TTAAACAATTTCAATATTAAAATACATTAAATCTAAGTTTTATATAAAATATAAAAAAAATTATAGTTGAAAATAGTCTTGCAATAAATGAAAATTTAATTTTAAGGATGGTTTGTAATAAAGTGCCATAAGTTTATTGTGATTTAAAATATATTTTATCGAGAAATTTAAAAATATGTTTGAATGATATTATTAATAAGTAAGTATATGAAAAGTATACAGATATTTAGGGACGTATGCGAAAAAAGTAAAATAAAAAATTAACGCATATAATATAGCGGGTTACTCTACTTATAGTGAATCGAACAAACTTAAATGCCTAAAGTGTTAAATTTTTTTTGTAAATGGAAAGGGGAGTTCGACGGAGGCAACTATTATTTTAATTTTATTTTACAAGGAGAGTTAATTTTACATACATATTGAGTAGGGTACATTTTATGCACATGAGCGCAAATTTTAAATGCTATTATTTCAACTTGTAAATTTCAATTTTTGGAAGCCCAACTTCGAAAAGGAATCCTTTGAGCATTAAAATATCGAAGTTTTACATCAAACGAATTTCATACATATATGCTTTGAAAAAAAATGTGGCAAATGTCAAAAATAATTGTTTTTATACTTAAAGTACATAATATGTACTTATAAAGTACTTAAAATATTTTTAAAAGATAATATATATTATATGCAATAATGCAATGAATGAATGAAATGAATTAATACGCAATGAATATTTTAAGGAATTTACTTCCTTAACTTTTTGTTGTTTAACTTATTAAAATTTTGTTTGGTTATGTGCGTTACATTTATATTTGTTATTGTTTAGAAAATTTTTAAGGTAACGGTAAATGATAGAAACCCTATTTTTCTTTTATATATCACGCATCGAGTGTACATGTGATTAAAGATACGTGTGCACCTTTATTTTTGTTTTTAATTCAATTTAATTGTTTTTTTTTTAAATTAAAAAATCATTTTGTTTTTCATAATATAAAAAAAAAAAAGAAAAAATAAATTATTATAATAATAAAATTACATAACTTAATTGAACTTCTTTTTTTTTTTGTTTTAAACAAAATCTTGTAAAATAAAAAAATATATACATATTACATATATATATTTATAGTGAACACAACAACAAAAAGTTTAAGAAACTAAAAATTAAAGAAAAAATTTTACTTAAACTTAAATTTTATAAAATAAAATTATCCTAAAAGTTTAATTTTGATTTGGTTTTTATTTTATTTTACTTTAAAAGAATTCACTAACTTTAGTAAACAGAAAATAAATTAAAAAAAAAAAAAATACACTAATAATTAATAACAACATACATACTGAATATCAAACAGTGGCAGCCATTTTCCGGTGATTTTGATTTCGACAAGTTTGATTTCATCATCAACATACACTAATATTTTGAAATTAACTTAATTTAATTATAACATTTATCTTATTTATTTTATGACTTAAATCAAATAGATACCTAACTTAAGATTATTATTTTTTTAACTAATAATTTTTAGAAAAAAGGAAAAACACTGTTTACATAATATTGACCTCTAATTTTGTTTACATTATATTTTTTATTTCAATTAATTTTTGACTAATTTTTTTTTTATGTAATTTAAATTTAATTAATTAAACTAAACTATTCTTTTTTAACTTAATGAAACTTAAAACTTTGATGGTATAATTTATATTTAGTAATTTATTAATTTGAAACTTTGAAATTTTTATTTTTGTTTAAATTTTGTAAATTAATTTTAATTTTTGTTTACTTTAATTAATTGTCAAAACTAGTATTAAACAATGCACGCTAACTAATCACTCTTTTCTATCCCATACCTTTCTTTAGCAGCATATTTTTTTTTGTTTTCTTCATTCTACTCTTAATTAATGCTGTTAATTTTTTCTAATTTTTATTTATATATATTTTCAATATTATATGTGGGATAAAGAAAACATAATGTTTTGAAAAGGTTTGTGTCTGTGCTAATTTAGTGATGAAAGGTACTAAAAACTGTTTTATTCGGATTTTCGTTTGTAATGTTCGCTGCTATTTTCGTGCTAGCACAATTAAATCTATTATATTATATTATTTTTTCTTTGTCTTCTCTCTTCACTATTTTCTTATGTTTTATAATTACTGTGTATGTTCAATGTGTGATTTATGTTTTCTAATATTTTTTTAAGTATTCAAATTTGAAATTAAATCTTTTCAAATTTAAATTTTTCAAATCTCTTTCCCTCCTTTTCCGCCCGCAAGTTGTAATTAATGGGAACTAATTTTTTATTACAAATTTGTAATATTAGAGGCTTAGCATGTAATTTCCAATCAGTTGAAGCCCATCTTCACTCCGAAAGACCAGCTATACTTGCCTTAAGCGAGACTCAAGTTGTAGGTGATGATACTAATTATAATATCAATGGCTATACACTTATTTCGCATTTTATACCTCACCGAGGAGTCGCTTTATATATATATTCTAATGTAGCTTTCAACACCCTTCATGATCTTAAAAGCTCAAACCCGATTTTTCATTATCTCTGGGTTAAACTTCGTGTTGAAAATGCTACAGTTTTTTTCTGTTTTCTATACAGATCCCAATGTGATTTCAATGTCCACAACAAAAACTGGCTCCATTTCTCAAGTCACAATAACCCGGAAGGCAAACAAGTTATATTCAACTATTTTCAAATATTTAATTATCTTCAAACTTATTTCAACTTTCTCAACTTGTAAAAGGCCCAACTCGAATTCCAGACCGAGAAAATCAAAATGAACATCTTTTCGACTTGTTCCTGACATTAAATCCAGACAACTACAATATTTCTGTTAGCGTCCCAATTGAAGGCGCTAAACCCAGCTTTCTAATGCGTACATCGCCCAATCGAAATTCTATTCCTAAAAGATTAGTCTGCCACTATAACCGGCCCGGCTGGGTAGGTCTGAATAGCTTTTTGGGAGGTTTTGATTGGTCAATGTGTTTCCGTTATAGGGATGTTGACTTTGCTGCGGCTGCCATTAGTAAAATAATCATACTAGGAATCAAACTTTTCATTCCTAGTTCATATAAACCGGTTAAAACTAAATCCAAGCTTTGATTTAATAACATCTGAAGGAAAGCAATTCAAGCCAAGGAAGAGCATTTCAAAATGTACATGGAAAATTTGTCTGGGTCCTCATTTGGGAACTATAAAGTTGCCAGGAACAATTGCAAGAGAACTATCAATCAGCAAAAGTTTCTTTACAACCAAAGATTAAAACGTAAAATAATTAATCTATCGCACTGCAATTGTTCTTTTTGGACATCTGCGAAGAGTGTAAAAAATAACTTTTGCGAATCATCCTTTCCTCCGCTGATTAATAACAATAATCCTTTGCAGCAAATTGTACACTATCTCCTACAGTACAAACTCCACCAGTGCTGCCCTTTGTTGATCCTACTAGGGTTAAAATTCTTCATAGGGTATACTTTAGAAAACGTACTGTAGTGAAAGTGCTTGAAAATCTGAATGTTAGAAAATCCACTGGTCCTGATGGAAATCCTGCGATGGTTCTTTAACATATTGCCTTTCCCATTTCGAAACCTTTGCGCAACCTTTTTTTAGCACATTTCCAAAAAAATTTTGAAAAATGTGCTTATTAGTTTCACTCTGTCCGTCCGTCTGTCTACAAAACTTCTACACCGTTAAAAATAGAGAAAAAAAATTTTAACCATGGGTAGGTCTCATAAAAAAAATAGTTTTGTGGAACAACTTTTTCATGTAGCCCCATCCATTACGGAGCTACAGCCTCTCAAACTTTGAAAAAGCCCTATTTTTAAATGCATATATCTTATGTTCTGCTTAAGATTTTTTCACTCTGAAAACGTCATTCGACAGGTATTTTTTTTTACCTTCCTAAATTAATATTAAAATTATACAATTTTTTTAAATTTAGTATTTAAATTTACCGTTATGTGAAAACCAAATTTTGCATGATTTTTCTACTTTCATAACTCCGGTACGGTTTTAGATAGAGACTTAAAATTTTGAGGCAAGAAAGAACTTTTAGAATTAGTATAAGTTTGCTTAGAAAATTTTTTTGGCCACCCCCTGTAGCTCATAAACAGGGCGCAAAATTTGAAAATTTGTTATTTTTAAACACCTGTAACTTAGGAACCTGTACACACTTTACTTCGGCAAGATATAAAAATTAAAGCTAGAGTAATATATATATGGGGCGAAAAAGCCCCATTTTCAGATGTATATATCTCAGGCTCTGCGTAATAGTTTTGCAATCTAAAACCGCCAGAAGACCGGAAATTTTATCTACATAAAACAATATCAAAATTATGCAACATTTTGTAATATACTATTTAAATTCACCGTTATGTGAAAACCATATTTAGCATGAAATTTCTTTTTTTATAACTCCGGCACGCCTTTAAATAGGAACCTGAAATTTTCAGACAAGAAAGAACTTTTAGAATTAGTATAGGTTTCCTTAGAAATTTTTTTTGCACCGCCCCCTGTTTAAGATATATTAGGGCTGAAAAATTGAAAATTTGCTATTTTTAGGCACCTGTAACTTAAGTACCTGTACAAATTTTTCCTCGGCAAGATATAAAAATTAAAGCTCCAGTAATATATTTTTGCGTGTGCTAATGGTTTTTCTTACATATATAGGGTTCCAGACTTACAGTCCCTCAAAATTCCAAAAAAGTCCTATTTTCACATATTTTCTTATTACAAAAAATTTCTTAAATTTTATTTTTTAAATTTTCAAATTTTTGCGCAAGTCACAATTCTAAACAGTTTGTATTGTGTTTTGGCAATGTGCGCTTTTAGAAACATTTGGTTTACATTCTACCTTGGTCATTATAATTTTCGACTGGCAGATATCCCAGTCAATGGAAAGTTGCTCATGTCTCTCCAATTCCCAACATAGGTGACAAAAGCGACCCCTCCAACTACCGGCCAATATCATGATCTGTTTTTTTTTTCATTGTATTCAGTAATGTTTACAATTTCATCATGGAGAGATATAGGCAAGAAGAATGTTTACAAATTATTCAATTTTATTATCAAAATAATCGTTCTCCAATTGCAACTTTTCGTGCGCTTTTGCCATTTTATGCTCGTAATAATCGTCCAACTCGCTATTCGTCGAATTGTTGAAAATTTCGAGCGTACATTTTCTTTACATAATGTTCAAGTGCCAATAAGACAAAGAACCGCTCGAAGTAATGAAAATATTGCTGCCGTTCAGGCAAGTGTTGCTGTAGACCGCAATTTGTCAATTCCAAGACGTTCTCAAGAATTGGGACTGTCTCAAACCACAACCTGGCTGATTTTGAGAAAGGATTTGGGCTTTCATCCGTATAAAATTGTCACTGTCATCCGAATAAAAATTTCTTAAGAACTGAAGCCATTGGACCACCGTAAACCACGTGAATTTGCTGATTTTCTCTTGGAACAACTTGAAAACGATAACGATTTTTTTAAGAAAATTATCTTCTCCAATTAGGCTCACTTTCATCTGAGTGGGCGGTAAATAAACAAAATTGACAGTTTGGTGTGGTTTTTGGTCTCGTGGAATCATCGGTCCGTACTTCTTTCGAAATGAAGCTGGTAACACCGTTACTGTCAATGGAGAGCGGTATAGATCGATGATAACCAACTTTTTATGGCCGAAATTGGAAGAAGTTGATCTTGAGAACATTTGGCTCCAACGAGACCAGGCTACGTGTCACACAGCACGTACAACAACCGCACTATTGCGAGAAAAGTTTGGAGATTCGATTATTTCAAGAAATTGTGACATTGAATGGGCTCCAAGAAGTTGTGATTTAACACCATTAGACTATTTCCTGTGTTGTTATTTGAAGTCATTGGTCTTTAGCAATAAACCAGAATCTCTTCAAGCTTTAGAAGTCAATATTGAACGTGCTATTCATGACATACGACTTGATTTAGTGGAAAAGGTGCTCGAAAATTGGGTTCATCGAATTCGTTCCTGCAAAAGAAGTCGTGGAGGCCATTTGAGTGACGTTTTATTCCAAACTTAATTGTATCGATTGTACTTTACATTAAATAAAATTTTTTGAATAATTTTTTTTGAAAAGAAATCATATCACTCAAATTGGAAAACCCTATGCTATGATTTATGAATCATATAATTTGAATTGATAAATACATATTTGCATAAATACATATATGTAAATTTTTTGGTATGAAAATAGGTATAAGCAAGGACATATTAAAAGTATGTATTGATGTTAGAGTTCGATTCAAAATCAGTATAACTATGATTGCCGAATATTAATATATGTATATGTACATATATGCGAGATTTTGAATTAGAAGGGATTTTAGAGTTGGATTTGAAATCAGGGTTTTACCTTTGCTTTTTTCAAAGTAATTACATAATATAAATTCTTCTTAATATTATTCTTCCTTTAATATTATTAGAAATCGGAATTATTTTATAATATTATGTATGTCGTTGTACATAATTACATTATAATAATATCGTATGCACCTATCAAGAATAAAAAATAAAATTTGTTTTTTGTATTACTTTTTCTACCTCTTTTTTTAATGTATATACACATTATGTTAACCTTTTTTGCGCAAACATACTTACATGGTAAATTTAAAATAATGTTTTAATTTATTTTTAAAATTTGATAATTTAAATTTATTTTTATAATTTAGTAAATGAAATTTAAAATTTATTCTATTAATAAAATTTAATTTTAAAAATAACTTAACCAAAAAATATTATTTGTTTGCAAATGTAATTTTAAAGGGCAAACAAAATAAATGCAAAACGATTTCAACTGTACATACATACTAATTTCAAACATCATGTGCAGGATTAAGTAATTCTGCATTCTTCATGTAAATTTTGTGTTAGCTAAAAAACAAATTTTGTAGCTTTTTTTATATCCTACACCTAAATTATAGGGTATGTTAACTTTGGTATTATACCCTACACCTATAGTATAGAGTATATTAACTTTGGTATGGTGTTTGTAACCACCAAAAGGAAGCGGGTTAGATATGGACATGTATATATATTCTGAATCAGGATCACCTCCTGAGTCGATTTAACGATGTCCGTTCGTCCGACCGTCCGTTCGCACGATAACTCAAAAACTAATAAAGCTATCTTGATGAAATTTATATAGTAGGTTACTAATTACGAAAGGAAGGCTAAGTTCGAATCTGAACAAAATCGGTCCATGGGTTCGGATTCTGGAAGCTTCCGAATGATTCCGGAGCAAACGAGATTATCTCCAAAACCAACAAAGATAGAACCTTTAAATTTTGTACAATGATGTTCCTTCCTGTTCGATTGATTTATGTCTCTGAAATTTAAGAGGATTTGGTCCATGGGTTTGGATTTTGGAAGCTTCCGAACGAACACCAGAGCAAATGAGATTATCTCCAAAACCAATAAAGATATAACCTTCAAATTTGACAGAGTGGTGTTCTTTCATGTTTTATTTAAGTCTCTAAAATTTGAGAGTATTGGGTCCATGGGTTCGGATTTTGGAAGCTTCCGAACGAGCCCCAGAGCAAACGAGATTATCTCCAAAATCAACAAAGATAGAACCTTTAAATTTTGTACAATGATGTTCCTTCCCGTTCGATTTATTAAAATATAAACATCAAGAATTTTATTCTGATGCATTAGAATTACTTAAAAGCGAAAAATTAAGACAATATAAAATTACGGTAATTAATAATAGCTATGAAGAATGGAATAAATATAAAATAATAAGAAATAGATATAAGAATAAATTAAAAAACGCTAAATCAAAGTTAATATTGACTAAAATTAATAATGCTGTTGATCAAAAGTCAATGTGGAGAACAATAAAAATACAAGATCTAAAGAAACCAAAAAATTAAATAAAGGAAGTAGAATTTCATAATAAAAAATCTAAAATTAATTCAGAAATAGCTAATAATTTTAATAGATATTTTGTTGAAAGTGTTGAAGAAGTTAATAAATCGATACCGGTTACACAATATGAAAATATAATAGGAAATATAAGTACTCAATTCAGATTTAAGCTGTTAACATTAGAAGACTTTAATTTATTTTTTATTTGTTCGACTTTATTAAAATTATTAATAAAGTCGATCAATAAAAAAAATGATAGCAATTTTTGTAATGTTAAAATGATAAACGATTCTTTCGACTTAATTGGTCAGAATGTTCTATCAGTGGTAAACGCATCATTAAGAACGGGAGTTTTTCCTGAATGTTTGAAGGAATCTATGATTGTTCCTATTGAAAAAGTAAAAAACACGACAAAATGTTCAGAATTTCGTTCTATCAATATGATGAGCATTCTATCAAAAATTATAGAGAAGGCTGTATATAATCAATTAGAGAACTACTTCGAAAAAACAGGTTTAATTTCTCAGAATCAATTCGGGTTCTGCAAAAACCATAGCTATTGAATTTGGTAGTAACTAATTGGAAGATTGCTGTGGATGATAATAAAATTATAGTAGCCGTTTTTTTGGACCTAAAACAAGCATTTGAGACTCTAGATCATGACATTTTATTAAATAAACTAAGCAGATATGGCATTAATCAAAATGAAATAAGATGGTTTGAATCATATTTAAAAGAAACAAAGACAAAGAACAAAAGTAAATGGAGCGGTTTCAGATCAAGTAAATGTTCAACTTGGAGTCCCACAAGGTACGGTACTTGGTGTTCTGTTATTTTTCATATATATTAATGATAATAGATAAAGTTCTAAATTTTGGTAATATTGCATTAGTTGCCGATGATGCTTTGCTTTATGTAGTAGGAAATTCAATTGATGAATGTAGTTTAAAAATTAACCAGGACTTACAAAAATTGAATAAATAGTTTATTAATAACAAATTAAAGCTTAATTTCGAAAATACTAAATGTATGATAATAAATAGTAATATAAGTTAAGAAATTATAATTGAGAACAAAATAATAGATAGAGTAAATAAATACATAGGCGTAGTTATTGATGATAAATTAAATTTTAATGTTTATATGGAATATATATGTAAAAAAATTAATAAAAAATTAGGTTTTTTATAAAATTAGAAATAATTTAACGATGTTAAGTGCAATTAAACTGTATAATGTAATAGTTAAATCGCATTTTGAATATTGTTCCTCAATTCTTTTTATGTTTAACTTAGAGATGCTTAGTAGGCTACAAAAATTGCAAAATCGAGGAATGAGAATTCTATTAAAGCTAGGCAGGTATTCGTCTAAATCGTTTATGTCAGATTGTTTAAAATGGATGAGCGTGTCACAAAAAATTAAATTTAATGTTTTGTTAATAATATTTAAAATAAAAAATAAACTAATGCCAGTATATTTAACCAACAGATTAGTTTATGTTCAAAACGTTCAAAACTATTATTTAAGAAGCATTTTGAATTTTAGATTAAGTTTATTTAAAAAAAGAAAAAACAGAATATGTTAATGTATAATGGATTAAAATTATATAATGAATTAACAAATAATTTAAAAAATGAAAAAAAATTTTTGATCTTTAAAAAGAATTTAAATAAGTATGTTCAAGATAATATTAACCAAAAATATAAATGTTAAATATTAAAAAAAAAAACAAATCAGTTGATAAAAAATAATGTAATGAATTGTATATAATGAATAGTAAGAAATTACTAAATAAATAAATAAAAAAAATAAAATAAAGTCTAGCTCTCATATAGTAGGACTGATTTCACACAGGTATTGGAAATTCTAATTTTGGTGTTTTTATTTAGGTGTGAGGATCTCCATACAGACCACAATCTCCCAAATGCCATTCTTGACTGTTTTAGTCTATTTTCTATGTCTTCATCTGCCCCTCCATTTTTAGTAATTATACTACCGAGATAGTTTAAGCACGACGCATTTTCTATTGTATTATCAGCAATTTTAAGTTGTTGGCTATTTGTGGCATTTATCCGTAATGATTTGGTTTTTCTTATGTTTATCTTCAGCCCAACATCTTTCGCCTTGACGTTCAGGACTTGAGGTTTTTCTTACATATCCCTATATGTGTGAGCGTGTAGGGCTATGTCGTCTGCATAGTTTATATCTTCCAGACTACTGATTATGTTTCATTTTATTCCTTTTGGGGCTGGGGATGCTTCTTTCATTACGTCATAAAGTACGGAGTTGAACAATATTGAGAAGAGCGGGCAACCCTGCTTTACTTCTGTCTTCATTATTAGTGCCTCGCTTAGTTTGCCGTTGTGTAGAACTTTTGTTTCCGCATGGTCGTACATGTTTTCAATCAGGCGGATTATTTTGCTTGGTATTGCGCTGCGTCTGATGGTGTCAAGTGCCATTTAGAAGTCTACAAATGTTATATATAGTGGAGATTTTCATTCCGCTGATTGTTCTATTATGAGTCTCAGGATGTTTGATTGACATAGTATTTTGTGATGCCCCGCCAGTTTTGACTATCTTTAAGATCACCTTTCTTTGGAAGTTTAATTATGATGCCTGTCTTCCAAGAGGATGGTATTGTTTCGCTATTCCATATTTCTTCCAAGATAGGATGAAAAGTTTCTGCTATGCATCCTGGATTTGTTTTTAGCAGTTTTGGTTGAATGCCAGCTATACCTTCGGCTGTATTATCTTTTAGTCTTGCCAACACTTCTATAATTTCGCTTATCAATTATTCAGTTGCGAGATCTGATCTCAATTTGTTCTTGATTCACATATTATTGCTGTTGATCTTCGTCAATTTCATTAATTTCATTGAAATGACTCTCCATCTTGTTATTTGTTCTGAAGAGAAGGTTAGTGGATGTCCTTGCTTATCTTTAATCGGCTGGTTGCATCGCATGTTTTTTATTTGACAGGGTTCTTATTTTGTATAGGAGACGCATGTTATTTAATCTTGCTGCTTTATCCGCTTCTATCGCTGTATTGTTGGAGAATTTTCTCTTATCTCTTCTCGCTGATTTTTTGACCTCTCTTGCTTTGTTGTTGTATTCCCTTTTTAGTCTTTCTGATTGTTATACTAGTAGTATAAATTTCTACTGATCATGGTACATAATAGTTCACAATTTGTAGTAGAAATAGTTTTAGTGATTTTTTTGTATCATAAGCGAAAATGAAGATTAGAGGATGAAAAAAAAAGTGACTGTTATATGTTGTTGTATGTTATACAACGAAAAATAACTGGCCTAAATCGCTGTGTTCAGTTTGGTACTGAAGAGTGTTAAAAGTTGAGAAATGGCTGAACTAAATATCATTTGATATGGCCTGAAAGTCTTATGAGACGATAATTCCGGTTCTATTGAAAATTCTAGTGCCTTATTTATGCGGAATATTTTGCTGCAATCAGCATTAATGATATCAGAATTAAATTTTTATATATAAGATTTTTGTTAATTTTACAAAACAAAGGCCTTTTATACGAACGGTTTCGGGTTCAAGCCCTGGCTGGGTCATATAGATTAATAAAAAATAATAGACATTTTTCTTATAATATATAATTATTAGAATATAATTAAATTAAAATAAGTATATATGTCCTATAAATTATAATTAATATCATATTTTAATAGCTATATAATAAAATAATAACATAATTAATAGTTGAGATAATAGATGGCGTAGAAATAAAAGAAACGTCTTGTACAGTAGCTACAGCCGAGTAATCAACGGCTTAGTGAAATTAATGATTCCAGAAACTGAAACTTAGTCAAATATGAATAATATATATCCATATGTGTTTAAAATAATGAACTGCAACAAAATTATATTAATTTACCTTGGAAATGGTAATTGAAATGATTAAAAGTTTATGATTTATTTGAATGTATTTATTAAAGTAATGTTAAATTCCAATTTGTTTCTAAAACATTTTATTGAAAAATCAAGTTTAATAATTAAAATAATTTAGACAAAAAATTAAATATATAAAATCCAAAAAACAAACTGTAGAATTAATCAGGAAAGCAAAAAAAGATTACTTACAGAGAAGTATACAGGAAGCTGGTAATAACTCAAAAAAAATCTGGAGGGTGATCAATAACACAATTAAAAATAATAATAGTGATGAAAGAAATAAAGTTATAAAAAGTATACAAAAGGATACAGGAGGTTATATTGAAAATGATAAGGAAATAGCAACAATCATTAATAATTTTTTCAACCAAATAGGGGAAAATATAATAAAGGAACAGAAAATAAAAAACACCAATACAACTACGATCAGAAATATAATGAACCATATATCAATATTCTTGCACCCTGCAAATGAAAATGAGATATATAACATAATAATGGGACTAAAAAAACATGCAGCCGCGGGAATGGACAATATCACGGTTAAAGATTTACAAGAAATGGCCCTTGTAATAAAAATGTCATTAACACACATGGGAAGCAACAGTCTATTGATGGGTATATTTTCAAATGGGTATATTGCCTAAAAGATTCATAATAACACCGATTTACAAAAGTGGTTCGAAACTGATTGTGAAAATTACAGACCAATATCATTACTTAATTCGATAAGCAAAATTTTTCAAAAAATAAATATAAGAATAAGAACCTTTATAAATAAATATAATATCTTTATAAATTCAAATTGGATTTGATAACAATCAGTATAGTTTTATAGAAAATAGTGGAACAGAGGCAGCTATAAGCACAACATTAGATCAAATATATGAAGCACTTAATGAAGGAAAATTTGTAGGGGCTGTATATGTAGATTTAACCAAAGCGTTCGACGTGGTAATAAGAATAAGAGGAGTAGCCAAAATCTAGTAAAAGATTACTTAACAAATAGAACACAAGGTACTACTACTTGGATCTCTTTTATATCTACTATACATCATGAACAACTCAAATTGTAACATCTCATCTAAATATAATATATATAGATGAGATGTTACTGATGACACTAATATTGTTGCCAAAGCAAACACACTAAGTGAATTAGAAACTGTGTTAACTAACGACTTAAAGTCTTATAGTAATTGGTTGAATGTTAATGAACTTATTATTAACACAAAAAAAAACTAATGACATATATGATATTCAGATCTAGACTAAAAAGCTGTGGGGAAATTAACATAAAAGTTAGCAGAACACAAAATATGAAATATTTGAGAGTCACAATTGACGAAACCCTTAAATGGGTCAATCACGTCAAAAAAATAAAAACGGTGTACTCTCAATAATAATGGCATTAAGAAGATCAGATGGTGCAACAAAAAGAGTGGCCAAACTCATCTGTAATGGCTATATTTTATCAAAGATAAGATTCAACATTACAAGTTGAAGTCATTGTTCAAATTTTCATTAAAGCAATGGTTCCCAACATTTTACAGTAATCGTACCTCTTGGGAAAAATTTAGAATTTCACGTACGCCTCATTATTTCTGTAATTTATAAAGTACAAATACGATATGTATATTTTTTTTAAATCATTTTATTTAATAAGTAAAAAAGTAAATATAAAACGTACAAAATTTTTTAATGAGAGCGTTGTTGCTGCTTATCATCAACCAACTGTTGTATTTTTGGTACAGTTTTCGAAAGGGCCAACCGCATGTTATGTTCAGCGTATAGTTTGTTCCGCAATTTCGTTTTAATTATAAATATATAAATGAGAGCTTGCAAAGCCCGCTTCAACAAAATAGAATATGACTTGCTTTGTTGGCACCATAATAGATCCAGCATCATAATTTCAAAATCACTGTGTATTTTCATGTTATTCTGCAATTCAATTAGCTCATCTTTTGCCTCATCATCATCACTAATTTGATCCAGTGATATTGCGAATGGGTTTCTTATCCAGTTGTCGGCTTCAAAAGTGTGAAGTATTATTCCGTCGAAAGTAATTTGGAGATTTTCAAGATGAATTTTAATACAATCCAGAACTTTGACGTCAATTTCGTAATTGACCTGCAACGAAACCATTTCATTAAAAAGTAGAAAATTAGCATAATTTTTATTATTAACTCTTCTGACATAGAGATTTAACTTTTCTTGAAAAGATGTAACACGTTCTTCGGCCTCCAATATATTCATACTTCAATACAACTTTGAAATAAGGTGGAAGAGTTCACATATCTAACAAAAACAAGAAGTTGAGCACAGTTAGAAACATCTGTGGATTCATCTAATTGCAAGCCAATTTTTGCTGAGCTTTTTTTATTTGCTGCACAATTTGTTTTAAAACATCTTCTGACATATCCTTAATTCAATCATGAATTGTATTGTTGGACAATGGAATTTGTGATATTTTATGTTTCGCTTCTTTACCACACATAATTTCAACAATTTCCATTGCACATGGTTTAATCAGAGTTTCTGCGATTGTATGAGGTTTTTATCTTTTGCAATCCTCAATGCTACACGATAACTTTTTACAAGCTGGTTTTTATTTGGACACAAATCCGTAATTTGGGAATTTTTCGGCTGTTTCAAATCGAGCTCTCTTAATTTTAAATGAAGCTTCTGTGTCATTAATATTATTTGGATGAACAGCTTGTAAGTATTCTTTAAGTTTCGATGATTTCTTATAACCATTACTATAAGCATCTTCGCGCAAAGTACACATTGAGGTTTTTGCAAGCCATCTTTGTCGACTAAGAAAGTGAAGCCGAATTGAATGTATGGTTCCTGATAACAACGCCTTTTTGACATTCTAATATTGTGGGTTAACTAAAAAATTAATATTATTTGAAAAATCTATAAAAATTAGGTAATTGATGTAGAAATTGTATTATGTACTTACCGGAATAAATCTAAAACAGTTATATATTTTTAATTTTCAAAATACGATCTTCACTCTTTATTTACTAACAACAATTCAATAATTAAATTAAAAAATTTGTACACGGAGAACAAACAAAACCGTAGGCAAAACACACAACTTTAAATATAAGCTAAAATTTTACAACTTTACAAACTTAAAGAATACTTGATAAATCTGTTTGTTTTTTATAAACCAAATTTCATGGCCTACTTAAAAACAAAATATTTAAAAACGACGTTTATTATGAATATGTGTGAAATTTAAAATATCAAATACCATTATAAATTAGAAAAGCGAAAAAAAATTCGTCCACCAAACATAAAAGTCTTAAAAATAGTGCAATAAAATTATATAACAAATTACTTAAATACATTAAAGATTGTAAAAACATAGATAAGTTTAAATCTTCACTAAAGAGGCACATATGAAATTTCAGAAATTAAAAAATTAATTGTTTTTATTTTGTATTACTTAATTTGTTTGTTTTTAGTATACATTATATATTTTATTTAATATGTAGATTTATTTTAATTTTACATGTATACATTTTACAATTTTACATGTATACATTTACATTGTATATATATAAAAAAAATATTTTTTTTCTTTTCTTTTAATTAAAATATTGTTAGTTATAAAAAAATACATTTAATTTCTTATACACAATGTAATATTGTCTAAAATTAAATTAAAATAAAACAAAAAAAAAATTATTTTATTGTTCTTCAAATTTGCTATTATTATATAAAATTCAAGGATAACATAACAAGATAATTTTAATAACAATAACAATTTTTTCAAAATACTGCATATTATCATAAACAAAAATATAATAAATAAAATAACATAGTGTATTGGTTGAAAACATTTTTATTGTATCAGACATTTGCTTAAAACAAGCATTAGTTATGTTGTTCATTTAGTGAACTATCACAATTAACTGAAAAAGTCATCATTTACAAGGGTTAGTATGTTAGTATATATATTAGTATGTTAATAAATGATGATACTTAGATATTAAATGAACTTAATACTTAATTGGTCATTACCACTGTTAGTAACTACTAATTAATGTTAGTATTGATGTTAATGGTAATAAGAAACAAAAAAAAATAAAGAAACTAACATGCAAGTTAGATTAAAAATGACAGACTAATCATGCAGAGTACGATAATTAACCATGCTCGCGTAAAGTCTGGCTCTCAGTGTTAATTTTTTAACTCTAATATCGAAGAGTTCAGACCTTGAGTTAGTTTCTCTTAACATACACGAAATAGGCTCAAATTTGCCATAGTCGGTAGAATGGTGTGACACATTAAAAAGCTCGACCGATCTCAAATTATTCAGATTTTCTCTAAACCTTATTTGTTCGTGAATAGAGGGGGAGTTGATATCACCGCGAACAATCTGCTGAACGAATATGATATCCGTCACTAGACATCGTGACTGGAGGGAGTTCAAATTAATTAAAGAAAGTTTAGCTTCATATGGAGGAAGACGTATAGGATCAGCCCAAGCAAGGTTGCGTAAAGTTAAACGAAGAAATCTTTTTTGGACCGATTCAATACGTGAAATATCTATATCACAATATGGAGACCATACTTGGCTCGAGTATTCAAATATAGGTCTTACATAAGTAGCAAAAAGTTGCTTAGTTATATAGGGATCAGAAAACTCTTTTGACCAACGCATAATAAATCCAAGAGTTGAGTTAGCTTTATTTATTATGGAGTTGTAATGACTCTTGAAATCTAACCTACTATCAAGGATCAGTTCCAAATCAAAAGTACGATCTGTTCTTTTAATAAGTTCATCGTTGAGGACGTAATCATAATTGATTGTTGAGTTAGCTCATAACCTTGAAAGCTCATAATTAGGTATTTGCTAACATTTAGTTTGAGATTGTTGTTTCTGCACCATGAACTACATTGGTTGAGATCATATTGCAACAATTCACAATCACGAGTGGAAGTTATAGTTTTGCAGATTATGGTATCATCAGCGAAACTAAGAAGACGTGAGTGGGATAAACATAGGGGACTGTCATAGGTCGACACTACGAAAAATAAAGGACCTAGATGGCTGCCTTGTGGCACTCTTGAATTTGCAACATAAGTTGCAGAAATGGTAGATCTAAAAAGGACCTGGTATGACCTATATGACAAATAAGACGATAACCATTTAAGGCTATGACTTGAAAATCCTACTGCTTTATTCTTTATAATTGCTTACATCGCAACGAGTTTTATGTATTGGGTTAAAAAGTGAAAATTTCCTGGGCTCAGGGAAAGAGTCACATTGAATGGACAAATTGAATAATTTGCAAAATTAAAAAAAATAATTTAGCACTCAAATTGATTTTCACCTTGGGGGTATTTGTTGACTCCTGACAAATATTATTATCAGCTTTGCATTAACAAAAAAATTTGAAATACCTGAAACTTACTTCTAAACATGGCCTAAGTGCAGCTCCTTCAAATTCGTGATCTATGACTCTAAAACTTGTAAAGTACATCGTTTTTGGCACTTCCTTTATCTTTAGAAAGGATATTATACGTTTTATTGGCTTTAGTTACAGAAATATTAGCTTAATTTTATGTTATATTTTTCTTGTAGTTAACGTACAAATTATGATTAATGACAACTAATTTTACTTACACAATAGTCCGATTGCTACTAATTACAACATTTAATTTAGTGTAGCATTGATTAATATATACATATATTCCCTTCAAAAAAATCAAACCTTAGGTAAAAACAAAAATTCTATTAGTATGTTTATCGATCCCTACACCTAATTATTCTTTCTACACCTAAATTTCTAAAATTCGTTACAAAGTCAGATATCTACTGGAGTTTCAAATAGTAATGAAAATTAACAAAAAATTTAAAATATATTTATAAATGTAGAAGTATTGTTTTTTTTGAAATAATTTATAATAGTTATATATTTCTTATTTTGAAATTGTAAGTAATATTTTTTTTTTAAAGGAACAACTAATGAAAACTAATGCTGATGCTATGATGCAGAAGAAACAACAAACATCGTCTTCATCAGTGTCATACCAAAATGCTTACTCGCCACCACAATTAGGACAACAACCAGTTCCAGTTATGTATATAGCTATTGCAGTTATTATGGCAATATTTGGTTTGTTGCTTGGAAAGTACATGCTTTGAATCATTTAGACTTATTCTGCAAAAATACTTAATAAGGTTATATACATAAAAATAAATATGTAAATGTGTACACATGTATATACATATATATACATGTGTACATAAATATGAATGTCATCAAAGTAATTTGGTATGCATTTATATTTTTATATATGTGTAAACGCATATATTCTTTTACATATTTAATTTAATATCTATTTATATATAAATCGATATATATTTATATAAATATATATGTATATAATATATAAAAATATATATAAATATACATATATATATATCTATATATATGTATATATATATATAAATACATGTATACATGGATACATGTATATATAGATACATAAATATATATATAAAATTATGTATATAAATACATATGTGTATATTTAATTAATTATTATTTATTTAATTTGAGTATCATATACTTTTAAACAATCTATAAAACGTCAACCAAATATTTAACAGCTGGTTTTTTTAAGCACGTGTCTTTCAATGTCAATATTCAGTTATCGCAGTTAAATCCTCATTTTCTTAGTCAGTATAAAAAAATATTAGCAATAAAAATTTACTTTAATATGTAGTTAAATAACACTTTGATGTAAAGAATATTATTAAAAGTTGAATTCACATCTAAATACAATTAATTATGTAATAATAAAATAATTAAAGATGAAGAGCATGTTATTAGAAGTAAAAATTCAATTGTTTTTTCACTTATTTTAGTTTTTTTCTTTATATTATCTATTAATGTAAAATAAATGGCATATTAATTTAATTCTTGTTATTTGGGGTTTAACAAATGTTTTTCATTATGTGTAGTAACAAATCCCATGTAATATATAAAATATAAATATCAATATAAATTTTAAATAAAAATTTTAACATTTTGTTAAAAAATTAATAAAAAAGAATAATTAATCTAAATTTAAATAAGTCTAGAGATTCAAACAACGTTCGTTATATACGTATAGATATGATATGTAGATACTATATGTTGAATCAATAAGTTATCAACATCACTAAATACTAAATTACAAGTATTTATTAGACATTCTCGCATAACAATTATTGTGGGATAGTAATAACAAGAATAAATTGTAAAGTATACTAATATAATTTTACTATTATAATTTGTATTCGAAATTTGTTTTTTTTTATTATTATTTTTCACGTATCTGTTATCTATAGATATAACTCCACAATTATGTCTAGATGAATATATGTATACCTATACATATATCTATATTTATTTCTTTGAATATATTTACTTTCTATTTTTTGAAAACTAGGTTGAGTAAATAATTGCGATAATTTAAAGTATTTCGTTTCATACCATTCTTAATTATTTTCTAAAAACATATTCTAAGCTTTACATAAATGTTATTCAAGTTATAAACAAAATGTTAAAACGCATTTCGATATATAAATAAAAGTTGAAAATAAAAAAAAAATGTTTTACTTTTAAATTATTTTGACGATTAAGGCAATTGGAAAACAGCTATTACTCTTAAACAGCTTATACTCGTAATTCAGGTCCAAAAATAAAAATAATGGGCAAGATGTACATGCTTAAAGCTTTAAAAAGTTGAATGATCCTTATTTATATTTAACATTTTGGATAAAGAATTTCTAACCAATTGTCCAAATTCATTTTTTATCAATAGTTTTCTAATAGTATAGATGAGTGTCTGTTTTTAAACGTTTAAAGTTACTACAACTTAAGTATTAATAACACCACAACTTATATTGAACAATTTTTAAATAAATTGCTTTTAAACTCGACAACTTGTCATATATTTTTACTCTTAAATTCAGTACTCTATGGTTAGATTTACATACATATATTAAAATTACAGTAGGTGTTTTATTTTAAATCACGTTTAAAAGCTTAATTTTGATTAATTGAATACATATAAAAAAAAATACAGCAATTGACTTTGACGTCTGCGCTTGAATTTTTTTGTGTTTGTTTTCTTACAAAACTGAAAAAGCTTTAATTTTAAAAAAAATGTATATCTTTTCAATAATATTAAGATTAAATGTGTCTAAATATATATTCAGTGTGAAATTAAACATATATATAATTGTTTTAAATTTAAAAATATTGGAATAAAAGTGATAAAAAGATTTTCAAACAAGCAATGTTCGAATTGTTTAATTGGTCATATCAATTTTTTCTGTAGCTATTAAAAATGAACAAAAATGACGTTGAGTATCTCACAATGTTAGTAAAACAAAAACTGTGTTCCAAAATAATTTTTACAACAATTCTCTCAAGAAAAATATTTTACGCAAATCCTAAAAAAAACTCTACTTTAAATTGATAAATTTAAAATCAAAGTAATGTTCATATAAAATTAAAATTATCAAATTACCAGTGTTATGTTATAGTTAATCCTTAGATGTATCTTACAACACGCATTGCAGCATTTATTTGTAGTTCATACAACCGAAAGCAATGTGTAACGTATTTCAATAAGTTATTGTATATATCTTACAAAACCATACATACATACGTTTAAATTCATAGTATAAAGCAAAAAAAGGATATAAAAACAGATTATTGAATACTAAAACTAAATTAAAAAAAAAAGTAAAAGAAAAGTTATATATTAATATAATAGACAAAAAACTAATAATTAAAATAGATTTTTAAAGGATGTATACTTAATAGTTTATTTAAAAAAAAATTTTTTCGTTGTTACGGCCTATTATCTTCTATAAGGAATATAATCATGAATGCTGCACAGAGCGGAGGGCATACAACTGGTATGAATAAAAAAGGATCACAATTAGAGGTAAAAAAAAGTACATGCACTTAAAATTTTTAGATAAATAACGAGAAAAATGAATTTAGAGTATTATAATCTGTACGCCACATTTTTAAATGGAAGTGAATATTAAATAAATTTATTTAGTTATGTCCAAAAATAATGGGTATATAATTATTAATTTTCAATAATTATTACATACTTACCTGAGTGGTGGTAGTCGTAGTACATAACTTGTTACAAACGCTTTTTGTTGTAACAAATCACAGCATCGTACAAATCACCAAAACATTTTTTGGTGGCATGAACATTGGAACGCTGAAATGGAAACGAAACAAAAAAGATCAGCGTAACTAGAGTTACGCACCGTCACTTAACATTTTTTTGATTGTATTGTATGTTTTTAATGACAGAAAAATAACACAAGTCTTAGGTATCTACGTACGATTTGTTTATTTTAAATTTCTTTGTTGCTCGAAATCGCATAATATAAAATGTCAACATAATTTTTGAAGGCAAAAAATGACTATGGACAAGGAACAGATGAATATCTTTACAAAATTTATGTTCAAAAGCAACAACTTAGATATAGAGGGTTACAGAAAAAGCTATGGTCGCAACTAACCACTGATTTAAATGAGGCTGGACCACCAGTTAAACGAAAATATGAGTACAAAAAAGCAACCAGAAATTTAAAAATTAAAAGAAAATTAATGTACAACAAATTAAATAAAAAACGAGAAAGAATACAGTTGTCTTTGTCAACTCTTAGATACCCCTACGAACTGTTAGTATGTTCACAGCCTGTCACTCTGCTTATAATATTATTTTTTTAATATTTTAGTATTTTAAAATAATTTGAGTGAATTTTATAATTTCTGGAACTATGGGTTGTACATATATTCAAACTATGTTTATACATTCTTCAAAAGCAGATTCTAACCTTCCACATAACGATTATCACTCCAAAACTTTTTCAAATATTCTATAGTACCATTTAATACTAAGCGGTAAATGTATATTAAATTACAAAATAGTAAATATAATTTTAAATATTATATTATATTAATGCGCCATACATTGCAATATTTCTTTAAAAATATTTCCATTCATAGAGTAATTTCTTATAAGTACAATAAAATACATATATGTATGTAAATACGGCGCTATATAATATACATCTATACTCTTATCATTCATTCATCAGTGACATATAAGATATGTAAATAAACATGATATTATATAAGTATGTATGTATATCAATATCATATAAATAAAAATTCTTCAAGTAACCGTTATGTTGTTTATTTATTTACATTTTTTTGTACTACGCATTATATCTTCAACAATTTCAAATTATCGAGTAAAACAAAATGCAAAAAAATCTAAAGTTAGTTGTTTTCGAGCTACCCGAAGTTTTGGTCGGATGGTCGGAACTCAACCAAAAAAAAATAAGGAGCCTACAAATTACTCCCAGAATATTTTGTGTAAATTTCAAGATTCTAGCTTTCTTAGTTAAATAAGGACGTCCATTCACTTCCAGGTGAATTTAAAAGCTTGAAAACAGCCATGGAACAAAAAATTGACATTGATGAAAAGTGACTGTCAAAGTGACATTTTTTTTCTAAAAAAAATTTAAAAAATTTGAAATTTATAACTTTAAAACGTTTTAGGGTTAAACCTAAAAAAGAAAGAGATTTAAGACCAAGATATTTAAGAGAGCTACTTTCTCATTCTATTAAAATCTTTTTTCAAAATGCCAAAATTTTGTTCGAAATAGAAGTTATAGATATTTTAATCAAAATAAAGAAAACAGCTCCAAATCTCCTTTAATGCGCTATAGTTCTAAAGCTATTGGACTCATAACTTAGCACCGATACAAAAATTTTGTCGTCACGGCATTTCCTACAGGATGGTGTATATAAATGCACTTACTTGCGAATCACCCTGTATTTTCTTTGTAAGTATTCTTGAACTGAAGTCCTATTCCACAGTGCGTCATGAGGACATCCGCCATTCCTTGCATCGATTTGATAAGAATGATTACAGACCCGAAATAAAAAATAGTAAATATTTTATAAGTTTTAAAATTAACAATTTACTATTTACAGTATGGAAACCCTTTCTGTTAAAAAAAACATGTTCATCCTTTTTCGGTTTCAGAATAGATATGTGAGTCCCATCAAAAAGGCCTATTAAACCAGGAATGTTGTATTTACTAAAGAAATATGTAAGAGTTACACTAAAAATTACTTGCTTTATAGTGATCCAACGTGGGCATATATCACCTTTGAGAATTTTCAATGTGTTTTTAAATACCTTTGAAACTGTTGCTTAATTTATTAAAAAGAAAAAAAATTATAGACATTTTATATTTCCTTAAAAATAGTGGTAAATGCCATATATGTACTCTTAATTCTATATGATTCAATATTAATATTAAGTGGGGTGATACAATGAAAAATAATTCAAAAAAGAAAAAAATTTGTTTACTATATATTAAATAGCATATGCATACATACATAAAGAAAATAAAAAAAAAAAAAATAAAATAACTATCAGAGAAAATTTGCTGCTTATCAAAAAATAAATTATAATGAAGTTACAAAAAAAAAATAATCAAAAAAAAGATTAAAATACAAAATTCAGCTGTAATATTTAAAAAAAAAAAAAAAATTATTATTATTATTTATAGCTGTTAGTTAAGAATCAAAACATCAAATTTAAAAAATCTTCAGTTTCACTGATATCTTTATCTAGAATCTAAAAAGATTAAAAACTGTCTTTTAATTCAAAAAGGTAACCTGCTAAACAGACGACTAGCAACAACGTCGTCTGCGCTAATAAAAGCTGCGGAAAAAAGTAGTACGAAAAATTGGGACAAATACAAGGTACATATTGTTCATACGCAATCCATAAACTACAGAAAATTTACTATTCAAATAACCTGATCTGATATCAAAAGTTTCCAGCACTTTTGTAGCAATACAGATGGCACACAATATTTTAGCTTCTTTACATAATGGGGATGTATGATTTTTAAATATTCTTATGCCTTGCTTTTGTAAAACAAGCAATGGTTGTATCTTACTTGAATTAGTTGCACCCCAGAAAGTAATTCTATACTGCAGCTTAGAGTAAAAATACCATAATAAAAATTTTCATTACTTTCGAAGAACTCATAATTTATAATAACGTCTTAAGGCTTCAGTAATAACGTCTTAAGACTTCAGTATGCAAGGATCAATTAATTTTATTATCAATGATACCGCCTAAATATTTGTAATGTTCAACTATTTCTATATCAAAACAATTTTTACTACATAAAATCGAACTATTAAACAAATAACTTTTATTACATGTTAATTTAAATTTGTTGTATTCTGGTACATGATACCTAAGTTGCACCTTATAATTTTTTTGACATAATAAGTTAAAAAACATAATTTTTGTTTTGTTACTTATTTATGTGGTGAGAACCATTTACGCAACAAATTCAAGTCATAGTTAATGCCACATATTAGGTTCAGAAGATTATTTGATTCGTATACATAACCTAAATCATCTGCAAAAGCAGTCAGATTACTTTTAAATTCTAGCGTAAAAGTAACGAGTTAATATAAATCAAAAATAATATCGGACCTAAAACCAAGTCTTGAGGTACTCCTTGTCTAAGATATTTTACGTTTGACAGTTTTTCTCCAATTTTACTTTTATACATTTTGATCCTAGGTAACTCAAAAACCACTCTAACCTAACATTAACCTCCCAAATCCAGCGTTTTCAATTTTACACAGCAAAATCTTATGGTTGACCATATCGAAGGATTTCGTCTACAAATAGCTCTGCAGTATATTTACTCTTATCCAAGTTATTATAAATTTTAGAACAAAATTTCAACAAAGCGTCTTCTGTAAACCAATTGTATCTAAATCCAAATTGAACTGAACAAAAAAAAGTAGCATTATTTAAAAAAAAAAATAGCATTATTTAAACCATATAAATTCATATTCCTTATATATGGTTTATAAATTATATTTTTCATATAAATTCATATTTTTCCTTTTTTAACTTTTTAGCTGTTTTTGTATTTTCAACATTGTTGTGAATGTCATCAAGAACAGTAGTATTTAATTTTTCTTTACATGCAATTTTTTTCTTTTAAATTGCTTCTTTAGTTATAATAGAATTAAAATTAATGCATAATATCACTGTCTGTTTATTTTCACCTTTCTCTTTAATTTTTTTTAAAAAACATTAATTTCGTCATCGTCAACATAAATTTCTACAATAATTTTTATGTCGTCAACATAAATTTCACCTTCTGAGTCGATTTAGCGATGTCCGTCCGTCCGTACGCACGATAACTCAAAAAATAATGATGCTATCTTGATAAAAGTTATACTGTAGGTTAATAATGACTAACGTAAGGCGGGGATTGCAAATGGGCGAAATCGGACCATGGCTTCGGATACCTCCCATACAACTCCCAAAACCGAATACGCATATCTTCGAAATTAATAAAGATAGAAACTTCAAATTTGGTACTAGGGTGTTGTTTCCTGAATTCCTGATTTGTCCAAATGAATAGAAGGAGTTGTTCGGGTACCTCCCTCACAACTCCCAAAACCAAACAAGCATATCTTCGAAATTAATAAAGATAGAAACTTCAAATTTTATACGAGGGTACTGTTTCCTGAATCCATGATTTGCCTAAAATTTGAGATGAATTGGAGTGGTTCTTCGGGTACCTCCCATACAACTCCCAAAACCGAACAAGCATATCTTCGAAATTAAAAAAGATAGAAACTGCAAATTTTATACGAGGGTGTTGTTTTTTGAATCCCTGATTTTCCTAAAATTTCAGATGAATTGGAATGGTTGTTCGTGTATTTCCCACACAACTCCCAAAACCAAACAAGCGACTTTATTTGTTTAGCTTATATTAAATACCTAACTAAAATAACTTATGGATTTTTAATTTAATTTGAATTTTTTAGGTGTACGGTATAAATAAGTTGGTTACAACGACTTACTGTATCATTTGCTTGTTTTTTGATTTTTTTAACTCTCTCAGAAACCCTCGTTATCAGTTTTTAAATTGATTAATTCTTCATGCAGTTTGTAATGTTATTGCCTAGTTTAGTGTGGATGTTGCTATAGTTGTTTCACTTGTTGATGCGATGGTATTATTTTTTATTTCATTTGCGCTAGTGCTGCTAGTATCTAACTATCTACACATGGAGTTAACATGAACGCATAGATAATAATAGCAGAAATTATATACATATATATAGATAACGCAAGTAGAACAAAAAATCTCTCACAATTTTTTTAAATTTGAAGTGCCCCAAAAAAAGAGAAAAACATTGCATTAAAAAAAATGAACATATTATTTTTGGCTGTTCTTTCTCATTCTGATTCTTCAAATTTATTTATAACATTTTTAAACAAGTCACAAATGTAAAGGTTTCTTTTATTTAAAATGTTATTGGTATGTGTTAGCGTGTTAGTTTTATTTTTTTTCTATTCATTTTATATTTATGAATAGTTTATATTTTTTTTTTATTTTCAGTCACTCTACTTTATAAAAAAAAGTAGCCAAGTAAAAAAATTATTAATGACAGGAGAGTATAGAGTATTTCTGATAGAGTAGTATAATAGCCAGCCATATATATATACATATATATATGCATACTAATGTTTTAATTAATTTTTTTTATCAATTTAGGAATTTTGCAAACAGATTATAAATAAAGTATGTAAGATTAAAAACTTGTGTGCTGTATAAAATTCTATACTGGATGAAAAAATTATAATTTTATCTGAAAATTTTGACCTAATTTAAGTTTTGTTGATGTAATATTTTAAGAAAAGGGAAAAAGCCGAGTTGAAGTTTCAAAATAAAAAAAAAACATTGAATTCAATTAAACGTTCAATTCGCCACAAAAAACTCTTGTACAACAAAATTATGAGATAAATATATACATCTTGAAGTCCATATATCAAACAAGCTACTATCTCTTGGTAATCTGTAGAGCCCTCCATTAAAATTCAGCCTACTATTTTTACATGTGGCGCAGGTTCTACCTGATTTGCAGGGACTCTGATTTTATATTTTGAAACATTCTAAACAGAGAATGAATATATTATATGTTCATGCTAATGAAAGCAAAAGAGATGGAAAAGATAATAAAAGTATGTAGATGATAAATTTAACAAACTGTAGATGTAGATGACAAATTTAAAAAACACAAGAGTCAGAAAAATAGAAAATTTTAATTATAAGTTTTGCAACAAGTTAATGAATAAAATAATTGAGACAATCAAATAAATTTTGGAAAGAAATTCTAAACAATAATAAAAAAAAAAAAATTTCTTACTTTTTGAATAAAAATTATGTTCCAACTTCTTGATTGATGAATGATTAAGAACAAAAGAACTTGTACACTAATAGTAAAATTATATATTTCGCATATGTATATGCACTTAACTTTAACTTTTATTAAACTTGTAAAACAACTTTTAATTTTTCACTTCTATAAAAAAAATTAACTTATTTTAATAAAAAATTCAAGTTATACACATTGGATAACTTACCCATAATACCAGAAACTATATTTTGAAAGGTAATTTCACAAAAAAAGCGCAAGTCAAATAGGATTAACCGTCACATATTTTTTTTTGTTTTTCATTTTAAATAAAAACTACTCATGCATTTCTATTGATATAAAAAAAATACAAAATACTAACGCATATATAGTTAAACATTATATACACTTGATCAACCATAACCTACCCTACATTAATTTTTAGAAGTATAGTTGTGATACTCGTTTTTAGAAATATAGTTGTGATATCGTCATGTCATTTTTCATTTTCGCCCACTCATTACTTCTATCCGGTTGGACAATTTTTGTGATATTTTTTTTGTTTTTTAATTTTTTTAATTTTGTTTTGTTGTAAATTAATTACTTTATTTTGTTTTATTAAATTTTATTTTAAATATATTATATTATTTTGTTTTTCTATTTCTTTTTTGTTAAAAAATTATTTATATATTTTTTGTATGTATTAATATATTTTTTTTTATTATTTTAGTTTAAGGCCTAGTATTCAGGCGATAGTACTTTAAAAAAAATCACCAAATCTCCTACCGCAAAGGTGGTGTGAAAAGGGGAATAACTTATAATATTAATTTATTTCATAATATTAATAAAAACTATAAATAAGTTAACATAAATTAACTTATTGTAAAAATAATTAAATAATTTATTTGTTGCACTTAATTTTATATGCATTCTAAAAAATTTACTTTATGTTTTATTAAAGCAAATCGATATTGCAATAAAATTAGTTTTCAACATTTTTTTGCTCAGTAATGTACCAAATCAATGCTCTTTTAAAAAGTTTTTAAGAAGCTTTTTTTTGTTGAAAAGTAGTTGGAAGACATTTTTTAAAATGCATATTTATGAATGAAAATTTACAATTTTTAAAAATTTCTTTTTACTAAAAAACGTAAAAAAGATTGAACTTTAATGCTCCCTTAGGACGAAATTAAAAAAAATCTGTAGTTTTTGTGTTATTTCCAGATTTCTAGGAGGGCTACTATATTTTTCCATAAAATTACGTGTATTTTTTTTGAAAAAAAGGACTACTATTTAGCTTTCCTCTCTCAATGTCCAGGCCTTCTAAAAATTAATGTAGGTTATGGATCAACACAGAATCAGTCCATCCAAAATAGAATACTTAAGAAATGAGAAGTAAATTATTTATATAGTGTTGCCATGTTGTAATATGTAATTATTTGATTTACTTCAATTTTTAAATATAAAAGATATTAAAAATTCTTTATGTGAAAGTGTTAGATTGAAAGAAAAATGTTAAAATACGTTTTTGCATTATTTTTTGAATAAATAAAATATTTAAAATTAAAAACAAAGAAATACAACCAAAATCATTGATAGACAACCAGTTCTTCTAACCAGTTTTCAAATATAAGCACACAATCATTATAAATAGATTTTATTATACCATTTGTAATAATAGGGTTTCAAAGTGAATTCTTTTTTTTTTCTTTATTTCTAATTATAATGATAAATAAATAAAGTAATTTTTAAAATATTTTAATTGTTTTCGACTTTAGACTAAAGTTGTGTAAACGAAAAATACATGTATTGTGAACGAAATAAATTATCGTTTTATCTAAATTCGAGTACTACCTAAATAGTTTTAGAAATAGTTTTATAATGGTAAATAATCCAATAATGGTTTTATATAAATTATAAATAAAAATAAATACTTAAAAAAATTTTAAAACTTTAATTTCAAAAAAAAAATTTGTGAATCATACAAATGATATGGCAATATTGTCTTTTATTCAAATGCATTCTTCTAAAAAGAAGTTTTAAAGTTTTTGAAGAAAAAAAGAAAAAAAAAATATTTATCATGTACATATGTAACTATCTAAAATTAAAATATAATCAAATATTCATGAGGATATTATTTTAAAAGAACTATTGAGGAGATTTGAGAAAGAGAAAAAAAGGAAAAAATGATAGAGCAAATGGGGCACTTAAAATTTGAAAAAATTTCGAGAATTCTCATTGACATTTTATGTTCTGCTTGCGTTATCTATATATATATATATAATTTCTGATAATACATAATATATAGTAATAATAGATAGCCTACTTAAAATTTTTAGATGCTAGCGCCGCCATCGTTGGAGGTGCTCCTAGTTTCAATAAACTACTACATGTAAAGGCCAATAGATGTCGCTAAACAGTTTCACTTTAAAATTACTAGATGTCACCAAATCTATATTTCCTATTTTATTTTTCGAATTTTTAAATAAAAAACAGAAATTATATAGTAATAACAAATTTTATTTCAATCATAAAAATTAACAATCATGATTTTCACCTTTACAATGTACTAAAGAAACGACGATTTTTATGTGGCATACCCTTAAAAATCATTTGGTTAGTGGGTTGCAATTTTTATTTAAAATGATAACCGTGATAGCAGTGATTCGGCTAAAAATGTTTATAATTCTTTTTTTTATTTATTTATATGTATATTTTTTTATGCACAAGTCTGAAGTACAATATGTGTTCATTTGTTTTGTTTTTATAATTTATATAATGTTATTATAATTTATACAATGTTATTAGAATTTATACAATGTTAAGTACAACAACGAAGATATAATATTTCTTTTTAATTTTTACTAATTTTGTTCTGTTTTACTTATTTTTTTCTGGTACTATTTTTCAAGTTTTGTAAAAATTTGCGGTAAATTTTTTATAAGTAGTTCATGCCAACACTGGTGTGTACGTGTACCTATATCT
Organism: Poecilobothrus nobilitatus; assembly: GCA_947095535.1. Classification (NCBI taxonomy): domain Eukaryota; kingdom Metazoa; phylum Arthropoda; class Insecta; order Diptera; family Dolichopodidae; genus Poecilobothrus; species Poecilobothrus nobilitatus. Next base: position 145,346,022 of record OX352772.1, read on the forward strand.
TATATTTTATTAACAAAACAAAATCTCTTTTTAAATAGAGTAGACTGTAGAGTAGTAAAATCTCCACTAATACTATTAAATGATTGAAGAAATTTTATTTTTCTCAAAAATATTTCATAGTAAAAAAGTTTATATGAAGTTGACCCTCTTTCTATTATCTTTACTCAATGGTTTAATCTAAATTTTTCTTTAAATCATTTAAACGGGTCTAATACGAAATCTCGGTTTTCAAAATCTCGTTTTTAAAAAATCTCGTTTTTCAAAATATCGTTTTTACAAAATCTCGTTTTTACAAAATCTCGTTTTTCAAAATCTCGTTTTTTTTTTGTGTTTTTTCTTTAATTTGTAAAATAATATCCGGGGCTGTTATTTCTCGTTGTGATTGAGCAATAAAGTCCCGGGGTGTTATTTTATATTTAATGAGAAATAATGACACCCCGGGGCCTTATTGCGCAGGGCCTTAATGCATTGCACCAAAATTTTATATATTGTTAAAAAAATAAATATATTAAAAAGTCCTGCCGCACCCTCGACAATTAATTTTTTAAATCCGTGCATGTTGCCGATATGAATAATAAAAATACGGAACTTAAAATTTAATGTATTATTTTTGCTGCACTAAAAACGAGATTTACCGAGATTTAAAAAAAAACAAGATTTTTTAAAAGAAAATTTTGAAAAAACGCGATTTTGTAGAACGAGATTTTGAAAATCGAAATTTCGTATCGCTCCGCATTTAAACACATAATTTCTTTCGTTGCCCGAAAACAAAGACCACTGGTGGTTGACTTAGAAGAAATTTTTTTTTTTGTCAAAAATTTTAGAAAAGTCAAAGTACTTCCAAGTAACGTCAAAAATAGCGCCATTTTCTTTTATACCGCCATATGGAATTTTTTAAATTGTCAAAAGTCATATGTTAACCAGTTCCAGTTTTGAATCCATTTGGAATCAAATATTGGTTTACTTACCTTATATCCATATGACATACGTAAGTTTCAGCATTTTAGTGTATTGTTTTGGTTTTATTAATAAATTTTAAATCAAATGCTTTAAAAATTTAAAGGTAAGTTTTGATTTAACTGAAGAGATAAAATTTTATATTTTATTTTATTTTAAATCATAGGAAGACCTCTTACAATTGTTACTGGAAATGCGAAAAAGTTAGAGGAACTCATTACCATTTTAGAGCCTAAGTATCCTCGTACCTTACAATCAAAGAAGATAGATTTACTGGAATTGTAAGGTTGGACTGTTATAATTATACCTATTATTAATTCTCTTAACTTTAAAAAATAATTTTATTTTTAAGGTGAAATAGATGAAATTTGTTAAAAAAAATGTAAAGAAGCAGCAAAACAAGTGAAGGGACCTGTTTTGGTGAAGATACATGTTTATGTTTTAATGCATTGAAAGGTTTACCCGGACCTTATATCAAATGGTTTTTAGAAAAATTCGGTTCAAAAGGACTACAAAATCCTCGAAGACTGGGAAGATAAATCAGCTCAAGCTTCTCGTACTTTATCATATTGTAAAGGTGAAAATCATGATGGTTAATTTTTAATATTGAAAAAAAATTTGTTATTATACAATTTCTTTTTTTTATTTGAAAATTTGAAAAATAAAATAGGAAAGAAATATAGGTGAAGAAATATGGGCGACATCTGGTGATTTTAAAGTGAAACTGCTTAGCGACATATATTGGCCTTTTATATATAACTACCTAGTAGTTTATTGAAACTAGGAGCAATTCCAGCGATCGCGGCGCTGGCATCTAAAAATTTTAAGTAAAAAACGTAAGTGGCATAAGAAAAAATGACACCATGTAGAGCGCATATAGCAAATTTGCGCATTCGTAAGTAGCAACATTGCTATCATGTTGTTATACTTGCGAACATTTTTGACGTTTATTTTACTTTTTTTATTCGTTTGATAATTTATTTGCAAAGGGGTATAAGTTTTTGTTAATTACTTAAACTTAGTTTTAAAAATAAATAAAATTAGTTTTTAATAATTAATATACATATATAGTTTATGATAATTAAAGTTCTATGTTCAAACAGAAACTATTTTAACTATATTTTGTTTCAAAAAATTTTTTTTATCGATAGCATCTCAATTTACTATTATAAATGTCGAACGAATCTCCGCTAAGAAGAAAAGTTGTTTAAAGTTAAAATCAATTCTTTTTTTGAATTTTGTAAAGTTAAGACTCATTCTTGAATTTTATGAATTTAAAAGTAAAGTTAAAATTAATTTTTGAATTTTGTGAATTTAAAAGAAAAGTTAAGATAAATTAATTTTTTTGGAATTTAAAACTTTATGAATCTAATTAAATTTAAACTATTTTATACTTATTAGTTAAACTTTTTTTGTGATAAATTAAAATTTTGAACTAAACAATGAATATTATGAATTTAACTTAAATTTAGATTAATTTATACTTCAAATATGTAACTATTAAACTAAAAAAAAAACTATTGAAAAAATTTGAACATTGTAAATATTATTATTGACTATTTTTGTATTTATCCCGAACAAATTTTTTAAACCATTTCTGCACAAAATATAGAACCGCGAAATTCTGTTTTTTTTTTTGCAGATTAACATATGTTGAACCAAAAATTTATGCAGAAATAATATTTATTTACAGCTTATAAAAAAATGAAATGTATTCTTTTCTTATTTATACTATAGTAGTGGTGTGGTAGTGGTAATATTTTTTTTATTCGTATTCATTCTTATTTGTTTGTACTCATGTTTATTAGATTAGAAATGATTAGAAATTAGAATTGAATGTGTAATAATTTTTGTCTGTGGATTCTGAGTATGTAGTTGCGTTAGATTGTTAGAAGAACAATATTGTTTTTGTTGTTTATGTCATTTAGAGTTTCCAACGTAAATAAATGTAAAGTAAATGAAGTAAGAAATTAAAAAACTTTTTTTCCTGCTTTATTTTTGTTGTTGTTATCAATGAAAATAGAAGAATAATTTTTTTTTTTGGAATAATTATTTTTGCTTGGCCTATGAAATATGAATTGATATACATATTTAAGGCGGAGTAAAATGCGTATGCGTGTATTAAGTAAAATTAAAAATAATTTTATTATGCATGTATAAGAACATAACGTATTGAACTAGGTAATTAAATAAAAAACGAGAAAGAATACAGTTGCCTTTGTCAACTCTTAGATACCCGTACGAACCGTTAGTATGTTCACAGCCTGTCACTCTTACAATATTATTTTTTTAATATTTTAGTATTTTAAAATAATTTCGGTGACTTTTATAATTTCTAGAACTATGGGTTGTACATATATTCAAACTATATGTTTATACATTCTTCAAAAGCAGATTCTAACCTTCTACATAACGATTATCAATCCAGAACTTTTTCAAATATTCTATAGTACCATTTAATACTAAGCGGTAAGTGTATATTAAATTACAAAATAGTAAACATAATTTTAAATATTATATTATATTAATGCGCACATAGTATATTTATATTGTTATAAGTATATTGCCATACATTGCAATATTGCTTTAAAAATATTTCCATTCATGGAATAATTTCTTATAAGTACAATAAAATACATATATGTATGTAAATACGGCGCTATATAATATACATCTATACTCTTATCATTCATTCATCAGTGACATACGATATGTAAATAAATGATATTATATAAGTATGTATGTATATCAACATCATATAAATAAAAATTCTTCAAGCAACCGTTATGTTGTTTATTTATTTACATTTTTTTGTACTACGCATTATTTCCTCAACAATTTCAAATTATCGAGTAAAACAAAATGCTAAAATATCGTTAAAGAAATTTGTTAGAAAATTTGAAAAAATCAAGTAACACTTTCCTCAATTATAAAGTAACCCTATATTATTAAAGAAAGTTGTTAAAAGAAATAAGAGTATAATGTTGAAACTTTAACTTTTGTGTATTACTTCAAAAAAATTTTAACAGGTGTTCAAGTTACAGGTGTTTAAAAATAGGAAATTTTCAGTTTTAGCTCCTAAACGGGGGCTGATACAAAAAAAATTTCTGAAATGACTCATACTTATTTTCAAAAATCTAACTTCTGTCAAAATTTCAAGTTTTCAACTTAAACCGTTTATAAGATGGAAGGGTTAAAGGATTTTGCAAAATTTGAGTTTCGCATAACGGTAAATTGAGACACCGTATGCCACAAGTATATATTTAGGATATATATACTTTTAAAGCTAATAAAAGCAGTAATCGTTTGGCGTTTTCAAAATGAAGATATACCTTTACAACTTGTGCTATAACAATTTAAATATAGAGCTTTTTTGAACCTTTGGGGAGCTGTAGCTCCGTAACGGGTGGGGCTACAAAAAAAAGTTATTAAAAATAAAATTAATATTTTTATAAGATCTATCAGCAATTAAAATTTCATAGCTCTATTTCAAAAAAAAAATGTGGGGATCTAAAAGTTAGGTGTTCGAGAGCTACCCGAAGTTTTGGTCGGAGCTCAACCAAAAAAAAATAGGGAACCTACAAATTGCTCCCAGAATATTTTGTCTAAATTTCAAGATTCTAGCTTTCTTAGTTTTTGAGTTAACGTGCTGACCGACGGACGGAAGGACGGACACGGCTCAATCGACTTAGAATTTTTTTCTGATCCGATCCATACCTTTGAAGGTATATCTAGCTCGCTATTTCGAGGTGTTACAAACGGAGGAGTAATTTTATTATACCCGATACTTATCGTACGGGTGTAATAAGATAAGTGATAATAAGTGACTTTTATTAAATATTTTGTTTTAATAAATAAACTTAAGGTAATAACGGAACAATTCAATGTTAAATTATAGATTTAATGAAATAAAAGTTTAGTTTCCTACTTAGAGTAAATATATAGACATGATATACCTAGTGCTAATAAAATTTAATAATTTTTAAAAGTTTTGTAAAATTAATAAAAAAATCAAATTTTATTAAACAGTTTTCTTTTTAATATTAGTACCTAAATGGGGAATAGGAATATTAGTACAGTACCTAAATAGGGTATCAAAAAATAACAAAAGTAAATAAAAATAATTGAAAAAAATATTTTATTGCTTAAAATTAAAGAATAGAACGAAAACTTTAAAAGGGAAAAAGTAACATGGAAAATTCTAAAATATAATCTGATAGGATTTATTTTCTAAACGGCATAAAAAACGCTTTTTATTTGCACATTTAGAAAAAAATAAAAATTTAAAATTTATGTAAACACATTTTGCAAGACAATATAAATAACTATTTGCAAAATTATTTACAAAATTATAACTAAGCATAATAAACTATTTTAACTTTTAAAAAAATTTAACATTCACACGTTCTTACTATAACAATTTTTTTAATAACAATTTTCTTAATCTTTTTTGTCAATTCAAAATCAAATCAGAAAAAACAATTGCAATAGTTAAAGGTATAATTTACTCCATTTTTATAAGTATATTCCAATGTTGCATTAAACTAAACAAAAGTACAAACGAAATAAAAAAAACCAGCAAAAGAACTCATTCACATAAGCACATGGTAAAAATGAAGCAAACAATTTTGTATTCTTTTTGCAATTAATTTATTTTTTTTTTTCAATTTTATATTTATATTATATATATATAGTTATATATTATACATATTATCATTTTTGCTACATTAACATTAATTTTAATATTATATTAAAAATAAAAGCACACTTAAATCTAAAAATTTTTTTTCTACAACAAAAAACTAATTTTTTAATTATTAACTTATATTTTTGTATACGTATTGATTTAATAATTTTTAATTTATAATCTTTAATATTGCTATTTTTAATTGTTAATTTTAATTGTTAATTTTTTCGTTATAACAAAAAAGAAAAAAAAAAAATTCACTAAACAAACAAGCAACAATGTCAGAACAAATAAGAAAAGAAAATATTACTAATAGCTACCAAAAAGAGACTGATTACAGAAATATCAGTACTACCAAATTTAGTAATGACATAAAAATGATTTTTCTATTCAGCTCTTTCTATTTTACGCATAATATATATCGTAGTTCACTTAGACAAATTTTTAAAGCAACATTAATAACAGGAACAGAGATAGATAAGAATGAATATATTATTAATTTTAAAATGAATTTTATAGTACAATTTTTTGCAGACATGAACAATTTATTAGGCGATTTTTATAAAAAAAATTTTAACATTTTATATCCTACTTATAATTATATATTAATACTATTTATTTTCAAGAATAATGATTGATATCAATAGTAGTTGAAATATTAAATGCTCTACAGTATTGAATAATAGTATTGTGTCAAAATTTAAAAACAAACTAAATATTATTTACTTAAATATTCAAAGTATTAGGAATAAGGTGTACGATTTAGAATTATTAGTTAATTCCTTTGACGCAGATATGGATATTATTGTGCTTACAGAAATCTGGATTAGCAAAAGTGAAAATAAGTTTTTCAACATTCCAGGCTATACAGCTCACTTTTCCAATAGGCAAAACTCGTATGGAGGTGTTGCGATGTTTGTAAATAACTGTCTTAGTTCTAGCATTATTTTTGAAGAAGAATTTGATAATTGTAATGAGTTGTAAAAATTGTAACTAGTTGTAAAAATATTACGTCATGGTATAAATATTATATCTGTATATAGGGCGCCTTATTCAAACATAGATTTCTTCATCGATAAAATAGATGAATATACATCGAGGTTTAAAAATGCATGGATCTTCGGCGATTTTAATATTAATATACTGGAAAAGAAAAACAGAGACGTAGTGAACTATTCTAACACTTTATTAAGCAATGGTTTTATCATAGGGAATAAAATAATGGAAGCTTTCGCAACTAGGATAGGTAAAACAACAAAAACAATAATCGACCATTTCATAACCGATAATTTTAAATACGAATACAACTTTCATATTACTGATACTTCCTTATTTGACCACCAATTGATCTTAGTTAGTATTAACCTAAACCCGATCAGAGAAAACGTAGAAAATTTTAAGACAGTTCTGAATTATCACAGATTATCTAATGACTCGGTCTGGGACAATATTAATTTTTCGGGACCTTCGATATTTTTGTTCATAACCTAACATTACTAATAAACAAATATACAACTAGAACTCCGAATAATAAACGTAAAAAAAAGAATGGATAAGCGATGAAATTCTTAAGATGATATCCGCGATTCTTTCATGAAGTATAAAAGGAAATATCCAGATGATGCTAAGATCTCTGACCTTTATAATTCTTATAGAGACAAAGTTAAAATCTTAATTCAAAAAGCTAAAGTTAGATATTGTAAAGAAGAAATAGCAAAAAATCCAAATGACAGTAAAACACTGTGGGAGCTATACAAAAAGATTATGTTTAATAATAAACATAATAATCCAGAAAACCAAATCAAAATCCTGGAGCATAATAATGAAATTATTTCTAATCAGCAGACCATTTGTGAATATATGAACGATTTCTTTATTAATATAACAAATAATTTGGAGATTCCGGATGAAATCGTTAATCAAAATGTTTTCAACAACTTCATGTACACCATCTATTCTCCATTTGAACTTAGTCCAACTACAGCTGAAGAGGTGGCAGCCGCGATATCGTCGTTAAAACCTAATTCAGCAACCGGGTATGATAAGATCTCGTCTAAATTTGTTAAAAAATTTTCTGATAAACTTATACCTACTCTAACTAAATTCATTAATATTTCATTTGAGACATTTATCTTTCCGGAATCTTTAAAAATAGCTGTAGTAACACTGATATATGAAAAGGATAATGCATGTAATCCAACCAATTATAGACCTATATCAGTCCTGAGTACCTTCTCAAAAATATTTGAAAAAATTATTAAAAATAGGTTAAACCGTTTTATTACGCAAAATGGATATATTCAGAACAATTCGGCTTCGAAAAAAACTCGAACACCACTGCGGCATGCCTTGCACTTACAGATTTTATGTCTAGGAGCATGGATGAGAGAAAATATACCGCATGTACATTTATCGACTTGCAAAAAGCTTTTGATTGCGTGGATTACGATATTCTACTTCTTAAGCTAAAAAAGATGGGGTTTACTTGGAAGTTAATTAATTTTTTCAAAACGTACTTAATTGGTCGGTCTCAAAGGGTAAAAATAGGGAATACCTGTAGTAGCACTAGAGTAACTATAAAAGGTGTGCTTCAGGGATCTATTTTAGGACCCGACCTATTTAAAATATATATTAATGATTTGGCACGCCTCAATCTAAAAGCAAAATTACAACTATATGCAAACGATGCGGGACTAAAATATCGGAAAACAGCGAAATAGAATTAAAATCTGCAATTATGGATGATCTAAAAATAATAGATAATTGGTTAATGAAAAACAGGCTAGCAATAAACTTAAAAAAAACTAAAATACTCGTGTTTGAACACGAACTTTTTCAAGATACTACATTCCTATATAATAACCATAAAATTGCAACTGTAAAATTGTAAAAAATTTTAATTTTCTAGATTTAGTAATTGATAGTACGCTTAAATGGACTGATCATTTTGATTTTCTCTGTAAGAAAATTACTCCATACATATTTATACTAAACAGATTATAAAGATTTTTAGACAATAAAACACTACATATCATTTTTTCTTCATATATCTATTCCAATATTATATACCTAAATCCTATTTGGTGTAGAACCACTAAATGCCACTTAATAAGGCTTAATATACTTCATAAGAAAGCCATAAAGATAATTCACAATTATCCTATACTGCATCCTACCAATGAACTATATTCAGTAATATTCAAGCTTAGACTTCATTTGTAAAAGGGAAACATATTTATTAACCATCAAGATTATAAATAATTTGATTAAACATAATTTTGTACCGAATAGGAACATTGATATACATATGTACAATACTAGAAATAAATTAAACTTTTATCTTACTCTATTTAGGACGAGAAAACAAAAGTTAAATTGTCTTTATGCTTGTTTAAAGTCTTTTAATGAATTTCCAACGAAGTTAAAATCAGAAATAAGCCTTAGTCTCTTTAAGAAAAATATCGTGGTATTTTTAGAATCTTCCGGTTTACAATACATATACGATACATAATTTAAAAAAAACAAGTAAATGTAACAGTAAGTCGATGCAACCGACTTATTAATACCCTACACCTGAATAATTCGAATTAAATTAAAAATCCATAAGTTTTTTTGGCAGCTGTTTGAACTTCTTCCCTTTTCCGTCTTATTCAACTCGAACTTCAGGAACATAAAAGAGGCATCTTCTTGGGATATGCTTGACACCTTTGTAAAAAATTTTAAGTTTCTATCCTTATTAATTTTGAAGATTGTTAGTCCTTGGGAGGTGTATGTCAGGTACCCGAATTGCCACTCCAATTCATCGAATCCATCTCAGGAACATAAAGAAAACATGCCAGAACACCATTGTACTAAATTTAAAGGTTCTACTTTTGTTGGTTTTGGAGATATGCTCGTTGCTCTGGGGCTCGTCCGGAAGCTTCCAAGATTTGAACGCATGGACCAAATCCTCACAAATTTCAGAAACATAAATCAAAGATGAAGGAACACCATTCTGCCTAATTTAAAGGTTATATTTTTGTTGCTTTTGGAGATAATATCATTTGCTTTGAGGCTCGTTCGGAAGCTTCTAAAATCCGAACCCAAGGACCAAATCCTCTCAAATTTCAGAGACCTAAATCAAACATGAAAGAACACCATTCTGCCGAATTTAAAGGTTATATCTTTGTTGTTTTTGGAGATAATCTCATTTGCTCTGGGCTCGTTCGGAAGCTTCCAAAATCCAAACCCATGGACCATATCCTCTTAAATTTCAGAGACATAAATCAAACGTTAAGGAACATCATTGTAAAAAATTTAAAGTTTCTATCTTTGTTGGTTTTGGAGATAATCTCGTTTGCTCTGGGGCTCGTTCGGAAGCTTCCAAAATCAAACCCATGGACCAAATCCTCTCAAATTTCAGAGACCTAAATCAAACATGCAAGAACACCATTCTGCCAAATTTAAAGATTATATCTTTGTTGTTTTTGGAGATAATCTCATTTGCTCTGGGGCTCGTTCGGAAGCTTCCAAAATCCAAACCCATGGACCATATCCTCTTAAATTTCAGAGACATAAATCAAACGGGAAGGAACATCATTGTAAAAAATTTAAATGTTCTATCTTTGTTGGTTTTGGAGATAATCTTGTTTGCTCTGGGGCTCGTTCGGAAGCTTCCAATATACGAATCCATGGATCAAATTCTTTCAAATGTCAGTTTCCAATTTTATAGAAAAAGAAACATAACAGCACAACCTTGTACTAAAAATAAAGGTTCCTTGTTGTTGGTGGAGATATACTCGTTTGCTCTGGGGCTCGTTCGGAAGCTTCCAAGATCCGAACCCATGAACCAAATCCTCTCAAATTTCAGAGACTTAAATAAAACATGAAAGAACACCACTCTGCCAAATTTAAAGGTTATATCTTAGTTGGTTCTGGAGGTAATCTCATTTGCTCTGGTGCTCGTTCGGAAGCTTCCAAAATCCAAACCCATGGACCAAATCCTCTTAAATTTCAGAGACATAAATCGAACGGTAAGGAACATCATTGTACAAAATTTAAAGGTTCTATCTTTGTTGATTTTGGAGATAATCTCGTTTGCTCTGGGGCTCGTTCGGAAGCTTCCAAAATCCGAACCCATGGACCAAATCCTCTCAAATTTTAGAGAGTTAAATAAAACATGAAAGAACACCACTCTGTCAAATTTGAAGGTTATATCTTTATTGGTTTCGGAGATAATCTCATTTGCTCCGGAATCATTCGGAAGCTTCCAAAATCCAAACCCATAGAGCAAATCTTCTTAAATTTCAGAGACATAAATCGAACGGGAAGGAACGTCATTGTACAAAATTTAAAGGTTCTATCTTTGTTGGTTTTGGAGATAATCTCGTTTGCTCCGGAATCATTCGGAAGCTTCCAGAATCCGAACCCATGGACAGATTTTGTCCAAATTCTAACTTAGGCTTCCTTTCGTAATTAGTAACCTACTATATAAATTTCATCAAGATAGCTTTATTAGTTTTTGAGTTATCGTGCGAACGGACGGACGGACGGTCATCGTTAATTCGACTCAGGAGATGATCCTAATTCAGAATATATATACATGTCCATATCTAACTCGCTTCCCTTTTGGTGGTTACAAACACCATACCAAAGTTAATATACCCTATACTTTAGGTATAGGGTATAAAAAGAGGAATATACAAAAGAAAATAAGAATGAATAGAATTTTATAACGAAGAAATTAACCTAATTTAATACAAACTAATTTAAATTAAATGAAACTTAAAGTTGAAATGGAATTGTAGAAATTAAATAGTAAAAAAAAAAAAAAAAAGAAGAGAAAAAAGAAAAAAAAAATTTAATAAAATTATAAGAACAGACAGCTTATGCTACGGTCGTAACAAAATAAATATACACAATGTAAATATTTAAGAATTATAGTTAATGTAAATATACAATGTAAATATATAAGTTTTATAGCTTATATCTGAATTATATGTTAGATTATTAAAAATAAAGAAAAAAAAACATAAAAACGTAATAAATCATTTTAACAATATATGTATGTAGGTATTAAACTTAAATTAATAATCTCATGCATTGATTTTTAACGAAATTTCCATGAAAAAAAAAATAAAAATTAAAGTTATTAATCCATTACAAACCAAGAAAAAATTGAAAAAAATATTTATTCAAAAATTGCAGACCATGTGAGACAAAATTTCTATATATTTAGTTTTGAATTATTTTTAACTATTTCGTTGTCATTGCCTCTTGGATTCCATAGCTTTTTGTTCTTCCTTAATTATTAACTTTTCCTTTCTTTTTTTAATAACAAATCGATTAGTAATTGTGAAAGCTTAATTTTATGCGTAAAGCATTTTTCATTTTCGTTGAACCACGTAGAATATTTATGTGATTTATTAGTAGCTTCCAAACAAGAATAGAAAATGTTTTTTTTTAAGTTCTTTTGATAAAAGTTTTGAGAAAAAAAGTGATCAAATATATTGATTTGAAATTGGGTCAATTCAATAAAATTTTCTGTTAGAGCTTTTAAATGGACAATATCTGAGTCATTTTTGTAGTTTTTTTTGAAAAATAAATAGTTCCGACTCAAGTAATAAAGGGCTTTTAAAAATCTTGAAAAATAAATCGTTACATAACACACAAGAAATTTTTTTCTAAGTACATAACTAAGTACATATTTCCAGTTATGTATTAAACTTTTAAGCATAAATACGTAAATGTATTTCGCGACCTAATTTGTTTTTTCGTTGCCATTAGCAGAAAGTCCAAATTTTTCGTCTTACGCAGAATTATAAGTTAAATCTTCTTATAGCTATTTCATCGAAAACTAATACTGATTCTTTAGAAAGAGAACTAAAATTTGAAAAAATGACACCTAATTCAGTTATATTTTTGTGATTAAAACCTACATTTAAAAATTTTACTGGAATCCACCTATTTATTGAAGAAGGGTGAGGTAAATTATATTCCTTCCTTTCATCTTCTGACAAAATTTTTGTATTTTTAAAATTCATTTTTAGAAGCGCCTAATTATTTTTAAGATGTTGCTTAAAAAAGGTTGTTCCTCAAATGAACCATTAGAGAATTTAACTTTTGTTTTCTAATTTTACGTTTTAACTTTTTATTTCGCAACTTTAAATTTCTAACTATTTTTTTTAAACTAATATATTCTCTTTTGTAGGACTTTAAAGCTTTGCGCGTTAAGTTATATCTTTTGAAATAAAATGTTTCTCTTTTTTGGAATTTTAAGCAATTTTTACAAAATCGAATTTTGGGAAAAACAGGAAAAGGAATTTGGGAAAAGGAATTTTTTAGATTTTGACCCTATACAGCTCCGAAACGGGTGGCGATACAAAAATGTTTTCTGATATGACTTATACTATTACTTTCAGAGACCTAACTTCTCTCAAAGTGCCAAGTTTCTAACTTAAACCGTTTGGAAGATAGAAGGAGTCAAGAATTTAGCAAAATTTGAGTTTCGCATAACGGTTAATTAAGACACCGTATGGCCCAAGTATATATTTATTGTATATATATTTTAAAGGTATCAAAAGCAGTAATCGTTTGGCGTTTTCAAATTGAAGATGTACCTTATACAACTTGTGTTATAACTGGTGGGGCTACAGAAACAAGTTGTTAATAATAAAATTAATGTTTTTATAATATCTATCAGCAGTTAAAATTGCATTGCTCTATTTCAAAAAAAATTTGGGAATCTAAAAGTTAGGTATTCGAGAGCTACCCGAAGTTTTGGCCGGATCTCAACCAAAAAAAATAAGGAACCTACAAATTGATGTAAGAATATTTTGTAATAATTGCAAGACTGTAGCTTTCTTAGTTTTTGAGTTATCTTTGACGTAAGGATGGACGGACGGACAAAGCTTAATCGACATAGAATTTGATTCTGATCCGATCCAAATCTTTGAAGGCATATCTACCTAGCTTACTTCGAGGTGTTACAAACGGAGGTGCAACTTTAATATACCCGATCCTTATCGTACGGGTATAAAAAAAATTTAATTTCAATTGTTTACGGTTTTACAAACAAAAACAAATGTCTAAATGGCAATTGTAAAAATTTTAGAAAGAAAACCAAATCTTAAAGCGCCAATTTTAAATATTTTCAATTGTATCACAATTTTGTGATGCGTTTTTGTTACATGGTACCAATTGATTTTCGCATCGCAAATTAAATGCGCACATTTTTGGGAGGCGTTTTTTTTACATGGTAAGGGACTAGTGCAAACTGAAAATTTTCACCAGAACTGTCAAAATTTTTCATCTACACCGTTGTGGAAGCAGGCCCTTGCACTATTTTGCTTTTAATTTGAATATGTAATACGAATTTTTCTTTTATGTAATATATCATATTTGTATTTTTATTAATTTATTATGCTCCTTAAATTTACAATTTTATTTTTAGAAACAAAGTATTTAAAATCTTTACAACTATAACTTTGATTTTATTTTTGCAATTTTAAATATTATATATTATTTTAAGTAAAACCGGGGGAGAAAATTTTTATAATATGAAACACATACATAGATAAAACTTACAATATATGCTAGACTACCTTACGAACTATATTACTTATTCTAATTTACACTTAACATATTATATTAAGTTATAATATAATATTATATTATATTATATTAAGTTATACATATAAATTCAAAATTTGTAGTAAAGGGTTCTTTAAAAAACTATTATTTGTAATGAACCTTACTTTTAGTGTTTGCTATTGATTTGTAATAAAGTTAATGTTGGTTTCATTGTGAAAAATATGTTTCAAAAATGGAGTATAAGATTCATCATCATTTTACAAAGTTTATTCTGCGTTATTTGTATCTTCTGTATATGAGTGGTAGCGCCATCTTTCCAGACGAATGAACTATGGTCTTCATAATTATTAATTTTCAACTAATAATTCAGGTTTTCTGCAAATGTAGGACTATAATATTCGAGTATAATTACCTTTATCTTAACTAAAGTGGCGAAATATGTCCATTAAAAGTTCTTTTTTTTTTATCAAAAATAACACCTCGTTAAATTATCTGCCCTATTATCTGTTATTAATTTTTAATGTAGTTGTAAGTAAAAACGAGGAAGAGTGCAGTAGAGTAGACTGTATCAACTCTGGGATACCCATATGAACGTAATATATCCTGTTCTATACAACATGATTATCTTTTACAGTACAGACGTTATAACTACAGAGATAGATTTATCTAAATTGTTGAGTTGTATGACTGCTACAAAAATCTATTGCACCAGCACAACTAAATTTTACAGAAGTTGTTGCCATAAAAATTGATTATCGTTTGTAAGATTTCAGACGCTTAGCTTCATTAAGTTCCAAGAGGTGCAAGAAGCCTGAACCGGCTGCTCTAGACCAACCAAAGTTTACAAAAGTTTTTGGCATGTAACACAACACCTTTTCATAAAATTTCAGATACCTAGCTTTAATAGACACTGAGTTATATACATTTAAAAGAGAAGCTGTATGGCAGCTACCCGTCCAAGCACAACCATATTTTACAGGCGTTATTGGCCTGTAACTCGACACAATTTTGCAAAATCTGAGACACCTAGCTTCAATAGATACTGAGTTATTTCCATATAAAGAAAGAAGTTGTATGGCAGCTACTCGAACCCGGCGGCCTAAAAAGTTGGATTTAAATAACAAAACTAACAATTTTTCAAAAGTGACGTAAACAAATTTTTAGTCTCCTAGCTGCTTTATTTTTTGAGTTATCGTGCGGACGGACGGACGTACATGACTTAATCGACTCGATTCTGAGCCGATCCATACCTTTGACACTATATCTAGCTCGATTCCTTTAAAGTGTCATAAACGTAATGGCAAATTTATTATACGCTTGAACATAGTTCATTCGGGTGTAAATAGTATATACATAAACATAATTGTTGGTAGTGATATTGTGTTACTTTAAAATAAAACATCTATAACTATATATCCATAAACTCATTCATATACATATGTATGTATCGATATTATTGGATGGAAAGCATAAAAGATAGCATAAAATTAAGAAAAGGTTACACAGAAAAAATTCAAAATTTAATTAAAAATTTTATTGTGATTTTATATTTTAAATTATGCTCTTTTAAAAGCTTTGGTGTTGGACACTGCTTTCTCTTTTTATTTCTCTTCACAATATTACATTTGATTTTTTTCTTTTTTCTATTTTTCTGTTATCAACGTTAAGAATATTTTTAATAATTTTTATAAATATTTGATGTCGTATGGCTTTAACGTTTTCTTATTCAAAATATTTAAAAACAATCAAAGTGGCCTTTCGTATTAAAATTTTTTTTTAAATTTTGTTTTTATGAGGGCTGGTGGAAAACTCGAAAGTGACCAAGCGGAACTGCACGTGTTTCCTCAGGGTAGTGTTGGACTTTAACCAACCAAAACCACCCCCTTTTAAAATCAAACTTTAGAATGGAACCTTTAATACAAATGTACAGTTTAGTTTTGGGGGGACATTTTGAAGAAAGATGTTCTCTTCTTAAACTTAAGTAAATCGTACACATATGAATTACTAACTTTAGGGAACACATGCGATTTTATATGGTTCCACAAAAGGGACGTGCGCATGACAAACGAATTTCCATAAGCTGTATTTCGCTATCTTGATAACTCATGGTAGCGATGAGCATCTGTTGCCCTCCTTGTTTCTCGTTGGAAAACTTTGAGTGGCGGCATTAATTGTTTTATTTCTTTGGAACAAGTGTTAATTCCTACGAGATACCTATAAAACAAGGTCAGTGACCCAACTGTGCGACGATGCTCTGTTGACTTTACCCAATTTTTGAATTTTTGCTAAATCGTTATTTAGCTCTCTAATAGTGAAATTTTTTGCTGTTGTATTAATCTGGTGATTAATGTTACAGCGGCTATGAAACTCATAGGAAGCTACAAGGGTGCTGTCGTCTGCGAAACTGTGGATCGGATTGGAGGTTAATGAGAGTAGATCATTGATAAAGGTTAAGAAGAGAGTTTGGGGATAAAACTGATCCCTGGGGAACATCAGCATTTATTTTGAATTTTTCAGATGAATATCCATCGACCAGTACACGAATCGTGCGATTCGAAAGGAAATCTCCAATCCATTTTAGAAAGACCCTACCTAGACCTAATGCTTTGCATTTTGCGAATAGAGCATCTTGCCAAACTCGATCGAAAGCCTTAGAAATATCAATAGCCACAACATCAGACTGATCATAATGATGAAGGTTGATGCTTAGCTTCTCACAAAGGTAAGTCATGAAATCACCGGTTGAACGACGGGCTCTGAACCCGTATTGGCGATCATGAAGCAAACCTTTGTGGTCCAGGTATTTCAGAAGCTTTTGGTTCACTATTTTCTCCATTACCTTGGGGAGGACCGAAGTTATAGCAATAGGGAGGTAGTTGGAGGGATTGCTTTTATTACTTTTTTTGGAAATTGGGAAAATATGTGCAACCTTCCATTGAGTAGGATGTATACCCGAAGTGAAGGAGAGGTAGAAAAGGTTGCGCAGAGGTTTTGAAATAGTAGAGTAGGTATTTTTAAGCACCATGGTGGTTATACCATTCGACCGGCCGACTTATTTGTATCAAGATTTCTTAAGATTTTCATCACTGCCCTCGTCCTAAAGTAAATATTACCGAAGGAGCAGCCAGCTCCTGGAACAAAAGGTGGCATCTGAGCTGATTGTGATAGTGTCGAATTGAAAGCGAACTGCTGACCAAATAATTTCGCCTTCTCTTTAGAATCTGATACGGTTTTGTTATTAATATCAATAAGTGGTGAAAAGGAAGACCCTCTAACGTCTTCCTTTAGACTTTTGGAAAATGACCAAAAAGACTTGCTATTCTTTGGCATGTGGATGATTTTACGTTTCAACTTTTGGTTGAATAAGAATTTTTGCTTATTGATAACTCTCTTGCATCTGTTTCTCACCACTATTTAGTTGGCCCTGTGGGTCGCCGACCTTTTGTTTTGGTACAGTTTAAAAGCCTCGTCTTTTTAGACATGGCTTCTTTGCAAATACGATTAAACCAAGATTTGGGACCCCTTTTAACAGATTTCATGAAATGAGGAATGAATAACCTCATTCCAAGTAAAATTCCCGGAAACTTGTGTTAACCAAACAATGTTTGGAATTACCCAGGAGACAACTAACTGAAACCACATATTTTTCAGGATGTGTGGTGAGAAACAGATCCAAGAGGTGACGTTCATGATCAGCACGGTCCGGGGTCCTAGTGGGATTTTGGACAAGTTGAGAAAGGTGGAACAGTATGGAGAATAGTTCAACTTGTTTCCCAATTAAGTTTTGACTCGGGGAAATGTTGCTAGAAAAATGAAGCCAGTCCCTGTTATGAATGTTGAAATTTTCCGCCAGAACATTTTTAGGTTCTGGAGATGAGTCCAAAATTTCATTGATCTGGTTCGATAGATTTTCAATAGCAGTTCTTGTTCCATTCAGTTTCTTCATATCATTTATGATATAGGAAACAGAAATGTATGACATGCTTTTCAACGAGAATTTTGACCCAAATGTAATGAAAGGTTGGGCTAGAACATTTATATTTTGGAAGTGTGTTGAAAGCCATGTCATTTTTTAGACAGCGATACCTCTTTTGGGTACGAAGTTTGAAATAAGGGAGTAGCCGGTAACATTAAAGTTATCATTGTGGTTACTGACTTGTGCTTCATATAGGGCTAAGACTGCTGGTTTAATTGAACTAACATGGCAATCGACGGCATGAAAATTTGTTTGAAACCCGCGTATGTTACAGAAATTAACATTAAAATTGGTAATTTTGATGGAAAAAAATTAAGATAAAGCAAAAGTTAAAACAATAGATAATAATATTAAAATTGAAATCTAGTTTAAAATTAAAATGAAATCAGAGTTGAAATTGTTATTAAAATCAAAATTAGATTTAAAATCAATTCTAAAATTAACCAAGATCAAAATCTGACTTAAAATAAATTAAAGTATGTAAATTAAGATTAAAGTAAAAATTAAAATTAACAAAAATTAAAATTTATTCAAAATTAAAATCAAAAGTAAAAGTGTATGATTGAAATAACCCGAACTTGACAACACTTTAAAATAAATTACTATCAATCTCAATATCAATACTTTATATCAACTTAAATACTTTATTAATACTTTTCAATATTTTGCCAAATGGTTTATATTTGTAATTGAGCAAATGGTTTATAGAGCAAATTATTGATATTATGTTTTTAGCACATTTTCAAAAAATTTTTTATTCGCTTTTATTTCTTTTTTACTTTTTTGTTTGTTTTCGGTTAGATGCCTACATTTTTTTTTTAAGTTTTACAGTAGCACCTACAGTCTATTTAAGAAATAGGAATTTAGTACTTATATATAGAACATTCTGAATATTTTTTTGTTCGTTTATGTTTACCGTCCATTCATATAAATATAATTGTTGCTATTAAAAAATTATAAATCTATAACACATATATTCATTCATATTATCTATAATATGGGCTGAACATGAACTTCTGATTTTTGCATTGTATTATATTATATTGCGGCAAGATTTTTAAAAAATTAAGAAAACGTTACATAGCAAAATTCAAAATTTAAATAAAAATATTATTGCAACTTAATTTTAAGTAAATATCAGATGTACGTATGTATATGCAAAAATAGACTTTAAAAATATTTGAAAACAATCAAAGTAAAATTTTTTGTTCTTTTTTTCCTATTCGTTTTAATTTTTCTTCGCAGTACATATTACATTTTTTGTTTTGTTTTCTGTTATTTTCAGAAAACATATTTTGTATATGTATTTTTATTTTTTCACGTAATAGCTAGCACTATTTACCAAATTATATTCAAATTATATTTCACTTTATTTCAATATAAAAACAATTACCTATAGGTATATTTTTCTCTCAACTTTTTTATAGAAAATTGTAAAGAAAACTAAATAAAAATTTATTAAGAAATATGAAAAATAATTATACATTATAAGAAAAATTAATATAAAAGTTTTATTAGAAAAAAAGTAATATACTATATACATATTAAAAATTATATAAGAAAAATTAATATATTAAAAATTATATAAGAAAAATTAATAAAAAATTAAGCAAGAAAAATTAATAAAAGTTATATAAGAAAAATTTATATATTAAAAATTATATAAGAAAAATTAATAACAAATTAAGCAAGAAAAATTAATAAAAGTTATATAAGAAAAATTTATATATTAAAAATTATATAAGAAAAATTAATAAAAAATTAAGCAAGAAAAATTAATAGAAAATTATACATATGATGAATATCTTTGTATAAGAAAACTTAATACATATATTAAAAATTATGTATTGTTTTCTTATAAAATAGAATAAAAATTGCATATTCAGCAAAAGGACTATTTTCTGAAAAAAATAAAAAGCGATATAAATTAAGGCTGAAGTTCAAAGATTTTTCTATCCATAATTACCTACTTTAAGCGAATTTCTAATTTACGTGAACTTTTTGCTAGTTCATCTAGAACTGCATCTGTAGAAATCGCGACATTACGATGAATATTAAGTAACGCTAATCCATTTAACCTATCTTCACTCATTGTGCTGCGTAAATACGTTTTAAGTCGTCTCAATGTTGAAAAAGATCGTTCACTGCTTGATGTTGTAACTGGTAGTGTAGCAAATATTTTAAGTAATTTTCGAACAGTTGGGAAAATTTAATCTAAATACGTGTCTGAAACAGGTCTTGTAGTAAAGTATTTACAAAGGAAAATAAACCATTTTTTGGTAACTATAAGCCAATATTTATCAATAAGTTCATTTGAGTTCAAAATATCTAATTTGAAATCACCACAAACAACAAAATTACAGGACTTTTGCATTATTTAAGATATAATCGAATTCACCACAAACAACGAAACGAGCATTACAATTATGAATTTTATAAAAACAGAGTAAACTGATTTTAAACATCACAAGATATTTTAACGTCAGACGAATTAAGATTATAATGAAAATCTTACAAATATATTTTAAATTTAATTTGTAGTTCAATAACAATTATATCTCGTATTTTTAAAATAATTATATTTAAAATCAAAAATCAAAATTTCAAGTACCAAAACGAGATCAGGTATGTAGTCTCAAATTTTATTTTGTTCACAAAATGAAATTTAGTCCGGCTCTGTTCTAAATTTAATTTTAAAATTAATAAAATTATTGTAAAATATACTGTTAATCTTATAGTTTTAAAGGAAAAAAACATCATATGTTTTTTATATAAATGTTAAAGATATAAATAAATGTATATTTATATCTTTATATAAATGTATATTTATATATAAATGTATAAAGATATTTTATATAAATGTTATATAAAAGTAATTTTTAGTTAGTACATAACCGATACTCGGATCGATCAAATCATTAAATTTATATATGTATAAAAAAAAATTGAAATGTAATATTGTTCAAATAAAAAAAAATTTAAAAAGAAGAAAATTAAGAACGGGAAAAATATATTAAATAAAATTAAAAAAGAAAACATAAGTGTTTTAATAAGAAGAAATTAAAAGAATTATATCTAAAAGGAGAAAACAATTTTCTACAAGTATTTTCTCTAAAATTTTAAGATGGTAAATAAATAAATCAAAGTTTTGTATTAGACTTTTTACATTTTGCTGAATAATAAAAAAAATAGCAAAATTATTATTATTATTATAGCATAAATTATCAATGATGTTCACTGATCACTGAATAAGGTCATTATGATGAGATTTAAATTATTTTGTGACATAAGAAATAGTTCTTAAGTTTAATTGTTAATTTTAATTTTAGTTTAATTATTTTAATTTAATATTTTAGTTGGAGGTTTTCAAATGATCTTATGAACATGACTCCACGAACATCATATTTTCCCATTGTAATAACAATAAATGTTTTATAAACGATAAATATTTGTATCCTAGTGTTTTATTTTTAATGTTTTTGAGTATAATGCCTGGCTGTACTTAAAGCGGTAAATAGATGTCGTAACATGTCACGCGTAACAAATTTTTCCGTGTGTGATGTTTTTGTATTACGCGTAACATATCCGCCAAAATATCAAAAAAATTTTTCTCGCGTGTGTGTCGATGTTCGCATAACATGTGAATTTTTAAAATAAAATTTGAGTCATAAAGTAAATTTTGAGGGTGGAACAACTACGAAAAAACAATGTACGTAATAAGTATATACTAAAAAATTGTTTTTATTTTATTTTATTTTATAGAATGAACAAAGAAAAGGAGAAAAAGTTCTGCATTGATTTTGTAGAACTGTGGAAGGAACTGGAAGCTCTATGGAAAATTAAAAACGACCAGTACAGAAATAAGAATAGTAAAATTGAAGCTTTAGAAAAACTTTTGACAAACTTTAAAGAACTTATAAGAAACAATCTCAAACTTGCATCAATGGCTTTTCTCATAACTATATCCTCTTTTTCAAACAATGGTTTAACCATAGTCAGCAATTCTTCAAATGTTTCTATGTTCATTCTGTGAAAATTCTTAAAATCCAATGGTGACGATAACCGTATTTCATCTAACAAAGTTTGACAAGACAATTTTTATCTTTTTAAATACCAATCTTTAGTTCACAGTTCACGACTATTTTTTTTTTATTTAAAATAATTGCTGAGGACGCATTTCTATCCATTTTGAATCAATAATTTCTGAAAAGCAATATTTAAAGCTCTTAGTACATATAATGTGTGACATCAATGCAGCCACATGTGTATGGAGCAAAGTCTGCAAAACAAAAAGAATTTATGTTACCTACAAACCTGAACCAAAATGTAAAATAGTTCCAATGGGAAATGATCAAAGAGGAAAAAGAAAACAAAACCAAATTTGCGGCAAAAGTAATAAAGAAAGTAGAAAAAATCGATATTGCAGTCAATTTATGGAAAATATTTCAAGCAGACATGCAAAAATTTTAAAATCATTATTTTAATGTTAAAGGACAATACAGTTCATATTCCATTTGTAAAAAAAATTTGAATGAAATTGTACTGCATATAGATTTTTCAGAAAATTATGCGGTACTTGGTAATTTTTTGAAAAATCCCACGGAAAAGGGGCACCTGATGGTGTTGGTCGTTGGAACTGTTTTAAAACGCACTGCAGACTCTTTCATTGCTCACGGAAATGACATTCCTATTTTATAAGCGTCTCAAGGACAAAATAAACATTAAATTATTTTATATTTCTTCAGGAGAAATACAGAAATCTATTTCATCAATACCTGCGAATATCCAAACTGTGAAAGGAACAAGAGATATTGACCAAATTTATACTGGTGAAAAGGGGAAATAATGTATAGAAATTTTTCTTGTTTCTGTAATTTATATATTTGGGCACAGACAAAATTCTGTCGCTGTTATAAGATGAATTTTAAAATTGCAATAATGCAACCGAAAACTCAATATGTTAAACGGGAAAACAACATTCCAAAGAAATATGCAGAAAAATAAATTTGCATGTACCTCGTAATCAGATTGAAATTTTATATTATTAGAATCAACAATATAATTATTTCTAAAAAAAACTTGTTAATTTTTTTTTTAAACCATTGTTTTTAAAAAAATATTTGTAAGGTGATGGTCCAATGCTTACTTTGTTTCTTTTACTTCCTTCGAAAACTTCGACAGATAAAATGAATTACATTATTTCTTATGGTACTTGACCAAATGCAAAGTCAATTCCGTACTTTGCGTTCAATACTTTGGCATTTGATATTTTATTTTTTTTACATATTAAATAAAAAAATTTTGAATACTTGGGAAAAATTTTAAATAAGTGGAAATATATAAATAGAGTGCTTTTTCGATCTTTTTTTTTTCATTTTACTTCTCTTTTCATTTTGCTAATTGTATTATTTTTTTCTTTTTTTTTTCTTTTTTCTCGCTTTTTCTCATATATTAAATATTCTAACGTAAAAATATATAATTATTACATAGTCATTAAAATATATAAATAATATATTAAAAAAAAAACAAAAAATTAAAAAATTTTTTGAGTGAACAATGCAAGGTGATAGGCCGATCCCTCCGGGGAATCGGTTTTCCGGACTACCGGCCGATGACCCCGGTCAATTTGGCCTTGAGCCAAAAGAGGAAGAGGTCAAGATATTACCAATGATATTTTTCTTCCAGGTAAATATTCACCAAAAGAATCCAAAATTTGTCATTATAGAGTCTACAGGTAATACCAAACCCCTATCCAGCTTTATTGTTTTTGCTCAAAAGAAGGCTATCGATAGCATCAGCACAGAAATTGACTCTGTCAGCCTCCTTCGGGATGGTAACTTACTCATCTTAAAAAAAAATAGCTGATAAATTTATCAGAACAAAAAATTTTGGTTGTTTGTGCACCATTTCAGCCAAATAACATGGAACACTTAACTCAACAAAAGGCACTATATCTTTGATAAAAACTTAATTCCAACTAAAGAACAAGAAATCTTATAGGATCTAAAAAACCAAGGTAAGTAGTTATACTATGAGAGTTCTGTGACACTTTTTCAATCCCGTCGGCAAAACATATTTTTTTATATGAAAATATAGTTTTTGAAAAAGCCGTCGGCAAAACATATTTTTATATGAATAAAAAAGAACAATAACAAAACAAAACAAAACAAAACAGAACAAACAAAAACTTAAAATCTTTCAATTTCTAAGAAAAAAAATTAGTTGATAAGGAACTATAGTAAACAATAACAAAACAAAACAAAACAAAACAGAACAAACAAAAACTTAAAATCTTTCAATTTCTAAGAAAAAAAATTAGTTGATAAGGAACTATAGTAATTAATATATTTTAAAAAACTTTTTTTTTCTGCAGGTTCTTGAACTTGTAATTATGATAAGGAAATAAGAATGACCTTGTGATATAATATGTAGAACAATTGTAGTCTTTTTCGATATCTATAATTTTTATCTTTAAATTTCTTTATAATTTTAGCTAATCGTATTAGACTCAGAATTCAATTGAATTCAGAGTGAATAAATTTCTCCATTTGTCATTTTGATTTTCTTCAAGTGAATTAAATTGAGTAAATTTTTAAAGTGTTCAGTAAGACGAAGAACAGCTTAGAAATGAATAATCCAAAGTGTTTAGTTAAAAAAATAAAGTTATTAGTACCTAAAGCTAAAATATGTAAAAATAAAAGTAAAAAATACATAAGAAAATGTTCGAAACATATTAAGAAACTGTACAATTTGTTGGAAAGTGCTAATACAATTAGTGAAAAATTTAAAATTAGCAATGCTATTGCTATTTCGAAAGGTTATAAAAGCCAAATTAAACAAATAACATTGAAAAAAAAAAAAAAAATTTTTAAAAAAATCAAATGCAAAATTATAAATAGCATATTTAAAAATCGGGTACAGACTTTTGTTATAATTAATTTGTTAACAAAGGATCCATTAGACTTTTTAACCTTATGTGGAAAAACTTTTAACCGTAAAATTAAAAAGATTTTAGAGAATGAACCTTTTCTTAAAGTTAATGCTATATTTTGTGGAAATTTTGTTAAAACTTCTAAAGATAGCATAATTGAAGATTATAAATATATGAATACAAAAAATAATGTAATATCAAGAGATACAAATTTAGAAGAATGGTATCAAAATAACATAAAAGAAATAATATTAAAAGATTTAGAAGAGTTCCAAGAAAAAGATTCAGGTTGGGCCTTGAAAGAAATCATCAATTTAGTGTTAAATGTGAATTTTTATAGACCTCAATGTGGTTCAACATACATTAGTTTGCCAAAATTAATTCAAAATAAAAAGGCTTGCATAAATATCCAAAATAATGATAACTACTGTTTTGCTTGGGCTATAGTTTCAGCTATACATCCAGTTAAAAATCAATCTGCTTTAAATCCAACACGCACAAGTAGCTACCCTCATTATTCTTCCGTCTTGAAACTAGATGGGATTAAATTTCCAGTCAGCAGAATAGATATAACAAAATTCGAAAAAATTAATAAAATAAGTGTGAATTTATATGAGCTTATTAAAATAAAAAAGAAATTTAAAATTCTACCAACAAGATTGACTCAAAATAAAGAAGAACAACATGTAAACTTATTAGTTATTCAGAATCGATATGAAAATAATAAAATCAATGATGATGATGATGATGATGATAATGATGATGATAATGATGCTGATGATGATGAACCAATTTTTTATCATTATGTTTGGATAAAAAATATTTCCAGACTTTTAGCTAAACAAGGATCAAAACATAATGGAAAGAAATTTATTTGCGACCGATGTTTACATTTTTTCTACAATAATATTAGTTTACAAAAGCATTTTGAAAATTGTAAAAATTTAAATGGATATAAAGTAAGCTTTCCAGAAAATAAAATAGTAAGATTTATAAACTTTAGAAAAAAAGAACGGATCCCATTTATCATTTATGCAGATTTTGAATGTATACTGAAACCTATGTCCAAAATAGTTCGAAATACAAAGCAATATCAACAACATATAGCACATAGTGTAGGATATTATTTAAAAACTTCATATAATTATTCATTATCATGTTATAAAGCTTATCGTGGCATGGATTGTGCAAAGTGGTTCGCACATGAATTAGAACAAATTTCCCATGAAATTGAAAGTATTTTCCTTAATTCGAAGCCTATTGACAAACTAACACAAACACAAATTGAAGAATTCTTTTCCTCCAATACTTGTCATATATGTGAAGAAATATTCAATGAAGGAGACATTAAAGTAAAAGATCACTGTCATTTGACTGGTAATTATAGAGGAGCTGCACATCAAGCATACAACTTAAATTATAAAAATTCACATACAATTCCAATTGTGTTTCATAATTTAACAAAATATGATGCACACTTACTTATAACAGATATATGTAATAGTATTCATGGAAAAATTAAAATAATACCAAACAACACCGAAAATTATATTTCCATTATTAAATATATTAAAAACAGTAAAATTATATTAAAATTTATTGATTCATTCCGTTTTATGGCATCATCGTTAGATAAATTATCTTCTTATTTAAAAGAAAAAAACATTCTTCATTCACAATTTTCATATTTATGTGATGATAAATTACAGTTGTTGGAGAGGAAAGGTGTATTTCCATATGAATACATAAAAGATTGGTCAAGTTTTGATGAAACTGAGCTACCTTCAAAAGATCAATTTTACAGTTCTTTAAATAAAAGTCATATAAGTTGTGAAGACTATGAACATGCTAAAAATGTTTGGGAAAAATTTAAAATAAAAAATCTGGGTGAATATAGCGATATTTATATGAAAGTTGATATACTTCTACTTGCCGATGTATTCGAAAATTTTAGAGAAGGTTGCATAAAGAATTATGGATTAGATGCAGCCCATTATTTCACTGTGCCAGGTTTAGCATGGGATGCTATGTTAAAATATACTAAAATAGAAATCGATTTAATTGATGATGTTGATATATTACTATTTATTGAAAAAGGTATTAGAGGTGGACTTACTCAATGTTCTAAAAGATATGCTAAAGCTAACAATAAATATCTTCCTGATTATGATGAAAAACAAGATTCAACATATCTGATGTACTATGACATTAATGCAATGTACTCGTGGGCTATGACTCAATATTTACCATACGCAAATCTTCAATGGGTTGAAAACGTTGAGAATTTAGATTTTAATATTCCGGATGACTCGGAATTTGGTTATATTCTGGAAGTAGATTTAGAATATCCAATAAACATTCATGATGAACAAAAAGATTTACCAATGGCACCAGAGAAATCTGCTCCACCAGGAACAAGAGAAACAAAAATGTTAGCAACATTATTTGATAAAAAGAATTATGTTATTCACTATAAAAATTTAAAACAATATTTAAATAAAGGTTTAAAATTAACAAAAATTCATCGTGCTATAATATTTCTACAGAGTGATTGGATGAAATCATTTATTGAATTAAATGCTACTCTAAGAAAAAATGCAAATAATGAGTTTTTGAAAAATTTATTCAAATTAGTTTGTAATGCAGTGTTTGGAAAGACGATGGAGAATGTTCGTCTCCGGAGAGATATAAAACTTATTACATCTTGGCATGGGCGTTATGGAGCTGAATCTTTGATTGCTAAACCAAATTTTCATTCACGCAAAATTTTTAATGAAAATTTATTATCAATTGAATTATTGAAAACGGAAGTAATCTTTGATAAACCAATTTATATCGGAATGGCAATACTTGATATTTCTAAAACAAAATTATATGATTTTCATTATAATTTTATGCAAAAAAAATATAACGATAATTTTCAGTTATGCTATACTGATACAGATTCTCTGATATATGAAATAAAAACAGCTGATCTTTACAAAGATATACAAGATATTGATCGCTTTGATACATCTGAATATCCTAAAAATAATTTATACGGTATACTTCAAGTAAATAAAAAAATTCCAGGGTTGATGAAGGATGAAAATTTGTTGGACTTCGTGCTAAAATGTATGCTGTTCAAATTTTAAGAGAAGACTTTACATCTGAAATAACTAAAAAAGCGAAGGGCATTAAAAATTGTGTGTTGAAAAATGAAATCACATTTGATGACTATAAAACTTGTTTAGATAAAAATATGGAGTATGTGCATGAACAGAACACTATTAGATCTGAAAAACATAAGCTTTTTACTTTTTCACAGAAAAAAATATCTTTAAGTCCATTTGATAACAAAAGATATTTAGTACCAGACAGCTATAACACACTACCTTGGGGTCATTTTAAAATCTAAAATCTAAAAAAAAAAAAACAAAAATTGATATAATAATAAAAAATTGAATTTTGTATTTAGTTTTTATTTTTTTTCGAAATATGTAGTCAAAATAATACAAATAAATATTTAATTATGTTTTATTCATATCAAAAAGCTCTTTTTCTGAAATTATTTTACAAATTTTATTTACACCACACCTCATACAGTATGGACCATAATTTTCTATAAAATCAATTGCATCGTCTCTGCAATCAAATGGTATTAGACAGTTGAAAGCAATGAATAGAGATTTTACATCCTTAACATTTCTTTCGTTTGATTCGTCAAGGCATCCGGAGCAGTATACCATCTCTTTTCTGTTCTTAAAACATGCCACATCGAATTCTTCATCATTATTATACAGAATGTTTTCAGCCAAATCGAAGTACTTATATATTAGGTAATAACAGCTCCCCATCCAACAAGCTTCTTTTATTATAAATCTGTTGGGGAATCCGTCAACCTGATATCCCATTCGTTGAATTGCACTTTCCGGGTAAATAAACGCCATATTATGTTTTTTGAATTTTCAGTACTTAATTAATATATTTTTGTTAAAAACTCACTATTTATATCGTTAAATTTATCTAAAAAAAAAAAAATAGAAAAAGGTATGTTTCCCCGTTTGTCATCCTATTTCTTTTAAAATAAATTTATTATTATTGTCGCGAAACCCTTGTATATCAATTATTATATATTCCATTTTTATGTTTTGATGAAAGAATAGCAATTTCTTTCAAGATAAATTTATTGCTATTATCTCGAAAACCTTGTATATCAATGATTACATATTCCTTGTTTATTAATATGCTTTTTTCTTTATAGACAAAATCATTTATTTTTATACATAAGTTTAGATAATTTTGACCACTTCTCCTGTTAATGGTTTATATTCAATTAAGCGATCATGCAAAATAAGACAATAAGCTGTAGTATTGTCTGGAAGTTTTTTTTAAGTTTTTAATTCAATCTTGACATCAACTGGTCCCATTTTAAGATTATCATTTTGATAACGAGTATCAATTATGAAGATTGGAGAATTAGTTTTAAAGTTGTCCCATGAAACTAAAGGCTCTGATAATGAGTTATTATGATAAAAGCTTCTAAAATTCGAATATGCTTCATATGCTAAAGCATAACGATTTTTTGTAAAATCTAAATTCATATCTTCATATGGATATGATTCTGAATTTAAATATACTTTTATATTTTCAATATCACAATAATTAAAAGTTGAAGGATCTTCATCCAGTTTATTTTGTTTACCAGTCTGTAGAGCAAAAATAATAAAACGAGGTTTTTCAAGTTGTGAGGCTGTTTTAACATTCCAAATATGATGTGTAGTTCCTGCTGGTAATGTGGGATATTCATGTAATTCCCAATTTCTAAAAGGAATTTTCATAACCGAACCATTTCCAATACTTTTGTATAAATTTAATTTAAGATTATCAGCTAAGTTAATATGTTGAACCTTCCAATATATTTTTGTAACAGTAATTTTTGGTTTTTCACTTGCATTAGCACTGCTACATAATAATGAATTATCATTTGATCGAGAACGAGTTAATATTAATTCATGTTTTGCATTTGGAATAATGTTTTTGTAGTCTTCAGCAAACCCTATTAATCTTTTTAATGGTATACAAAAATTAAAATATAAATTATTTATTTTAATTGATGCATCAGGTGACCAACTTCCATTGTATAAAGCTCTACTTTCATTTGGGTTGAGTGAAATATAGTTTTTTAATGTTGAAGTTATTCCAACATTACGATTATGATCAATTTCCTTACCATTAAGTTCATAGCGAATTTCATCAAATAGAAATGGTATAGCACTATTAACTAGTTTAGTGTGAGTAACAACTGTTCCATCATGTTTTGATACATATCCTTCAATGCAGATTAGACTTGTTGAGGGTAATATATTTAAGTTCTGATTTTGTATTTGTATTCGTATAATATCGCTTAATCCAAATGAGTTTAAGAATGGTGAATATGAATGCCATTGAGCGCTTGTTATAGTTTCATCAAAAATTGGATCATTAAAGAGTTCCATTTTAATTTACTTTTAGATGATATCCAAGAGATTTTAAATATTCTTTATTTTCAAAAGATAATCGTTTTTTGTATTTTAATTGTTGAGTACCTCCTCCATTGACTACCTTTAATGAATTAAGGTGATGTTTATCATTCCGTGAATTTATATTGGATTGATAATTTTGATTAAATACGATCATCCTGAAGCTTTAAGTGTAATCTTAATGTTATTGTTTCTCCTCGAAAATTAATTAAATTACCGTTCTGATCAAGGAGTTTTACAGTAATAGAACTTATCTGATTAATAGTTACCGGCAAATAAATTACATTCTTAGGAACTTCAATTATTTTATAGCCAGGACTGACATTAATAGAGAATTCATGTAGAATTTGAGCCTCTTTTTCATTAATATAAGCTCCAGAAATAATATTGCATTCTACTCTCATTATATTTATTTTATTAATATCAACAAAAAGATCTGAAGTATGCCAATTATTAGCTAATAATTTCTTCTTACTGAAACCTAATAATCTACCAATTGTATCTTCTCTTTCAAAATCAATATCCTTATCAGCCAAAATTTCACACTTTAATGTATTATTATTTGCTCTTATAATTAATTTTTCCTTATCTGCTTTAGTTATATTCAACGCTTTCCTAAGAAATAGTTCAATATCACCAATTTCATATGAACCTGTTGGAATTGTAATAGGTTTATCATCAATAATAAATGTATTATTATCCTCATCTATATTAGGTATTGAGTTATACGTTTGAAAATCAACTAAACCACAGGTATATTCTCTTCCCTTTAGATCTATAGGGGGGGAATAATTAGTTGTCAATGTGGAAGAGTTTCCGTTTAAAGTTAATGTTATTGACATGTCTTTAATCGATATAATGAGATATTTCAGTTGTGTATTCTGTTTTTATAGGTTTTTAAGGCTAATCCAAAATTCAATGATTTAGATTTAAGGCTAATACCCATTAATAATATAATATACATACATACAAAAATCTTTCGTTTAAATTTCTTTTGTTATAACTAAGTTCTAATTATTCTTTATCAGTTAGTTTTTTATTTCATTTATGTTCAAATATAGAGAAATAACCTTGAACTTCAACAAAATTATTAATGTAGGTCAGTTTAAATAAAGCTAGACTAGAATAAAACATTTTTTTTATTTATTTTTTATTATTTTTTATTTACTGATAATATTTTTTTTTTCTTAACAATATGAAATAAAAATTCTAAACATAAATGTCCACAATTGTAAGAATTAAAATTTTGATATTTATTATAATTATATGTAAGCTTATCTCCTAAATATTTTATTACTTCTAATGGTGGTCTTAAATTTCCAAAACTATCAAAATAATGAGTTATTTCATCATTTTTAAAATAAGCTACCCAATGCGTTCCATATCCAATAGAATTATCCAAATTTATTATACCACATTCATATTTCCAAGGTCTACGTATTGGTAAATTATCTCTCATAAAAACTCCTCGAAAATGTTTTAAGTATTTTTTACCAAAGTTTTCTAAATCAATATTTGTAAGAGCTCTATTGGGTAGCTTGATTAATGGTTTTTTGGATTCAAATAAAGACCTAATCCTGTTTTATATGGTTTTAAATGCAATCCATTACCTCCTTTTAATGCAATCGCCTCCATCATTTTATTATGACGTTGACTTTCTTTTAACTCTTTGTGAGCATTTTTAGCATCGTTAACAGCTTTAGTTATTCCTGCAGCGCCGCCTGAAAGTGCTCCAATAGCAGATAGACCAGCAAATATAGGGATTAAAGGTAAAACTCCTCCAATTTTTGGTACAGGAATTATTCGAGGAATGTCAATGTTTTTTTTTTTCTGTCCTTTAGAAAACTTTCTAGCAGCATGCAAAGCTAATTTTATAATATTTTTATTATTCATTGGTAACTTCATAGTTCTAACAGCTTCTTTTGCTTCGTTTATAATATTTTTCAAAGGTTTTTTTCTTTGAATGTTTTTTTTTTTTTAACCCCATACCGAGTTTAACTTTAGCTTTCATTGTGTTTGTAACTAGATATGAATTTAACCGTTCACCAAAACTTGAATCTTTAGCTTTTGCTCTTTGCCGAGCTTTCTCTACCAATATTTTATCTGCTATATGACGTTGATTTTGATCAGTATTTTGAGAATATGCTATATCATGCTCTCGACAAGCCTCGTCTAAACCATTAATTCCTTTATCACCACGTGCTAATCGTTTTGCTAGTTTTGTCCCAGGACCGCAATAATTATAACCAGGTAAATGTGCTTCAAATGGCAGTTTATTAATTAGAGAATTAACTATACCTTTTCCATTAACAGTTTTTTGGTTACTGATTGAATATTTATTATAAAGAGACATAATATTAAGTTGTTTAGTTTAAGAAAGTCACTCAAATACTAATCACCTTTTATAAAATGAAATTTATAAAATTAGATAATGCAGTTAAAATTAAAAATTTTGATCAAAATTCAAAAAAGAAAATAAAAAAACATGGTAAATGTTTTCCAAATAGTATAAGAGGATTAATAGTCGGACCTTCAAATTGTGGTAAAACTAATGCTATGATAAGTATGCT
This sequence comes from Poecilobothrus nobilitatus, assembly GCA_947095535.1. Classification (NCBI taxonomy): domain Eukaryota; kingdom Metazoa; phylum Arthropoda; class Insecta; order Diptera; family Dolichopodidae; genus Poecilobothrus; species Poecilobothrus nobilitatus. Next base: position 145,379,215 of record OX352772.1, read on the forward strand.
TTTAGATCCTAAAGAGCTCAAATTTCAAAACTTATATATCTACTCGAAATCATTGCATTAACCTAAATATGAATATTTAAAAAAATTAATAAAACCAATCAAAGGAATGGGATATAATGAATTTTCAAATAATGCTGATGTAATTGAACCATCGGCCTCACAACCAAACTCAATATTTATTTTTGATGATGTAGCTTGTGATAAACAAGATAATATAAGAGCCTATTTTTGTATGGGACGTCACCAAGAAGTAGATAGCTTTTATTTATGTCAGTCATATACAAGAATTCCTAAGCATTTAGTTAGAGATAATGCAAATTTTTTGATTATATTTAAGCAAGATGATTTAAATTTAAAACATATATATAATGATCATGTGAATTCTGATATGTCATTTAATGAATTTAAAAAATTAAGTGCATGTTGCTGGAGTGATAATTATGGTTTTCTATTAATTGACAAAGATAGTGGTTTAAATAATGGACGATATAGAAAAAATTTTGATGCATTTGCTAAATTTTAGTTAAACCTAGTTCCGTTAGCAGTTGGCAGTTACAAACTGAACAGGTCATTTAATAGATATCAATTAGTAGTTTGCAGTTAGCAGATAGCAGATAGCAGTTACCAGTCAGCAGTTAGCGGTTTGCAGTTAGCAGATAGCAGATAGCAGTTACCAGTCAGCAGTTAGCGGTTAGCAGTTAGCAGTTAGCAAGAGAACAGTTCAGTCGATAATTTACAGTTAATAATTGAACTAATCCACATTAAAAAAAATGGATGAACAACTTATGAAAGATTTAATGAAAACTCGTAAAAATTTAAAAAGGAAATTTCAATCTTTAAAAGTTCAGAAGCTATCAGAAGACCGTAATCGAGAAGAAGCTTTCACTCCAATTACAAAACCATTGAAAGAATTGACAAATGTTGTCAAACAACAACAACAATTTTCAAATAGTGTTATCAAACCGGAAATTAAATCGCCTGCTGACGATGATAACACCTTAAAATTAATTAGATCATTTAAGCCAGAAGTTAAAACGCCTAGCAACAAAAGTAATACTCATAGTAAGTTTATAACTTCAACACCAAATACTATAAAATTTGAGACGTCATCTATAACTGATAATATTATTGATGAATCATCAATTTCGCAATTTCCTGTTCTTAGCAAGTCACAACTTGATAAATCATATGGACCCTATTTTGATGAGTCATTAAATGTTCGAAAACTTGGGAATGCTAAGTTTGAAATAGATGAAATTAGTAAAGATATTTTGATTGATAATGAAGTTTTTAAAGGAACTGATGGTCTATATGAATTGATATTTAAAAAAAACCCCATAAACTATACTGAAAGTGATTTAAAAACATATCAACAAATACTTAACAAAACGAATGCACATAGAAGAAATTATGATCATTTAGAGCAAATAAAAGGAAACAAAGGTTTTAAATACAAAAATATATTAAGAAAATTATATGAACATGATTATAATACTAGACATAAAAAAACTGGTTCAGGTTGTTTGAAAAAAAATTTTATTAATTATTTTAATAAATCTTCTTCTACACCGGAAACCCATTTAAATTATACAAATCAATCAAATCAGTATGTTTATTGGGATGATCCTAATGAGTTAGTTGACAGATTAAAACTTTTAATTAGTTCACAATCTGCTGGTAACAATAATCATCACAATGAAATTATATCTATAATTGAAGAGTTAAGAGAAGCAAATATAATTCAATAGCTATTTAGATTAACAATCAGTTAAAACCATAATGTCACTTGATAAGTTTGGGCGTAGTACAGCTTCTTCTTCTTACAGAAAACTACATACTCAAGGTCCTCCAGGTATAGGTTTCAAATTAAATTCTGAAGGAAATTATGATTTAGATAACAAAATTTTATCAAATGTTCAAGAACCAATTGATGGAAGGGATGCAGCAACACAAAATTATGTAAATAATCATATTTTCTTTCAGAAAGATCTATTAAAAAACGAGATGAGAAAAAAGTTTACTCTTTTAGAGGCATCAGTATCTAGAGAACTTAAATTAGCAGAAGAAAAATTAAAAATATTAGAAGAAAAAATGCAAATTAATTTAGAGGAAATCAATATCAAATTCTCGCAATTGTTAAATGAAAAATTATTACAAATGAGTGATTTTATTGAATTTCAAATCAACAAACCAATTAAATTTATTTTTGAGAGACTACAAAAAGCAGAAGCTCAAGCTCAATCAGCATTGGATTTATTAAGTGGTTTAGAACTTGAAAAAAAATAATTGGGATCAGTTATCATTTAATATTCAAAATGGATATACATCAAATCGGATATACTTTAAATAATTTTTTAGATAAATATGAAGATATTTTATTAGAGGAACATTATGAACAATTAAAAATTCATTTCAATTTTTTAAAATTATTTAAAAATTCTATACAAATTGAAACGAAAGAGTATGGATACCATTGGGATATATGTCCCTATATATCAGACAACATAACAACTGTTCTAGATACTTGTCCTTGTCATTCAGCAGAACATCATATGTTAAAATGTTCCAAACTAATGGATTTATATAAAAGAATAAAAAATAAATCATAATATAACTTTATATATACATAAATAAAGAATATAAATTTTAAATATATTTTATTGTTTGCTTTTTATTATATATATATATATATATATATATAAATTATATAGACACATTTTATTTAAAAATGGGTAAAAGAGAGGTGGTTGAAGAGCTGCATAAACCTGCACGAAGAAATTTTAAACGCCGTAGAGTTATAATTAAAGGATTTGATGATCTTTGCCAAGCTGATTTAGTAGAAATGGGTTCATATGCTAAAGAGAATAAAGGATTTAAATTTTTATTAACTGTGATTGACTGCTTTTCTAAGTATGCCTGGGCAATCCCTATAAAAGCAAAAACTTCAGAAAACGTCACAAAAGCAATGCAAAATATTTTTCTAACTTCTAAAAGACATCCGCAAAATTTACAAACAGATGATGGTAAAGAATTTTTTAATAAAATATTTAAAAAATTAATGGATAAATATCATATAAATCATTATTCTACATTTAGCATATTAAAGGCCTCTATTGTTGAACGTTTTAATAGAACTTTAAAAGAAAAGATGTGGAAAGAATTTAGTTTTAATGGAAATTATAAATGGATTAACCTAATTCAAGAATTAACAAAACAATATAACAATACTAAACATCGAACAATTAAAAAACGACCATCTGATGTCAATAAAGATAATTCTGAAAATTTACTTAAAACTATATATAATCATATTAAAATTTCACCACCATACAAATTTAAAATTGGTGACTTAGTTCGAATAAGCAAGTATAAACATGTTTTTGAAAAAGGCTACACACCAAATTGGACAACTGAAATATTCAAGATAAGAAAAGTTCAAATCACTAACCCTGTCACATACTTACTGGAAGATTATCAAGGTCAACCTATACAAGGAAGCTTCTATGAATATGAATTGTTAAAATCTAAACATAATAATATTTACCTAGTTGAAAAAGTTATTAAAAGTAAAGATAATAAGATTTTTGTAAAATGGCTTGGATTCTCATCTGATCACAATTCATGGATAAATAAAACTGATTTAATATAGAGAAAAAAAATTTTTTTTATTTCATATTATTTTAATTACATTTTTTTTTTTGTTTTTAATGAATTTCCATTTGATATGTCGGATCCTGTTTGATTGTTCGCAAATCAATTACAGTGAAATCAGATTTATATTCTGTATCTACCATCATAATTTTTTCTGCCTCTCCATCACCTGTAATTCTTTCAACTAATATTTCTCGATATTCATGACACTGAATTTTAAGATACTTTTTAATAAAAATGCTATCATATTCACATCTCACAGTGAGTTTTTGATTCTCACCAAAATTCAATACAAAATGTCTATAAAATATATGCTCACTATTTATTATTCCACCAATATTCTGCTCTTTTAAAACTAATTCATTTCTAAAAGCTTTAATAGCATCATCTATAGATGCATATTGTGGTACTGAATCAGCTTTATCTGATAAAAATTGATCAACTGCTTGCAAAGTAGTTAATGGTTGTATTGTAGTTGTTGTTGTAATTTCACTAACATTTGTTTCTGAGGAAATTACATGTTTTAAAAACTGGACTGATAAATTCACTTTAACAGTCTCATTATTTGGAAGTAATATATTAAAGTATGTGCTCCCATAAGCTGATTGATCCAATCTAATATTAGAAGTTGGAGCTGAATTTGTTTGAATAGTAAACAAGCAAAATATTAAAATAAAAAATGATTTCATTGTCACAAAAAAATCTTTGATCTATCTTCATTCAAGGTTTATGCAGTAATGTGTTGAGAGAAATTAATAGTATATATTTTACACTTTTTATTTTCTAGAAAGTTCTTTATTATGTACAAACTTTACTTGACTTATAATAGAACACACATACATAAAGAGCGGTAAAAATCTATCTCTTCCATCTGAATAAGCTTCCATATAATCTAAATATTCCTCTTTTAAACTTTCAAGTAATTTTACTTTTAACTTTCAAGTAATTCTAAAATTAACTAACACGTCACCAACTTTTGATTTTTTATTTTTTTCATTATATGTATTTTCTATTGATGCTATAAATATAATTCCTTCATCGATTCGTTTCCTTATCAGCGACTTTTTCAATTCATTCTGATTTTCTTCATATTCATTTCTTGTCAGTGGTAATGAATCAATATGTTCAGTAATTTTATTCTTACCAGTTGGCAGAACATTTGAAATATTCTTTTCAATCATCTCCCAATCATCTTCTTCAGAAAATGGACAATCAGCATGAAAATGATTAGGTGCTGGCTTTTTTTTATTTGTTAAACCTCTTATTTTACCAATAATGGATATATCGCCCCCATATACTTCTATTTTTAGATGTTGCCAATCCAAAGGAGATAAATCGAATTGGTTAGTAAATGATTCACCATTTCTAATTTTAAATAAACAAATTTTTTCACCACCTTCTGGAGTTATGTATACCTCCAAAAAATCGTGAAATATTCTCCAATTAATTATTTTAATTGAAGCCCATTTCCGCCCACAAATACAATATTTATATCCATGTAAAATATTATCAGCCCAAAACATTATGGTCTTGTTACTTACTAAGCTTATCGTGTTATGACTCTTTTCAATATTAAGATTAGCTTTTTATACAATTGCATAGATACAAAATTTTTTTCTTTGAATGATTTATTTATTATAAACACCCAAAAAATTGTTACATTTCGGACAATAATGATTCACATTTTTCATGTTATTAGTACAATATGGAATACAAAAACAACACCATAATCCTATCAAACACATTAGTAGAGCTGCAATATGAGTTTTGTTAGCATTTTCATATTCAACTCTCGTTACATTTCTTTCACCACAATTGAAACATATTGCAACTTGGGGATAAGGTCCAAATGATGTTTTAAATGCTTGTCGTACAAATATAGTTGAACCAATACGTCCTTGGTTTGTGTTGTATGACGATGATGAATCTATGAATGTCTTTGATCAACTAAATTCTTTAGAAAAAATTAAAAAAAATCTTCTCTGGGTAAGAGCATAGAATTGGGATCGAACCTTAAACTAATAAACTTACCTAATAGACTTTATCTGCACCCTAGCACTCCTACCCACAGGAGATTTAGTTAACTCTAGCTATTTTCATATTTTATTTCTAAAATAGCAGTTTAATTAGTCTTAACCAAACAATGGAGTTCGCTAGAACAATTTATATGTTTAATAAATTTTATTTAGAAAATAAAATAAATTTTAAAAAGAGATACAAGAAGGAAATTAAGTATCATATTAAGTTTCTGAGGAATTATGCTGATTCAACACTAATTCAATTTAATTCACTCAAAGAAGATCAAGATGATAAATGGATGGATTTGGTTACACATAATTCAACAAAATTTGTTAAAATATCTTTATTACGATTAGCTAAAATCGTAAAAAAATTTAAAGAAAATAATTATAAATATCAGAAAACGTTAAAAAAATAAATAAAAAAAACTTTGTATAAGTAATACTATTATATTTCGTTTTTTCTTTTTAAATTAACAAAAGGAATTCCCCATATAGATATCGAAAAAGACTACAATTGTTCTACATATTATATCACAAGGTCATTCTTATTTCCTTATCATAATTACAAGTTCAATAACCTGCAGAAAAAAAAGTTTTTTTTTAAATATATTAATTACTATAGTTCCTTATCAACTAATTTTTTTTCTTAGAAATTGAAAGATTTTAAGTTTTTGTTTGTTCTGTTTTGTTTTGTTTTGTTTTGTTATTGTTCTTTTTTATTCATATAAAAATATGTTTTGCCGACGGCTTTTTCAAAAACTATATTTTCATATAAAAAAATATGTTTTGCCGACGGGATTGAAAAAGTGTCACAGAACTCTCATAGTATAACTACTAAGGTATAACAAGTGTTTACAAATTTTTTAAAACAATTGATTGTAAGAAAATTATACTGGCCTAATACTCTTAACTTTTAAAGCATACAAAATTCCAAACAAATTTGACATCGCATGGTATCAAGTCAAAATAAAAGAATACTTCCTAAATCGTATAATGTAAAAATTGCCAACTTGTTGGTTATACCGCCAACCATTGCAAAACTCGGCAAATTGTGTAGTTTAGGCGAAGCTTGTAAAATATATAATCAAAAAAAACCAACTTTTATCAGCAAATATCCAAAATTTTTCTTCTGTTGTAAAAAATATATCAACTCCAAATAAAAATAATTTAATTTCAAAGCAAACAGCTAAAATGTCAAACTTAAGTAATGCAATTATATTACCTCTTTCCTCTTCTTCTTCAATAAAACAAAATACTAATTCAATTAAAAGAATAGATGATAATACTACCACAAATTCTCAAATAATAATTTCATCTCCTTCTTTCACATCATATACAATATCCACTAACGATATTGATAATCAACCTACAGATAAACAAAATAAGAGTAACAAAAATGAAGAAGAACACAATCATAAATTTTGTATCACTATCATGAGTCATTACGATAGAACGTTGTTATAAAAAAAATTACTTAATTTTAAGTCTCATTTGAAATTTCTTTTTTTTTTTTATATTGGTTTACATTTTGTACAAACACTTTTCTTAGGTTTTAAGTTTCAATTTGTTGCTTTCAATATAGCAACACATAATTTTTTTTTTTTTTTGTTTTTCAAAACAAGCACAATATTCTTTAAAAAATTTTTTTTTTTTGGTATATTTTTTTAACTCAGGTGTTACAATTATACATAAATTAATGATATTACCTAATATAAAAAGTACATATTTAATATGATATAGGTAACACAAATATTTTTTTGTACATTTTAATTAATTTCTTTTCACTCACTTCAAGGTGTGTGTTTTGATCTTTTAACTTTTTTATCAATTCAGCTTCTGAATACTTCGTGTTTATATGTACTATTTCTATTCTGGGTTTGAGTTCAGATGGGATTTTAACTTCGTAATTCTTTTCTACGTTTTCTTCAATATCACATTTAATTTTATTTCTTTCCTGATTATTCTCAGTTTCAACAATAATTACTCCGTTTTTTCTATTATCGCTATTTTTTATTTTGAAATTTTTTGGATCTATCTTTTTATTTAATTCCATTCGAGTAGTATTACAGTTTTGCATTGCTTTTGGTTAAATTATTAAAGGAGTTTTTTTTTAATTTCTGGAACAATTTTTTTGCTTACACTTGCGTTTCCTTTCACAATATCAGAGAATGAGCACTGACCTACATTTAACTTTAATTCATTTTCATTCAAGCTTCTTATTCTATTACAAAGTTCATCGCTTTTTATTAAAGAATTATTTATCACTGTATTCTATTTTTCACTATTTAATTTTTTAAGTAATTTTTAAACTTTTTCGAATTCTTTTTGTTGTTCACTTTTTATGCTTTCTAAACGGTCATTATATTTACTTTCAATAGGTTTAAGTAGTTGTGTTACTTCATTTTAATTTTTTTTATTGAAATTTCAAATTAATTTTTATATTCATTCAATCATATTTTTTTTACGGCACAATTAATTTTTTGTAATACCAAATCTACGTTATGTACATATATAAAGAATGCAATCTTCACAAATAAACGTAATGTTTACATTAGAATCTAATAAACTATCTGTTGTCTGTTCAAGACCCGAGCGAGCATTGAAAAATTCTCCTACATACTCTGACACATCTGATACCTGTTTCATCTGTTTAACACCGAACACGACAAGAAAAAAATATGCAATTATATGCAATTTTTATTATTATAAATTTTTATATAAATTTTTCTTTTTTCCGTAATTTAAAATAAGTCTGATCACTTTGAAATCAATTTTTTTACTCCAAATATCACATTGTACTTATGTCATGTCAATTGAATCATTAACAACATATTTTCCTATTTCTTTTATTAGAAATTTTTGATACATACGCTTTCATTCATCACGATCTTTTCTGGTAAGTGGTTTGAAGAAAGGTCATTCATTATGGCAGGTTGTGAGCAAAGCTCAAGAGAACTTGTTAAAAAAAGGTTTAATGTTGATTGTTGAAGGATTTGAGCTATTATTGGTACGAATCTAACATGTAAGCCGCCCAAGCTCTGTTTTTGAATTTAGATCTTTGCCTACTAGTAAATTATCAGTTATCCTTGATATTTGTATTAATTATTTTTTTTATAAATTTTTAATAAAATTAATATACGCGCTTTTTAAATTTCAACTAATTCGATAAATTTTAATAACTGAGAAATAGACAGAGTAATACTTTAGAATTTCTTAATTTAATTTCCGTACCTAAGTTTTCTATAAGCTTAATTTGCAGAGAAGGTAAAACTGTTTGTTAAAGGTTTTTTTTCTTAACAAAATTAGCAAGACCACCACCCACCACTGGTATGAGAACGATATTTTCTATAAAAATTAAAATTTCCACAAGTAATTTTTTTATGATTATTTAATCACGTTTCGAAGATTAATCGAACATGAATATTGCTAAGTAAAAAAAAATTTTAAAATCCAATGTATTTTTTTTGTATTGATCTAGGATAGATTTTTAATATTTATAAATATTTAACAGTAAGTAGGTAGAATTAGTTTTTGTAAGATTTTTGAACTTTAGATTTTACAAGCTGGTTTCTAAAAAACAAATCACGGAATAATTTAACTTCTTTTTAGCACACTTTCAAAACATTTTGAAAAAATGTGTTTATTAGTTTCACTCTGTCCGTCTGTCCGTTTGGGTGTTTACAAAACTTCTACACCGCTTGAAATAAAGCAATTTTGTTTACGGATAGGCATCGCTAAAAAACGAATTTTGTGAAACAACTTTTTTCTGTAGCCTCACCCGTTACAGAGCTATAGCCCTACAAAGTTCGAAAAAGCCCTATCTTTAAATTGTTATAACACGGATTCTATAAGACATATATTCAATCTAGAAACGCTAAACAATAGCTGGTTTTATAAACTTAATAATTCGCTATTTTTAAATACCTGTAATTTGGGCTTCTATTCAAATTTTTTTGAAGTAATGTATATAAAAATTAAAACTCCAACATTATATTTTTGTTTGTGTTAATAATTTTTCTTAATAATACAGGGTTACCTTAAAATTGACAAAAGTGTGTCTTGATCTTTCCCAATTTCTCTAACATTTATTAGAATTTTTCATTTTATTTAAAAATAAACCAATCATGCAATGGTTGAAGATGTTAAGATCACAATTTATTATTTCACAGAACTCTATTGGTATTTTATTAAAACGACCTAAGACATAATCTAAATACGTGTCTGAAACAGGTCTTGTAGTAAAGTATTTACAAAGGACAATAAACCATTTTTTAGTAACTATAAGCCAATATTTATCAATAAGTTCATTTGAGTTCAAAATATCTAATTTGAAATCACCACAAACAACAAAATTACAGGACTTTTGCATTATTTAAGATATAATCGAATTCACCACAAACAACGAAACGAGCATTACAATTATGAATTTTATAAAAACAAAAGAGTAAACTGATTTTAAACACCACAAGATATTTTAACGTCAGACGAATTAAGATTATAATGAAAATTTTACAAATATATTTTAAATTTAATTTGGTTTTCAATAACAATTATATCTCGTATTTTTAAAATAATTAGATTTAAAATCAAAAATCAAAATTTCAAGTACCAAAACGAGATCAGGTATGTAGTCTCAAATTTTATTTTGTTCACAAAATGAAATTTAGTCCGGCTCTGTTCTAAATTTAATTTTAAAATTAATAAAATTATTGTTAATCTTATAGTTTTAAAGGAAAAAAAACATCATATGTTTTTTATATAAATGTTAAAGAAGAAAAAAAAAGTAATTTTTAGTTAGTACATAACCGATACTTGGATCGATCAAATCATTAAATTTATATATGTATAAAAAAAAATTGAAATGTAATATTGTTCAAATAAAAAAAAATTTAAAAAGAAGAAAATTAAGAACGGGAAAAATATATTAAATAAAATTAAAAAAGAAAACATAAGTGTTTTAATAAGAAGAAATTAAAAGAATTATATCTAAAAGGAGAAAAACATTTTCTACAGGTATTTTCTCTAAAATTTTAAGATGGTAAATAAATAAATCAAAGTTTTGTATTAGACTTTTTACATTTTGCTGAATAATAAAAAAAATAGCAAAATTATTATTATTATTATAGCATAAATTATCAATGATGTTCACTGATCACTGAATAAGGTCATTATGATGAGATTTAAATTATTTTGTGACATAAGAAATAGTTCTTAAGTTTAATTGTTAATTTTAATTTTAGTTTAATTATTTTAATTTAATATTTTAGTTGGAGGTTTTCAAATGATCTTATGAAGATGACTCCACGAACATCAGATTTTCCCATTTTAATAACAATAAATGTTTTATAAACGATAAATATTTGTATCCTAGTGTTTTATTTTTAATGTTTTTGAGTATAATGCCTGGCTGTACTTAAAGCGGTAAATAGATGGCGTAACATGTCACGCGTAACAAATTTTTCCGTGTGTGATGTTTTTGTATTACGCGTAACATATCCGCCAAAATATCAAAAAAATTTTTCTCGCGTGTGTGTCGATGTTCGCGTAACATGTGAATTTTTAAAATAAAATTTGAGTCATAAAGTAAATTTTGAGGGTGGAACAACTACGAAAAAACAATGTACGTAATAAGTATATACTAAAAAATTGTTTTTATTTTATTTTATTTTATAGAATGAACAAAGAAAAGGAGAAAAAGTTCTGCATTGATTTTGTAGAACTGTGGAAGGAACTGGAAGCTCTATGGAAAATTAAAAACGACCAGTACAGAAATAAGAATAGTAAAATTGAAGCTTTAGAAAAACTTTTGACAAATTTTAAAGAACTTATAAGAAACAATCTCAAACTTGCATAAATGGCTTTTCTCATAACTATATCCTCTTTTTCAAAAAATGGTTTAACCATAGTCAGCAATTCTTCAAATGTTTCTATGTTCATTCTGTGAAAATTCTTAAAATCCAATGGTGACGATAACCGTATTTCATCTAACAAAGTTTGACATGACAATTTTTATCTTTTTAAATACCAATCTTTAGTCCACAGTTCATGACTATTTTTTTTTTTATTTAAAATAATTGCTGAGGACGCATTTCTATCCATTTTGAATCAATAATTTCTGAAAAGGAATATTTAAAGCTCTTAGTACGTATAATGTGTGACATCAATGCAGCCACATGTGTATGGAGCAAAGTCTGCAAAACAAAAAGAATTTCTGTTTTACCTACAAACCTGAACCAAAATGTAAAATAGTTCCAATGGGAAATGATCAAAGAGGAAAAAGAAAACAAAACCAAATTTGCGGCAAAAGTAATAAAGAAAGTAGAAAAAATCGATATTGCAGTCAATTTATGGAAAATATTTCAAGCAGACATGCAAAAATTTTAAAATCATTATTTTAATGTTAAAGGACAATACAGTTCATATTCCATTTGTAAAAAAAATTTGAATGAAATTGTACTGCATATAGATTTTTCAGAAAATTATGCGGTACTTGGAAATTTTTTGAAAAATCCCACGGAAAAGGGGCACCTGATGGTGTTGGTCGTTGGAACTGTTTTAAAACGCACTGCAGACTCTTTCATTGCTCACGGAAATGACATTCCTATTTTATAAGCGTCTCAAGGACAAAATAAACATTAAATTATTTTATATTTCTTCAGGAGAAATACAGAAATCTATTTCATCAATACCTGCGAATATCAAAACTGTGAAAGGAACAAGAGATATTGACCAAATTTATACTGCTGAAAAGGAGAAAATAATGTATAGAAACTTTTCTTGTTTCTGTAATTTATATGTTTGGGCACAGACAAAATTCTGTCGCTGTTATAAGATGAATTTTAAAATTGCAATAATGCAACCGAAAACTCAATATGTTAAATGGGAAAAAAACATTCCAAAATGAAATATGTAGAAAAATAAATTTGTAAGGTTAAGATTATGGTCCAATGCTTACTTTGCTTCTTTTACTTCCTTCGAAAACTTTGACAGATAAAATGAATTACATTATTTCTTATGGTACTTGACCAAATGCAAAGTCAATTCCATACTTTGCGTTAAATACTTTGACATTTGATATTTGAATTTTTTTACATAAATAAAAAAATTTTGAATAGGTGGAAAAATTTTAAATAAGTGGAAATATATAAATAGAGCGCTTTTTCGATCTTTTTTTTTCATTTTTCTTTTCTTTTCATTTTGCTAATTGTATTCTTTCTTTTTTTTCTTGTTTCTCGCTTTTTCTCACATATTACATATTCTAACGTAAAAATATATAATTATTACATAGTAATTAAAATATATAAATAATATATTAAAAAAAAAATAAAAAATTAAAAAAAATTTTGAGTGAACAATGCAAGGTGATAGGCCGATCCCTCCGGGGAATCGGTTTTCCGGGCTACCGGTCGACGACCCCGGTCAATTTGGCCTTGAGCCAAAAGAGGAAGAGGTCAAGATATTACCAATGATATTTTTCCTCCTTTACTACAGGTAAATATTCACTAAAATAATCCAAAATTTGTCATTATAGAATCTACAGGTAATACCAAACCCCTATCCAGCTTTATTGTTTTTGCTAAGAAGAAGGCTATCGATAGTATCAGCACAGAAATTGACTCTGTCAGCCTCCTTCGGGATCGTAACTTACTCATCTTAACTAAAACGCAAAAAATAGCTGATAAATTTATCAGAACAAAAAATTTTGGTTGTTTGTGCACCATTTCAGCCAAATAACATGGAACACTTAACTCAACAAAAGGCACTATATCTTTGATAAAAACTTAATTCCAACTAAAGAACAAGAAATCTTATAGGATCTAAAAAACCAAGGTATAACAAGTGTTTACAAGTTTTTTAAAACAATTGATTGTAAGAAAATTATACTGGCCTAATACTCTTAGCTATAAGGTAAAAATTGCCAAATTGTTGGTCATACCGCCAACCATTGCAAAACTCGGCAAATTGTGTAGTTTTGGCGAAGCTCGTAAAATATATAATCAAAAAAACCCAAGTTTATCAGCAAATATCCAAAATTTTTCTTCTGTTGTAAAAAATATATCAACTCCAAATAAAAATAATTTAATTTCAAAACAAACAGCTAAAATGTCAAACTTAAATAATGAAATAATAATACCTCTTTCCTATACTAATTCAATTAAAAGAATAGATGATAAGACTACCACAAATTCTCAAATAATAATTTCTTACCCTTCTTTCACATCAAATACAATATCCACTAACAATACTGATAATCAACCTATATATAAACAAAATATGAGTAACAAAAATGAAGAAGAACACAATACCTTGCAATTACAATATAAAAACATTTCACTCAAAAATTCTCCAACCTGTCAACAAAGTAAATTCCCACTCAACTTGTGTCACTCAAAACAATATAATCTGTGAAGTTTGATTGCTGATGAAAAACAATGTATCAACAACAAATTGTATGAATGAAACATGTATGAATGAGTCTTTAGAACTTTCAGATATTTCTGACAATTTGTAGTAAACCAATTGCTATTCACGTAAATAGTAATTTTGGTTTACACAAAAAGACTTTTGTTTTCTATTTTCTTCTTTCTGTTCTATCTTTTAAGGTTAATTATTACATAACCTTTCGTTTTTATTATTTCTATTTGTATAATGTACGGAATAATTTAACTTCTTTTTAGCACACTTTCAAAACATTTTGAAAAAATGTGTTTATTAGTTTCACTCTGTCCGTCTGTCCGTTTGGGTGTTTACAAAACTTCTACACCGCTTGAAATAAAGCAATTTTATTTACGGATAGGCATCGCTAAAAAACGAATTTTGTGAAACAACTTTTTTCTGTAGCCTCACCCGTTACAGAGCTATAGCCCTACAAAGTTCGAAAAAGCCCTATCTTTAAATTGTTATAACACGGATTCTATAAGACATATATTCAATCTAGAAACGCTAAACAATAGCTGGTTTTATAAACTTAATAATTCGCTATTTTTAAATACCTGTAATTTGGGCTTCTATTCAAATTTTTTTGAAGTAATGTATATAAAAATTAAAACTCCAACATTATATTTTTGTTTGTGTTAATAATTTTTCTTAATAATACAGGGTTACCTTAAAATTGACAAAAGTGTGTCTTGATCTTTCCCAATTTCTCTAACATTTATTAGAATTTTTCATTTTATTTAAAAATAAACCAATCATGCAATGGTTGAAGATGTTAAGATCACAATTTATTATTTCACAGAACTCTATTGGTATTTTATTAAAACGACCTAAGACATAATCTAAATACGTGTCTGAAACAGGTCTTGTAGTAAAGTATTTACAAAGGACAATAAACCATTTTTTAGTAACTATAAGCCAATATTTATCAATAAGTTCATTTGAGTTCAAAATATCTAATTTGAAATCACCACACACAACAAAATTACAGGACTTTTGCATTATTTAAGATATAATCGAATTCACCACAAACAACGAAACGAGCATTACAATTATGAATTTTATAAAAACAAAAGAGTAAACTGATTTTAAACACCACAAGATATTTTAACGTCAGACGAATTAAGATTATAATGAAAATTTTACAAATATATTTTAAATTTAATTTGGTTTTCAATAACAATTATATCTCGTATTTTTAAAATAATTAGATTTAAAATCAAAAATCAAAATTTCAAGTACCAAAACGAGATCAGGTATGTAGTCTCAAATTTTATTTTGTTCACAAAATGAAATTTAGTCCGGCTCTGTTCTAAATTTAATTTTAAAATTAATAAAATTATTGTAAAATATACTGTTAATCTTATAGTTTTAAAGGAAAAAAAACATCATATGTTTTTTATATAAATGTTAAAGAAGAAAAAAAAAGTAATTTTTAGTTAGTACATAACCGATACTTGGATCGATCAAATCATTAAATTTATATATGTATAAAAAAAAATTGAAATGTAATATTGTTCAAATAAAAAAAAATTTAAAAAGAAGAAAATTAAGAACGGGAAAAATATATTAAATAAAATTAAAAAAGAAAACATAAGTGTTTTAATAAGAAGAAATTAAAAGAATTATATCTAAAAGGAGAAAAAAATTTTCTACAGGTATTTTCTCTAAAATTTTAAGATGGTAAATAAATAAATCAAAGTTTTGTATTAGACTTTTTACATTTTGCTGAATAATAAAAAAAATAGCAAAATTATTATTATTATTATAGCATAAATTATCAATGTTGTTCACTGATCACTGAATAAGGTCATTATGATGAGATTTAAATTATTTTGTGACATAAGAAATAGTTCTTAAGTTTAATTGTTAATTTCAATTTTAGTTTAATTATTTTAATTTAATATTTTAGTTGGAGGTTTTCAAATGATCTTATGAACATGACTCCACGAACATCAGATTTTCCCATTTTAATAACAATAAATGTTTTATAAACGATAAATATTTGTATCCTAGTGTTTTATTTTTAATGTTTTTGAGTATAATGCCTGGCTGTACTTAAAGCGGTAAATAGATGGCGTAACATGTCACGCGTAACAAATTTTTCCGTGTGTGATGTTTTTGTATTACGCGTAACATATCCGCCAAAATATCAAAAAAATTTTTCTCGCGTGTGTGTCGATGTTCGCGTAACATGTGAATTTTTAAAATAAAATTTGAGTCATAAAGTAAATTTTGAGGGTGGAACAACTACGAAAAAACAATGTACGTAATAAGTATATACTAAAAAATTGTTTTTATTTTATTTTATTTTATAGAATGAACAAAGAAAAGGAGAAAAAGTTCTGCATTGATTTTGTAGAACTGTGGAAGGAACTGGAAGCTCTATGGAAAATTAAAAACGACCAGTACAGAAATAAGAATAGTAAAATTGAAGCTTTAGAAAAACTTTTGACAAACTTTAAAGAAAGAAACAATCTCAAACTTGCATAAATGGCTTTTCTCATAACTATATCCTCTTTTTCAAACAATGGTTTAACCATAGTCAGCAATTCTTCAAATGTTTCTATGTTCATTCTGTGAAAATTCTTAAAATCCAATGGTGACGATAACCGTATTTCATCTAACAAAGTTTGACATGACAATTTTTATCTTTTTAAATACCAATCTTTAGTCCACAGTTCACGACTATTTTTTTTTTTATTTAAAATAATTGCTGAGGACGCATTTCTATCCATTTTGAATCAATAATTTCTGAAAAGGAATATTTAAAGCTCTTAGTACATATAATGTGTGACATCAATGCAGCCACATGTGTATGGAGCAAAGTCTGCAAAACAAAAAGAATTTCTGTTTTACCTACAAACCTGAACCAAAATGTAAAATAGTTCCAATGGGAAATGATCAAAGAGGAAAAAGAAAACAAAACCAAATTTGCGGCAAAAGTAATAAAGAAAGTAGAAAAAATCGATATTGCAGTCAATTTATGGAAAATATTTCAAGCAGACATGCAAAAATTTTAAAATCATTATTTTAATGTTAAAGGACAATACAGTTCATATTCCATTTGTAAAAAAAATTTGAATGAAATTGTACTGCATATAGATTTTTCAGAAAATTATGCGGTACTTGGAAATTTTTTGAAAAATCCCACGGAAAAGGGGCACCTGATGGTGTTGGTCGTTGGAACTGTTTTAAAACGCACTGCAGACTCTTTCATTGCTCACGGAAATGACATTCCTATTTTATAAGCGTCTCAAGGACAAAATAAACATTAAATTATTTTATATTTCTTCAGGAGAAATACAGAAATCTATTTCATCAATACCTGCGAATATCAAAACTGTGAAAGGAACAAGAGATATTGACCAAATTTATACTGCTGAAAAGGAGAAAATAATGTATAGAAACTTTTCTTGTTTCTGTAATTTATATGTTTGGGCACAGACAAAATTCTGTCGCTGTTATAAGATGAATTTTAAAATTGCAATAATGCAACCGAAAACTCAATATGTTAAATGGGAAAAAAACATTCCAAAATGAAATATGTAGAAAAATAAATTTGTAAGGTTAAGATTATGGTCCAATGCTTACTTTGCTTCTTTTACTTCCTTCGAAAACTTTGACAGATAAAATGAATTACATTATTTCTTATGGTACTTGACCAAATGCAAAGTCAATTCCATACTTTGCGTTAAATACTTTGACATTTGATATTTGAATTTTTTTACATAAATAAAAAAATTTTGAATAGGTGGAAAAATTTTAAATAAGTGGAAATATATAAATAGAGCGCTTTTTCGATCTTTTTTTTTCATTTTTCTTTTCTTTTCATTTTGCTAATTGTATTCTTTCTTTTTTTTCTTGTTTCTCGCTTTTTCTCACATATTACATATTCTAACGTAAAAATATATAATTATTACATAGTAATTAAAATATATAAATAATATATTAAAAAAAAAATAAAAAATTAAAAAAAATTTTGAGTGAACAATGCAAGGTGATAGGCCGATCCCTCCGGGGAATCGGTTTTCCGGGCTACCGGTCGACGACCCCGGTCAATTTGGCCTTGAGCCAAAAGAGGAAGAGGTCAAGATATTACCAATGATATTTTTCCTCCTTTACTACAGGTAAATATTCACTAAAATAATCCAAAATTTGTCATTATAGAATCTACAGGTAATACCAAACCCCTATCCAGCTTTATTGTTTTTGCTAAGAAGAAGGCTATCGATAGTATCAGCACAGAAATTGACTCTGTCAGCCTCCTTCGGGATCGTAACTTACTCATCTTAACTAAAACGCAAAAAATAGCTGATAAATTTATCAGAACAAAAAATTTTGGTTGTTTGTGCACCATTTCAGCCAAATAACATGGAACACTTAACTCAACAAAAGGCACTATATCTTTGATAAAAACTTAATTCCAACTAAAGAACAAGAAATCTTATAGGATCTAAAAAACCAAGGTATAACAAGTGTTTACAAGTTTTTTAAAACAATTGATTGTAAGAAAATTATACTGGCCTAATACTCTTAGCTATAAGGTAAAAATTGCCAACTTGTTGGTCATACCGCCAACCATTGCAAAACTCGGCAAATTGTGTAGTTTTGGCGAAGCTCGTAAAATATATAATCAAAAAAACCCAAGTTTATCAGCAAATATCCAAAATTTTTCTTCTGTTGTAAAAAATATATCAACTCCAAATAAAAATAATTTAATTTCAAAACAAACAGCTAAAATGTCAAACTTAAATAATGAAATAATAATACCTCTTTCCTATACTAATTCAATTAAAAGAATAGATGATAAGACTACCACAAATTCTCAAATAATAATTTCTTACCCTTCTTTCACATCAAATACAATATCCACTAACAATACTGATAATCAACCTACATATAAACAAAATAAGAGTAACAAAAATGAAGAAGAACACAATACCTTGCAATTACAATATAAAAACATTTCACTCAAAAATTCTCCAACCTGTCAACAAAGTAAATTCCCACTCAACTTGTGTCACTCAAAACAATATAATCTGTGAAGTTTGATTGCTGATGAAAAACAATGTATCAACAACAAATTGTATGAATGAAACATGTATGAATGAGTCTTTAGAACTTTCAGATATTTCTGACAATTTGTAGTAAACCAATTGCTATTCACGTAAATAGTAATTTTGGTTTACACAAAAAGACTTTTGTTTTCTATTTTCTTCTTTCTGTTCTATCTTTTAAGGTTAATTATTACATAACCTTTCGTTTTTATTATTTCTATTTGTAATGCATAATATTCTTAAATTGAATACTATTGACTATTATAAAAAAAAAAAAGAAGAAGTCTTTATCGAACTCTACGATTCAAATATTTTTATCGAACATTCACTTACAACTATTTTCATAAGAAAACTTATATTTAAAATACGGTTTGATTTGTATTCCAACAATACCAAACACCGTATTAAAAAATTTACAAATCAAAATAACCAAATCACAAATTCTGTAAATCTTTTTAAAAAATATGACAAGCATTAATAAAATCAATTAGCGATATAATGCAATGAAATATTCAAGAGTACCATACCAACATATCATACTTAGAAGAACTAATTAGAAAATACAAACCGTTAATAATAGCTTTGCAAGAAACGAATATACGTAAACAGCCCATTAATACAAATTTCAAGCATTACAAATGCCTACTTTCGACAACCCAACGTAGATGCGGCGGTGTAGGTTTCCTAATTGATTCTGGAGTAAAATTCGAAGAAATTCAACTAAACACAACCCTTCAGGCTATTGCCATTAGAACTTGCCTTCTAGACCTGAAAGAAAAAGTCGCTATTATAAATGTATATTTCCAAAACGAATTATGTCTTCAACACGCGCAAGTTATGTTTTTTATATAAATTAAACAACTTAATCGTTTTATTGTGGTCTAAAGACTGATTTATTTTATATATTTAATTTACTTCCATAAAAATTTATAAATTACATTTATTGTCAACATAAACATTTCTTAACATAAAAAAATGACATTACTTAATACTAATTTTCGAAATGCTTAAGGATTTGTTGTTATTACAAATTTATTAATTAAAAGATAGTAAGGAAATGCTAAATTTCATTTCCTGTTTTCAATTAATTTGTTTATCAAAAGGTGAATGAGTTCTACATAATTTTAAATTAATCAAAGTTAATTGCTAATGTATATAATATAACTCCTCCACCCTTTGACAAAAGACTCTTCTGAGTCGTTAAGGTTAATATATTTTTTGTATTAAATGTTTTTGCTTAATTATTATTAATTTTTTTCTAAATTTTGTAATAATAAAAAGTGAATTACAATTATACTTATATTATATTAAACTAAAAATTCTGTTTGAATGAAAAAAAAATTAACAATATTTTGTTTAATACTTAGTGTAGTTAATTAAGCTATATATATGTTGTTAGTTTTATAAACATATACATGTACTATGTTTTATATTTTATTGCCGAATATTGGCCTTATTTAATAACATTATGTTATACAAAAAAAATTTGCCTTTATAATATCTGAGAAAAAAAACAATTAAAACATAAAAAATAGATACATAGTTAATATTTACATTTTTTTTCTGTATATTGTGTACTTTGAATCATATTTCTTATTTCAATTAATGATAATTTACAATTATATATACCTATCATAAAATTTTTGTTTTTAACATAGTTATTTTTAGAAAATATTTATTATATGGAAATTTTAGTATTTATTATTTAAAATTTTAGATTGTTTGTATATATTTACAAACTTACAAACAATAAAATAAATTTTGTATCACTATCATGAGTCATTACGATAGAACGTTGTTATAAAAAAAATTACTTAATTTTAAGTCTCATTTGAAATATATTTTTTTGTTTTCGTTTATATTGGTTTACATTTTGTACAAACACTTTTCTTAGGTTTTAAGTTTCAATTTGTTACTTTTAATATAGCAATACATAATTTTATTTTTGTTTTGTTTTTTCAAACCAAGCAAAATATTCTTTAAATAATTTTTTTTTTGTTTTATATTTTTTTTCAACTCAGGTCTTACAATTATACATAAATTAATGATATTACCTAATATAAAAAGTACATATTTAATATGATATAGGTAACACAAATATTTTTTTTTGTAATATTTTTTTTTTGTTATTTACTGTTTTTTGTTATTTACTGTTGTATTTATCTACATATTTATACATCTACATAATTCATAAACAAATTTCCGGCCTAATTTCCTAATAATTGAAAAATGTTTTTTTTATAGAATCTTTTCTTTTTGTAATAAATGTACATATAAATATTGGTAGGTAAAGAAAAATGTAGGTGTTCAGTCGCCCTGCACCTAAAAAAGAAAACAGAAGAACACATCACAAAGAATCATCTTTCATAAAATAAATATACTTATCTGTAAGTAATAATAATTCATCTTGGGTCCATATCATCCAGCATTCAACATCTATATCTTAATATTGAAAAATAATGAAAAATCAATACCTAAAAATAAACCAATATGTATTATTATATTTGTTATTTGTTAATTGTATATATATAGATAACGCAAGTAGAACAAAAAATCTCTCACAATTTTTTTTAATTTGTAGTGCCCCAAAGAAAGAGAAAAACATTGAATTAAAAAAATTAACATATTATTTTTGCTTGTTCTTTCTCATTCTTCATTCTTCAAATTTATTTATTTTATTTTTCTAACGAAAAATCAAACAACTCACAATGTAAAGATTTATTTTTATTTAAGATGTTGTTGGTATGTGTTAGGCTGTTAGATTTAATTTTTTTTTTCTATTCATTTCATATATTTTATGAATAGTTTATATTTATAACCGTACGATAGGATCGGGTGTAATAAAATTACTCCTCCGTTTGTAACACCTCGAAATAAGCGAGCTAGATATACCTTCAAAGGTATGGATCGGATCAGAAAAAAATTCTAAGACTTTTGAGCCATGTCCGTCCGTCCGTCCGTCAGCACGCTAACTCAAAAACTAAGAAAGCTAGAATCTTGAAATTTACACAAAATATTCTGGGAGTAATTTGTAGGTTCCCTATTTTTTTTGGTTGAGTTTGGACCAAGCCTTAGGGTAGCTCTCGAACACCTAACTTTTAGATCCCCACATTTTTTTTGCAATAGAGCTATGAAATTTTAACTACTGATAGATCTCACAAAAATATTAATTTTATTTTTTATAACTTTTTTTTGTAGCCCCACCCGGTACGGAGCTACAGCTCCCCAAAGGTTCAAAAAAGCTCTATATTTAAATTGTTATAGCACAAGTTGTATAAGGTATATCTTCATTTTGAAAACGCCAAACGATTACTGCTTTTATTAGCTTTAAAAGTATATATACAATAAATATATATTTGTGGCATACGGTGTTTTAATTTACCGTTATGTGAAACTCAAATTTTGCAAAATCCTTCAACCCTTCTATCTTCTAAACGGTTTAAGTTGGAAACTTGAAATTTTGACAGAAGTTAGATCTTTGAAAATAAGTATGAGTCATTTCAAAAAATTTTTTTGTATCACTCCTCGTTTAGGAGCTGTAAGGGGTCAAAAACTGAAAATTTCCTATTTTTAAACACCTGTAACTTGAACACCTGTTAAAATTTTTTTGAAGTAATACACAAAAATTAAAGCTTCAACATTATACTCTTATTTCTGTTAACAACTTTGTTCAATAATATAGGGGTACTTTATAATTGACGAAAGTGTTACTTGATTTTTTCAAATTTTCTAACAAATTTCTTTAACGAATTTTTTCCATTTTGTTTTACTCGATAATTTGAAATTGTTGAGGATATAATGCGTGGTACATAAAAATGCAAATAAATAAACAACATAACGGTTGCTTGAAGAATTTTTATTTATATGATATTAATATATATACATACTTATATAATATCATGTTTATTTACATATCGTATATGTCACTAGTGAATGAATGATAAGAGTATAGATGGATTTATATAGCGCCGTATTTACATACATATATGTATTTTATTGTACTTATAAGAAATTATTCTGTCAATGGAATATTTAAATATAATATAATATAATATTTAAAATTATATTTACTATTTTGTACTAAGTAAATTTAATATACATTTACCGCTTAGTATTAAATGGTACTATAGAATATTTGAAAACGTTTTGGATTGATAATCGTTATGTGAAAGGTTAGAATCTGCTTTTGAAGAATGTACATATAAACATATAGTTTGAATATATGTACAACCCATAGTTCTAGAAATTATAAAATTCACCCAAATTATTTTAAAATACTAAAATATTAAAAAAATAATATTGTAGGTAGAGTGGCTGTGAACATACTAACGGTTCGTACGGGTATCTAAGAGTTGACAAAGGCAACTGTATTCTTCCTCGTTTTTTGTATTTTCAGTCACTTTACTATTTATAAAAAGAAGTAACCAAAAAAATGATTAATGAATGGAGGGTATAGAGTAGTATAGCCAGCCATCTATATATAGATACATGTATATATGTATGTATATGTATATGCATATTAATTTTTTCTTTGCTTAGAAAATTTTACATTTTATAAATACCCATCGAAATGTTAACCTCTGGGGGTAAATTTTTTATTTCTTTTTTATCAATTTAGGAATTTTGTAAACAGATTGTAAATAAGGTATGTAAGATTAAAAACTCGTGTGCTGTATAAAATTCTATACTGGATGAAAAAATTATAATTTTATCTGAAAACTTTGACCTAATTTAATTTTTATTGATGCTATATTTTAAAAAAAGGGAAAAAGCCGAATTGAAGTTTCAAAATAGAAAAAAGCCTTGAATTCAATTAAACGTTCCATTCGGCATAAAAAACCCTTGTAAAACAAAATTATAAGATAAATATATACATTTTGAAGTTCATATATCAAACAATCTGCTATCCTTTGGTAATGTGTAGAGCCTTCCATTAAAATTCAGCCTACTAGTTTTGCATGTGGCGCAGGGAATCTGATTTTATAATTTGAAATATTCTAAACAGAGGATGAATATATTATACGTTCATGCTAATGAAAGCAAAATAGATGGAAGAGATAATAAAAGTATGTAGATAAATAAAAGAGTCAGAAAAATAGAAATTTTTAATTATAAGGTTTGCAACAAGTTAATGAATAAAATAATTGAGACAATCAAATAAATTTGGAAACAAATTCTAAACAGTAATAAAAAAAATGTTTTCTTACTTTTTGAATAGAAATTATGTTCCAACTTCTTGATTGATGAATGATTAAGAACAAAAGAATTTGTGCGTTATATATTTCGCATATGTATATGAACTTAATTTTAACTTTTTATTAAACTTGTAAAACAACTTTTAATTTTTCACTTCTTCTAAGGGTGTTCAAAATTGAGGTATCATTTTGATTTTGCCGCCATTTTTTTTCTACCTGGAATTTTTATACGAGGTTTCTTTAGGTATATTCTAAATACATTCCGGTTAGTTAATATGGAACGTTACACGAAGGAACAACGTGTTCTTGTTATTACAACATTTTTTGAAAATGGTAAAAGTTTTCAAGATGTAATTAGGAAATTTCGAACAAAATTTGGTAGAGAAAATGCTCCAACAAATCGTACCATCAAGCTGATGGTTGATAAATTTCTAGAAACTGGATCTGTTCTTGATAACAGAGGCAACATTTATCAACGTAGTGGCCGTTCAACCGAGAATATAGCAGCTGTGAGCAGAACTGTTGAAGAAGATCCAAAAACTTCCATTCGTCATCGTTCGCAGCAACTAAACATCAAACCATCCACATTATTTAACATTTTGCATCGTGATCTCCATTTAAAGGCTTATAAGATCCAGCTGACGCAAGAATTAAAACCAACTGACCATGCATTACGTCGGCAATTCGTTTCTTGGGCAATCGAAAAACAAGAAGAAAATGAGAATTTTTTTAACAAAATAATCTTCACCGACGAAGCTCATTTCCAGCTCAATGGCTACGTCAATAAACAGAATTGCCGCATTTGGGGTGAAGAGAATCCAAGGGTTATCTTAGAGCAACCAGTACATCCACAAAAAGTTACGGTTTGGTGTGGTTTGTGGTCAGGAGGAATCATCGGACCATATTTTTTTGAAAACGCAAATGGAAATGCGATTACGGTCAATGGAAATCGCTACAGGGAGATGATCCGAAGCTTTTTGTGGCGGGAAATTGATGATTTGGACGTAGAGAATATGTAGTTTCAACAGGACGGTGCCACTTGCCACACAGCAAGAGAAACAATGGATCTTTTGAAGGAAAAGTTCGAAGATCGCATTATTTCTCGTAGAGGAGGAGTGATGTGGCCACCAAGATCGTGCGATTTGACACCGTTGGATTTTTTTTTGTGGGGTTTTGTGAAATCGAAAGTGTACAGCAATAATCCCACAACAATTCAAGAGCTTAAAAACAACATTATCGAGCAGATTTCAACCATTGAGAACAGTTTATTGAACAACGTGATTCAGAATTTTGGTAAAAGATTGGAAGCCTGCCGAAGTAGTAGAGGGGGCCACTTGGCCGACATAATTTTTCATTATTAACCGGAACCTATTTGTAATAAATTAAAATAAAAATATATTTAATATTTCAAAAAAAAAAATCTTTTTTTATTAAAATTAAAATGATACCTCAATTTTGAACACCCTATATAAAAAAATTAACTTATTTTAATAAAAAAATTCAAGTTATACACATTGGATAACTTACCGCTCAAATTTAAATTTCAATTTTCTTTATAAATTTCTTACGTTAAAATTCTTTTAACCCATAATGTCAGAAACTATATTTTGAAAGATAATTTTACAAAAAAAGCACAAGTCACTAGGGTTAGCAGTCACATATTTTTTTTTTTTCATTTTAAATAAAACCTACTCATGCATTTTTATTGATATAAAAAAAAAATATTAAATTCTAACGCATACATAGATAAACATTATAGACACTTGATCAACACATAATCAGTCCATCCAAAATAGAATACTTAAGATATCAGAAGTAAATTTTTTATATAGTGTTCCAATGTTATAATATATAATTATTTGATTTACTTCAATTTTTAAATACAAAAGATATTAAAAACTATTTATGGGAAATTGTTAGATTGAAAGAAAAATGTTAAAATATGTTTTTTGCATTATTTTTGAAATAAATAAAATATTTAAAATTAAAAACAAAGAAATACAACCAAAATTATTGATAGACAACTCTTCTAACCAGTTTTGAAATATAAAAACACAAACATTATAAATAGATTTTATTATACCATTTGTAATAATAGGGTATTTTCAAAATGAATTCTTTTTTTTCTTTATTTCTAATTATAATTATAAATAACAAAGTAATTTTTGAAATATTTTAATTGTTTACGAGTTTGTTGTGTGACTAAAGTTGTGTGAAACGAAGAATACATGTATTTAAGAAATGTTGTCGTGTATTTTTGCTAAATTCGAGTACTACCTAAATAGTTTTAAAAATAGTTTTATAATGGTAAATAATCTAATAAGGGTTTCGAGTTGTACAAATTATAGGTAAAAATAAATACTTAACAAAATTTTAAAACTTTAGTTTCAAAAAAAATTTCGTGAATCATACAAATGGCAATATGGCAATATTATCTTTTATTCAAATGCATTCTTCTAAAAAGAAGTTTTTAAGTTTTTGAAGAAAAAAAAAAATTAATAAAAATATTTATCATGTATGTACCTATATATCTAAAATTTAAATAGAATCAAATATTCACGAGGATATTTTTTTAAAAGAACTATTGAGAAAGAGAAAAAGGGCATAAGAAAAAATTAGAGAGCAAATGGGGCACTTGAAATCTGAAAAAATTTCGAGAATTGTTGCCATCTATTGAGTTAAATTGCCTTTTTTTTCTTTTATAACTATAAATCTTTATTTTATTTAGATCACTTTTTAATATTCATATAATTTTAAGATTAATTCATATAAATAACCTATTTTACTGCTGCATTTAATGTTTACTTTTAATTATCAATAAGTATCGAAATTTTCTTTCTCTTTTTTACTAAAAACAATTATTATTATTATTTCATAATTGTAACACATAGTATAATAGTTAATTAACTTTCTTCTTAATTCTATTGTTCACCAGATGTCATCGTCAAAGGCTAATATATTAATTTAATTAATTTCTAATCATCACTTTTGGATAGATTTCTTATGTACTATGATTATGTAATATCATAGGGACATGTAATATCGATTATCATTCCTTTATTATATAATGAAATATAATTCGTTACTTTATTACTTCCTTTATTATATAATGAAATATATATTTGTTGTTTTTTAATCTAGTTATTTGAATTTCTTCCTTTTTTTTCACTTTGCTGATTTTATTTTGTTTCTCATCTTGTTTGATTTTTTAATTCATTTAGTTTTAAGGTAAATATTGAAATAATTGTAGTCTTTAAGTTAGTTAAATTGCACTGTGTGAATAATTCTTTTTAATACCAAATTGTAAAAATTTGTTAAAAGTAATTTAATATATACATATACTCTGTACGAGCAATTGGGCTCACTAGGGAAGATAAATAAATAAATAAAAAAATTCTGCTAAGGCCAATAAACTATATTACATAAGGAACTATATGATTATAGTGTTAATAGCATTTTTTCAGTTTCAGACTTAAAATTCTTATGTTAATTTTTATTTTTTTAAATTTTAATTGTTATCGAGTCGCCGCCAAAGAAATATTAAAAAAAAAAGGAAATAATTAGGATTGTTGATAATTTAATGTTATTAAGTGGTTATAATTAATAAGAGATATTTTTTATAATAAAATTAAGAAGTAATGGAATTTGAATTATTTGAAAAATTGGTGTTTTATTTTTTTTTATATCTAGAAACATTTTAATCTTTGTGATAAACATTTTGTTCCTTTGAGCCGGATTTTAGTTTAAATTTAAAAAGTGAAAATATAGACAAAGTTAAAATTTGTTAAAAAAAAAACACGAAGAAATCCCATAGTGGTGGAAATAGAAAAAGAAGATAATAAAAACATATTAAAGTTTTAATTTTAAATAATCAGTATTTAAATATTAATTAGTGTTTCAATTGTAAGAAAACAAAAGAACTAGTTTTATGATATAAAAGGACAGTTGAAAACGGTGATCACATTATTAAGAGAAAAAAAAAAACATTAACGGTCTAATAGTAACAGAATTTTGAAACGGTTTCTAATACTCGGTTTTTAACAGTTGAACGCGCGAGTCCGGTATCGTGAATAAAAAAATACAGCTCTACCAGACAACGGAGTCAAATTACTGTAAGTATCTTCCATTTTTG
This sequence comes from Poecilobothrus nobilitatus, assembly GCA_947095535.1. NCBI lineage: Eukaryota > Metazoa > Arthropoda > Insecta > Diptera > Dolichopodidae > Poecilobothrus > Poecilobothrus nobilitatus. The sequence continues at coordinate 145,407,710 of OX352772.1, forward strand.
TTTCTTCTTGTTGAACAATATATATTATTTTTTAAAATTTGAAATAACTATATAATTAAAAAGGAACAAAGTTTGATCTGTTATTCAACATTATATATTATTTTATTGACAAAATTGAATAACTATATAATTAAAAAAATTTGAATTGAACAAACACGTATATTTAACACGATATATGATTGTTCTAAATAACCGTAATTAAATAATATCAATCTAACGAAACTATATAATTATGTATACATCTGTGGAGAAAATACTAAAAGTACAACAGTCACAAATTGCACTGTTTAAAACGATGGCAGCTACAACAGGTACAATGAGCAAACCAGGCCCGAAACCCAGAGGTAGATATTTTTACCACCAATTTCTAAAAGAGTTCGAAAAAGTGTGGGCTGAAATCCGAGGATCTCATAAACAGTTAGTTTAACACGTTCAAACCGAAAAAGGAAAGGAATTCCTACACCACGAGTATATGACAGAGAATTAATTTGGGGTCATGCATGAACTCTATCTGACTACGTGGGACCAAGTATTGGAAAATTTGGATCCGGACAAGGCAGAAGAATCTCACACCGAGCTCAGCTTTGAAAATAGACTTGGTTTTCAAAACACAGTTAAATTACCGAATATCACCTTAGATAAATTTGATGGGGACTATCTAAACCTGCCATCCTTTCACGATTTGTTCAGATCGTTGATTCACGACAACGTAAGTCTAACACCAGCGAAAAAGCTACAATATATGAAGATGCATCTGACTGGTGAACCGGAACATCTGTTAAAACATTATAAGATCACAGATAATAATTACTCAGCTGCTTGGGAAACCCTGAAAGATCGCTATGAAAATAAACGTATCTTAGTGAACCCGCAATTGAAACAATTATTATCCCAAAAGATGCTTCAACAAGAACGAGCGTATGACATTTGTGTGTTTCTGGACACCACCAACGAATGACTTTTAGCGTTAAAGAATCTTGATGTTAATATTGAGGGTTGGGAGCCCAATAATAATTTCTTTAACCGTACAGAAGCTGCCATCCCAAACACATCAGCGATGAGTAAGGAGAAAAATATTCCATCTTGGCAAGAGTTAGAAACATTCCTAGATAACAGATTCAGATCCTTGGAGGTAGTGTCGACAAGAGAGAAAGCCATCCCAGAGCACAAAAGTAGGACCAATTTTCGAGCGTTCCACAACACAAATCGACAAAATTGTGGGCTGTGTGAAGTACAACATCTCTTCAGAAAGTGTCCTAGGTTTTTAAGCCTCACAGTCAATGAAAAACTTAAAAGGCTAGGGAAAACAAGGTGTGCTTAAATTGTTTGGGAGAAGATCACAGATATATTAATTGTCCAAGTTAAGGAAGATGCATAATTTGCAAAAGATCACACTATTTTTTATTACATCTCAATTACATCTCAACTCATCAAATTCAAGTCAATCTGGGCAACTATCTCCACAAACAAGATCATTCTCCCCAGTTAAAGACGTGTACACCTATATAACTCATCAGCATGATAAAACAGCAACAATTTTAGCAACCGCACTGATCAAATTGTTTCTCCAACCGGGCATGCAATCATAGCTCACGCTCTTTTTTTATCACAGAAGACATGGCACAAAGAAAGAGTCAACTTCTAAATTCATGGTGTAGGTGAAAACATATTGGAAAAACCACAGGCTCAAGCGAGAGTCATACTTCAATCAATTTCAGGAGCTGATGAAACAACCATAACAGGATTAATATGCTATCCGAAAAGAAACTTACACAACACGAATTGAATATCTTAAAAGGAAATTTGGCTGATCCTGAATATTCCAACCCGGCAAAAATTGACGTATTACTGGGTGCAGTTTGTTATCTACATATTATGCTAGAAGGTCGTCAAAGAAAAATGAATAATACACTACTTGCGCAACAAACAATTTTCGGATGAATTCTATGTGGTAATATCGATAATAGCTCTTCAATAAAAAAAAAGTCCTACAGTTTTTCACATCAACATCTGTTTAAAAACCCAATATAAAAAATTTTGGGAAATAAAAAATATCCCAGAAGTAAAACCGTAAACAGAAGAAGAACGATTATGTGAATTGATGTACCAAAGCTCAACGATCCGACTTCCATTAGGAAAATATGAAGTATCTATGCCACTTCGTGAAACAATATCGTTTCAATTTCTAGGAGCCTCGCGAAACATTGCTCTTCGGCAATTATATCAATTGGAAGCTCGATTCAAACGTGATGAAACGTTCAAAAACGAATATTCTAAAGTAGTACAGGAATATTTAAAATTAGGGCACATGATTGAAGTCACACAACAAGAAAAGCGTTGTGAAATTGTAACTACTCCACACTCATATACTACTTGTTACCTTCCACATCATGGAGTTCTGGAGTCACATGCGATCAAAGAATCGTATGGAGAGAGAACCTACAAAATCCCATCAAGGATTATAAATTGTGGACTGTTTCTTTCGGAAGCAAAACCGCGCCATATTTGGCAACGCGGACATTGCAACAATTAGCTAATGATGAAGAATAAAATTATCCACACGAATCGAAAGTGGCTCTCTTAGATTTCTATGTGGATGATTTATTATCGGAAACAGATAACGTAGAAGCGGCATTACAAATCAGGACCGAAATGATGAACTTAATGAACAGCGGGGGATTCCCATTCTACAAATGGAAGTCAAATAGAAAAGAACTCACATCATCATTGCGTGATATTGAGCCCAAATTGGTATTATCATCAACACAAACCGACGACGAAGTAAAAACATTGGGAATCATATGAAATCCCATATGAAATCCCACGACAGACTATGTTAGAGGGGCTCAACTGGGATAATACAACAGGCACCGAGTTAAAACAACTATGCCTCAATTATTCTATCGGTTTAAAGGATATCACCAAAATACAGCTTCCAAGATGGATCCAATATTCATCCCAAAATACAGGCGTGGAACTTCATGTTTTCGCACACGTCTCAATAAAGGCATACGCAGCAGTCGTATACTTATGTGCTATTGATTCTGCAGCTACACGAAAAGTCAATTTAATTGCGGCAAAAGGTAAAGTCGCTCCAATAAAAACATTATCTTTACTGCGACTGGAATTATGTGCTACCAGTCTGGCGGCCAAACTAATTCAACTGGTGAAAAAATCATTATCCTTGGATCAAAATATCTCAAATTATGGATCAAGATATCTCAATTTATGGATCAATTTATGGACATCAATTTATGGATATCTCAATTCTACTAGAATATCTAATATAAGTTCTTCTTGTATAGATCATATTAATTTTCGATTTCACAAAAATAATTTTCATATTTTACGTGGTATAAATGAAAATATTGAAGTTTCAGACCATAACATGATTGGCATGGTCTTTGAAAATATTTAATCGAGTAAAAATAATTATGTTATTGAATCACTTAATACTTTTGTAGACTTTACAAAATTAAAAATGGCATTGCTTTATGAAAATTGGTTAAACCTTTATTCTTGTGATAATCCCGATATAGCTTTTACTCTATTTATTAGTACTTTAAAAGAACATATTGATAAATGCACTTTTTCTAAGCCAGCTGTTGTGAACAAATTGAAAAAAGCGAAACCTTGGTTGAACGACTCTCTTTTGGCACAAATAAAAGTACGTAATAAACTAAGGAAATCTGTTTCAAAACATCGAAATAATTCTCGTTTAGTAGTTCGCTATAAAAAATTATGTAAAAGAATCAACATTTTATTGAAAAATTGCAAAGATAATTACTTCAGGGGAAAATTTGTAGGTAATGCTGGTAACTATAATAATTGGCAATTAGTGAACTCTCTATTAAATAAATCTTCTTCACATAATGTGATTAAGCTAAAAATTAATAATGAACTAGTGTCGGATCCTGGTGTGAACGCTGACCATTTCAATGAGTTCTTCTCTAACATCAATAATAAATTTTCTGAGCACTTTAATCTTAGTAATAATGTTCCAATCCTATCGGTTATTGATGACTTAAACCAATCTCTAAACTTTGTTTTTACTCGTATTAAGTCTATCGATATATTAAATCAAATAAAATCTTTAAACAACTCTAAATCTGTAGCTTCTGACGGGATTTCTAATATTATTCTAAAAAATATTTCATTTTATATAGTTGATGTTCTAAAATAATTATTTAATAATTGTGTTTCAAATGGAATATTCCCTAGTTGTTTAAAGGAAGCTGTGATCATTCCTTTATTTAAGAAGGGAGATTCCTCTGTTACCAATAATTTCAGACCTATTTCTATTCTTCCATCCTTATCAAAAATCTTTGAAAAAATTATGAAAAAGCAGTTCTTATCTTTTTTAAATAAATTAAGTTTTTTCAGTAATTCTCAATTCGGTTTTTTGCAAAGCAAATCTACTGAGGATGCTTTACATAAATTTTGTTCGGAGGTCTATGAAGCGCTAAATAATAGTTTATGCTGTTCTGCTTTATTCATAGATGTAACTAAGGCCTTTGATCTTGTTGATCATAATATTTTATTATATAAGATTTATCGAGCTGGTTTCAGATGTTTTATTCTTGATTGGTTTAAGTCATATTTAAGTAATCGGAAACAAAAAGTTAGAGTGAATGAAGTTTTTAGCAGGATGACTATTTTAAATTCTGGTGTTCCCCAGAGCTCAGTTTTGGGCCCTATCCTTTTCTTAATTTACATCAACTCCTTATTCCAACAATCGTTCAAGGGAAAACCAACTGCTTTTGCGGATGGCACTGCTTTTAACTATGTTGGTAAAAATAGTTTTGAAATTGTTGAGCTTATTAATTATGATTTGCAATTTTTAGGCAATTGGTTTTACAAACATAAATTAATGATTAGCGAAAAAACTAAATATATGAATTTTAGTATTTATTTCCCTCCAGAATTTGATTATAATTTAATATTTCACTCAGCTAAATGTATTAATTCTGCCTCCCCTATTTTCCCTTGTGATTCTAATTGCTTTTTGATTGAAAGGGTTGATTATTTCAAATATCTTGGTTTAATGATTGATTCGAAATTTAACTGGTCTGCTCAATGTCGGTATTTAAAAGATTATTGTAATGCTGTGATCAGACAACTTTACCATGTTAGTTTGCACAGTTCAAGTAATATTGTATCTATGGTTTATTTTGCTCTTCTAAACTCTAAACTACAATATGGAATTGAAGGTGGGGCGGTTCTTACATTAATAAATTTCTTCCGCTTTTAGTAAACCAAAAACATGCAGTTAGGTTAATTTGCAAAAACCACCGGTTATCACCAAGCTTAGAGTTATTTAAGGAGAGAATGATACTTCCATTAAGAAGTCTTTATATCTATAAAACATTAAAAGGTTTTTTATTAGATCTGGGAATCTTAATACGAGATATTCAAGTGCCTGTAATTTGAGAAGTAATACTAGTCGACTTGTTCTCATTCCTAGGTCTAATAAATCTCATTTTTGCAATTTTTATAGTGTAACAGCACCAAGAATTTATAATAAACTGCCTGAGTCTTTTAGGAATGTTAATTCATTATCAAAATTTCTTAAAATTACTAAAAACTGGTTACTTCAACTAAACTATAATGAAGTCGAAAATTTGATGAAGGTAAATTCTTAATTATTTTAATCTTAAACACTGTATGTACACGTAAGAATGAATCATGGTTTTTTTTTCTCTACTATTTTAATCTAGTATTATATCGACATTTTGTATAATTATAATTTTTAATTTTTTTCTTTTATAAAAATTTTTTTATAAAAATTTAATTTAATTTTAATACTTTTTATGTAATGAAATTAATTTTTTGAATTTTTTGAATTGTTATACTTCCCACCACTATTTTTTTGAATTTTTTTATTACTTAGTAATTTGTAACTAATCGTTCGCCACTTGTTTTTAAGCAATAGAACGATTATAACTACTTCTTTTCTTATTAATTTTGTTTTTAATTTTAATTTAATTATTAGCCTTAAGTTTATACTTTATATAAGAATTGAAATAAAGAATAAAAAAAAAAAAAGTTTCTGGCATAGATGGAACTCCGAATATCTGTCTAGATTACAATAACGGCCTAAATGGTCAAAAAAGGTGGATAATATAAAACCGAATCAACTAATCCTCGTAAAAGAAGAGAATCTACCACCTTGTCAATGGCTTTTAGCACGTATTGTTGAAACTCACGTGGGATCAGATAGTTTAGTTCGAGTAGTCACATTACGGACTAAGCATAACATTCTAAACCGTCCAATTACGAAAATTTGCTTATTACCGAATAATTACGTTAGTACCACAAAACTGAATGCAAACCGACATGATATTAATACTACAATCCTATCATATTCACATCACTTAGAAGATATCCTACTTACACTATACAAATATTCTTATTACAATACATATATACACATTTTTTGTTTTCACTTACAAGTCATATTGTTTCTAATCACTTTGTTATTTTTTCATTACATGCATACATCTCTGGCGTATACTGGTTGTTTAAGCGCTACAATTTCACAGGCCTGAAGACAACCTAAAAATAGCAAGAATCAAAACCAATTAGTACAACATTTAAATCAAAAAAAAATGGAGCAATTTCCACAAAAAATTATACTTATATTGGCATCTATCTGTGATGATGCCAAGGCCGGCATTTTATTTTATTTAGATCACTTTTTAATATTCATATAATTTTAAGATTAATTCATATAAATAACCTATTTTACTGCTGCTTTTAATGTTTACTTTTAATTATCAATATTTACCGAAATTTTCTTTCTCTTTTTTACTAAAGGCAATTATTATTATTATTTCATAATTGTAACACATAGTATAATAGATAATTAACTTTCTTGTTAATTCTATTAGTCCCCATAATTCATCGTCATCGTCAATATTAATTTAATTAATTTCTAATCATCGCTTTTGGATAGATTTCTTATGATCATATGTCCTTATGTAATATCGATTATCATTCCTTTATTATATAATGAAATATAATTCGTCACTGCTAAGGTCAATGAACTATATTATATAAGAAACTATATGATTATAGTGTTGATAGCATTTTTTCAGTTAGACTAAAATTCTTATGTTAATTTTTAATTTTTTAAATTTTAACTGTTACCGAGTCGCCGCCAAAGAAAGATTAAAATAAAAGCGAATAATTAGGATTGTTGATAATTTAATGTTGTTAAGTAAAGTGGTTATAATTAATAAGAGATATTTCTTATAATAAAATTAAGAAGTAATTGAACTTGAATTATTTGAAAAATTGGTGTTTTATTCTGTTTTTATATCTAGAAACATTTTTAATCTTTGTGATAAACAGTAGGTATGTAAAAAAAATTTCCTTGAATTTGTGTTGATCTAATTTTAAATATTTTATAATATCTTAAATAATAATAAATTAAAACTATTAGGGTTACCACTATTATTGCTATTATTACAAATATCGTAAAAGTAAAATTAAAACTATAATTTTTGTGTTCTGTTAATTCTTTTCATCTGTAAATTTTAAACCTCTTTTAATGTTAGTTTCATGTACATTTTTTAATGCATATTTTTTAAATTTAGGTTGTTCTTTGTGTCTTAAACTACCATAATTTTTTATATAACCTACTTTATTTATTTATTTATTTATTCATCTAATATCTCAAAAGAGCAATATTGCTCCTACAGAGTATATTACATTAATTTAATAATCCAGTATTTTTATTATATAAACTACTTAAATCTAATTCTAAGTCAGTGCAAAAAAAGTAACAATGAGGAATAAAAAAGAAAAATATACAACAACAAAAATAAATTCAAAATACGAGTTTCATTGTAATTTTCTCTATTTTTATTTAACTTAGTAATTATTTTATTTTTCATTGTTTTCAGTCAATCTTTTACGCTATTGCTACTTATTTTATTATTTTGTACGTTGAATGGAGTACCTTTGATGGTGGAGTGATAAGTATTATTATAATAATAAATGGCTTTTAGTATTTGATCTTTAATACTGATTTTTCTTCCAAGTTTAATATTCTAACTTTTTCCGTTAGGGTGTTATTTAATCTTTCTATGTCTGCATTTCCTGAGTGATTGTTAGGCTTAACAAAATTAATGTCTATTTTCTCTTCTTTACAAAATTGTCTAATGTTTATGCTGTTGAATTCGTTATCGCAGATAAGTTTTTTCATTTTACCTTTTATAGAAATAAATTGGCGAATTTTACTTGTTAGTGTCTAATTATTTCTATCCTCTAAATGGAAACTAACGGCACGTTTTGAGAATTTATCAATAAAATAGTGTTTACGGCTACCTTATTATGTTTTCCTTTTATGTAATCTATTTTTATGTCATACTCTCCTAGTTGTGTTAACCATCTTTGAAGTTTAGGGTTAATATCTTTTCCAGAATTTTTTGCCTGTAACCATTTATAGGTTAGTGGTCTGTATGTAAATCGAATTCTTTTTCAAATAGACACGGCCTAAAATATTTAGTACCCCAAACAATAGCTAACAATACCTTCTCAATTGTGAAATAATTTTTTTCGTGATAATTTAGGCTACGAGAAGTAAAAGAGATAGGGTGCCCATCTTGGGTCAAGACATCTGTGACTAACTTAAATTTTTTATTAAAATTTGGGTATCGAAGAACTGGATAATCAGTGATAATCTCTTTTAGTTTCCCAAAAGCATTTATATAGTTTGGGTCGTTTGTATTTATTCTGCAATCTTTTTTTTAGTATTTGACAACTGGATAGGCAATTTTGGAGTAACCTTTTATAAACTTCCTATAGTATTCAGTTATACCAAGGAAAGATTTAGTTTGTCTGAGATTTCTAATTGTTTCTATTTTATTCGGATTTGGTTTGATGCCTTGTGGGGTCAATACGAGACCAAGGTATTCTGTTTCTTTAGATAGGAAATTGCATTTATCAATTTCGATTTTTAATCCTGCTTTTTTCAAAGTATTAAAAATTGTTCTCAAATTGGTTAGATGTTCTTCTAAAGATGTACTGAGCATAAGGATATCATCCAAATAAACAACGCAGATTTTGTTGATAAATTTTTTTAAAACTGAATATATTAATCTTTGAGATGTGGATGGGGAGTTCTTAAGACCAAAGGGCATTCTGCAAACTCAAATGGCAAAATGAAGTGGAAAATGCTGTCTTCAGGCTTAACTAAGATTTGATGAAATCCCTTAGCCAAGTCGAGAGTCGTAAAGTATTGTGATTTTCTCAATTTGTCTAATATCGTGTCAATATTAGGAATTGAAAATTATCACTTACGGGGACTTCATTCAGTTTGCTATAATCTATTACGATTCTCTATTTTTCTTGACCTGAATGGTCCTTTTTCTTAGGAACAAGCCAAAGTGAAATGTTATAAGGAGAGTTGCTCTCACTAATAATCCCTTGATCCAGCATTTCTTTCATTTGACGGTCAATTTCTAGCTCATGAATTTTTGGATAGCGATATATTTTCGAGTATATGGGATTTTTTGAATTTGTTATTATGTCATGTTCTATTTCATGAGTAAAAGATAGTGAATCCCCCTCCATAAAAAATAGGTTTTCATATTCTTTTAAAAGTTTGGTGATTTTTATTTTTTCCTCGTCATTTAAATGTTCGAGATTTATTTTGTCATATAAGTGACCATTAATTTGTTCAAGTGTATTAATATTAGAAATATCGAATGGATAGTATCTATGATCAATAAAAAATATTTTATTCCCTTTTACTTCGACGTATTTATGCTCTAAATTAATTTTCGTTTTGAACGGCATTAAAACATTTTGCCCTATAATGGCGTCCTAATTTCTACCAATTCATTCTACTACTTTCCAAGAAATAGTTTCAGAAGTATTGAACTGTTTTGGTATGAGGGTAACTATTTTATTCGTTACTTTATTTGTGCCATTTATTGTACTATAAAACATAGGTTTGTTGAGTTTTCCTTTATTATAGTTTTTTAAAATATTTGGTCTCACAACACTTGTTGTAGAACCAGTATCAATTAGACATTTAATTAGTTGATTTTCGATATTTAAAGAAATTATGGCATATTCTTTTAAAAGTTTGGTGATTTTTATTTTTTCCTCGTCATTTAAATGTTTGAGTTTTATTTTGTCATATAAGTGACCATTAATTGGTTCAAGTGTATTAATATTAGAAATATCTATGATCAATAAAAAATATTTTATTCCCTTTTACTTCTACGTATTTATGCTCTAAATTAATTTTCGTTTTGAACGGTATTAAAACATTTTGCCCTATAATGGCGTCCTAATTTCTACCAATTCATTCTACTACTTTCCAAGAAATAGTTTCTGAAGTATTGAACTGTTTTGGTATGAGGGTAACTATTTTATTCGTTACTTTATTTGTGCCATTTATTGTACTATAAAACATACGTTGACGTAAATGTCAACATCTATGTCATTTATCTGAGATGGTGTTTATTTTAAATTTTTTTCAGATTAGACGTTTAATTAGTTGATTTTCTATATTTAAAGAAATTATGGGGAGGTTGAATTCCGAGGCTCGCCTTGAAAATTTACTACATTATCCTGTAAATTTCCGATTTTTATCGAATCTGGCCTATCACTGAAATAATTACTATTACTTTATAGTAATTAATTACTATTGGGTTTTTTCTGAGTTGGTTTTTGAAAAATTTTATTATTGCTATATTTATTATTATTAATATTCCTATGGTTAATATCTATTGTTCTTACATCATCTAAAAGTTTTAACTTAGCGTACTTATTATAAATTTCTATCATATTTGAATTTTCAGGAATGTGAGCTCTTATATTGCCATCTATTCTTTCTATCAAAATTTCAAGTAAATCTCTACTAATATTTTCCTGTTTATAAATTTCCGGTTTCCTAACATCAAGATCATATAATTCATTTAATTGGTAATTAACACTAATAAATTCATCAAACAATTCTCTTAAATTACATACCTTAATAAATCTGTAATAATTAAATAGCTCAGAATTGCTTTTGTGTGGTTGGAAGTGTTGTTTCAGTTTCGTTTTTATTTCTTCCCATGAAGGCTCGCCTGTCAATTGTCTAATACATTTTGCAGTTTCATTTTCCAGTTTTTGGTTTAATATTATTTGCTGACAATATTGTAGCAGTTGTTGGTTGTTCAAGAACATCGTGGATAAATTTTGACAAGGTGATAAACAATAGCAATTCCAGTGAAAAGGGCGTAAAGCCAAAGCAATGTTGAGCAAAACAACCCCAATGGGCACTCTAGCTTTTCAGTAAGGAAATAATTTGAAAACTTATCCAAACAAAAATATTGACGGGTATCGACAAAATTTCATATGAAATGATAAGAAACACCACAACTAAGTACATTGACAGGCTAACTACACTTTATAATAAAGTATATAAATCTGATCAGATTCCATAAATCTGATCAGATTCCATACCAAAACCAGGAAAAGATCCACTATACCAAAAATATTACAGATTTATATCTCTCCTGAGTAGGACGAACAAAATACTGGAAAGGTTAGCTGCGAAAAGATTAAGCCACTTTATGAATCATATCTTACCACAAAAAATACACGGTTAGGAAACCTAGAAGCACACCTTCCTTCACAAATTGGAATTTCAAGCTCAAATTGTCTTAGAAAAAAAACAACATATGGACATACTTTCCTGCGAGTTAGAAAAAGCCTTCGATAGGCTGAAAAAGGATGCAGTCATTGAGCAATTGATAAAATGGAAAACGGGGGAAAATATAATTAATTACACGGCTGTCTTCCTTACCACCCGAAAAATTGTTGTAAGCTATAATGGGTATAGACAAAATTTCAAAAATTTCGTAAATGGGTTACCACAAGGATCTCCGTTTTCCTTGCAACTATTCATCGTGTGCAAAACTGGGCTTCAACCACGGGGGCTTATTTTTCACCGAACAAGACAGAAGGTTTACATGTCTGTATAAAAAGGATCTGTTACGACTCAGAAATTTACCATCAAGGCAAACCAGTAACTTTCCAGACAAACATGAACTTTTTAGGTCTAAACCTAAAGAAATCTAAAATTCAACGCACAGATAGAAAAAACAGTGGCTAGTATCAAGCTATCAAACAATCTCTTGACACTCATATATCGAAAAAAATAGGCCCACCACCGTAAACAGCGGCAAAAAAGTAAGTTTAATAAAAGTCAAAGCAAAACATGCAAAGTAATCATTGGGCCAGTACTTACTTTGTTAACTTAGCTTCGTTTTAATACTTTGAAAAAGTATTCAAAGTAAAAGAAGCAAAGTAAGCATTGGGTCACCACATTTTCCCTGAATTTGCTTAATTTAATTTTTTATTTTAACAAGTTTTGAATTTTTAAGAAAAAAATACATATATCTAGCAATTTTTTTTGTTTATCATTTTTATTAAAGTTTTTCAAAGTAATGTTATCATGAACGTTACCTATAATCACGAATCCTACTTTCGATTATTTGAGAAAAACTTACTAAAAAGTTATGTAAATTTGGTTCTTCGCTAAATTTTACTTAATATATAAAATAATTTGGGTTGAAACTTTCTTTCCAATTAATTTCCTTAATAGTTTAATATTAATTAAAAAATTGCACAAAAAAATAAGTAGGCGAAATTTGAAGATTTTTTTTAATGAATTTCTTTGCCTAATAAATGTGGACAGGAAACTACACAGCCTTTCCTGTTCAGGCGTGTCTGTAAATGTCGTAAGGGGGAATAACTCTTACGAAGTGTGTGGGATTCGAACCCACACTCCCTCGGTGCTTACAGAGTATTTTATACGCTCTTACCCAACCCAACCCGCTTTACCCAAATTTGAAGATGCTTATTAAAAATTAAAATTTTTAAAATTATTAATTTAAAAAAAATAAAAGTTTAATATACCACTTAGAAGTAGACAAATTTAAATCTGAGTAAACTTAGATAAATTAAATTTATTTTGTTGAATAGCACAATTTATCTAAAATAAGTAAAGCAACGTTCATGACAAAAAAACTCGTTACTTTTTGTAATAAAAGTTCAAAATAAATTAAAAACAAAATAATTTAGAAAAATACATTTTACAAAATTTCTTTATTGAGATCGAGTATTTAACATTATACTCAAAAATTTTCTGTAAAATTTAGAAAAAAATTGAATTGATTAAAAAAGGTCTGGGGACAAAACAGTGTGAGATTTAATTGTAATAGACCGATATATTAATGTTTTCAGCATCAAATTTAAACAATAGCAATAATAATATAAATTACAACAATACAAAACAAAAATTGTTGAAGGAGCAGATAGTTAAAAGATCTATGATTATTTTGAAGAAAATATTTTTTCCCAGATTGAAATGTTTTTTATACAAATTACGAAATAATGGAACAGCGATATGACAATGACGTTCCAGAGGCCACAAATGAGAGTGTCAACAAGGCAAAACCCGACACAGTACAGAGCCATAAACAGATATCTCTTTTAAAATGTGGTTTGAATTCACCAAAAATTACCCTTGAAAAATTTGACAGCGATTATAAGAAATGGACAACATTTTACGATCTTTTTAGAACTATGGTTGATTTAAATACTTCTTTGAGCTCTGTTTAAAAACTTCAGTATTTAAAAATGTATTTGATCGGTGATCCAGAACAACTTTTGTAGCTAATCAGGTTTTAGATATTCACCAAGTAGTCGGTAGATATGTGATCATGTATCATCGAAACAAAATCCTGCAGATTGTGCATCTGGCAGAATGTACCGCTGTCAATTACAGCAACACAAGTTATGGTGGTGTGATCCTGAATTTTTGAAATTCGAAAATCGTTAGTAGTTTTGAAACAAATTTTTTATCATTAAAAAACATATTGCTTATTGTAAATTTATAAATGCTTCTCGAAATTTCATGTTTTCATAAATGCATTTCATGTTTTCGTTTAAAGGCTGAAACAAGAAATCAACTTATGGGTAAACCACTGGCATCTAGAGTTCACCATTTCACCATGTGTTGACCATTTTCACATACTGGAATATATTGCGGGCCATTTGATATAAGAACTAGAGGAAATAGAGAATTGATAGAGGAAAAAATTCACGAAGGTATAAAACTTATGTATATTTGTTTTTATGTATGTCCGTAAGGGCCATCATACACTTGGAACTCGTTACAGATCTTACAACAGAAGGTTTTATCGCGGCATTCAGGAGATTTAGTTCTCGACGTGAACTTTGTGGTGATCTTTATTGCGATAATGGTACCAACTTAATTGGAGCAGAAAGTGTTCTGGCCAAAGAATTTAAAATCGTGTTAGATCAAATAAACTTTGAGATTGCTGAAGCTATTGAAACTCTTGATGTCAAATTTCACTTCAATACACTTGCAGCGCAACATTTCAGTGGTAAGCCATGGTGCGATCTACTAAAATCATTTAAAAAACAGTTTTAAAAAATAAAATCTGACTTGTGAAAAATTTAGAACTGTATTACATCAAATCGAAGCTTGCTGCTCGCGACCTTTATGTGAATTGTGAACTAAGTAATGATGTGCAAGATTTGACCATACTAACACCCGCTCAATTTCTTGTTGGGGATAAGTTAATGACTCCACCTGTCATTATTGGGTACAAAAATAAATAGCTAAGCAGATGGCAACATTTACAACTTCTGCATCAAAATTTCTGCCGTCGTTGGAACATAGAATATTTAACGAGATTGCAACAGCGTCCAAAATATATAAAACAAATACAAAATATTAAGGCTAGAGACTTGGCCATCTTACAAGATGAAAATTTACGGCTCTGTTAGTTACTCGCTCGAATAATGGAAACACACCCCGGTACGGATGGGTTGGAACGCGTTGTTATGCTCAAAACCAAAAACACAATTTTAAAACGGGCAATCGCTAAAATATGTATGTTACGTCCTATATCAGATTAATATAGATATATACATATCACACACTCACACAAACATACTACACACACACAAAATCGCTATCAAAAATCTATCGGGTTCGCGAATTATCTAACTTAAAGTTAACACTCAACCACTGTCGGTTATATACAGGCAATCGCGTAGAGAGAGAACTTAAAAAATAAGATTCAAATTTTGGCAATTTAGTATGAAAAAACAGAATTTTTCAATTTAAATTTGAAGGATCGTATTGTTCTGCAGTAGAAAATAATAAATTATATTATTTTTACAAAATTTGGAATATTTTCTATTAGCTTTAAAAAATATTTTAAAAATTTAATCATTTGCATGCTCAAAATTGAGTTTTAAAAGTTTTAAAAACTCTACTGAAATTGAAAAATAGATACCCACTTCGATTAAAGTGCTTAAGAACACTGGAGTACTCACTAAACTAAAAAATAAAAAAGCGAAGTCATATTTTTAATTTTTATATGAACTGAATAAGAGCAAAAAAAAAGAAGGCTAGAAAATAAGAGAAATATTATTTTACAACATTATTATCGGATGTACTTCGTTCAAACTTCTATTAAAATTTTCTAAAAGATTGCCTGGTATATAAGCAGCAGTGACTCAACTTAACACTAATATTAAAAAATTCTTAACCTAAAACTTGGCATTCCTTGATGTAATTAATTTATTTTTTATTCATTTTATTGAGTTTTATTGAGTTTATTTGTTTTTGGTTCATGTGCTGGAGGCGATCACTCGATGAATACATTTACAGCTACTTGATATCAAGGGGGAGGAGTATGTTGGGTGCACAGCCCATCTTCATTATCATCATAGTGAAAACCTAAAAGAATAAAATAATATACTTACAAAGTATACTAATTTAAGAATAACAACTAAAATATGTTCATATAAGAACGGACACTTACCAAATTTAAATCACCAATTCCTGATATTCATCACTTGTTTTGTTCTATTTGGTGTGTTGCTGCAATTCAGCGAATAAAATTAATTATAATTTATTTGTAACCTAAAAATAAAAAAATAAAAAAAGCGTTATTATAAATTTATTTTCAATATACTTAGGTTAGGTTAGGTTAAGGTGGCTTCCAAAAAGGCACATTTAGACCGTATTTGGTCCTTTGTGATACGACATATAAACTTTTCTATCCCACGCGTTAAAACCAATTTGAGCTTTTTGAAAAGCGAAGAATGCTCTTCACATTTTTACCTTCTAGATCGCTAAGGTTGTTGAAGAGATATTGCCCCATATGGGTGTTCCTTTTTGCCGATAAGGCTGGGCATGTGCAAAGGAGATGGAGGGTAGTTTCCTCCTCTTCTTCATCTTTGCAGGCTCTAGAATAGTCGTTTGCGGATAAGCCAAGTCTTCTAGCATGCTTTCCTATTAGACAGTGATAGATGATTATAACTATTATCATTCCAATATCTTTTTAAGATTTGGATCGCCTTAAATCGGTTTTGGGCCATGTCAATCTTGGGAAATTGCACGAGTTCAAGTTTGACCACTTGTTATTTACCATATCCATTATTTGCTTTCAAAGTAACTTTTTTCTTGTGGAAAACAATTGCAAGTTCATCAGCTTTTTCATTTCCGGGAATACCTCCATGACCTGGTAGCCAGCAAAGCTGAGTGCTAAACAGCTTGGCCATCTCGTTAAGAAGTTTTCAGAAATTTATTATAGTCTTCAAGGTTGTATGTGTTGATTTCAGAGATTTTAACGCAGCCTATCTGACAGAACGCGTACTTGTTTAACAGTAAAAACGCTTCTATTCCGTAGTGTCAAGGCTTCTTGGATTGCCATAATTTCTGCTTGGAAGGCGCTACAATGGTGTGGTAATCGGAAATTATGACTGATATTCAGATTTTCTGAGAAAACGCCGCATCATACACTACTGTTAATTTTTGAACCTTCCGTGTAGAATTGTACTCCTTCGAAGGTAATCTCTTTGTTCGAGTTCCAACTCTCACGGCTTGGTATGTTCATCACGTGAGATTTCCCGAAGAAGTAAGTGGGAAACGTGTAGTGCACCATAACGGGACTGGACTTGAATTGGTTTATGATATCCGAGTGACCTTCTCGTGAATTGAGCCACTGAGATGTAGCTTTGAACTTACTACATATAAAGCTAAATTGAAACTATGATTTGTACTTTGTTAAATATTTAAATGCCAAAATCAAATTCTCCCAAGGTTCAAGAATGAGACAGATATTAAAATTAGAATGATCGAATATAGTTTTGTAAATATAATCGTTGAATTTTTTCAACCGTAAGTTTGTGGGACAGTTTTATTAGATACTCAATAAATATTTTACTGAACAAATTTAATAATTTGTAATGTAATGTTTTGTTTAGCAATATTGTTTCTAGCAACATTTCACTTTTTTTTTTTACTTTGAATTAGCATCAAAGATTATCTATTACAATAAGACGGGCTACTCTCACCACGTGACCAAAAATTTCTATGTTACTCGAAAAAACGCAAAACAACAAAACAACAAAATTGAAAGAAATAGATAGTAGCTAATAAGCGTTTATCATGTAAAAAGAAGACAAAAACAGATATGAAATGATTTGGCGTATGAAATCTTACTATACAGCAAAGTGTGTCGAAAGAGTAAAACGTAAAATATATTTAAGTAAATTGTAGTTTTAAGATTTGAAAAATAATATTTTTTTTTGTTTTAGAATATTTAATCCAAAATTTTAAAAATGAGTTACTGAAACAAATAATTTGAAGCTGTAAAGAAAAGTATAAGGAATCAAAATATATTTATTTTTTACAAATGTTGAACACTTAACAATTTATGTTTTATATCAAATTCTTTAACATTTTTATTAAATTTTTTCTTATTAAATTATGAATTCTGACTATAATATACTCTTTTCACTTCAAATTTGTTCTTTATACCCGTATGAACTATGTTCAAGGGTATAATAAATTTGCCATTACGTTTGTGACACCTTAAAGGGGTCGAGCTAGATATAGTTTCAAAGGTATGAATCGGCTCAGAATAGATTTCTGAGGCGATTAACCCATGTACGTCCGTCCGTCGGTCCGCACGATAACTCAAAAAATAAAAAAGCTAGGAGGCTGACATTTTTTTTACGTCACTTTTGCAAAATTGTTAGTTTTGCTTTTTAAATCCAGCATTTTTTGCCGCCGGGTTCGAGTAGCTGCCATACAACTTCATTCTTTATATGGAAATAACTCAGCATCTATTCAAGCGAGGTATCTGAAATTTTGCAAATGATGATCAAGTTTTATGGCAACAACTTCTGTAAAATTGGGTTATTATGGTAAGACAGGTTCGGGTAGCTGCCACACAACTTCTCTTTTTAAATGAAAATAACTCAGTGTCTACAGAAGCTGGGAATCGGAAATTTAGTAAAGAGGTGTCGAGTTACATGCCAACAACTTTTGTAAAATTTGGTTGGTCTAGAGCAGCCGATTCAGGCTTTTTGCACCTTTTGGAACTTAATGAAGCTAGGCGTCTGAAATCTTGTAAATGATGATGAAGTTTTATGGCAACCACTTCCGTAAAATTTGGTTTTGGTGGTGCAACGGGTTCGGGTAGCTGCCATACAACTTCTCCATTTAAATGAGAATAAATCAGTGTCTATTGAATCTCGGTATCTGAAATTTTGTGAAGAGGTGTCGAGCTACATGCCAAAAACTTTTGTAAACTTTGGTTGGTCTAAAGCAGCCTGTTCAGGTTTCTTGCACCTCTTAGAACTTAATGAAGCTGGGGGTCTCAAATCTTACAAATTATGATCAAGTTTTATGGTCACAACTTCTGTAAAATTTGGTTGTGCTGGTGCAACGGGTTCAGGTAGCTGCCATATAACTTCTCTTTTTAAATGAAAATAACTCAACGTCTATTGAAGCTAGCTATCTGAAATTTAGTGAAAAGGTGTCGAGTTACATGCCAACAATTTTTGTAAAATTTGGTTGGTCTAAAGTAGCCGGTTCAGGCTTGCACCTCTTGGTACTTAATGAAGGTAGGCGCCTGAATTTTTACAAATAATGATCCAGTTTTATGGCAACAACTGTAAAATTTGGTTCTGTTCGGGTAGCTGCCATACAACTTCTTGCACCTCTTGGGACTTAATGAAGGTAGGTGCCTGAATTCTTACAAATAACGATCCAGTTTTATGGCAACAACTGTAAGATTTGGTTCTGTTCGGGTAGCTGCCATACAACTTCTTATTTTAAATGAAAATAACTCAGTGTCTACTGAAGCTAGGTATCTGAAATTTAGTGAAGAGATGTCGAGTTATATGCCAAACACTTTTGTAAAATTTGATTGGTCTAAAGCAGCCGGTTCAGGCTTCTTGCACCTCTTGGAACTTAATGAAGCTATGGGGCTGAAATCTTACAAATGATGATCAAGTTTTATGGCCACAACTTCTGTAAAATTTGGTTGTGCTTGGGCAATAGATTCGTGTAGCTCTCATACAACTCCACAATTTACATAAATATATTGCTGTAGTTATCGTCGGTATTAAAACATCTGAAAGTTTTTAAAAGATTGTTAAGTTTTATAGAAACTGGGTATATTACGTTCATACGGGTATCCAGTGTACATGAGTTGACACAGTGTACACTACTGCACTCTTCCTCGTTTTAACATTATATTTGCCATTTTTCAAAATCAAATTTCTTCAAATTTGCAAAATCAAATTCGTTCATATTTTCAAAATCAAATTCGTCAAATTTTCAAAATCAATTTCGTCAAAATTTAGAAATGTATGTTGTTTTTTATTTAAAAAAGCCTAAAGACTGGTTTTCATTACCGATATATCCACGAAAATGTTAGAGCATAGGCAGAAGATACAAAAATGATATGTGCTTGAAAGAAATAAAGCTAAAAAAATATCCATCAAACATTTGAAAATATCCAAGAAAGTAACCATAAATATCTACGAAAGTATGTTCTCTGAATATATTTTGCTATAAATATCGTGGATATTTTTAATACATATGCAAACATTGTGTATCTTACAAAAAAATTTCTCACAACTATTGAACTATGGCATTTAAATTTTAAAGTGTCAAAAAAATAAGCCAACATTTTAAAATAAACAAATGTTTAATTTTTTATTTTTTAGTGAGAAACTGTATTAAAATTAGATCTATATTATAGATATAAAAATATTATTAATAAACTATACTATTTTTAACAACTTTATAAATAAAAAATTTTAAATTTTTAGCTAAATATGAATATAAACATTAATAAATTAATTTATGTACATTTTTAAAAGTCAAAGTGTTGCTGTAATATTTTGTAACATAATTTTTTTCCCCCTCTTTCCCAGTGGTAGTACACTATATTTTTCCCTTTCTAAAGCAGCTATAATATCCACGAAATTTCTCATGAAAACCAAGCTTAAAAAAAAGAATTTGAATTTAAAAACAAACAAAATTGATTTTGAAAATTTAGACGAATTTGATTTTGAAAAAAGACAAATATAATGTTGAAAAGCACAAATTTGAAGTGAAGAGTAGACTCTATGTATATACTATGTTTTATAAAATAAGATTTGTTACATTTATTACAACAGTCATAATTAAAATCATTTTTTGAATGTTTATATAATTTATATTCTAAATGTTTTTCTGTACTAATTTTACTAAAATATTTATAAATTTATTTCTAAACTATCTACATAAATAATATCTACATAAAATTTTCAATTAAAATACATTTTTCATATTCAAATTTCAAAAAAAGATTTTAAAATACTTTCGATTATTATTTTTTGCCACTATGTACACTATGTATAAGATTAAACAAAGTTGCGCCTTTAAAATTACATTGCGATTCAATTTTAAATATTCCCATGCTTTGTATTATAACAATACATTCAATAACATAATTTCAATAACATAATGGTTTTGAAATGAAGTAACATCCATTTTACCTAATTTTACTAATAGTTTTTTTTTTGTTTAGATAGATGCATTTTTGACAAAATGCATTAATATGTGTAAAAAAAGAGTGGCCCATCTTATTGTAATAGATAATATTTGATTAGAATAGTAATCCAAACATATATAATGAAAAAGCAGAAATTTTTAAGATCATTGAACTTTAGTAGAATTGTATTACAATACCGTTTAACCCAATTATATTAATTGGCTTTTGTTTGAGATTTTCGTCCTTTTTTTTGAGATTTTCGTCCTTTTTTTTCGCAAAACGTTCGATTAGTAAAGATTAAATTGTTGGCTTAAAATTAAATATTAAATTGTTGAATTAAAATAAAATTGAAATTGCATATAAAACAAAATAAAATTGATTTGTAATCTATTATTGAAAATTATCAAACAATTAAGAAATTTAAAGTGATGTGTATTTAATATTTGAATAAAATTTGTAAAATATACTTTAAACAAAGAAAATACAAAAATTAAATATTTTTTTATTTCCTTGCAAAAACAGAAATAATAAGCGGCAACATAATTTCACCTATGATTTCAAATAAAATTAATTTTATCACCAATTCCCGTCTTAGATCTTCTCAGACCACATATCACAGGACTAACTATGGCACAAATGAACCAATTCACAGAATGCTATTGATGGGTAATAAATATAAATTATAATTGATTGTGAAATCAAAAGATAAATTAAAACATAAAATTTTGAATCAACCATACAATTTTTTTTACTTTTAATTGTAAACTTATGTTGTTTATTGTCATTATATAACTATTTTTCATTATAATTAATAATTATTTATTATAATTAGGAAGTAAATGTATAATTATGTAGTTTATTGTAACGTAAATTGTAACTTAACTTTAAGAAATTTATTGGAAAATTATTTGAGATAAATTTAATAAATAAATAAATAAAATAAATAAAAATAATTGATTGGGTTTATAATTTTTTTGAAGATACGTACATTATACATGTTTATTATACACGACTATCATCATTCCATGTTTAGTAATACTTCCTGCTGATGGCATGATGATAGTCGTATGCCAGGAAATTATTTCTGTTTTTTAAAAAAATAAAAAAAAAATAAATGAATAAATAAATAAAATTATAACTGCTGAAAATGTTAGTTGTTGAAACCTAAACACATTATTCGGAAAATACTTAAATAGATTTTCTTATTCCAATTAGATATTAGAAATCGCTTTTTATGGAATATCAAAAACAATATAGACAAACAAAGGAAAGAGTTTTGGAAATATGTTTTTATTAATAATAATAGTAGTACAAAAACTTGAGCAGAATATTTTTAATAGATACTCATGCAAAAAGGGTTAACGAATATTAACAATAATTTGTCACAGGCTTTCTTTAAAACCATTAATTCATCTTGCAAATTTGGACACAAATTGGAAACAACATTTATTTTTTGCAGACTATCATGCCAAAATTAGTTACTGTATACGACAAAATTAATTTAATGAGATTTAGTGCGTTTAAGTACGACAATAAAAAAATTTAAAAACTTCATTGCAGTCTGGTGATGAAACAGAGTAATAGACATTACCAAATAAACGCAGTTACCAAACGGCAAACGTTGCCAAATCAACGCAGCGAACTTCTTAACCTAGTGAGTTTTTCTGCTAAAGGGCAACAGTTTTGAAAATTTTCAAATCAATTCATTAAACGTTTTAAGCAAGGCAAAAACAGAATTTATTAAACCTCGGCTCTCATGCCTAAACGGGTTACCAGAACTTAATAAAAATTTGTTTCGGACTTTCTTTCAAACCATAAAATTACCATATAATATTTGACATAAATCGAAAACAACAAATTCTTTAGAAGCTCGCCGGCCAAATCCGGTTAATATATGGCAAACAAAATTTATTCGGTACACCCCAAATGCTAAGATGAAGATCTGTGCAAATTTTCAACGCAATCCGTCAAAACCTTTAGGCAGGATAACGAAACAGTCTCTCGGACGACAATGAGTTTATGAATCGCAACGCGATAAATAATATATTTCCTATAATTCCTTTCAAGCTTCTAGAAATATTTATGCAAAATTTCGTTACAATCGAACAACGCAATTGAATCTGAGACAAACAAAAAAACAAACACAGTTTCTACTTTATGCATTAGATAAGACGTTAGAGAAAAGATTGCAATTTGCATAAAAAAAAAAAAAACAAAAAAAAAATACTAAATAATAAATAATATTAAATTCAAAAACTTAAAATGTTTGCATAAAAAATTATCTATAATATCGCTAAATGCTTCCAACAATAATAATTCAGTATTTAAGACAACTGCAATATATTTTTTAAGAATTAAATCTAGGTAATCTTAACAACTACTACATTATAATGGGAGATATCAATGCTAAGCATAAAAACTACTATAATTCGTATAACTACTCAGGTTTACAGTTTTTTAATTGACTGGAATCTGAGAAAACTCCGTATAAATGGCTATATCCAAGGGCTAATTCGTATTTAGATTTAGCACTCATAGATTGTAGAATAACAAATAAAAATATAAATGGCAGGCTATTAACTCTACCATATGATAGTGACCACAATGCAATTTGTTTAACAGCTGAAATAAATAAATTTGTTTACAAATTGCTAGAAACAGAAATATATATGTATGTATGTATTTATTTCATAAAACGAACTGGAATGTGCTATAATTGTAGTAGTAAAATAAATGGTGACGTCAATATTGAAATTTCACATATTGATGAACATCTACAAAAATTAAAACAAATAACAAAAAAAATTGAAGAAACAATGCCAAAAGTTGACGACAATTACAGTAGCACACAAAAATTGACCTCTTCAATAATTAAAAATTTTTTAAAAATAATAAGTGATATTTTAAACGATATTCACAGAATATAAAGGCAACGATTGTGTTCAGTTTATCAGTTCCCTAAAAAATAAACAAGACCACTTCGATTAATAAACTATAATCAAAAGAAATTACCTTCGTTGTTTTGAATTAGTCACATGCTATTGTACAATCCAACAATATCCAATTCAATATTTGTACAAACCAAAGTTGTAAAAACATATTTACAGAAAAAATATGAATATTACAATATTTGTAAAAACTATTTATTAAATTATTGATTTATTAGATTTATTATTGTTGTTTAAAATGACAGCAATAATATTTGACAAATTAATAAAGGAGTATTTAGACATAACATTCGGGAGTCGAACTCCGAGAATCGTTTCAGTACGATCGGAATATATTACTGAAGGGCAAGACCTAAGTAAACAGGCCAAGAACTGAAAACACATCAATGTAGCTGTGAGAGAATTGCAATCGATTCTCACGTATCGCGCGTATGAATAATTTCATAATTAATGTGAATCTCAATTATAGCCATATAAGCGTGTACAAAATTTTAAAGTATGAAAGTAGTCTCGACGTATACTATTGAGATATTGAGGCAATTTATCTTAAAAAGCTTTTAAAATAAAAAATTTAAAGGATGACAATTTTTTAAATGCATATTTATGAATGAAAACATTATATTTTAAAATATTTTTCTTTAATGCATTATGTAAAAAAGATGCGACTTTAATTTTCTCGTTGGACCAAATTGAATAAAGTAAATGGTTTTTGTGTTATTTGTAGATTTATAGTTGGCCCACTATTTTTTTACATAAGACTACGTGTAAATTTGTTAAAAGCTGACTTCTTATAAAGCGTTTACTCTCTGCACTTCATGGTCTGATAATTGATGTGGGTTTCGGTACCGATACACAAATTATGTATAGATAATAGATATATCATATTGTAATAAATATTTATTATTTATCTACATAATATTTTATTTTAATTGTAAATAGAAAAAAAAAACAATTATTGGATTAGAAATAAATAACAAATAAAACAAATTTATAAAACATTATTATCGCTTTCATCGCAATCAATACTGGTGTCACTTTTTAAATTTATTATAAAATTGTTAAATTTTGGTGAAAGACATTGGTTTTTAAAATATTCTTCTTGCAGATTTTGTGTATGTCGCCCCACACTTCTGCCAATTTTCTTTTGTAACATCATTAATTACTTCATGAGCAAAATTTTCTAAATCTGACATTTTAAATGTTACGTTGTTAGTAGCAATTTCGTTTTTGATTTGAGCCCATATTAGTTCAATTGGATTATATTTGGTAATCGAACTATTTCATGTCCTGCTTGTAACGCTATTTCATCTATTTCATATGTTTTTTTTACTATTTTTATTCATGTTAACTAAATGAATCATCTAAATCATTTCATCTAAATAGAATTTTGTTCGACCGTCTTCATTTTTCCTAATACTATGCATTTTTATTAAAAAACTTAAACATAGAAAAACAACATCAGATCTTTCAAGCAACATTAAAATGTACTTAATTTTTCTAAAGTAGAACATTCTTTGCGATCATAAAAAGCTAAAATTTCTCTACGAACGAGGTTTTTACCGAAATCGTTCATACTTTATACAAAACTTCTTCTATTTTTCGTTCGCAAAGGCATAGATATTTTCCCCTCTTTTTTAAATTCTGAAGTAATACGTTTCACCGTGGATATGCGTTAGCTGACATGCTTCGGCAACCAACTCTTGAGGAGTTTTATTTTCCAAAAGTAATTCGTTACTTTTAAAAAATTCGTAAACACTTTTTATTACTGTTTTTTATTCCTCACACAAATCGAATCTTTGCTGGAATCTTTTATTGGGTCACTTTATTTTCAATAAAATGGCTTTTCTGGCAATAATAAAGTCAACAATAGAAAAAAATTTCTCATGATTATGACAATTTTCAGTTGATTTGTTCAACTGAAAATCAAATTTTTATTTTTCTGCTATGCAATATTTTTATACCCGTATGAACTATGTTCAAGGGTATAAAAAATTTCTCATTACTTTTGTGACACCTTAAAGGAATCGAGGAATTAATATGAGTATTAATGATGGCATGAATATCATGTTGAAATGCATTAGTCCATAAATGAAAGTTTTTTCTTTCATTTATATTTTGTGTAAAACCTTACAGGTGTTATAAAATTTTTTGTGTATTCAAAAAATTATATATTTACTTAACTTATAAAAAAGGGTTTAAGGGATTTATAAAAAAATAATTAATAATTTTTATTTCAATATTTCATATTTTTACATTTTTATAATTAACAATTTTTTAACATCTGTATAAATTGGGTGTACCAGTGTAACAGTTTTGGGTAGCTGCCATACAACTTCTCTTTTTAAATGAAGATAACTCAGTGGTTATTGAAGATAGATATTTGAAATTTAGTGAATAGGTGTCGAGTTACATGCCAAAAACTTTTGTAAAATTTAGTTGGTCTAGAGCAGCTGGTTCACGCTTCTTGTACCTCTTGGAACTTAATAAAACTAGGCGTCTGAAATCTTCCAAATGATGATCAAGTTTTATGGCAACACCTTCTGTAAAATTTGGTTGTGCTGGTGAAACAGGTCCGGGTAGCTGCCATTGAACTTCTCTTTTTAAATTAAGATAACTCAGTGGTTATTGAACATAGGTATCTGAAATTTTGTGAAGAAGTGTCGTGTTACATGCTAAGAAATCTAAATAAAATATTATTATTTTGTCTTTAGTATTTCCCAAAATAGTTTTTATTTCGTAATTTTTAATTTTAATTTCATTTGTATATACTAATTTTGTTTTGTGTTTTTTAAAGACCCTTTGTACTTTGTCAGTTAAATCTGCCGCGTATGAGAATTTAATCCGCTTGATTAAACTTTGTTTTTTTTAAAGAAAGTCGATAAACTATTTTTTTCAGATTTCTAGAATATTTTCTTACTAAATTGCCAAT
The DNA here is from genome assembly GCA_947095535.1 of Poecilobothrus nobilitatus. Classification (NCBI taxonomy): domain Eukaryota; kingdom Metazoa; phylum Arthropoda; class Insecta; order Diptera; family Dolichopodidae; genus Poecilobothrus; species Poecilobothrus nobilitatus. The sequence continues at coordinate 145,434,472 of OX352772.1, forward strand.
TATTTCTATATGCAAACCGTTTAGATCAGCTTGTTTTATGTTAATTAATTATTTTGTGAAGTTTTCTGTTCAAAGCGGAAGTCTTCACATTCTGTATGTCATACTATGGAATTCCGCCATTTTATTTGCCTTGGATGTGAAATAATCGCTTGTTATGAATCTAGGATATACTGGTTGTTTTTCTATATATGTCAATGTCTAATTTGTTGTTTTGACGTTGTATATTACCAGATCCAGAAAAGGTAGTTTACCGCTTGTGTCTATTTTAACGGTGAATTTTATTGATGGAAACTACCTATACAAGATGTTTAGGAGATTTGGGATGTCGTATTCCTTCATTATTGTAATAACATCGTTCACATATCTTTTCCGCACTTTCGGTAAATTATTTTGTACCTTCAATTTTGTTTCTAAAGAACCCATAAAGATATTTGCTACAAAGTAGGAAAGAGGATTACCCATACTTGTTCCACGCGATAGTTTATAAAAGCAGCCGTTAAGTTGGAATTGGTTCTGTTTCATGTACATTGTTGTCATGTTTAAAAGGAGTTTAGCTTTTTTATCTGAAATATTGCAATTTCCTAACCATTCTATAAAGCATTTTCAGTCTTCTGGTGTTGGTACATTTGGGTGTCACTACATCAAATGAAACTAAAATTTCATCCTCAGCTAAATGTATACCTTTTATTTGGTCTACAAAATCAAAAGTGGTTTTAACGGATAAATCAGAAGATGGTGTTAGCTTTTTGAATTCTGTTACTAGCCAAAAAAAGTAGTAAATGGACCTCAAAAAATATAACAATTTCATATAAAAAGCATATGAATCAAACAAAAATATACCCGTCTTCAATAATAAATTTCATATTATAATATATTCAATAACAATGTAAGTTGATTAAGATGTATGTGCATATGTACAAATATATCTGTATCTATGTATGCATGTACCTATGTGCAATTTTTACATAAATAATCTGAAAAAAAAAAGAAAACGAAAAATAAATTCATGCGCTTCTAACAAGGATAGAAAAAAAAATGTTGTTACCATTTTGTATATACTTCAATTATTACATTATTTTTGTAATATTTTTTTAACATAAGTGTCCTATTTTTGAACTTGTTTTTTATTAATTTTCATACAAATTTAATTTAATGATTTTTATTACCTTTTTAAAATTTAGTATTTAGCCTATAAAGCGGCAAATTGCCGTTCCAGTTTTTTATTCTGTTGTTGTATTTTACACTGAAAGAAAAAACAAAAATTAAATATTTAAAAATAAAAGTTTTAGTAATTATTAATTAATTATTTAAATTATAAGAAAGTTTATATAATTAACAGATTGTCTTGATGCGATCAATCAATGAACCCACAAGTGAAAATGGCTTGCGAGAAAATATAAATTTCAAACTATGTAAACTTTTAAATAAAAATAAAAACAAAATGACAGGATGATTTCATTGAGGTATTATAGCCAACAAAAACAATGAACTAAAAAATAAAAATTCTGCGACTGCCAGAGATAAAAATTAGGTTACAAATCCAACCTCATCCAAAATTAATAATAATCAAAACCAAAGCACTATTAACAACGTTAATCAAAAAAATACACTAAATATTACATCACAAAAATACCACCAATAAGCATTTATCAATCAGATATGGATTACATATATCAAAAACTTTTGAAAACCAAATACAATATAAAAGATTTTTGAATTAAGGGAATAAGTGATACTCAATTTATATTGTATACATACAATTTCTCAAGTTATAAAACGCTTTCGAATTTTTGAAAAAATCGGATACTAATTTCTATACATTTACTCCGAAATCTGAAAAAAATCATGTAATGGTGTTGAAAGGTCTTCATAGTTTTTATTCTTACGAAGATGTGTTAGATTTACTAAAATTAAATGAAAACCTAAAATTCGAAAAAGTGATAAAATTATCTACAGAAAGACAAAAAATTAATAACAAAGCTTCACTGTTTTTTGTTATCCAAAGTTCTCCCAGCAGTTTGGTTAAAAAACTATACAAAAGTAAATCATCTGATCATGAAATCATCAGATGGGAAAGTCTTAAAAAACCAAATTTCACTCAGTGCACCAGATGTCAATGATTTGGACAGCATGCAATTGTAATATAGATTTCCGATGTGTGAAATGTGGAAAAAACCACTTGCCTGAAAACTGTAAAATAATAGATGCAGATCCAAAATCCAAATTATTTTGCATTTTATGCCAGCAAGCCAGCAGAACGGATGAAAAAAATACAACGTCGAGAAGAACTTAAACAAAATGGCAATAAATAAAATTACTAATAGACACAACATGGTGAATAACTATGTCCAACCGAATATGCCATATTCTAACACTGTAAGAAATAATTCTCTTAATTTGAAAAAAAAAAATAAGAATACTAACATAAATAATAATAAAAATCATATCAATACTAATACTAATTTTGTTATTTTTTATTTATTTATTTATTTCAATATTTTTCTCAAAAGTACAGAGTTTATGTTACATAAAGTACAGAGTTTTACTTAAAGTACAGAGTCTATGTTTTGTTAAATTTCAATTTCAATTTAGATTTTAGATAATACAATTTATGTGAAATGCAAAATATTATTATATATACATTAAAATAAAAATAACATTTCGAAGAAGAATAATTAGCAATAGAAAAAATACATGAAGAAAAAAAAACAGATGTTGTATAGTATATATAAATATAACTAACAAACAAAAAAGAACAAAGATAAAATAATTAAATAATCGAAAAACAAAAACAAATTTATAATATTGTACAGTAAACTTATCAATTAAACAGGTAGTACCTCTTATTTTTTTTTTCTTTATATGATATTAATATTTTGATAAATAAAAATTTTTACATTCTTTTTTAAATTTTTTAAAGTGCTTAGTGTACTCTTATACATTGTTATTGTAGTGTTTATAATTGATTTGATACCATTTTTTGAAGATCAGCTGGACAACGTATATTTGACGCGTTTCTTTTGTTATACTCATGAATGTGATTATTTCTATATATTGTCGTGTTTGTTTTTATCTAAGTTGTGTTGATATTATGTAGATGCGTTATTTGTATTAAGTTTTTATAATTAATTAATTTTAATATCCTCAGGTCTTTGTGCATTTCTATTGTTGGTGTTCTATTATGTAAGGCAAAGAGATGGTTTAAAGCTTTGTTTTGGATTGTTTGAAGAGCGTTCATATTTTTAGTATATGTATTTCTCCAGACTCCGATACGATAAGTCATCGTACCATGAAAAAGTATGTTGAAATTTTGATTTTTTTGGTAGTCGTTTTTTATTTTTTTTAATACTTCCGCTATCCTTCTTGTTTTTTGCATGACATTATTTATATGAGAGCTCCAAATAATTTCGTCGTCTATTATTACACCAAGATATTTATAATTACGCACTTCTTCAATTTTTGTCTTATTATAATGTAGGCTTATTCCGCTTACATTTTTGGATTAAACAACATATATATTGTTTTATTGACATTTATAGTAAGCTTTTGACGAGACATCCACTTATGAATTTTTTGGATATGATGATTTATTTTTTATTCTAAGTTTTCATAACTATTTTCTGCATAGAGGAATGCTTGATCATTTGGTTGCAGTTTTGAGAAGCTATACATATATAACATGAAAAGAGGCCTGGTCCTAGTGAGCTTCCTTGGATCACTCCATAGTCAATATTTTTATTTGGCTCTTGACTCCATCGCTTTTTACATATTGCATTCTATTTGAAAATAGTTTTCAAACCACTTCAAACTTACACCAGTAACTCCACATTCAAACAGGATCTGTAATAAGATTTTCCTGTCCATTGGGTCAAACGTTTTAGATAAATCATAGAACACTAAACATGTTTTCTTTCCGCTATTTATTGAAGTTTGAACATGCGTTATAACATCAAATAGTGCAGCAGTTGTGTTGGAATTTTTAGTAAAACCATACTGAGTTTTACTAATGAAATTGTTTTCCTTTAAATAACTTGTGAGTTGATTATTTACACATGTTTCCATTAATTTACTTAGGGTAGATGCTATTGTTATAGGTCGAAAATTATTGATGTCGTTATCTCCTTTTTTTTTTATATATTGGGATTACTCTTGTTATCTTCAGTTTTGATGGAACAATGCCACTTTTAAGTGATGAGTTTATAAAGCTGTAATTGGCTTAGTTAGTTCATTTTTACATGCTTTTACAATTGAATTAGATATTCCTTCAGCACTTTGACTTTTCGTTGAAGAAAGACTATTTATTAATTTTATTGTTTCACATTGGTTAATGTTCTCAAATACAAAGTTATTTTTTGTATTTTGTATTTTTTTTGGTATATAAAACGTGTTGAATTTTTGAGCCATTTTTTCCCCTATGCTGCATTATAGATTGTGGAATTTGTTTATTTTATTATATTTTTCTTTTAATTCGATTTGGTTGTTAAAAAACTCATTGCTTCGACTATTATTGGTTCCATCACTATTTATTTCTTTAACAAGATTCCAGTTTTTTTGTGGATTGTTTAAGCATTCATTAAACTTTCACTCGTCATATTCCTTACATTTTTTACGTTTGATGGCTGTAAGCTTATTTAGTCAAAAGTGATATCATTCTTTTTATTCAATATTATTGTAATTTTGCTTATGCTTTCGATGCCACTAATTTTTTGTTTTTATAAGTTTTATACATTCATTGTCGATCCATGGTTCTGAATATTTTTTTTCTTTTTAATTTGTTTCTCATTTGTTGAACTATTGATGCAACTTTTCATTGTTTCTACTATATTATTATAAATTTCGATAGGGTAATTCTGATTTGTTGTTTTTTAATAAATTATTATCAACTTCAATCAATAGCATGTTATGGTCTGATATAACCAGATTCACATGAGATATTTTAGTTTTTTTATGATGATTATTAGTCAAAATATGGTTGAGACACGTATTTGGATCTGGTCTTGTTATAATAATAATAACATTGGTCTACGTATTTTTTTTTAATCAACCTTTAATATAAAAATTGATAGATATTCAAATACTCAAATAGATTAGAACTTGTATATGAAATTCTAAATCTTGAATAAATACATTAATGATGAATAATCAATATACCTTAATTACAATGTTAACATTCTTGTTATAATTGCAGTATCATCTGTAAAAGTAGCTGCGGTAATACTTTCTATCAATGATAAATCACTTGTAAAAAACAATTATAAAATTTGACCCATTGGCACACCCGCATTGATTTCTCTTAGAGTGGAATACTCATCATTCTGTTTAGTTCTGAATAATCTATCACTCAGATGAGATATATCTACGTATGATGAGAGTATATCTACGTAGACTCTAGCCAGTTACCTAGTTTGTATAGTAATCCATCGTGCCAGACTTTAACAAACGCCCTATCGACGCCTGGGCAACGCCTGGGCGATTTTTCAAGAGTCCTTTCTATGACATGTATTATTCTGTGTATTTGAACCACAGTGGAATGTTTAAGTCTAAAACCTTCATTCGGTGGCTTCCCTGGCTTTAATATCAATAAAATTTCAGCGACTTTCCACATTCTAGGTACGTATTTCAGCCTTATTACTGAATTAATTATAAATGTTAGCATAGTTAATCCCTTTTTGGGCAGCTGCAATTAATCCCTTTAGTATATCATCCCTTTTTATCCCTTTTTAGTATTTCAGCTGCAATTAAATGATAATCTGGTGCTATATTAGTTTTGTGGGTTTGGATTTCTTCTACTACTTCTCTTTCTGTGAATGGTTCGATAAAATTTTCTCCATTTCTATTATTTCATCATTCTTCAATAGGAAAATTAGTGTCTATTTCATTTGTCCGAAAAATTTCTTCCAGGTGAACTGCGAATGTTTCAGCATTTTCTTTATTACTCCTTGCCCAGTTTCCGTCCTTTCTTCCAATTGGTGGAACTTGTAAGAGAGGTTTTTTAACATTTTTCGCTGCTTTCCACAGAGATTAATTTGTTTCTTCAATAGCCGTTAAGTTACTTACATAATTGTCAAAGGATTTATCTTTAATTTCTCGGATATTTTTTCTAAGATTTTGTGATAATCTGCTCAATATGTCATTATCCGCCGGATCTCTTGATTAATGCCATCTACGTCTGACCTTTCTGTTTTTCTATCTTAAGATTTATATTTTTTTCTATTTCTTCTTTGAAGCTTGTCCAGTCAGTTTTAATAATAGTGAGTGCGGGCTTGTTTTGTATTTTTTGTATTGATTCATGTAAACTTAGAATGACTGCAGAATGATCTGAGTCCAAATCTTAATTATCTTCTAGGCTAATGAAGTTTGACGATACTTTCTTGGTAATATAAATATCTAGTAAATCAGAGATTTTATTTAAGTCAGTTGGTCAATAGGTTGGCTTGTCCGTAGAATGATTCTGACAACCCAACTCTTTAATAGTTTTTCTTGGCTCTCTTCCTCTAGTTGAGGTCAATGTGGAACCCCAATTTATATGTTTGACTTTATAGTGACCTCCCAAAATAAATATGTCACCAGTAGTCTTAGGAGATCTTTAAACAACAGGTTTTTTCTATTGTACCTGGGCAGACAGTATAGTGCCCTTATATTAAGATCTTGTTTTAGAAACTGAACTTTGATTACAATCAGCGGTGTTTTATGAGTTTCTATAGTGCACTCTTCATAGTGCCTTAAAGTATTTTTGATGAATGTAGCACTACCTCCTCTAGGTTGACTACTAGGATGGGACGCTTTGTGGCATGTGTAATCTAACATTTTTAATTCTGAATATCTTGTCATGTGAGTTTCTGATAATAGACCCGCGTCTATATTTTGTATATTTAAAAATGCTTCCAGTGTGAGTTTCTTATTTAGAACACCGTTCGCGTTCCAAATGACAATACGAATTTTTTTAAGATCCTTCTCTAATTGTTCTTTTCGGAGTGGTTTTAACTACCCTATTTGGATTGGAAATCTTAGAGACTCTTGGAGTCTCGTAAGAATTAATTTTCTTAGTCTCCGTTATTTTATTTTTTCTCTTCTGTATCTCTTTTGCAACCAGACAACCTCTATAGTTTGCACGATGTACCTCAAGGCAGTTAGCACATTTAGGTACGACAGTTTTTCCTTTGTTACTGCTTGTTGTTAAGTGGCACATTTTGCACATTTATCTGGACGCCCACAAAACTTTTTTGTGTGTCCAAACCTTTGGCATTTTTTATATTAGGGGCTAGATTATTTTTTCGAAGAGCCTCTATTTTTACTCTCATATGTTGAATAGAATCAATTTTATAGATTTTATTTATATCTACAGAATTCTCAAAAGTTAACATGAAAAGAGGATACCGTGTATTGGTTATCATACCATTTATCTATTCTTTTTTTGTTTTATTAGCTACTTCTAGTATCTTAAATCCTTTGATTTCAAGTTCTTCTTTAATATCTTCTGGGTGGCTTGAAGGATGCAAGCTCCTAGCAATAACGTTTATTGTCCTGGTCAACTTACTTTCATATGTATGGCACTCCAGTTTAGCGTTATTTATTGCCTTCGTCAACTCCCTATATTCCGTTTCCTCTTCGACATTAATTTTTAACTGTTTATTGTTCATCGTGTTGGCTTTAAATTTTATTTTAGACCTTTGCATGACTTTTTTGCAACTGAGGATATTCTACTATTTTACTTAATATTATCGGAGGAGGTTTATATTTCTTTAGCATATTACTTTTTTTTATTTTCAACATTTGTCAAATTTGTTTTCTCTTTTACTTTCCCTGAAATTATTTTTAGGTGATCCTTCTGCTTTCCTTTTTTTAGACCTTTGTTTTATTATCCAGTTAGTTGCTCAAGCAAGTTCTTCTTCGTTTGTGTTGTATTCGATGGAAGTTTTCACAATTTTGTCATTATTTGTCGTTGTTGACATCTTTCTCATTTCTTCTCTTTCTTTCAACTTTTTATTTTCTACTCGAAGTGTGCAAATTTGACTTTCTAATTCCTCGCACAGATTTTCTAGCTCACTTATTCTTAAGTGAAATTGAACTTCTTGATTTCTTAACAATTCACCAATGTTATCTTCATTAGATTTTTTCTGACTGTCATTTTTTGACCTGCTGGCTTTGCTATTCGTAGTTTGTTTGACCTAATTGCTGTTGCGAGTCACCCTTAAAGGTGATCTACGAACCTTACTGCTTATTTTGAAAGCATCCCTTTCATTTACTCTACAACTTTGAGTATCTAATTGTTCAATGAGTCTTCATTGTATAAATACGTGTTTTTTGTTACGCTTAACTTTTTTAATTTTAATTTTTTATTTTAATTTGTAGCTGTCAGTAAATTATTAAATAATTAAAATATAATATTAATATAAACTTTTTAAGTTCAAAAATCATTTTTTCTTTGGTTTTTTTGTTAAGTTTGCTAAAAGTTTGTGAGTTTTCTTAACCCAATTAATTTTTTAATAAATATTATCAAATTGTGAAATAAACTTAATTTATACAATATGGAATTCAAATGCAGTGCTAAAATTTGTTCGGTTAATCATGCAAAAACAGAAAGAGTTTCCTGTAGAGGTTTTTGTCATCTTAAATTTCATGGTGCTTGTATCAATGCTCCAAGAAATTGGTATAGTTCATTTCTTGCCAAGTATTTTCTTTGCGAGAACTGTTCAGAACAAAATAAAACATTTCAACAATTCTACAATAAAACCTTTGAGGCAATTGATGTTGTTAAATATGATCATCTGGGAAGGGTAGCAAAATTAACTACCGTTATTGAGAACAATGCCGCTAATTTCAAAAAAATCGAAAAACATTTTGAAGCAATGAATAATACTTTGGCATGTTTTCCAGGTGATGTCAAGAAATTAATAAGTTGATAAGTTTCACAATAGAAATCTCATCAACTAGAGCTGTCGTTGAGCCACTTCAAATAATAATAATATAAATAGAAATTTAGATGAGTTAAAAAATGTGAATAATTTGAATAAACAGTATTCATCACTTAAACAGAATATTACAGCTAATGATATATCAATGAATTTCAGTGACATTGTTTTAGCAGATTTAGATATTGTTAAATCTAAATTAAAGTTACTTCAGGATAACTGTAAAATTAATAATTCCACTGAAGAACTTGCTAAAAGGGAGTCTTTATTTGAAGAATTAGGGATAGCAGATAGTTTGGACGATTCTGCTGAAGAATAAAGTCGCTGTTTCTGAGGTCATTGATGCTCCTTCGAATTCCGTCGACATAATGCAGAACAAGATGCAGTTTTTCAACTAAATTTCAATTTCAGAATTTCAAATTTATGCATAATACTACAGAAAAGTTTTTAACTGATTTTATAAAAAAAAAAAATTATTTTTGATGACGTTTATTGTAAAAAAATTGCTCCTCGTTGGTTAAAATTCAATCCAAAATATTTTAATTTTAAAATTAGTGTTCCACCATCAGTAACTAAGGAAATCAAGAATTCTACCGTGTGAAAATCTGTTTGTACCACAAGTAATTCATTTGTCAAACGTTTTATGCCATCAATTACTAGAATTACATATTAATCACCGCAGGGTGATACAACATATGCTCCTTCAAGATTTAGAGAAGAACGGGTCTATAATAATGTTAGGTTATAGCTTACCTTCACAATGATTGTTATAATCGTGTTCTAGAAGGCAAGACACAAACTAACCTAATAGTCTTAATTAACAATGAAGGACTTCCTACTAAATATGAAGACCTGCATAAACTGTACATCAAATTCCATAATTATATAGATATTTCGAAAAGAATGTAAAAGAGGATCTTCGGACGGACGGACAAAGTTTAATCGACTCAGAATTTGACTCCGATCCGACCCATACCTTTGAAGGTATATCTAGCTTGCTTATTTCGAGCTGTTACAAACGGAGTAATTTTATTATATCTGATACTTATCGTACGGGTACAAGGAATGTTAAGAATGTTATTAAGAATGCTAATGACGGCATTGAATATTCTCTAAGAATATTAATGATGGCATGAATATCATGTTGAAATGCAGAAATGCATTCGCTCATGTTTTTTTTTCTTTAATTTATATTTTGTGTTAAAGGTGTTATAAAAATTTTTTTGTATATTTAAAAAATTACATACTTAACTTACAAAAGTGGATTTTACGGATTTCAAAAATAAATTATAAAAAAAATATTAATAACTTTTATTTCAAAATTTTTTGCTTTTTATAATTAAAATTTCTTTTATATTTAAATAGGTATATAAAAGAGATAATGTAGCGTGCTTATATTTCTAAAAAACCTATGCTTCATCACTACATCTGATATATCACATACATATGTAATATGTACATAAACATAGTAAATTCTACTAAAAAAAAAGCAAAATTACATTTTAACATTTTTTATATATATTAACATATAGTTAATAGAGACTATATGGTATATAATATGTAGATAATATAGTATATACTTATATAAATAAATCAACTAGAATACTAGACGATGATATCATAAATGTACAAATCCATATGTAATTATATAGATATAGGATGGAGGCAATTGCGTAGTGGTAACACAATTATAATAGCAATTGCGAAGTGGTAGCCACAGTACAATTGCAAAGTGTGAATACTAATAAGTGATAATAATAAAGTTTTCTCTTCCTTTTATTTGTCATAAAAGCGAAAAGTTTTTATTCATTCTTAAAGTACCAAGCGCCATGTCAAAACATGTACCATATATGTCAAAACATTCGATAGTGTGTGTATCCACACAAGTAATATTCATGTTACAAACATTACACCTAAAAATTTAAAATACTGACCCAAATACAAATCTTTTAAAGTTATGGTACCTAAATCTAAAGTTAATGTAATAACGAACACAAAAAATTGGGGTAAAGGTACCTTAATTCAAAATTTTATCCAAAAAGACATTTCAAATATTAACTTTAAAATAGCACCATCACAGAAAAAGCCACCTCTTTTAAATCCTTTTGCCACTTCCTCTAATAAAGTAAATGTACATACTCAGACATTATCAAACTTACAACACAATAACACTGATTCTGTTTTATCTAGTAACAATTTTACTTTACGTAAACTACCTCTTTATAAAAAGCACTGTTTACTTCCCACATTTAATAAATTCACAAATTTCTCAAGTCAATTTCTGACATTACCAATTAATACAGATAATGATGATAATGACAATATCGATGATAATTTTATTAATGTTGTTAATAGTATTAGTAATAATTACAGTAATAATAATGATAATGACAACGTTAATAATAATAATAATGATAATAATAATAATGATAATAATAATAATAATAACGATAATAATAATAATGATAATAACAATAATAATAATAATGATAATAACAATAATAACAATAATAGTAATAATAATAATAATAGCAATAATAATAATAATGATGATAATGACAGTATTGATTTTGATACCATTAATGTTGTTAATAATAATCGTAATAACAATAATAACATTAATAATAGTAATAAAAATTGTAATAATAATAATGATAATAACAGCAATAATACATTAGAATTAAAACAAAAAATATCATCTTTATTTGATATGAAACTTAACAGTTCTAACACATATTCAGATAATTCCTTGAGTAATGGTAATAATGCTAATTTATGATTAATAATAAAACGACTACTATTCATAAGTATGTAAATTTTATTAAAGGACCAACACAAATTTCGGATGTTAAGCTTGGTGCTGCGAAAACCCCTATTGAACCGTTGGCTCCCCAAACAAATGATAATACTTTTGTTCAACCTTTAGTGCCACCAATAGTTAGAATATTCAAAAAATCGTTAAATGAACAAGATAAAATGTATGCCCTCTCAAGATTAAGAGATGAAAGAATATATAATCTTATGAGATTATACCTCTCTTACTTGCATGATGACCCCTGTAATTGTGTTATCGAGGGAAAAACAAAGACTAATGTTTTAGTACTTTTACATAATGAAGGGCTTCCAATGAATTACAAAGCTCTTTATGACCTCTTTGTAAACTATCATGAGTCTATTGGCGTGCCCATTAAAATGATGCAAGAAGACTTAAAAGCCTTTCGTAGTTATTGTAATAGTAACTACTATAATCACTTACAGCGATCGAGAGAAAGTTATAATAAGTTTTTTCTTGCCAAAAGTTAAAAATAATTTAATCACTGTATCAACAATAAAGCATAAAGATAGGACAAGTAATCCCTCATTATATTATCAAAATGTAAGAGGATTACGCACTAAAACAACACAAGTTTTTGCTAATTCCAAAGTACTAAACTCGGATATATTTATGCTTACTGAGACTTGGTTATCTCCTTCTATTTATTCTCTTGAATTATTTGACAATTCCTACTTAGTTTACAGGAAAGATAGATATCAAAATGATATTGATATTTTAAATAATTCATTGATTCCTAAAGGTGGAGGTGTCCTTATATCAGTTAAGAATAACTTTAACTCTTCACAGGTTCAAATACCTGATTTGATAAACTGTGATGTAATAGCAGTTAAAATTGATTTAAATGTTTTAAATTTTTATATTCTATGTTGCTACATTCCTCCAAATAGTAATATAAAAGTTTACCAAGATTTCTGCTCAGTTGTTGATTCTTTCAATAATAAATTAAATAACCTTGACGAACTCATAATATGTGGGGATCTTAATTTGCCAAATATTAATTCGCAACTTCATCACGAGGAATGTTTCTACATTCCGACTAATTTAACCTCTAATGTCGAATCAACAGTTATAGATAGTTTGCTTGCATGCGGACTTCAACAAGTCTCTTCAACTAAAAATCTATTAAACAAACAATTGGACCTTCTTTTTACTTCTGACTGGGTAAATGTAACTAGAATATTGACGGCAACATCTCTTTCAAAAATTGATTGTCATCATCCCCCTTTCAATTTCATTATAATTGTTTAAATAAATCGTCATTAAATATCTCATATAAATTTAATTTTTCCAAAACTAATTTTTATATGCTTAACAATTTTTTTCTTTCAATTGACTTTAATTCTTTACTAGACATATATGATTTAAATAAAACGATTGATAAATTTTGCGAGGTAATTTACCATGGATTTGACTTGTATGTTCCTCGAGTTCGTGATAGAAATATCAATTCAAGCCCACCATGATGGTATGATGGTGAACTAAAAACTCTTAGAATTAAAAAAAATAAAGCGTGGAATGCATATTTAAAAAAGAAGGATAATATTTCTTATTCAAATTTTCTAAATTTATTTACCGCATTCAAATCCTTAATAAGTTTTAAATATGAAGCTTACATTAGGAAAATTGCTTCGCAACTTCGTACAGATCTTAAATCTTTTTGGAAGCTTGTAAATTCAAAACGTAAATCCGATCAATATCCAAATTATATGTCTTATTAGGATCAGAATTTTAACGACTCAATTGTTATATCTAATTATTTTAAAGATTTTTTCGCCGGTAGTTATTCTACTTCTTCTTTCGATATTGATGAATCTAATTTTAACCATTTGGAAGACTTTCCAAGTTTACCTCTTCAAAATATTAATTTTACACCAGCCGAAATACAGCTTTATCAAGCTAAATTGGGTGATAACTCTGCTCCTGGACCAGATAACCTTCCAGAAATTATTTTAAAGCATTGCGCATTCCCTATCTAATCCAATAGCACTTCTTTTTAATAAATCTTTTGCTTCTGGGGTGTTCTCTAACTTATGGAAAGAATCGTACATAAGGCCAGTTCATATAAAAGACTCAAAAAGTAATGTCGTGAATTGTAGGTCTATTGCTAAACTTTCTAGTTTGCCGAAAGTGTTTGAGCTTATGGTCTTCGATGCAATTTATGGTTATTGTTCTGAATTTATAGTGAATGATCAACATGGATTTGTAAAAAAGAGATCAACTGTAACTAACCTTACAGAAATAGCTTCAACTATTTTGAAAACAATGGAAGTTGGGCGCCAAACTGAAATGGTTTACACTGACTTAAGTAAAGCGTTTGATTTTCTACCTCATAGTGTAATACTCTATAAATTAAAAAAATATGGTTTTCCTTATTTCTTAATTAACTGGATTGATTCATACTTAAATAACCGTAGCTATAGTGTTATTTTCAGAACAGCAATTTCAGCATCTTTTATTGCTAATTTTGGAGTACCACAGGGTAGTCATCTTGGACCATTGTTGTTTATTATTATCTTAATATTATCTTATCTTAATTCAGAACAGTTCCATAAAAATTTACGCGGACGACATGAAAATCTTTAAAGAAGTGTGCTCAATGAATGATGCAGACTCTTTCCAAAAAGATCTTAATAACTTTATGAACTGGTGTAAATGTAACAATCTTATTTTAAACATTGATAAATGTGCCGTCATTTCATTTACGCGTTCCCTAAACTTAATCACAAATAATTACTCTTTTAATAACAACATAATAAAAGAGTCACTGAATTTAATGATCTTGGTGTAACTTTTGATTGTAAACTTACTTTTAATACACATATTAGCAAGATCATTAGTAAAGCAAACTCAATGCTAGGTTTTGTAAAAGCGAATTTAATAACCCATATATAATAAAATCTCTTTACACGACTTTAGTTCGTCCTATTCTGAAGTATGCAAATCAGGTCTGGTCTGCACACTATCATCAACATATTGTTAGAATTGAAGCAATACAAAGAAATTTTCTAAGGTTCGCCTTAAGAAACCTAAATTGGGCTGATCCCCTTATATTGTCTTCATATGTCAATCGTCTCAAATTACTTGACATGAATACTTTAGAATGAAGACGAACAGTCATGGGTATTGTTTTTATTACTCAGGTATTTCATAACTATATAGATTTACACTACATCAACAACATATTAATTAACTCAATCAACACACGAACACGTTTCAGGTCCGAAAAAACCTTTTCGATAAGATATCATAGGACTAATTACGGCAAATATGAGCAGATTAATAGAATGTTGATAAATGTGAATCAATACAAAACTATAATAAATATAAACATGACTAAAGATGTGATCAAAAAATCACTATTCAAAATAATTCCATAATTTTTCTTCACTATTTTTGTTGTAAAAATTTTGTGAAATATTAAATATAAGTAGTAGGTATAGGGGCACTTTGGCCAGACATCGCTATCTCTTTCACTCTACTGTAACTTTGCATAAGAAATTGATTTAAAGTCACATGAGAAAGAAAGAGAGATAGATAGTGATGTTGGACAAAGTGTATGTTGATGACGTAATAGCAAGAGTTAAAAAAATCAGCAAAGCTTACCAGGTAAATATATGGCAGTGCAATGACCTAAACAGGTGTGTAGTATTTCTACCGGTTGCATGATTAGTTTCCGGAAAAAGCTTTTGTAAATAATACAAGTAAGTGCAATGATCTTGTTGTGATAGTATATAGTAACATAGATTATTGTAAATAATAAGAATTTATTTTATTTTTTAATAAAAAGCTTTCACGGTCAATCAGTTATTTTAACGTCATATTAACACAAGAATGCAGTTGTTATTTATGAGATAAATAAAATGCAGATATTGACCTTGATATTGTATCTTAGTTTTAAAGTAATTTAAAAAAATGTATTTATTGATCAATTGTTATGTTTATTGCAGAAAAAATTTTTAAAGAAAAAATCCAGGTGTTTGATAAAAATATATGTTAATGTTAATTGATTTATTATATTAACTACTTTGTATTTTGCAAATAAAAAACTCAGTTATTGTTAAATTTTCTGCTACTTTGTATAATGTAAATTAAATTTTCTGTTATTGTACATACAAATTAGAACATTATAAAATCAAATAAATTTATTGTGTTGCAGAAAAAATTTTTAAAGAAAAAATCCAGGTGTTTGATATGAATTTATGTTACGTCATCACGTAATGTATGGCGCCAGTGTTATAGAAGGTCAACTAGATAATGTGGAACAAGTAGATAGTGCAATGACCTAAACAGGTGTGTAGTATTTCTACCGGTTGCATGATTAGTTTCCGGAAAAAGTTTTTGTAAATAATACAAGTAAGTGCAATGATCTTGTTGTGATAGTATATAGTAACATAGATTATTGTAAATAATAAGAATTTATTTTATTTTTTAATAAAAAGCTTTCACGGTCAATCAGTTATTTTAACGTAATATTAACACAAGAATGCAGTTGTTATTTATGAGATAAATAAAATGCAGATATTGACCTTGATATTGTATCTTAGTTTTAAAGTAATTTAAAAAAATGTATTTATTCATTAATTGTTATGTTTATTGCAGAAAAAATTTTTAAAGAAAAAATCCAGGTGTTTGATAAAAATTTATGTTAATATTTATTGATTTATTATATTAACTACTTTGTATTTTGCAAATAAAAAACTCAGTTATTGTTAAATTTTCTGTTATTGTACATACAAATTAGAACATTATAAAATCAAATAAATTTATTGTGTTATGAATTATAATTTTCATATTTTAATTCCTTTTATATTATGCATATGGTAAATAAAAGAAGTAAATTAATTAATATAGAAATCGTGATTTTAAAAATATGTCAAATAAGATTTATGTAAAAGAAATTGGAATGCGGAATTATTTTTAATATATTATATACTTACCTTTTTATATGCATACTATGCAGGTGTGCTAAAATGATGAAAAATTTATTAAATTTGATTGTTAACTAATGCAAGCTAAAATAAGCTTATATTATTTTAAAATACATACTTTGTATAATGTAAATGAAACAAGATAAGTAAGTTTTATACAATGTCATTTTTATTAATCTATAAATTATAATTTTCAAATAATATATTTTGAGATGTATTTTAATAACGTTTTATTCTATTTGACGCCTTTTAAACCCATACGGTAATGAACTGTAGTCTTCAAGAAATTTTCTTTTTTCTGTCATTGGCCGATAAAGTTTTGTTTCAGGAACACTAATTACTTCGTGATTCTGATACGGCGTATATTATGTGATAAAATATGCATAGGTTCCACTTCATTATAATTCAACACAGCATTTTTGATCGTACTGAAATTGACCTTTTGCGATGCTGAATAATTAAGTGATATTCCCTTTACTTTACATACAATTTTTTCTGTATTATTTCTAGTAGAATGTACTTTAAAAGCATAATTTTTTGAGCCACCACTTACAAATTCTGATATGTAACTTTGATTTCCATAGCAGTCTAACTCATCGGTCGGCCTATAGGAAATTCTCCATATTTACATATATATGGATACAACGAGCATACATCAATATATTTAATTTTTTCTGCTTCTTTGCATTTGTAATATTGATACACATTTCCGGTGCGACCTCCGTAAAAAGAATCTCTGGGATTTAGAGGAGCATTGTGTTTTAACGGATGATTTTTTAAATGTGAAAGTCTTCTCCTAACAAGTGCTTTTTAAATTCACAACTCCACATTTCAATTACTTCATATCTATGGGACAAAAGAAAATTTATATTATATGAAAGCAGTTTTAATTTTATATTTTTAAAAATATGAAATAAAATATTGTAATACATACCCTAATTTTCTTAATCTTTCAGATATTGTTCTATTGTTCTTTCATATCGTCTGTTTAACGTATCATTCGGATCGTCATGCAATGGTCTGTCTCTTTCATGTTGTAAACATACAGGATGACCATGAAAATAGAACCCATGGAATTCAAAAATTTGACGGGTTTCAGGACAATATCCATCAACTTTTGTTCCTGAAATAATAGCTTACTTTTCTTTAGCTGCATGTCTGATATTAATATTCCTTTTTTCTTCTTCATAAATCAACCATTGTATAGCCATTTTTGACTGATTGTTTGTCAATCTATATCCATTTTTAGGTATAAAACTTATTGTATTTCGTTGTAGAAATTTTCTTCGATATACTAGATTGCATGCTGAAGCTATTGTGGTAGCCTCTAAAAATGGTTCCACGTCACATTCTTCCAGAAAGATTTTTCTAAATTTTAAGCATGCCTGTGTTAATATATTTACATCACTTAAACAGTACTCAACAATATCTCTCTGCATGTTAAATTCGTCATTTTTATGTTCCTCATACCATTTAATAAATTGATTGCGTTCTTCTTCTTTCATTGTGTCAGGGCTATAAAATTTCTGTGGTGGCAGTATTCCAATGTAATTTTTATTCTCAGTTGTATTGAAGTAATGTGGAAAATATCCCTTCTTGAATGCTTGCGGTAACCCAAAAGTCTTAGGTAATTTTCCTAATGGCATAGGAAAATAATTCAATGAATCCAAAAATTTTATATTTCCTATTCTCATTAAAATTATCTTAGTACCTCGCATTATTATTTCAATCTTTAGCTTAGTGTTTTCTATTATGTGCTTTAGTATGAATCAATGGTCATATGCTTGCCCATTATGTGCTATTACAATAACTTTTTTAAATATTTTACGCTGATTCAATATAAATTGTACGAAAATGTCAATAATATTTATTTTTAAAATATGTTGCCTTTGTCCACATCTATCGCAAAATTCTTCTTTTTCATCTTTATTAAGACATAAATTACAACGTTGTTGTAGTACACATAAATTAGGTTCATGTTCCTTTATTTCATAAACTTCATTATCAATACACTTTTCTCGGAAAAATTTTTCCTGCATGCACTCTAAATCGTAAAAAATATAGAGAACATCTTCAATATTCGGGTTTCTTTCATCTGGTAGTATAAAACAATAATGTTCCTGAGGAACATGTTTACTACATGTTTTGCAATAATATTCGCCGCAAGTATGTCCTTTATTTGTCTGGTATGTTCTTAGACGTTTTGTGCATCTCTTTACTGTGCTGCAAATGGATGCTTCCTTCCGTGAATTGGAAGCTTTATGGTTATTAAAACAATCATTCCCTCTAAAATAGCGGTTACAATCTTTACACAAAATATTTAATTGGTTTTTTGGGCATGCTGGAGAATATTGACATTGGGGACATGTTCCACCACATCTGTGACTATTTCGCATATTAAATGGCTTATGGCACTTTTCACAATAATAACTACAGCAAAATGCCGCAGTAAGCGAAGTGATTACGTTGATTGATCCGAGGAGATTGATCCTTTTTTCACCGCCATTTCCCTCAAATATAATATCTCTACCTTTGCTTCCATATTTATAAACGGTTATGGAGTATTCCTTTAAATATTGTTAGAACTGCTGAAGTTCTGGTATTCCTTCTTGAGGTATATTTATGTTGGCGTTGTTAATAAGTTCTGCTGCCTTCATTGTTTGTAATTTTTCAGTGTCTTTTCTAATTTTAATGTAATCACAATGCTTATCAATGTAAGACATTGCCACCACTAACGCTCTTGGACGGCATAAGTTATCGTTGTTGCTAATACTAACGATACCTTTTTTCTTAGCACATTCCTCATTGAAGCTATTATACTTTTTTCCCCTTCCTCTGCCCTGAGGAAGCTTAACAGAAGTAATACCTATGCAAAATGTATCAGTGCTAAGTCCTTCAGAGTTGCTTTGAAAAATTTTTGATATCATTTCCCAGATATCTCGAAATTTAATTTCGGAAGCTTCTTCTTTTTCCACAAAATGTAATACCCACCTTATCCGTGGGGTTGACATTTTCGAAAATGTAAAGTGTTACTTCATTTATTGCATTTTTGATCCAATTGGTTGGTTCTTCATGATCCGGTACCGGTTTGATTTTAATTTCAATTTTCACTTCGCTTACTGCGGCATTTTGCTGTAGTTATTATTGTGAAAAGTGCCATAAGCCATTTAATATGCGAAATAGTCACAGATGTGGTGGAACATGTCCCCAATGTCAATATTCTCCAGCATGCCCAAAAAACCAATTAAATATTTTGTGTAAAGATTGTAACCGCTATTTTAGAGGGAATGATTGTTTTAATAACCATAAAGCTTCCAATTCACGGAAGGAAGCATCCATTTGCAGCACAGTAAAGAGATGCACAAAATGTTTAAGAACATACCCGACAAATAAAGGACATACTTGCGGCGAATATTATTGCAAAACATGTAGTAAACATGTTCCTCAGGAACATTATTGTTTTATACTACCAGATGAAAGAAACCCGAATATTGAAGATGTTCTCTATATTTTTTACGATTTAGAGTGCATGCAGGAAAAATTTTTCCGAGAAAAGTGTATTGATAATGAAGTTTATGAAATAAAGGAACATGAACCTAATTTATGTGTACTACAACAACGTTGTAATTTATGTCTTAATAAAGATGAAAAAGAAGAATTTTGCGATAGATGTGGACAAAGGCAACATATTTTAAAAATAAATATTATTGATATTTTCGTACAATTTATATTGAATCAGCGTAAAATATTTAAAAAAGTTATTGTAATAGTACATAATGGGCAAGCATATGACCATTGATTCATACTAAAGTACATAATAGAAAACACTAAGCTAAAGATTGAAATAATAATGCGAGGTACTAAGATAATTTTAATGAGAATAGGAAATATAAAATTTTTGGATTCATTGAATTATTTTCCTATGCCATTAGGAAAATTACCTAAGACTTTTGGGTTACCGCAAGCATTCAAGAAGGGATATTTTCCACATTACTTCAATACAACTGAGAATAAAAATTACATTGGAATACTGCCACCACAGAAATTTTATAGCCCTGACACAATGAAAGAAGAAGAACGCAATCAATTTATTAAATGGTATGAGGAACATAAAAATGACGAATTTAACATGCAGAGAGATATTGTTGAGTACTGTTTAAGTGATGTAAATATATTAACATAGGCATGCTTAAAATTTAGAAAAATCTTTCTGGAAGAATGTGACGTGGAACCATTTTTAGAGGCTACCACAATAGCTTCAGCATGCAATCTAGTATATCGAAGAAAATTTCTACAACGAAATACAATAAGTTTTATACCTAAAAATGGATATAGATTGACAAACAATCAGTCAAAAATGGCTATACAATGGTTGATTTATGAAGAAGAAAAAAGGAATATTAATATCAGACATGCAGCTAAAGAAAAGTAAGCTATTATTTCAGGAACAAAAGTTGATGGATATTGTCCTGAAACCCGTCAAATTTTTGAATTCCATGGGTTCTATTTTCATGGTCATCCTGTATGTTTACAACATGATAGAGACAGACCATGACGATCCGAATGATACGTTAAACAGACGATATGAAA
Source organism: Poecilobothrus nobilitatus (assembly GCA_947095535.1). Taxonomy (NCBI): domain Eukaryota; kingdom Metazoa; phylum Arthropoda; class Insecta; order Diptera; family Dolichopodidae; genus Poecilobothrus; species Poecilobothrus nobilitatus. The sequence goes on from OX352772.1 coordinate 145,455,738, forward strand.
GAACAATAGAAAAATCTGAAAGATTAAGAAAATTAGGGTATGTATTACAATATTTTATTTCATATTTTTAAAAATATAAAATTAAAACTGCTTTCATATAATATAAATTTTCTTTTGTCCCATAGATATGAAGTAATTGAAATGTGGAGTTGTGAATTTAAAAAGCACTTGTTAGGAGAAGACTTTCACATTTAAAAAATCATCCGTTAATACACAATGCTCCTTTAAATCCTAGAGATTCTGTTTACGGAGATCGCACCGGAAATGTGTATCAATATTACAAATGCAAAGAAGCAGAAAAAATTTAATATATTGATGTATGCTCGTTGTATCCATATATATGTAAATATGAAAAATTTCCCATAGGCCACCCAAAAATTTACGTGGGTAATTCTAAATGTATCCAACAAAATTTAGAAAATATGAACGGTCTTATTAAATATAAAATACTTCCACCTCAAGAACTATTAGATCCAGTATTACCAATTAAACAAAACAACAAGTTAACGTCTTCTTTGTGTCACAAATGCGGAGAAGAAAAAAGCCAAAATGATTTTTGTACACACTAATGAAGAACGAGCTTTAATCGGAACATGGGTTATAGACGAAGTTTTAAAAGCCCTGGAGAAAAACTATGTAATAATGGAAATTTATGAAATATGGGAATACAATGTTGTTCAATACGACAAACTAAGCAATTATGATGGTTTATTCACTAAGATGATGGACAAATTTTTAAAAATGAAGACGGAAGCATCAGGGTGGCCTTCTAAATATATTACAGAAGCAGACAAAAATAAATATATAGAAAATTTCTTCCAAAATGAAAACATTCAATTAGAATTTTCTAAAATTATTAAAAATGATGGTTTAAGATCCTTCGCAAAATTGATGTTGAACTCATTTTGGGGTAAATTTGGTCAGAGAGAAAATCAACAGAAAACCAAAATTATAAATGAGCCCTCAGAGTTATATACTATGCTTACGAATCCAGCTTTAGAAATATGCCTTATATTGTCCGTTAACGAAGAAAATCTCATTTTGAGCTGGCAATATAAGGAAGAAGCGACAGATAGCCTTTCTACTGTAAACGTTTGTATCGCGGCATATACAACAACTCAGGCTCGCTTGAAATTATATAATTATCTAGAAGGTTTAAACAACAGAGTGTTATACTATGACACGGATTCGATTATATATGTATCCAGAGAAGGTGAATATGACCCGCCGACAGGAGAATTTATAGGAGACATGACCGATGAGTTAGACTGCTATGGAAATCAAAGTTACATATCAGAATTTGTAAGTGGTGGCCCAAAAAATTATGCTTTTAAAGTACATTCTACTAGAAATAATACAGAAAAAATTGTATGTAAAGTAAAGGGAATATCACTTAATTATTCAGCATCGTAAAAGGTCAATTTCAGTACGATCAAAAATGCTGTGTTGAATTATAATGAAGTGGAACCTATGCATATTTTATCACATAATATACGCCGTATCAGAATCACGAAGTAATTAGTGTTCCTGAAACAAAACTTTATCGGCCAATGACAGAAAAAAGAAAATTTCTTGAAGACTACAGTTCATTACCGTATGGGTTTAAAAGGCGTCAAATAGAATAAAACGTATTAAAATACATCTCCAAATATATTATTTGAAAATTATAATTTATAGATTAATAAAAATGACATTGTATAAAACTTACTTAACTTGTTTCATTTACATTATACAAAGTATGTATTTTAAAATAATATAAGCTTATTTTAACTTGCATTAGTTAACAATCAAATTTAATGAATTTTTCATCATTTTAGCACACCTGCATAGTATGCATATAAAAAGGTAAGTATATAATATATTAAAAATAATTCCGCATTCCAATTTCTTTTACATAAATCTTATTTGACATATTTTTAAAATCACGATTTCTATATTAATTAATTTACTTCTTTTATTTACCATATGCATAATATAAAAGGAATTAAAATATGAAAATTATAATTCATAACACAATAAATTTATTTGATTTTATAATGTATGTACAATAACAGAAAATTTAATTTACATTATACAAAGTAGCAGAAAATTTAACAATAACTGAGTTTTTTATTTGCAAAATACAAAGTAGTTAATATAATAAATCAATTAACATTAACATATATTTTTATCAAACACCTTGATTTTTTCTTTAAAAATTTTTTCTGCAATAAACATAAGAATTAATGAATAAATACATTTTTTTAAATTACTTTAAAACTAAGATACAATATCAAGGTCAATATCTGCATTTTATTTATCTCATAAATAACAACTGCATAATTGTGTTAATATTACGTTAAAACAAGTAAAAGTAACAGTAAGTCGATGCAACCGACTTATTTATACCCTACACCTAAAAAATTCAAATTAAATTAAAAATCCATAAGTTATTTTAGTTAGGTATTTAATATAACTAAGCTAAAAAAATTAATGCTTTTACAACCTTTGTACAAAATTTCAAATTTCTATCTTTATTAAATTCGAAAATATGCTTGTTAGGTCTTGGGAAGTGTGTGAAGGCACGCGGACCACCACCCCAATTCATCTCAAATTTTAGAAACATCAACAGGGTAGAACATTCTTATATCAAATTTCAAGTTTATATGTTTATTAATTTCGAAGATATGCTTGTTTGGTCTTAGGAGTTGTGTGGCAGATACCCGAACAACCATTCTAATTCATCTTAAATTTTGGACAAATCAGAGATTCAGGAAACAACACCCTAGTACCAAATTTGAAGTTTCTATCTTTATGAATTTCGAAGATATGCTTGTTCGGTTTTGGGAATTGTATGGAAGGTACTCGAACAGCTCCTCCAATTCATCTCAAATTTTGGACAAATCAGGGATTCAGAAAACAACACCCTAGTACCAAATTTGAAGTTTCTATCTTTATTAATTTCGAATATATGCTTGTTCGGTTTTGGGATTTGTATGGGAAGTACCCGAACAACCACTGCAATTCATCTCAAATTTTGATGATATCAGGGATTCAGAAAAACACACCCTCGTATAAAATTTTAAGTTTCTATCTTTATTAATTTCGAAAATATGCGTATTAGGTTTTGGGAGTTGTATGGGAGGTACTCGAACGCATGGTCCGATTTTGCCCATTTACAATCCCCGCCTTACCTTAGTCATTGTTTACCTACAGTATAAACTTCATCAAGATAGCATCATTATTTTTTTTAAGTTATCGTGCGTACGGACGGACGGACGGACATCGCTAAATCGACTCAGGCGGTGATCCTGATTCAGAATATATATACATGTCTATACCTAACTCGCTTCCTTTTGGTGGTTACAATCACCATACCAAAGTTGATATACCCTATACCTAATGTGTACTAATAACTAATTGACCGTGAAAGCTTTTTATTAAAAAATAAAATAAATTCTTATTATTTACAATAATCTATGTTACTATATACTATCACAACAAGATCATTGCACTTACTTGTATTATTTACAAAAGCTTTTTCCGGAAACTAATCATGCAACCGGTAGAAATACTACACACCTGTTTAGGTCATTGCACTATCTACTTGTTCCACATTATCTAGTTGACCTTCTATAACACTGGCGCCATACATTACGTGATGACGTAACATAAATTCATATTAATCACCTGGATTTTTTCTTTAAAAATTTTTTCTGCAACACAATAAATTTATTTGATTTTATAATGTTCTAATTTGTATGTACAATAACAGAAAATTTAATTTACATTATACAAAGTAGCAGAAAATTTAACAATAACTGAGTTTTTTATTTGCAAAATACAAAGTAGTTAATATAATAAATCAATTAACATTAACATATATTTTTATCAAACACCTGGATTTTTTCTTTAAAAAATTTTTCTGCAATTAACAATTAATCAATAAATACATTTTTTTAAATTACTTTAAAACTAAGATACAATATCAAGGTCAATAACTGCATTTTATTTATCTCATAAATAACAACTGCATTCTTGCGTTAATATTACGTTAAAATAACTGATTGACCGTGAAAGCTTTTTATTAAAAAATAAAATAAATTCTTATTATTTACAATAATCTATGTTACTATATACTATCACAAAAAGATCATTGCACTTACTTGTATTATTTACAAAAGCTTTTTCCGGAAACTAATCATGCAACCAGTAGAAATACTACACACCTGTTTAGGTCATTGCACTGCCATATATTTATCTGGTAAGCTTTGCTGATTTTTTAAACTCTTGCTATTACGTCATCAACATACACTTTGTCCAACATCACTATCTATCTCTCTTTCTTTCTCATGTGACTTTAAATCAATTTCTTATGCAAAGTTACAGTAGAGTGAAAGAGATAGCGATGTCTGGCCAAAGTGCCCCTATACCTACTATAAGTAAATATACATTTTTTTCTTTTTATAAAATAAATTTTGCTTTGTATAACTTTAATATTAATTTTAGATTAAGTATAATTATCTAAATGTAATATGTAAATACTTGAATTAAGTAAATAAATAAATAAATATTTATTTATTTCTATATAATGTTAAAAAAGCCATGAACAACATTTTGAAACTAACACATTCAAGCAAAGAGCAGTCAGTTCTTTAGACATTTCTTTAGTCAGACCAAATAGTTTTATTTTGCAAAGTAAACGTTAGTTTATTAAAATTAAAAGTGATTTTGGATATTCTTTAAAAATTAATGATAAAATAATAATAAAAGTAATATATGGACTATACCACCTAAAAAAAATTTTTATTTGATGGTAAGTACAATTCACAAATTTATTAATAAGAAGAAAGAGGTGAAGTTTGTGATGTATTATTGAACTCCATTTCTGTATATTTAGAAAGAAATTTACTTCAACATTATAGTATAATTGACAAATGTTCCCAAGACTACTTACATTTAACAAATTTAGATAAATATTAAATAAATTTTAATATTTCGTATAAAAATCAATTTCAAACAATTCTTTCGCAGGCTTTTGGAAAATACGGAGATATTTTTTAAAAGATATTAGGATTAATTTATTTATTAAGAAAACCTTCAACTTCCGGCAAAAAATTACCAGTAATATTAGATCATGAAATGTAGTCAGATAGACACGTAATCGTCTTAGTCGTCATTTAGTTACAATACGTTAAACAAGTAAAACATTTTGTTCTTTTGATGGTTTTTTGAATTAAATTTTAATCATTTCTTCTTTTTCTTTCATTTTAATTTAAGTTTTTTAATGTATTTTAAATATGCAACTTGCAGATAAGAACATACTTCTATTGTAGATAAGTATATGTATATTTTATAATGTATTGTATGTATTTTAATTTTTTTTATAAAATAAATTAATAAAAATAATTTTAATAAAACAAAATTAAAATTTAATTTTAATATTGAAATTTACTTTATAAAATAATCTTTATTTGTTAAAAATTAAATAACAACTAAAACAATTATATAATTCAATAACGTAAGTAAGTACATAAGTAAAACATATGATAATAAAATATAATAAAAAAATAAGAACGAAAGTGCATTGATACGGTATATATATTTGCCCAATTACCAAATGTGCGAATATATTTTTTCAGTCCTCCCATCGATGTACTTTATAGATTTATAATTTTGATGCAATTATCGTGTTTTACTCGATTGAGAGCTTTGGTCAGACCATCAGCAATCATATTACCTGTTGGGATATATTTGACTTCTATGTTTCCTTTGTTTTGCATTTCTTTACAATAATGGTATTTTATGTCAATATGTTTTGATCTCCCATGATTTATTGGATTTTTTGATAGATTGATCGCACTTTGGTTGTCACAGAACATTGTTGTTTTATATTTAGAAAATGGAAGCTCTAATTCTGAAAATAATTTTCTTTGGTATATTACTTCTTTCGTTGCTTCACTTAATCCTACATATTCTGCTTACATCGTCGACAAGGCCACGCATTTTTGTTTTTTTTGACTTCCAGCAAACTGGACCGAATCTACATAACATTTTAGTTCTTCTCCAGCTTTTCTGTATTTAATAGCATAATATGCTGTTCCTTTAATATAGCGTAATACACGCTTTGAGGCAGTCCAATGAATCATTGACGGATTGTTAGTAAATCGACTCAGCAGATTAACTGCAAACGCTATATCCCAGTATTTGATAAATATGACAGTGCTCCAATTAATTCACGGAACGGTTTATCTTGTATTTCATCATCTTCATTACTGTTTGCCTTTATTGGTTGAGTGAGTTTCATACTATCGTCCAAGAGTGTAGCAACAGGATTCGCATTTTGCATGTGAAATTTTTGCAGTACTTTATCAATATAGTTTTGTTGATTGCTTTTAATATCTCCGGTACTCGTTTTATGTTTAACTGTAATACCAAGTATACTGGTTACTTCCCCCATATCCTTCATTTCGAACTTCGATAATAACAACTTTTTCATATTTTGAACTTCTTCGAAATTATTTAATGCTATAAGAAGATAATCTACGTATATTAAAATGATAATATACAATCACCTGTATGTTTTATACACAAACATTCGTCTGCATTTACCTGTTTCATGTTCAATATTTTTAAATAAGTGCTTAACTTTTTGTGCCACTATCTTGCAGCTTGCTTTAGACCGTATAGAGGTTTATGTTATTGGCACACTTGTGTTATATCTGGTTGAAAATTCGGTACTTGTGGCAATTCCATGTATATTTCATCCTCGAGATCACCCTGGACATATGCCGTTACAACATCCATTTGATGTAGGTGAAGTTGTAACTCAGCACAAAGAATAAACAATGTTTGAATCGTTTCGTATCTGGCCACAGGAGCATATACTTCATAATTGCCGCTTATTTGTTCACAACCTCTGACAACTAGACGAGCTTTGTGTTTTGAAGAACCATCCGCATTGTTTTTTATGCAGTATACCCAACGGTTGCTTAACACTTTTTTATTTGTAGGACGTTTAACAACTTGCCATGTTTTATTTTTATGAAGTGATTGTAACTCGATTTCATTGCTTCTTTCCATTTCTAGATTTATAATTTTTATTTCACAATTATTGCTTTTATTCGTTTCTTTTGTATCCTCCTTTTCTTTTATATCTTCTTTTTCAAGGCGTTCTGATGATTCTACATTCGTTCCACCTTCATTGTTGCCATCTTCATTATTGTTATCTTCCATTTCAAAGAATTCATTTTCACTGCTTTCATGTTTTAATTCTACTTCGTCCCCTATCTCTGACGTAGGAAAAGTTATCGATTCACTTAAATAATTGTTGATATCCATTTTTTAAAAAAAATTTACGTCACGTCTTTTTATGATCGTTTTGGTTTGAGGTTTCCATAACCTGTACGCTTTCGACTCGGGTGAGTATCCTACAAAGATATATTCGTTATCTTTTGGGTCCAATTTTGATCTTCCTGGTCTCTTTTCAAGTGCCACTACTTTCGCTCCAAATGATTTAAAAAATCCAACATTAGGTTTTCTATTAAACCATATTTCAAAAGGGGTTGTATTATTCAATATTTTTGTAAGGCATCTATTTCTGATATAGACTGCTGTATTGACAGCTTCTGCCCATATATATTTCGGGAGATTTGATTCGATCAACATGCATCTGGACATATCTAAAATAGTTCTATTAGCCCTTTCTGCTATTCCATTCTGCTGCGGCCAATATTCTACAAAGAGTTGATGCATAATTCCGCTAGTTTCGAAATATTTCTTAAAATCAGATGAAACATATTCCTTTGCGTTATCACTTCTAAAACGTTTGATTTTCAAACCAGTTTCTCGTTCAACTCGCATTTTAAATTTCTTGAACTCTTCGAAAATATCGCTTTTCTTTTTTAAAAATACCACACTGATAAATCTTGAATGGTCACATATGAATGTGGCGAAATATTTTTCTCCTCCTAAGGATGTAACGTTAAACGGGCCACAAATATCAGAGTGGATAGTGCCTATAACTTGACCATCTCTTGTTGTTGCGGGTGAGTAAGGTAGTTGTAAATTTTTTCCTTTACTGCAAACTAAACATCTGATATGATTGGTTTTTAATAATTCATCGTCGCTCAATTTTACATCTTCTACCAATTAAATTTTATAATTTTCTTCAAATCTTGAAAGTTGACATGTCCCAATCTTTGATGCCACTTCAAAATAAAGTTTTCGTTTGTACTTCCTTCTGATGATAACATAGCCACGTTGTAATTTGTTTCTATTACATAAATTCTGTTCCTTTTATTGGCTTTAAATAGTACAGGGCCATCTTTTGATTTTATAATTGCTAAATTATTATTAAAGACCACTTGAAAGCCACATTCTGTGATTTTAGACACAGAAACAAGATTCTGTTTTAATTGGGGCACATAGTAAACATTATTTAAGGTAATTGTAAGAACATCTCCACTATGATTAGGAATTCCAAGTTTAATGGAACCAATTCCATGTGCATTAATTGTTCCACATCCCGCTGTTTTTATTGATGTTTGATAATTTTTATTAAAACAGAAAAATTTATCTTTATTGTACACATACGAGCAGTTGCCCCGCTGTCCAATAGCCATTCATTTTCATTAACCTTTGATAAAAAACCGTTGGATACCATTGCAATATCTTCACCAGATCTTTCCCAAAAATTTCTTCCTTTTTGCCTTTGTTTGAATTTACATTCAAAAGCTTTATGTCCTTTATGATCATAAATATAGCATTTTCCATTAAAATTATTTACCTTTTTATTTTTTGCTTTTGACTGATACTTTATATAATTATACTTGTTTAAATTTCTACCTAAAAATGCACTGTTATCATTAACCGGTTCGTTTGATTCACCACATGTTCTTTTAATTCTTAGTTCTTCTTCTATTAGCTTTGATTTTAATTACGTCATATCATATCATCACGTGTTTCAATAGCAATAATAAAATTCTCATATTCGTTTGTCAATGTGTTAAGAAGCATAATTACAATTAATTCCTTTGCAATGCTTATTCATATTTCTGCTCATTTATCCAATAGTCCTTGAAATTTTCTTAAATGGCATGCCATGGTATCCTCTTTACTCTTTTGCATATTAAATATTTGCTTGTACAACGTCACTTTTCTTGAAGGTTCTTTAGATGCAATTCAATTAAAAAAAATTTTCAATTCAAATATAAAAAAAAATCACCAAATAAAAATTTCAAATTAAGTCCACATGTTTATATTAGAAAGATTATGAATTACATAAAAAAATAAAATTCAATATTGAATTAACTTAAAGGCTTAATAAAATTCAATATATAAATTTTTTCTTAATTATTAAAAAAAATTATTGTCCAAATAAAATATTTTTAAAAAAATGTACAGTCACTAAATAAATATATTTATTTTTTTTATTAACACCCAAATATAACCGAACGCGAGACTGGGCCCATAACCTATTGGAATTTACTTTATAAACCAGTCTTTATTTGTTAATAATTAAATAGCAACTAAAACAATTATATAATTTAATAATGTAAGTAAGTACATAAGTAAAACATATGGTAATAAAATATAATAAAAAAAATATGAACGAAAGTGCATTGATACCGTATATATATTTGCCCAAGTAGCAAATGTGCGAATATATTTTTTCAATTCTTGAAAAAGAATAGCACAAAATATGTAATTAACAAAAACAATTTATATAACAAAATTTAAAAAAATTTTAAATAAAAATAACAAAATTTAGAATATCCAAATATGTATATTTATATCCTTTTTTATGTATTCCATTGTGTACTCATTCACTGTATAATCTCCTTAGTTTTAAACCTCAAAATTTTACATATTACAAATTTACAAATTTAGCTACTACTAAAATTTATTTACGAAACCTAACTATTAAAATTTAATTACAAAAACTAATATTTATTGCCCTTCAATTGAAAATAATTGCACTTATGTATGAAGGTAGGCACTTATAGGTAGGTAGCTTATTTAATGTATCACTAAATTTAAACTAAATTTAGCCCACTAAATTTATTTTATTTTTACACTTTATTTTAATTGTCGGTAAGTTAATTTATAAATTTTAAATTTGCAATTATTTAAACTTGTTTATGTTAAATATTTAACATAAATTATGTAAATAGGCACTACCCACAAATATAATTATTTACATATTATGTACCGCTTTAAAAATTAAATTTTTAAAACTGTACATAAACAAAATTAATGAAATTATAATAACTTTAAATTATTAATATTCACCATATTAACTATTATTTTTAATTACTTTCTTACCTTTTTTACTATTTTAATTTATAATTAAAAGTCCGCACGCTCGTGTTTATTTAGTTTTAAAGTATACTAAAAATATTTTTTGATATTTCAATCAGACTAAACCAACAATTTGTAAATGTATTGTTCATGGCTTGTGAATACACACACTATCGAAGGTTTTGACATTGTAAATTGCAATACACATCGCACATACCTAAAAATAAAAAAAAACAAAATATAAAAAGTTTGTGGCCATAGTAAGTATGTATCATATATGTATAATGAACTCATTTTTTTTAAGTTTGAAATAGGGATGACAAATTCAGCTAATACATAAAAGAATTTATATCATATTTGGTAAAAAAAACTAACAAACATAATGAGTTGTACCTTCAATAAAAATTGTTGTTTTATTCAAATAAAGAAAAAAATGTTTGATGTATAAATCGACTTAACAAATTTTTAGAATTGGTTTGGTTCGCACCCATTTTCTTACATTTCTTCGTCAATAGTTAAATTAAGTTTTTCCTTCATTAGTCATGAAGACCTTCCTAAATGTTAAAGATAACCGAATAATAAGATTTTTAATTTTTATTGTAGGCGGGGGTGAAGCAAATGATTATTTCTAGAAGTTGTTTCTGAAAGCTTCAATGTTTTACCTCTAAACTTTTGTTGAGTAAAATGAAAAACCAATATAACATTTTCAACTAAGTGCTATCACTGTTAGAACTTCATTATGAAAAGAAAAGATTCTGCAACCTGCATACAGGAATACAATACATGAGCTTATGTGCTACTAAGCTGTGGTTACATTTTTAATTTGAGTACAAGAATCTGGATTAACATGAAAGCGAAAACCAAAATTACTTAGTTGAACATAGTTAATTTTAAAATTCGACATTGTGTTCAGTTCTATTTATAGAAACTCAATGTAAATGCCCATAATTGACATATGTATGTCAGATTCGTTAAGTTTCGTTAAAGATGGATCTTTACTATTTTAATGCGATCAGAACAGGAGTGACGTAATAAATTTGACATTTATATTTATTTGATCTTACCTTAAATATTATAAGTTTCTAAAATTTACAAAATATAATAATAAACACTTTATTGCAATTATAATGTAGAAAAATTATAACTGTAATAAAGTTTAAAAATATAGTTTAAAAAAAATTTAATAATAATAATAATACAATAATATTACTCTTCATATTAGTTACTTTTATGTTAGTTTGGCTCAAAATATGTTTTGACAGGTATACATGTCGACATAACGAACAGAATTTACATTTAAGTATATTAATATTGAACTATGTTATTTTGGTTAAATAACGGGATTGAACCCGAGAAACTCAATATCGGTTATTTACCAAGAAATGTATATAAATTATGCAGATTTTTGAAATTTCATATTTCGTTAAAAAATTTTAATGATAGTTATATATTTTCTAGTTATAAAATTATAAAACTAATAAATATTCATAAAATTTGCAAATTTGGTGTACATTAAAAAATATACATTATATAAGCTACAATTGGCAAGTAATATTAAGATATAAAAAACTAAAATAGTTTCGAATTAGGCTCAAGTGGACATGTAACAGATATGTAAACGTAGAAAACCATAAAATCAAAGGCAATAGAGAAAAGATAAATTGTAACGGTTTTTATTGCATTTTCATGTCAATCATATTGCAACAATGGAAGCATCGCGATCATGTTATTGTCAACTCTAAAACTTTTAAGACGTTGATCAAAGCTTCTGATAATCCTATTAGTGATCACAAAATTTTGAATATTAGAATTAAAAAATGTAATATTATTCCTAATCCAATGACACGAGCAAATATTGTAAAAACAAATTGGAATATGTTTCAGAACTTAGTCGCACATAAAATACAAATATGTAATTCTTACGATAAACTAACCGAATGTTTAAAGGAAACTAAACCATTGGCATCATCAACAATCACAGTTAGAAGAAGAATACAAAACATTTGGATTACCCCTTTCATACTCAGCGTAATCAAAAGGAAATACAAACTTTATGCTAATTTTCGCAAACACAAAAACAAAACAACATTGATCTACAAAATAGGTATAAAAGAATGAAAAATTTTACTCAAAAATTAGTAAAAGAAGAAAAGGAACGTTACTTTAATAATCAAATTAGTGACGCTACAAATCCCCAAGATTTGTGGAAAGTTATCAATGAGCACTTAAATTTTAGAAGTTCCAAGGACCAACTTAAAATTCATTTAATTAATCACAAGAGCAATTTAATTAACAAGATTTAGAAGCAGCAAATATTTTAAATAATCATTTTGCTACCATTGGAAGCACTTTAGATAAAAATTTTTCCAACCAAGTAAATACTGAAATAAGTTCACATTATCTTACAAATTGGAATTCAATATTTCTTATCCCAACAAATAGTAATGAAATAATGCAAATCATAAGCACTTTTAGAACAAATTCATCGTCTGGTTCTGATGGTATTTCAATAAAACACATCAAATCAATAGAGCATTTAATTTCAACCAAACTTTCTGTTATAACAAATAAAATTTTATCTACTGGCGAATTTTCAGATACGGCTAAAGAATGTATTATCATTCCGATTTATAAATCTGGGAAGTATACAGATTGCAACAATTATAGACCAATATCTTTAACTAACTGTCTATCTAAACTCATTGAAAAAGTTATCAAACGTCGTCTAATTACTTTTCTTTCTAATTCAAATCTAATTGATGACCACCAATTTGGTTTTCTAAATGAAAGTAGTACTGAATCAGCTGCAATCGAAGTTGTTAATTCCATAAACAATGCATTAGATAAGAATAATTACGCAGTCGCCATCCTATTAGATCTGAAAAAAGCATTCGAGTGAATCATGATATGCTACTAAATAGTCTTTATAACATGGGTATTAGAGGAATCGGAGCCAATTTATTTAAGTCTTACTTGAAGTGTCGTAAAATTAAAACTCGAATAAATGATTATATTAGGGATGAAGCAAGTCTACCAATTGCAGTTCCTCAGGGTACATTTCTTGGCCCAATTCTTTACTTAGCTTATGTAAATAGTTTCAACCAAATTGGGTAAACAGGGTATTATTCAATGTTTGCTGATGATATAATAATTTTATATAAAAGCAAAAACACTAACCAACTTGAAGAAGACATTAATAGTGACTTACATAAAGTCAATGAATGGTTAAATAATAGCAAATTAACAATTAACGTAGTTAAAACTGAGTTCTTATTATTTAAGCAAAAAAAATAAAGAAAATATTAATTTATCAATCAATATAAATCTGTAACCGATAAAAAGAGTAAAATCAGCAAAATATTTAGGCTTACACATTGATAAAGACCTGTCCTGGAAAATACACATTGAAAAATTAAAAAAATCGATAATGTCAATAATTGGAACAATTGTAATGTGCCCTAGACTAAAAGAAAAGGTTGCAAAGTTGGTATTTTATTCTCATATCCAGTCTAAAATACGGTATTTAATCACAATTTTGAGTCAGGGTTGCAAAAACATTATAAACTCAGTTACAGTATTTACTAACAGAGTCATATCTTATACAGATTACCTTATGATTACTCAACGACATTGTTATAACTGATTGCAAACTACCTTCTGTCGAACAAACAATGTTTTCGAAAACTGTAAGCTGATTTACAAATTATCCAACAACTTAATCGAAAGCAATTTTAGACTGTAAACAAATGCCTAAGTTCATAATTATAACATAAGAAGTGCGGAAAATTTTTCACTGGGAGCTGCTAGAACTGAAATGGGTAAAAGAGATATAATGTTCAACTATCTAATTTTCAATGGTCTTCCCAACAATATAAGATATGCCCAAACATAGGAATATTTAAAAAAAGATTGAAAGCATTTCCCCAATCAAATTAATTAGTTAATAAAAAAAAAACAAATAGAAAATAAAAAATAAAAATAACTAAAAATTATATAATTAAAAAATTAAATGTAAAGTTAATTATAAAAATGTATTAATGTAATATTAAGCAATATTGTATTAAATTGTATTAGAGGTAAGTTAGTTTTTAAGAGAGATTTATAGTAGTTTTTTTTACTGCCTATCTCTGTTGAAAAATAAAATAAATAAAATTTCAGATTTTTAAATTAAAAAATAGGAGTACAGGGTGTATGAAATTAAGTTGCTAATCGACTAATAAATGATTTTTCGATTTATTTAAAAAAACGAGGAGGAGTGCTATAGAGAAAACTATTTCAACTCTGGGATACCCGTATGAACATAATATATGCTGTTTCCATAAAATTTTTCAGATGGTTTACTTAATTAAGTACCAAGATATATGAAGTTGTATGACACTGAGTTATTTTCATTTAAAAGGGAAAGTTGTATGACAGCTACCCGAACCTGTTGCAAATGCACAACCAAAGTTTACGGAAGTTATTGCCATAAAACTTGATAATTTTTTGCAATATTTCAGATGTCTAGCTTTATTAAGTTCCAAAATGTGAAAGAAGTCTAAACCTGTTGGGCTAGATGAGTAGAACAACTAAACTGCATAGATATTATTGTCATTAAACTAAATCATTTTTCCGAAAATTTAAGATGTCTAGCTTTATTGAGCACTTTTTTGCAATTGTGAGGATCTGCAAGGCTGGAACCCTATATCCGGAACGGGAACCCTATATACTAAGCAAAACCATTAACACATGAAAAAATATATTACTGAAGCTTTAATTTTGCTGTCTTGTCGAAACATTTTTTTGGAGTTGTCTAAAAAAAGTAAATTTTCAATTTTTGAATTCTAACAGCTCTTAAACAGATGGTGGTACTAAAAACTTTTATGAGGAAACTTATACTAATTCTAAAAGTTCTTTCTTATCTCACAATTCATATCTAATCCAAATCCATATCTAAAAGCGCGTCGGAGTTATGAAAAAAGAAATATCATGCAAAATTAGGTTTCTACATAACGGTAAATTTAAATAGTAAATTACAAAATATTGCATAATTGTGGTATTATTTTATAGAGGTAAGAGGATTTCCGGTCTCATAGTGTTTTTAGATTGTAAAACTACTACGCAGAGCCTGAAATATATACATTTGAAAATAGGACTTCTTTGCAATTTTGAGGATCTGTAACTCTGGAATCCTATACAACTTAAATAAACCGTTAACACACGTAAAAATATATTACGGGAGCTTTAATTTTTATGTCTTACAGAAGAAAAATTTGTACGGGTGCCTAAGTTACAGGTCTCTAAAAATAGCCAATTTTCAATTTTCGAACTCTTTTAAACAGATGGTGGTACAAAAAACTTTTATTATGAAATTTATACTAATTCTAAAGGTTCTTTCTTATCTCAAAATTGTAAGTCCCTATCTAAAAGCGAAAACAAAATTAATGAAATTATAATAACTTTAAATTATTAATATTCACCATATTAACTATTATTACACCCTACACATTACGTATAGGGTATATTAACTTTGGTATGGTGTTTGTAACCACCAAAAGGAATCGAGTTAGGTATAGACATGTATATATATTCTGAATCAGGATCACCGCCTGAGTCGATTTAGCGATGTCCGTCCGTCCGTCCGTACGCACGATAATTCAAAAAATAATGATGCTATCTTGATGAAATTTATACTGTAGGTTAACAATGACTAAGGTAAGGCGGGGATTGTAAATGGGCGAAATCGGACCATGCGTTCGGGTACCTCCCATACAACTCCCAAAACAGATTACGCATATCTTCGAAATTAATAAAGATAGAAACTTAAAATTTTGTACGAGGCTGTGTTTTCCTGAATCCCTGATATCCCTAAAATTTGAGATGAATTGGAGTGGATGTTCGGGTAGCTCCCATACAACTTTCAAAACCGAACAAGCATATCTTCGAAATTAATATTAATAAAGATAAAAACTTCAAATTTAGTACTAGGGTGCTCTTTCATGAATCCCTTATTTGTCCAAAATTTGAGATAAATTGGAGGAGCTGTTCGAGTACCTCCCATACAACTCCCAAAACCGAACATACTGTTACATTTACTTGTTTTTAATTACTTTCTTACCTTTTTTACTATTTTAATTTATAATTAAAAGTCCGCGCGCTCGTGTTTATTTAGTTTTAAAGTATACTAAAAATATTTTTTGATATTTCAATCAGACTAAACCAACAATTTGTAAATGTATTGTTCATGGCTTGTGAATACACACACTATCGAAGGTTTTGACATTGTAAATTGCAATACACATCGCACATACCTAAAAATAAAAAAAAACAAAATATAAAAAGTTTGTGGCCATAGTAAGTATGTATCATATATGTATAATGAACTCATTTTTTTTAAGTTTGAAATAGGGATGACAAATTCAGCTAATACATAAAAGAATTTATATCATATTTGGTAAAAAAAACTAACAAACATAATGAGTTGTACCTTCAATAAAAATTGTTGTTTTATTCAAATAAAGAAAAAAATGTTTGATGTATAAATCGACTTAACAAATTTTTAGAATTGGTTTGGTTCGCACCCATTTTCTTACATTTCTTCGTCAATAGTTAAATTAAGTTTTTCCTTCATTAGTCATGAAGACCTTCCTAAATGTTAAAGATAACCGAATAATAAGATTTTTAATTTTTATTGTAGGCGGGGGTGAAGCAAATGATTATTTCTAGAAGTTGTTTCTGAAAGCTTCAATGTTTTACCTCTAAACTTTTGTTGAGTAAAATGAAAAACCAATATAACATTTTCAACTAAGTGCTATCACTGTTAGAACTTCATTATGAAAAGAAAAGATTCTGCAACCTGCATACAGGAATACAATACATGAGCTTATGTGCTACTAAGCTGTGGTTACATTTTTAATTTGAGTACAAGAATCTGGATTAACATGAAAGCGAAAACCAAAATTACTTAGTTGAACATAGTTAATTTTAAAATTCGACATTGTGTTCAGTTCTATTTATAGAAACTCAATGTAAATGCCCATAATTGACATATGTATGTCAGATTCGTTAAGTTTCGTTAAAGATGGATCTTTACTATTTTAATGCGATCAGAACAGGAGTGACGTAATAAATTTGACATTTATATTTATTTGATCTTACCTTAAATATTATAAGTTTCTAAAATTTACAAGATATAATAATAAACACTTTATTGCAATTATAATGTAGAAAAATTATAACTGTAATAAAGTTTAAAAATATAGTTTAAAAAAAATTTAATAATAATAATAATACAATAATATTACTCTTCATATTAGTTACTTTTATGTTAGTTTGGCTCAAAATATGTTTTGACAGGTATACATGTCGACATAACGAACAGAATTTACATTTAAGTATATTAATATTGAACTATGTTATTTTGGTTAAATAACGGGATTGAACCCGAGAAACTCAATATCGGTTATTTACCAAGAAATGTATATAAATTATGCAGATTTTTGAAATTTCATATTTCGTTAAAAAATTTTAATGATAGTTATATATTTTCTAGTTATAAAATTATAAAACTAATAAATATTCATAAAATTTGCAAATTTGGTGTACATTAAAAAATATACATTATATAAGCTACAATTGGCAAGTAATATTAAGATATAAAAAACTAAAATAGTTTCGAATTAGGCTCAAGTGGACATGTAACAGATATGTAAACGTAGAAAACCATAAAATCAAAGGCAATAGAGAAAAGATAAATTGTAACGGTTTTTATTGCATTTTCATGTCAATCATATTGCAACAATGGAAGCATCGCGATCATGTTATTGTCAACTCTAAAACTTTTAAGACGTTGATCAAAGCTTCTGATAATCCTATTAGTGATCACAAAATTTTGAATATTAGAATTAAAAAATGTAATATTATTCCTAATCCAATGACACGAGCAAATATTGTAAAAACAAATTGGAATATGTTTCAGAACTTAGTCGCACATAAAATACAAATATGTAATTCTTACGATAAACTAACCGAATGTTTAAAGGAAACTAAACCATTGGCATCATCAACAATCACAGTTAGAAGAAGAATACAAAACATTTGGATTACCCCTTTCATACTCAGCGTAATCAAAAGGAAATACAAACTTTATGCTAATTTTCGCAAACACAAAAACAAAACAACATTGATCTACAAAATAGGTATAAAAGAATGAAAAATTTTACTCAAAAATTAGTAAAAGAAGAAAAGGAACGTTACTTTAATAATCAAATTAGTGACGCTACAAATCCCCAAGATTTGTGGAAAGTTATCAATGAGCACTTAAATTTTAGAAGTTCCAAGGACCAACTTAAAATTCATTTAATTAATCACAAGAGCAATTTAATTAACAAGATTTAGAAGCAGCAAATATTTTAAATAATCATTTTGCTACCATTGGAAGCACTTTAGATAAAAATTTTTCCAACCAAGTAAATACTGAAATAAGTTCACATTATCTTACAAATTGGAATTCAATATTTCTTATCCCAACAAATAGTAATGAAATAATGCAAATCATAAGCACTTTTAGAACAAATTCATCGTCTGGTTCTGATGGTATTTCAATAAAACACATCAAATCAATAGAGCATTTAATTTCAACCAAACTTTCTGTTATAACAAATAAAATTTTATCTACTGGCGAATTTTCAGATACGGCTAAAGAATGTATTATCATTCCGATTTATAAATCTGGGAAGTATACAGATTGCAACAATTATAGACCAATATCTTTAACTAACTGTCTATCTAAACTCATTGAAAAAGTTATCAAACGTCGTCTAATTACTTTTCTTTCTAATTCAAATCTAATTGATGACCACCAATTTGGTTTTCTAAATGAAAGTAGTACTGAATCAGCTGCAATCGAAGTTGTTAATTCCATAAACAATGCATTAGATAAGAATAATTACGCAGTCGCCATCCTATTAGATCTGAAAAAAGCATTCGAGTGAATCATGATATGCTACTAAATAGTCTTTATAACATGGGTATTAGAGGAATCGGAGCCAATTTATTTAAGTCATACTTGAAGTGTCGTAAAATTAAAACTCGAATAAATGATTATATTAGGGATGAAGCAAGTCTACCAATTGCAGTTCCTCAGGGTACATTTCTTGGCCCAATTCTTTACTTAGCTTATGTAAATAGTTTCAACCAAATTGGGTAAACAGGGTATTATTCAATGTTTGCTGATGATATAATAATTTTATATAAAAGCAAAAACACTAACCAACTTGAAGAAGACATTAATAGTGACTTACATAAAGTCAATGAATGGTTAAATAATAGCAAATTAACAATTAACGTAGTTAAAACTGAGTTCTTATTATTTAAGCAAAAAAAATAAAGAAAATATTAATTTATCAATCAATATAAATCTGTAACCGATAAAAAGAGTAAAATCAGCAAAATATTTAGGCTTACACATTGATAAAGACCTGTCCTGGAAAATACACATTGAAAAATTAAAAAAATCGATAATGTCAATAATTGGAACAATTGTAATGTGCCCTAGACTAAAAGAAAAGGTTGCAAAGTTGGTATTTTATTCTCATATCCAGTCTAAAATACGGTATTTAATCACAATTTTGAGTCAGGGTTGCAAAAACATTATAAACTCAGTTACAGTATTTACTAACAGAGTCATATCTTATACAGATTACCTTATGATTACTCAACGACATTGTTATAACTGATTGCAAACTACCTTCTGTCGAACAAACAATGTTTTCGAAAACTGTAAGCTGATTTACAAATTATCCAACAACTTAATCGAAAGCAATTTTAGACTGTAAACAAATGCCTAAGTTCATAATTATAACATAAGAAGTGCGGAAAATTTTTCACTGGGAGCTGCTAGAACTGAAATGGGTAAAAGAGATATAATGTTCAACTATCTAATTTTCAATGGTCTTCCCAACAATATAAGATATGCCCAAACATAGGAATATTTAAAAAAAGATTGAAAGCATTTCCCCAATCAAATTAATTAGTTAATAAAAAAAAAACAAATAGAAAATAAAAAATAAAAATAACTAAAAATTATATAATTAAAAAATTAAATGTAAAGTTAATTATAAAAATGTATTAATGTAATATTAAGCAATATTGTATTAAATTGTATTAGAGGTAAGTTAGTTTTTAAGAGAGATTTATAGTAGTTTTTTTTACTGCCTATCTCTGTTGAAAAATAAAATAAATAAAATTTCAGATTTTTAAATTAAAAAATAGGAGTACAGGGTGTATGAAATTAAGTTGCTAATCGACTAATAAATGATTTTTCGATTTATTTAAAAAAACGAGGAGGAGTGCTATAGAGAAAACTATTTCAACTCTGGGATACCCGTATGAACATAATATATGCTGTTTCCATAAAATTTTTCAGATGGTTTACTTAATTAAGTACCAAGATATATGAAGTTGTATGACACTGAGTTATTTTCATTTAAAAGGGAAAGTTGTATGACAGCTACCCGAACCTGTTGCAAATGCACAACCAAAGTTTACGGAAGTTATTGCCATAAAACTTGATAATTTTTTGCAATATTTCAGATGTCTAGCTTTATTAAGTTCCAAAATGTGAAAGAAGTCTAAACCTGTTGGGCTAGATGAGTAGAACAACTAAACTGCATAGATATTATTGTCATTAAACTAAATCATTTTTCCGAAAATTTAAGATGTCTAGCTTTATTGAGCACTTTTTTGCAATTGTGAGGATCTGCAAGGCTGGAACCCTATATCCGGAACGGGAACCCTATATACTAAGCAAAACCATTAACACATGAAAAAATATATTACTGAAGCTTTAATTTTGCTGTCTTGTCGAAACATTTTTTTGGAGTTGTCTAAAAAAAGTAAATTTTCAATTTTTGAATTCTAACAGCTCTTAAACAGATGGTGGTACTAAAAACTTTTATGAGGAAACTTATACTAATTCTAAAAGTTCTTTCTTATCTCACAATTCATATCTAATCCAAATCCATATCTAAAAGCGCGTCGGAGTTATGAAAAAAGAAATATCATGCAAAATTAGGTTTCTACATAACGGTAAATTTAAATAGTAAATTACAAAATATTGCATAATTGTGGTATTATTTTATAGAGGTAAGAGGATTTCCGGTCTCATAGTGTTTTTAGATTGTAAAACTACTACGCAGAGCCTGAAATATATACATTTGAAAATAGGACTTCTTTGCAATTTTGAGAATCTGTAACTCTGGAATCCTATACAACTTAAATAAACCGTTAACACACGTAAAAATATATTACGGGAGCTTTAATTTTTATGTCTTACAGAAGAAAAATTTGTACGGGTGCCTAAGTTACAGGTCTCTAAAAATAGCCAATTTTCAATTTTCGAACTCTTTTAAACAGATGGTGGTACAAAAAACTTTTATTATGAAATTTATACTAATTCTAAAGGTTCTTTCTTATCTCAAAATTGTAAGTCCCTATCTAAAAGCGAAAACAAAATTAATGAAATTATAATAACTTTAAATTATTAATATTCACCATATTAACTATTATTACACCCTACACATTACGTATAGGGTATATTAACTTTGGTATGGTGTTTGTAACCACCAAAAGGAATCGAGTTAGGTATAGACATGTATATATATTCTGAATCAGGATCACCGCCTGAGTCGATTTAGCGATGTCCGTCCGTCCGTCCGTACGCACGATAATTCAAAAAATAATGATGCTATCTTGATGAAATTTATACTGTAGGTTAACAATGACTAAGGTAAGGCGGGGATTGTAAATGGGCGAAATCGGACCATGCGTTCGGGTACCTCCCATACAACTCCCAAAACAGATTACGCATATCTTCGAAATTAATAAAGATAGAAACTTAAAATTTTGTACGAGGCTGTGTTTTCCTGAATCCCTGATATCCCTAAAATTTGAGATGAATTGGAGTGGATGTTCGGGTAGCTCCCATACAACTTTCAAAACCGAACAAGCATATCTTCGAAATTAATATTAATAAAGATAAAAACTTCAAATTTAGTACTAGGGTGCTCTTTCATGAATCCCTTATTTGTCCAAAATTTGAGATAAATTGGAGGAGCTGTTCGAGTACCTCCCATACAACTCCCAAAACCGAACATACTGTTACATTTACTTGTTTTTAATTACTTTCTTACCTTTTTTACTATTTTAATTTATAATTAAAAGTCCGCGCGCTCGTGTTTATTTAGTTTTAAAGTATACTAAAAATATTTTTTGATATTTCAATCAGACTAAACCAACAATTTGTAAATGTATTGTTCATGGCTTGTGAATACACACACTATCGAAGGTTTTGACATTGTAAATTGCAATACACATCGCACATACCTAAAAATAAAAAAAAAACAAAATATAAAAAATTTGTGGCCATAGTAAGTATGTATCATATATGTATAACAAACTCATTTTTTTTAAGTTTGAAATAGGGATGACAAATTCAGCTAATACATAAAAGAATTTATATCATATTTGGTAAAAAAAACTAACAAACATAATGAGTTGTACCTTCAATAAAAATTGTTGTTTTATTCAAATAAAGAAAAAAATGTTTGATGTATAAATCGACTTAACAAATTTTTAGAATTGGTTTGGTTCGCACCCATTTTCTTACATTTCTTCGTCAATAGTTAAATTAAGTTTTTCCTTCATTAGTCATGAAGACCTTCCTAAATGTTAAAGATAACCGAATAATAAGATTTTTAATTTTTATTGTAGGCGGGGGTGAAGCAAATGATTATTTCTAAAAGTTGTTTCTGAAAGCTTCAATGTTTTACCTCTAAACTTTTGTTGAGTAAAATGAAAAACCAATATAACATTTTCAACTAAGTGCTATCACTGTTAGAACTTCATTATGAAAAGAAAAGATTCTGCAACCTGCATACAGGAATACAATACATGAGCTTATGTGCTACTAAGCTGTGGTTACATTTTTAATTTGAGTACAAGAATCTGGATTAACATGAAAGCGAAAACCAAAATTATTTAGTTGAACATAGTTAATTTTAAAATTCGACATTGTGTTCAGTTCTATTTATAGAAACTCAATGTAAATGCCCATAATTGACATATGTATGTCAGATTCGTTAAGTTTCGTTAAAGATGGATCTTTACTATTTTAATGCGATCAGAACAGGAGTGACGTAATAAATTTGACATTTATATTTATTTGATCTTACCTTAAATATTATAAGTTTCTAAAATTTACAAGATATAATAATAAACACTTTATTGCAATTATAATGTAGAAAAATTATAACTGTAATAAAGTTTAAAAATATAGTTTAAAAAAAATTTAATAATAATAATAATAATACAATAATATTACTCTTCATATTAGTTACTTTTATGTTAGTTTGGCTCAAAATATGTTTTGACAGGTATACATGTCGACATAACGAACAGAATTTACATTGAAGTATATTAATATTAAACTATGTTATTTTGGTTAAATAACGGGATTGAACCCGAGAAACTCAATATCGGTTATTTACCAAGAAATGTATATAAATTATGCAGATTTTTGAAATTTCATATTTCGTTAAAAAATTTTAATGATAGTTATATATTTTCTAGTTATAAAATTATAAAACTAATAAATATTCATAAAATTTGCAAATTTGGTGTACATTAAAAAATATACATTATATAAGCTACAATTGGCAAGTAATATTAAGATATAAAAAACTAAAATAGTTTCGAATTAGGCTCAAGTGGACATGTAACAGATATGTAAACAGATATGTAAACGTAGAAAACCATAAAATCAAAAGAAATAGAGAAAAGTTAAATTGTAACGGTTTTTATTGCATTTTCATGTCAATCAGATTGCAGCAATGGAAGCATCGCGATCATGTTATTGTCAACTCTAAAACTTTTAAGACGTTGATCAAAGCTTCTGATAATCCTATTAGTGATCACAAAATTTTGAATATTAGAATTAAAAAATGTAATATTATTCCTAATCCAATGACACGAGCAAATATTGTAAAAACAAATTGGAATATGTTTCAGAACTTAGTCGCACATAAAATACAAATATGTAATTCTTACGATAAACTAACCGAATGTTTAAAGGAAACTAAACCATTGGCATCATCAACAATCACAGTTAGAAGAAGAATACAAAACATTTGGATTACCCCTTTCATACTCAGCGTAATCAAAAGGAAATACAAACTTTATGCTAATTTTCGCAAACACAAAAACAAAACAACATTGATCTACAAAATAGGTATAAAAGAATGAAAAATTTTACTCAAAAATTAGTAAAAGAAGAAAAGGAACGTTACTTTAATAATCAAATTAGTGACGCTACAAATCCCCAAGAATTGTGGAAAGTTATCAATGAGCACTTAAATTTTAGAAGTTCCAAGGACCAACTTAAAATTCATTTAATTAATCACAAGAGCAATTTAATTAACAAGATTTAGAAGCAGCAAATATTTTAAATAATCATTTCGCTACCATTGGAAGCACTTTAGATAAAAATTTTTCCAACCAAGTAAATACTGAAATAAGTTCACATTATCTTACAAATTGGAATTCAATATTTCTTATCCCAACAAATAGTAATGAAATAATGCAAATCATAAGCACTTTTAGAACAAATTCATCGTCTGGTTCTGATGGTATTTCAATAAAACACATCAAATCAATAGAGCATTTAATTTCAACCAAACTTTCTGTTATAACAAATAAAATTTTATCTACTGGCGAATTTTCAGATACGGCTAAAGAATGTATTATCATTCCGATTTATAAATCTGGGAAGTATACAGATTGCAACAATTATAGACCAATATCTTTAACTAACTGTCTATCTAAACTCATTGAAAAAGTTATCAAACGTCGTCTAATTACTTTTCTTTCTAATTCAAATCTAATTGATGACCACCAATTTGGTTTTCTAAATGAAAGTAGTACTGAATCAGCTGCAATCGAAGTTGTTAATTCCATAAACAATGCATTAGATAAGAATAATTACGCAGTCGCCATCCTATTAGATCTGAAAAAAGCATTCGAGTGAATCATGATATGCTACTAAATAGTCTTTATAACATGGGTATTAGAGGAATCGGAGCCAATTTATTTAAGTCATACTTGAAGTGTCGTAAAATTAAAACTCGAATAAATGATTATATTAGGGATGAAGCAAGTCTACCAATTGCAGTTCCTCAGGGTACATTTCTTGGCCCAATTCTTTACTTAGCTTATGTAAATAGTTTCAACCAAATTGGGTAAACAGGGTATTATTCAATGTTTGCTGATGATATAATAATTTTATATAAAAGCAAAAACACTAACCAACTTGAAGAAGACATTAATAGTGACTTACATAAAGTCAATGAATGGTTAAATAATAGCAAATTAACAATTAACGTAGTTAAAACTGAGTTCTTATTATTTAAGCAAAAAAAATAAAGAAAATATTAATTTATCAATCAATATAAATCTGTAACCGATAAAAAGAGTAAAATCAGCAAAATATTTAGGCTTACACATTGATAAAGACCTGTCCTGGAAAATACACATTGAAAAATTAAAAAAATCGATAATGTCAATAATTGGAACAATTGTAATAGGAGGAGTGCGATAGAGAAGACTATTTCAACTCTGGGATACCCGTATGAACATAATATATGCTGTTTCCATAAAATTTTTCAGATGGTTTACTTAATTAAGTACCAAGATATATGAAGTTGTATGACACTGAGTTATTTTCATTTAAAAGGGAAAGTTGTATGACAGCTACCCGAACCTGTTGCAAATGCACAACCAAAGTTTACGGAAGTTATTGCCATAAAACTTGATAATTTTTTGCAATATTTCAGATGTCTAGCTTCATTAAGTTCCAAAATGTGAAAGAAGTCTAAACCTGTTGGGCTAGATGAGTAGAACAACTAAACTGCATAGATATTATTGTCATTAAACTAAATCATTTTTTCGAAAATTTAAGATGTCTAGCTTTATTGAGCACTTTTTTGCAATTGTGAGGATCTGTAAGGCCGGAACCCTATATTCGGAACCGGAACCCTATATACTAAGGAAAGCTATTAACACATGAAAAAATATATTATTGAAGCTTTAATTTTGCTGTCTTGTCGAAACATTTTTTTGGAGTTGTCTAAAAAAAGTAAATTTTCAATTTTTGAATTCTAACAGCTCTTAAACAGATGATGGTACTAAAAACTTTTATGAGGAAACTTATACTAATTCTAAAAGTTCTTTCTTATCTCACAATTTCAAATCCATATCTAAAAGCGCGTCGGAGTTATGAAAAAAGAAATATCATGCAAAATTAGGTTTCTACATAACGGTAAATTTAAATAGTAAATTACAAAATATTGCATAATTGTGGTATTATTTTATAGAGGTAAGAGGATTTCCGGTCTCATAGCGTTTTTAGATTGTAAAACTACTACGCAGAGCCTGAAATATATACATTTGAAAATAGGACTTTTTTGCAATTTTGAGGATCTGTAACTCTGGAATCCTATACAACTTAAATAAACCGTTAACACACGTAAAAATATATTACGGGAGCTTTAATTTTTATGTCTTACAAAAGAAAAATTTGTACGGGTGCCTAAGTTACAGGTGTCTAAAAATAGCCAATTTTCAATTTTCGAACTCTTTTAAACAGATGGTGGTACAAACAACTTTTATTATGAAATTTATACTAATTCTAAAGGTTCTTTCTTATCTCAAAATTGCAAGTCCCTATCTAAAAGCGCGTCGCAGTTATTGAAAAAAAAATCATGCAAAATTAGGTTTTCCCATAACGGCAAATTTAAATACTAAATTTAAATAAATTGTATAATAATTATATTATAATATTAATTTACAAAGGTAAAAATTTGTGTCGAATGTCGTTTTGAGATTGATGTTAAATAGAATATGAGAAATACGCATTTAAAAATAGGGATTTTTCAAAGTTGGAGGGGCTGCAGCTCCGTAATGGATGGGGCTACAAGAAAAAGTTGTTTCTTTTTTATTTTTAACGGTGAAGAAGTTTTGTAAACAGACTTACAGAGTGAAACTAAAAGGCACATTTTTTCAAAATTTTTTTGGAAATGTGCTAAAAACATTACAACATATATGTACGTACATAGATATGAAAGTACATATTGTTTTGTGTAAGAATTAGAAAAAATTAAGCGATTCCGCGTACAGGCCAATCTATTTTGCTATTTTTTTTTTCCTTTATTATCAATATGAAATTTGCAATGAATTAATTATATAATGATTTTAATAAAATTTTGAACACCTTAGCATGAGCTGTGTGGTTATATAGATTAAACAATATATGAATTTATTATTATTAAGATCTTATCGATTCTTATTTGAAATTAATTTTATTAAAAGCTTTAAATATAGTTTTATTTGACATAAATTTATTTTTAATTTTAATTTGAAATTTATTCTAGTTGTAATTTTATTTACGATATAGGCTACATTATAATTTTTAAATTATTAAAACTCATTAGAATTCGGGTTTAGAACTAATTAGAACTAAGTAACATTAGAGATTAGGATACTAATTTAGACTACAAATCTTAGATTTTAAGTTCTACTATATTACAATCTTATCCTAGACAAAGTGTATTTGATTACAAAGATAAATTCCAATAGCATAGTTAAGTTTTAATTTAATTTGATTTTTTAACTAGTTTAAATTATGCGAATTACCTAAAAAACTTTTACTTCTTTTTTGAAGATAAGGAGATTGGATATGGCTGTTATTTCGTCATTCGTTCCACTATTTAAATTGATCGTTATATGAAAACCAAATTTTGCATGATTTTTCTTTCTTCATAACTTCGACACACTTTTAGATAGGGACTTGAAATTTTGAGATAAGTGAAATTTTGAGATTTGATGCCCGTACAAATTTTTTCAAAATAAAAGGCAAAAATGAAGGCTTCAATTTTATAATTTTACATGGGTTAATGGTTTTCCTTAATTATGTAGAGTTCTTTTAGAATTGATGAAAGTGTTTCTTTATTTTTAACATTTTTTCTTATTATATAAATTCTAAAAAAATTTTAAATTTTTCGCGCAAGCCACAATTCTAAACAGTTTGTATTAGCTTTTGGAAATGTGAGTCTTTAAACACCATTGGTTTACATTCAGCCTTGATTTTACTTTCTATTCATCAATATATTACTATTTATCTCTGCTCTGTTCAGAAAAGTATGAAATATGCCCTGAAACAACTGAAATATCATCTTCCAATTGTTCAGAATAATCTGAATATCTTGTGAGAAAACTGAATTATCATCTTCCTTCTCATCGCTTCTGACAATTATTATAATTTTTATATTGATGCAAAAAGTTAACGTAACGTTGCCGTATCTTCATTTGCTTTATATAATTTCAATTTTTTGTCAGTGATGCCATCAAAACTGATGTTTACTTCTATGCCAGCATCATCTTGAGCCAGCTTCTTTGAAGTTTTTTTTCGAGTCTGAGGTATATCGTAAGTGATCTAATTAAAAAATTAAATTAAATATTCGAAAAACTATTGCATGAATCCATTGCATGAAAAAAATCTATTGCATGAATTGTGTACAGAAGTAATTTGAATATATATATATATATATATATATATATATATATATACTTAAAAACTAATTGTATATGTAAGTCAAGTATGTAATTTTTTGAATATACCAAAAAAATCTTTAACACCTTTAAGGTTTTACACAAAATATAAATAAAAGAAAAAACTTTCATTCATCAGCGAATGCGTTTCAACTTGATAAACATGCCATCATTAGCATTCTTATTTTTTTTTTAACTTCAAAATGAAGTTAATTTTGGAGTGTTTTGTCCATCCAAACACTACTGAACTCCTCAGTAGGTAACTTGTAGTGTTGGACTACCTAGACAACTCCAACTAAATTTTAATCCCCCGCAGTGCTTTATACAAAATTTTAATAAAAATTCAAATTTAAATAAACTAAATAAAAAATGATAATGAAGAATCCAAAAAAAGAATCCAAATGAAGAATCCACATAGATGATAACTGGATTAATTACTGGATGACTTGGCTGCATTAGATAATGCTTTGTGTTTCCTTTTTACTAATAAGCAAGTATTGTTAAATTTTTTGGATACAATACATCAGCTTCTACATTAAGAAAAATATAAAATATACATGTGTGATGTGATGAGTGTAATGAGAGAGGTTTGTATATTATTATATATAAATAAGAGTATTGCTTCATTCAGTGATGAAGTAAAAAAATTAAGAGAAAATTATATTAGAGAATTACATAATAGTGAAGCAGTTAATATAAAAAAAATCTCCAACAACATACACTAAATAGTTAAAACAATCTCTGCTGGTAGTAGAGTGAGAAAGCAAAAAAATAAAGTCTGACATAAAATTAAATATAGATGTGAATAATTTACCGATTAAAATAAATAGTATACATACTTACATGAAAAAAAATGGAGCGGTTTCAATATGTTGTTCTAGTAATGAGTCTGTAAAAAACATTGAAAATGAGATTAAAATAAATGAGTTAAAAAATTTGAGGAGCGTATACCTAGAACATATAACTCTAAAATAATTTTAAGTGGAATGGATGAAAAATTAATAGATGATCAAATGTTAGTGCAATTAAAATACAATGCACTAAACAATAGTAGTATATCCTATGCGGATTCTGGATACAAGAAATGTACATATGGCAACTCTAAAAGGGGGACATATAAAAATAGAGGACAAAAATGATGTTTAGGATATATGGCAACTCAAAAAAAATTTTTTTATTTAGGAAAACAAAAACAAAAAAAATATAATTTTAAACCTTGAAAATAAAAAATAATAAAAACAAGAAAAAAGTATAAAATTGTACATTTTTGTGAAATGTACCTACTGAGTTTATAAAATATGCGATATGAAAAATTTTCGGTGATAAGAAAAATGAATTTGTACCACAATGTTCAGAAAAAATATATGACGTCAGGGGATTTCTTTAGTTAACATATTATGTATATAAAAAGAAAAAGCAAAATATGTATGTATATAGATACTACTAAGTTTTTTTATTTATTTTTAGTGTTTTTCGATATATACAATTGTTTTTAAATTTCTTAATAATTTTAGCTAATCTTAAAAAACATCTTTTGGGAAACTCAATTGAATTAAGAGTAAGTAAATCTGTCCAATTGTTATCTTTTCTTCTTAATGAATTAAATTGGATCAATGTTGATTCAGCATAATTTCTCAGAAACCTAATATGATATGTAATTTCCTTTTTGTGCTTCTTTGTCAAAAGTTTTTTATTTTCCAAATAATATTTATTAAACATAAAAATTGTTCTTGCAAACTCCATGTTGTAGTTGAAACCAAAGAAACTAATTAAAGAACTATATTATAAATAAAATATGAAAATAACAAGAAATAAATAAATCTTCTCTGAGTAAGAGTGCTAGAGTGTAGGTAAAATCTATTAGGTAAGTTAATAATTTATATAATGTGTTAAGGTTCGATCCAAGTTATTTGCTCTTACTCAGAAAAGATTTTTATTTTTTTTTTATTTTAACCTAATAAAGTACTTAAGAAATTCTATAAAAGGCTAATCTTAACAGAAAATAAAATAATATGTAAAAAAAATATTTTTTAAAATATGCTTTTATCGAAACCAAATTCGCCCCCTAAAAAGTAGAAAATAAAATTGATTGCAAAACTTTAGCTTTTTTGACTGTTATAATATAAAAGTGAATTGCTAGTGCAAGCATTTTGGACTGTTATAATATAAAAGTAAATTGCTGGAATAAAAAAGAAACACGAACCTCAAATTTCCTAGATTTTTATTTAACCTTATTCCAGCAATTTACTTTTATATTATAACAGTCCAAAATGCTTGCACTAGCAATTCACTTTTATATTATAACAGTCAAAAAAGCTAAAGTTTTGCAATCAATTTTATTTTCTACTTTTTAGGGGGCGAATTTGGTTTCGATAAAAGCATATTTTAAAAAATATTTTTTTTACATATTATTTTATTTTATACTTTTAAGTTTTAAATGAAACACATAATTTGAATTTAAAAATATGGGATATTTTTTATTCATACATACATTAATTATTGTTTCTGATATAAAATACGTTTTATAATTTTATACCAAATTTTTAAGTAAATTAAGAGATGTTAAATCGATTCCATTACAGCAAGAGTAAAAATTTTTTATTCCATTATGGAATTCATAAATAAAGAAAGTACCTCGAAGGGTAAAATATGTACCAAAATACTGTGATTATATAAATATTACAATCCAACAACATAACTCGAATGAAAATGATATACATAAATGTACTTTACTGTATATTTCTATTTGTATACTATTAGTAGTATATCGTATATTCAAACAAACATCTAATCTTGAACACCTACCTACCTAATCGCTTAATAAGATCATGCAGTAAAAAATGTTGACAAATATCTTGATTTAAATTATAAACAAATGGAGCGGAACAAAATAATTTAGGAAATTAGTTTAACATAATATTATGTGTATCCAGCCATTGGTGCAGTGGTTGACGCACCGCTTCTCATTCATAAGGGAAGGAGAGGTCTCGGGTTCGATTCCCGGCTGGGTACAATAATTATAAAATAAAAAAAAAATATTCATATATCGCAATATGTAAATACTTTATAATATATCATTATATCACGTACACATTCCTACCAGGAAACAAGGATTATAGCTACCTGGCACATTTATGTACCACGGTACCTGAATATAAATAAATAAATAAATATTATGTACATACGTACATACATATTTACATACGTAGTTTTAATTTTTTGTGTTGACAAAATTTTGTTTGTAAATCATAATGCGTAATGCGCAAAAGCTTAATTTTGTAATGATCTTTACTTTTTATATTCTTTTCTATGTACAAAAATAATATTATGTATGTATGTAGTTTGAATTTGGCAATTGGAATTATTATATGCTTTTATATACAAGTATATTATATTAACTCGTCGCTGTCGGTTTATTTATTTATTTATTTATTTATTTATTTGTCATTCTGTCACGCTTTTTATTATCTTCGTAATCTGTTAGCAACATTTGTAAGTGTAGTATGGTGCAGAGGATAGTGTACAGGTTTCAAAAGTGGGGATCATGTTGTTCGAATCCAGTACACAAGCAACATTTTTTTTTTTTAACTATCTATTCATCAACATTTTTTGAATAGAATATGTATACATTTTTGTATATATCAATTTAAAACTTACATTTTTATCTCTTATTCATGCATACAAACATACACATTATATTTTTGATCTTTCCTGGTGTTTCGTATTAGCATAATTAGCAAAACACAATCTATACATACAATATTTTTATGTATGTTGCTAAGTTATTTTGTTTACAACATTTGTTTAGTATTTAAATCAAAATATTTGCTGTCAACATTCTTTAATGCATATTGAATTAATGCATATATGGTGCAGAGGAAGGTGTACAGGTCTTGAAAGTGAGTGTTAATGTGTGGACTGTGGTTCGAATCCAATTCGTGTATAATTTTTTTTTTTTTTTTTTTTAACTCTATTCATCAATATTTTTTAAATAAAATTTTATGTATAATAGATTCAAAACTTTATTTTTAAATTCAAATTATGGGTTTAATTTAAAACTAAAAAGTATAAAATAAAATAATATGTAAAAAAAAATATTTTTTAAAATATGCTTTTATCGAAATCAAACTCGCCCCCTAAAAAGTAGAAAATAAAATAAAATAAAAGTGATTATAGATCTAAAGCATCTTGGCCTGTTATAATATAAAAGTAAATTGCTGGAATAAAAAAGAACCACGAATCCCAAATTTCTGTTCATCTTATTCCAGCAATTTACTTTTGTATTATAACAGGCCAAGATGCTTTAGATCTATAATCACTTTTATTTTATTTTATTTTCTACTTTTTAGGGGGCGAGTTTGATTTTGATAAAAGCATATTTTAAAAAATATTTTTTTTTTACATATTATTTTATTTTGAATAAAATTTTATTTGTGTATCTATATACACAATATACATAATAAATGTTCCTAAATAAAACACATAAAACATTAATTTTTAACGCCATACATATTCAATATGCAATAAAGAATGTTGACAACAAATATTCTGATTGAAATCCTAAACAAATGTTTTAAAACAAAATAATTTAGCAACATAAAAATATTGTACCTATATATTTTGTGTTTTGCTAAATCCTAATACAAAACCCATGTGCACATCAAGATTGATTGAACTAAATTATTATAGCAGGAAAGATCAAATACATGTGTATTGTATGCATGAATTATGAATAAGAAGAAAAATAAAGTTTTGAATCTATTATACATAAAATTTTATTTAAAAAATATTGATGAATAGAATTAAAAAAAAAAAAAATTATACATATACGAATTGGATTCGAACCACAGTCCACACATTAACACTCACTTTCAAGACCTGTACACTTTCCTCTGCACCACATATGCATTAATTCAATATGCATTAAAGAATGTTGACAGGAAATATTTTGATTTAAATACTAAACAAATGTTGTAAACAAAATAACTTAGCAACATACATAAAAATATTGTATGTATGGATTGTGTTTTGCTAATTATGCTAATACAAAACACCAGGAAAGATCAAGAATATAATGTGTATGTTTGTATGCATGAATAAGAGATAAAAATGTAAGTTTTAAATTGATATAATATACAAAAATGTATACATATTTTATTCAAAAAATGTTGATGAATAGATAGTTAAAAAAAAAAAAATGTTCCATGTGAACTGGATTCGAACAACATGATCCCCACTTTTGAAACCTGTACACTATCCTCTGCACCATACTACACTTACAAATGTTGCTAACAGATTACGAAGATAATAAAAAGCGTGACAGAATGACAAATAAATAAATAAATAAATAAATAAATAAATAAATAAATAAAT
The DNA here is from genome assembly GCA_947095535.1 of Poecilobothrus nobilitatus. Lineage (NCBI taxonomy): Eukaryota > Metazoa > Arthropoda > Insecta > Diptera > Dolichopodidae > Poecilobothrus > Poecilobothrus nobilitatus. The sequence continues at coordinate 145,490,031 of OX352772.1, forward strand.
AAATAAATAAACCGACAGCGACGAGTTAATATAAAAGCATATAATATGACATAATTCGATTAGACTATTAAATACAAGTATCATAATGTTTTGGGCTGATAACATTCTACATGGGTATAAATATTGTATTTGCGGACGGAAATGGGCTTCAATTAAAATAATTAATTGGAGAATATTTCATGATTTTTTGGAGGTATATGTAACTCCAGAAGGTGGGGAAAAGATTTGTTTATTTAAAATTAGAAATGGTGAGTCATTAACTAACAATTTCGATTTATCTCCATTGGATTGGCAACATCTAAAAATTGAAGTATATGGTGGTGATATTACTATTATTGGTAAAGTAAGAAATGTACCAAATAAAAAAATGCAAATACCTAATCATTTTAATATTGATTGCCCGTTTTCTGAAGAAGATGATTGGGAGATGATTGCGAAGAATATTTCAAATGTACTACCAACTGATAAGAATAAAGGAATCATACAACATATTGATTCATTATCATTGAAAACAAATGAATATGAAGAAATTGAAAATGAGTTGAAAAAGTCTATGATAAGGAGACGAATTGATGAGGGAATTACATTTATAGCATCAATAGAGAATACATATAATGAAAAAAATAAAAAATCAAAAATTGGCGATGTGTTAACTAATTTTAGAAAACTACTTGAAACTTTAAAAGAGGAATATTTACATTATATGGAAGCTTATTCAGATGGAAAAGATAAATTACCAATTTTTATGTATGTTTGTTTTATAATAAGTCAAGTAAAGTCTGTACACAATAAAGAAATTTCTGGAAAATAAAAAGTATAAGTTACGCATGTTTAATTTCTAACATATCATTATTCCGTGAACATTTGATGAAGATATATCATATTTTTGTAAAACGAAACGATGATGTCATTTCTTTTATTTATATTCTGTTTGTTAACTATTCAAACAAAATCAGCACCAATTCCAGATGTTACGTTAGATGAATCAGCTTTTGGAAGCACATATTTTAATATATTACTTCCGAATAATGAAACGGTGAAAATAAATTTATCAGTTCAGTTATTAAAACATTCTATTTCCCATGCACTAAAGAAATTTACATCAATTAGAACAACTATAACAACAACGCCAACTACTACTACTACTACTTTGAAAGCAGATGATTATTTACTTGGAGATAAAGCTGATTCAGAACCCCAATATGTTTCTATAGATCAGGCTATTGAAGCTTTTAGACATGAATTAATTTTGAAAGAACGTAATATTGGTGGAATAATAAACAGTGATTATATATTCTATAGACATTTTAAATTAGAATATGCGGATACTAAAGAAATACATGTAAGATGTGCATATGATAGCAACTTTAAACAAAAATCTCTCAAAATTCAATGCTTTGAATATCGCGAAATTTTAGCAGATAGAATCTCAAATGCTGGAGAAATAGAATCAGTTTCAATAATAGATGAAGATTATAAATCTGATTATACAGTACTCAATTTGAGGTCAATAAAACAAAAGTCGTGATATCAAATGGAAATTCTTTAATTTTACAAATATAATAAATATTTTATAATTATTAAATAATAAAATACAAACATTTTTTTTTTATAATACATCATTTTTATTTATCCATGAATTATGATTAGTAGAAAATCCTAACCATTTAACAAAAAAATTATCATCTTTAGTTTTAAGAATTTTTTCAATCAAGTATACTTGTTTTTGGTCAGCTTTTAACAATTCATATTCATAGAACCCTCCTTATATATTTGTTTATTCGAACTGAATTGCCAACTTTAAATTTAGCAGACGGAGCTATTTTTATTTGACTGTATACAGTTTTAAGTAATTCATTAGCATTATATTTATTGACATCTGATGGACGTTTCTTAATTGTTCGATGTTTAGTGTTGTTATATTGGTTGACTAGTTCTTCAATTAGGCCAATCCATTTGTAATTTCCATTAAAACTAAACTCTTTCCACATCTTTTCTTTTAAAGTTCTATTGAAAAGTTCCACAATAGATGCCTTTAGTGTGCTAAATGTTGAATAATTTATTTGATATTCAAACATTAATTTTTTGAATATTTTATTGAAAAATTCTTTTCCATCATCCGTTTGCAAATTTTGAGGATATCTCTTAAAAGCAACGAAAATCTTTTGCATTGCTTCTGTAACATTCTCTGAAGTTTTTCTTTTTATGGCGATTGCCCAGGCATATTTGGAGAAAGTATCAATCACAGTTAATAAAAATTTAAAACCTTTATTCTCTTTATCATATGACCCCATTTCTACTAAATCAGCTTGCCACAGATCATCAAATCCCTTAATTATAACTCAACGTCGTTTAAAATTCCTCCGGGCAGGTTTATGCAACTCATCAACGACCTTTCTTTTACTCATATTTAATGATATGAAATATTTTTTTTCAATTCTATTTATTTCCAAAATTTCCAATTAATCAGAAAATCTTTCATTAAAAATTTGTTTCCGATGATTACTATCTAAAATTTTAGAAATAATATCATTAGTATTTTGAATTCTTTAGTTGAATCTCCAGTGATCCAGTGCTATTAACTCCCAATATTTTTGTCGAGCTAATTTATGCGCTGTATTCCATTTGTTTAATATATATATTTGAGGCTTTAAATTAAACCTAATTCGCTTTTTTATCTTTTCTTTTTCTTCATCTTCTTTTCCTTCAGAAGAATTTGAAATATCATCTTCATCATTCTCCTTCTCTTCAGAAGAATCTGAAGTATCATCTTCATCATTCTCATAATTTTCAGAAGAATCTGAAATTTCATCTTCGTTCTCGTCGTTTTCTTCATCAAGCCAATCAAATAAATCCACAACAACCTCACCTTTACTCATTTTAACTATAACTAAGTAAAACAATTTTTAATTGGAAAATATTTTATTTATTTTTAATTCTATCATATAATTTTAGTAATTTCACAATTCTTAACATGATTGTTTCAGCTGATATACAAGGACAAGTTTCAGGAAATGAATCAGATGTATCTGATGAATATGGACATATATCCCAATGAAAACCATATACTTTTGTATCTATTTGTTTTGAGTTTTTAAATTTCAGTAGAAAATTAAAATGATGAGTCAGTTCATGATAATACTCTTCTAGTAAAGTATCTTTATATTTATTTAAAAAATTATTTAGAGTATATCCGATTTGATGTATATCCATTTCAAAAATTAAATGCAAACTGATCCTAATTATTCTTTTATTAAGTTATTGATTAAATCTAATGCCGATTGAGCTTTAGCTTCAGCTTTTTGTAGTCTCCCATTAATAAATTCAATTGGTTTTTTAATTTGAAATTGAATAAAATCATTTATTTCTAAAAATTTTTCATTCAACATTGTAGAAAATTTGTGGTGAACTTCTTCTATACTATCTTCCATTTCTCCTTCTAATATTTTTAATTTCTCTTCTGTTAATTTAAGTTCATTAGTTAAATTCTCGAAAATTTCTCCAATATTGATTTTTATTAGTTCTTTATGAAAGAAAATTTGATTATTCATAAATTTTTGCGTTGCTCCGTCACTTCCATCAATTGGATCTTGAACATTTGACAAAATTTTATTATCTAAATCATAATTACCTCCAGAAGTTAGTTTGAAACCTATACCTGGAGAACCTCTAGTATTGGGTTTCCTAAAAGAAGATGGAGCTGCGCTACGTCCAAACATGTCAAGTGGCATTTTGATTTTAACTGATTGCTATTGCAAAAATATTATTCAATTATATTTGCTTCTCGCAACTCTTCAATTATAGATATAATTTCATTATGATGATTGTTGTTACCAGCTGACCGTGATCCAATTAAAAGTCTTAATCTATCAACCAACTCATTAGGATTATCCCAATAAACATACTGATTTGGTTGATTGATATAATTCAAATTTGTTCTTGTTGTAGTAGGTAAAAATTTTGTAAATTGTTTTTTTTGTGTATGCCATACCTATTTTTTTCTTTCTAGTGTTATAATCAGGTTCATATAATTTTCTTAAAATATTCTTATATTTAAAACCTTTGTTTCCACGTATTTGTTCTGAATTTTTATAATTTCTTCTATGTACATTTGTTTTATCAAGTATTTTACGATACACATTTATATCACTTTCAGTATAGTTGATAGGCTTTTTTTTAAATATTAGTTCATATAAACCATGAGTTCCCTTAAAAACTTCATCGTCAATCAATATATTTTTAGTAATTTCATCTATTTTAAAATTAGCATTTCCAAGTTTTTGAGAATTTGATGACTTATCAAAATGGGGTCCATATGTTTTGTCAAGTTCTGACTTGTTAGAAAAAAGCAATTGTGAAATTGTAAAATTGGATTAATCATTAGCATTATCAATTTCAGATAACGTTTCAAATTTTAAAGTGTTCGGTGTTGAAGTTTTAAATTTACTCCAAGAATTACTTTTGTTGTTTGGTGATTCGAAAGACTTATCGTCATCATGAAACTGTTGCTTTATTTCTGAATTGATTTTTGGTTTGATAAAGCTTTTTGAATATTGTTGTTGTTGTTGTTTCACAACATCAGTTAATTCTTTTAACGGTTTAACTATGGGACTAAATGATGCTTCCAGATTTTGATCTTCTGTTAGTTTCGCAACTTTCAAGGAATGAAATTTTCGTTTTAAACTTTTTCTAGTTTTGATTAAATCTTCCATAAGTTTTTCATTCATTTTTGAATTTATTATTAAGAACTAAATATCCTATTTTGCTGTTATTCGCTAATTGCTAACAGCTCTGTTGTACGCTGCTCGATTGTTAACTCTTGTCTACTGTTAACTGTTTTATTTGTCTGTCAATCTTATGTTTTATTTATATCTTATGCGAACTTTTTATTTTAAACTCATATCTGATCTGGTTCTAATTTATTATCTGTTAGCTGATATTTTTTAAATTCTGATAAATTCTTCAAATTTTTTTCTATAGCGGCCATTATTTAAATTGTTATCTTTATCGATTAAGAGAAACCCATACTCATCATTCCAACAACATGCACTCAATTTTTTAAAATCATTGTAAGACATATCTGAATTCACATGATCGTTATAAATATGCTTCAAATTTAAATCATCTTGCTTAAATATAATTAAAAAGTTGGCATTATCTCTAACTAAATGTTTTGGAATTTTTGTATATGATTGACATAAATAAAAGCTATCAACAACCTGATGTCTTCCCATACAAAAGTAATTTCTTATAGTATCTTGTTTATCACAAGCTACATCATCAAATATAAATACTGAACTGGATTTAGAAGCAGATGGATTAATTATATCAGCATTATTTGAAAATTCACTGTAGCCCATCCCTTTAATTGATTTTATTAATTTCTTTAAGTATTCATATTTAGGTTGGTGTAATGTCTTTGAATAAATGTATAGGTTTTTAAATTTAAGTCCTTTACAATCTAAAAGCATGCTGAGCATAACATTAGTTTTACCACAATTTGAGGGTCCTACTATTAATCCTCTTATACTATCTGGAAATAATTCACCATGTTTTTTCTTAATTTTTCCAAAATTTTTATCAAAATTTTTTACTTTTATTGCATTATCTACTTTTATAAATTTCATTTCTTTCAACTATAAACGATAGAAAAATAATTTTATACAACAAATGTATAAGAAAGATGATCAGTGTCTGATGAACTTTCTTAAACTGAAGTAAACATGATTAATCATAATAATAATAATAACAATAAATTGCGGACCTGGAACTAAATTAGAAAAACGATTAGCTCGTGGTGATAAAGGAATTAATGGATTAGATGAGGCTTCTCGTGAGCATGATATAGCATATTCTCAAAATACTGATCAACATCATCGTAATAGGGCTGATATTATACTCGCCGATAAAGCTTGGCAAAGATTTAAATCTAAAAACTCAAATTTAGGAGAAAAATCGAATGCATTTTTAGTAACAAATGCAATGAAAGCTAAGACTAAACTCGGTATGGGTTTGAAAAAGAAAACCATAAAAAAACAAAGAAGAAAATCAATAAGAAATATTATAAAAGAAGCCAGAACAGCAGTTAAAAGTATAAAAAAACCTATGAATGATAAAAGTACTATAAACATTGCTTTGCAAGCAGCTCGAAAGTTTTCTAGAGGACATACAAAAAACATTGATACCCCTAGAATAATTCCAATACCAAAAATTGGAGGAGTCTTACCTTTAATTCCTATATTTGCAGGTCTTTCAGCTATTGGTGCATTATCAGGTGGTGCTGCTGGAATAGCTAAGGCTATAAACGATGCTAAAAATGGTTACAAGGAGTTAAAAGAAAGTAAACGTCATAATAAAATGATGGAAGCCATAGCATTAAAAGAAGGAAAAGGATTACATTTAAAACCATATAAGAAAGGATTAGGTCTTTATTTGAATTCAAAAAACCATTAAATGAGCTACCCAAAAGAGCACTTACCAATTATGATTTAGAAGAATTTGGGAAAAAACACTTAAAGCATTTCCGTGGAGTTTTTATGCGAGATAATTTACCAGCACACAAACCTTTGAAATATGAATGTGGTATAATAAATTTAGATAATTCTATTGGAAATGGAACACATTGGGTAGCTTATTATAAAAATCCTCAAATGACACAATATTTTGACAGCTTTGGAAATTTACAACCTCCATTAGAAATAATTAAATATTTAGGAAATAAAATTGTTTATAATTATGATAGATATCAAAATTTTAATTCATATAATTGCGGTCATTTATGTTTAGAATTTTTATTTTATGTTGTTAACAAAAAAAACAAAAAAAATTATCAGTAAATAAGGCATTATTAAAAAAAAAATTTTTTCTTTTTATAATTAGTTTAGCTATTATATTCTTGACCTACATTATGATTTTGTTCAAGTTCAAGGTTATTTTATTTTTCTGTTTGAATGAAAGAAACAAAAAAATTGTAAATGGGGTAAATGAACTTTATTCGGGATAAAAGATTTTTTAAATGAATTTTAGAGTATAAAAAACAAAATATAAACCGATATAAAAAAAATGTATGTAAAAGTAGGATTGAAATCTGATAGATATTCTTATGCAAATGTCAATTAAGCTTTGAAATCTATAAAAGTAGGGTACATATCTAAATTATCTCATTATCTTAATTATAGACATGTCGATAACAATAACTTTAAACGGAAATTCTTCTGTATTAACAAATACTTTTTTCCCATCTATAGATTTAAAAGGAAAAGAATATACTTGTGGATTAGTAGATTTTCAAACGTATCATTCCATATCGAATATAGATGAGGGGAATAACACATTTATTATTGATAATAAACCAATCATAATTCCAACAGGTTCATATGAAATTGAAGATATTGAAAAATTTCTAAGAAAAGAGTTGAATATTGTCAAAACAGATTCGGATATGTTAATTATGAGAGCAAACAATAATACATTAAAATGTGCAATTTTTGCTCAAAAAGAAATTGACTTTGAAAGAAAAGATACTATTGGCAAATTATTAGGTTTCAGTAGAAAGAGACTGTCAGCTAAAAAATGGCATACTTCAGATCTTTTTGTTGATATTAACAATATAAACATAGTGAGAATAGAATGTAATATTATCGAAGGAGCATATATGAACGGACAAGAAGCACGTATTTTGCATGAATTTTCCATTGGTGTTAGTCCCGGTTATAAAATCATTGAAGTTCCTAAAAATGTTATTTATTTACCGGTAACTGTCAATCATATAAGTTCTCTTACTATTAAATTGCTTGATCAGAACGGAGATTTAATTAATTTTCAAGGCGAAACAATAACGGTTAGATTACATTTAAAAGCATTAAAATGATAGTATTTAATCAGAATCCACAACCACATATATATTCTATGTATAAAATGCCTCAATCTAGTATAGCAAAACCATTTCGAGAAGAAGGAAGTCAACGCTTGCAGAAAAAGAACAGTTTAACAGAAGTCAATCAGCAATATCTCAAACTACTTGGATATCAATTGAAAAGAAATTAATATGAATCTTTTTAATGAACCTGTTTTTGATGATAGTATAGCTAGCGCTCATTGGTATTCATATTTACCATTCATAAACTATTATGGATTGGGTCACTCTATAAAAATACAAATACAAAATCAGAATTTAAATATATTACCTTAAACAAGTTTAATTTATATAGAAGGATTTCTAACAAAACATGATGGAACAGCTGTTGTAAACACTAAATTAGTTAATAATGCTATACCATTTCTATTTGAATCTATTCGCTATCAACTTAACGGCAAAGAAATTGATCAGAACCATAAAGTTGGAATAACTTCAACATTAAAAAATTACATTTCACTCAATCAAAATGAAAGTACTGCTCTGTATAATGCAAGTTGGTCACCCAACGAATCAATTAAAATGAATGGACTTTATTTTAATTTTTGCATTCCTTTAAATAGATTGCTAGGTTTTGCAGAAGATTATAAAAATATTATTCCTAATGCTAAACATGAATTGATATTAACACGTTCTGAAACCGATAATAATTCAATGATATGTTCGGATGTTAGTGAGAAACCGAAACTTACTATTACAAAAATATGCTGGAGAGTTCAACATATTAATTTGTCAGATAATCAAAAATTAAAGTTATATAAAAGTATTGAAAATGGTTCTTACATGAAAATTGCTTTTAGAAATTGGGAATTGCAACTATGTCCTACATTAACAGCAGGCGTTACTCATTACATTTGGAATCTTCAAACAGTTTCACAACTTGAAAAACCTCGTTTCATTATTGTGGCTCTACAAACTAACCAAAATAATGTTCAAAAAGATCCTTCAAAATTTAATCACTGTGATGTCTCTGATATATTTAGATTTGTATAAAAATCGTATTTTTATTAATAATTATTTAGATTGTATGTACTTAGATTTTAATAAAAATCGCTATGCTTTAGCTTATGACACATATTCGAGTTTTAGAAGCTTTTATTATAATCACTCTATATCAGAACCTTTACTTTCATGCAACAAATTTAAAAATGATTCGCCAATATTTGTAATTGATACTCGTTATCAAAATGAAAATGATAAAATGGGGGCAGTTGATGTTAAAATTGAGATAAAAACTTTGAAAGCAATTCCAGACAATACTACAGCTTATTGTCTTATATTGCATGATCGTTTAATTGAATTTAAACCATTAACAGGGGAAGTTAACAAAATCATTTAATTATCAATTCTAATTATTTATAAAATTTAATATAAAATACATTGTAATTGATATTCAAGGTTTTCGCGATAATCAAAATAAGTTTATTATAAAAGAAATTGCATGCTTATCATCAAACTCCGAAATACAACATTTTATTATAAAACCTCCATATGGATATCATATTATAAATAATAATACAAAAAAAAACAAATAAATGGTTAACAAAAAATCATCATGGATTTGCTTGGAACGATGGATCATCTCATTTTTTTAATGTAATCAATTTTCTAAAAACATGTATAGATTATCAAACTATAGTTTACGTTAAAGGGAGTGAAAAACAAAAAATTATTCAAAATTTTTTCAAGCGAAATAACGTTATAGATTCAGATGAACAAGTATCAACAAGTTTGAAAACATTAAAAAAACTTTATGAAAATCAATATAAAAAATGTCAATTCAATCATTTGGGTTATTGTGCTCTTCAAAATGTTTATTTAATAAAAATGCTGATATAAGTAATTCAAGCATATATATAAACTCTTTCAAGGTGGAAATAGCAACAATCAAAAATCAATCTCCAACTATATTTAGCACAAAATTAAAACTTTGCACTGAATATGGATAAAAAACAAAACTATAAACCGCCTGGTTTCGGAGGTCAAATAAAAAGAGCCATTAATAATATTGTGTACGAACTAAGGAAGCCCTCAACCTCATCAGCATCATCAGCAGCTTCATCATCTAATAACTCGAGAAAAGAAAAATAATAATCCTAAAATAAATATTTTGAAAAAAAATTGTAAGTTTTATCATTTTTTTGCTTTTCTGTAATATACATGCAAAATTTTAAATAAAAATTTAAATTGAAATAAGAAAACCATTTTTATTAATCTACTTAAAATAATTATACATTAAATAACATATTTTTTTTTTCTTTACTCAGATTGTAAATGATAATGTCCCCGAGGTAAAGTATCAGTTGTGTTTGATAACAATTTTCTTTTATCATCATTCGATGAAAGTGCGACCTTTTTTTGCTTCAAACTATATATTTTATGTAAATTGGATATTATTGAGTTCTGGGTGCAACTTAAGCTTTTATTTGTAGTGAGACAATCTATATAGGATTGAAAAGTTATAAAATTTTTTATCACACAGCTTTTAATTCCTTTAGCTTTTTTAAAAATATCTTCTTCTTCAACTCTAATTGAGTACATTTTCGCTCTAAGTCCTACAAACTCAGTCATTATTTTTCCGCTATTTTCGTCCTTCATTAAACCAAGAATTATTTTATTTATTAAGGGAATTTTGTAAATATTGTTAGGATCATAATCGCTGGTATCGAACCGATCAATATGCAAGTTCATAAATTCGTATATATCATGACATTTAATCTCATATATTAACGAGTCTGTATCAGTATATAGCATTTTACATTCATTAAAAAACATCTTGTTCATAAATTCATAATGAAAATCATAAACTTTTGTTTTAGAAATATCTAAAATAGACATGCCTATAATAATTGGTTTATTCATTAAAATTTCTGATTTCCTCATTTCGATAGCTATTAGATTTTCATCTAATATTCGCGAACTATGAAAATTTGGCTTCAGAACTAGTGCACTCGCTCCATATCTTCCATCCCATTTTGTTTTTAATTTAATAATTCTACGTTTTCTTACGTTTTCCATAAATTTTCCAAATACTGCATTAATTATTAATTTAAATAGATCTTTTTCAAAATTATTTTTAGCAGCAGTTCGTAGTTTTGTGTTCAATTCTGTATACGGAGCTAACCATTTTGATTGTTTAAATTTTAACACATTGAAAATTGTTTTTAATATCAATCGATTTTTTAATGCTTGTTTTAAATTGATATAATGAATCACATATTTATTTTTGTTTTCTAAAGTTGTTAATAATTTAGGATATTTGCTTCCAGGAGGTATTTTCGATTCAGGACATAGAGGTAGATCTTTATGTAGATCATGTAAACTTTGAGGATATTCCAAATCTATCTCAAGAATATATCCAAATTCTGCATTATCAGTAATATTTTCAACATCAAATTTCAAAATTTCTTCTTTATTAAGCCATGAGAAATCGCTGATAGGTAGATATTGTGACATAGCCCATCCATATAAGTTATTTACATCATAATACATTAAATACTTTGCTTCAATATTTTCATCATAGTTTTTCATATATTTATTATTTGCTTTGCTATAACGATTTGAACATTGACTCAATCCACCGCGAATACCTCGTTCAACAAATAAGATCATATCTATATCTTTAAGTAGTTCAATTTTAATATTAGTAAGTTTTAGCATGCAATCCCATGAAAAACCTGGTGTTGTGTAGTAATGAGCTGGGTCTAATTTATATATTTTTATACAATTATCACGAAAAGATTCGAAGACATCTGCTAATAAGAGAACATCTGTTTTTAAATATGTATCTGAATATTCTCCCAATGTTTTAATATTAAATGCTTTCCAAACATTTTCTGCATGCAAGTAATCATTTTCTGATATGGAGGAATCATTTAAATCGTTATAGAAATCCTCTTTACTTGGCAATTGACGCACATCAAGTTTATCAAAAGAATCAACAAAACTGTAAGGAAAAAATCCTTTCTTAGTTATTAACTTAAAATGTTCCTTATTCAGGTAGTTCCATTCACGTTTAGTAATATGTTTCTCATTAACTGGTAGATTTACTGATAATTTTTCTAAGGATGTAGGTAAAAATCTGAAGGAATCGATGAATTTGTATTTAATGCAAGTATTATTTACGCTTTTCGTAAAAGATATGTAATTTTCTTTGTTATTTGGAATTAAACTAATGTTTCCGTCAAACTGAAGTGCAATATCTCTTATAATTAAATGCGAATCATACCCTGAAAGATTGTGAAAAACGACTGGAATGTGAGTAGCATTATTGTATCCAAGATTACATGAAACATGTGCAACACCTCTGTAGTTGCCAGTTAAATGACAATGATCTTTAACACGAATTTCTCCTTCACAAAAGCTTTTTTCACAAATGTGACACTTTTTTTGATTATGAAAAGAATTTTGTTCTTCTATAGTAATTTTTATTGGTACAATATTGCTATAAATTTCTATAACTTCTTTTGCTATTTCTAATTCTTTAGAAAACCATTTAGAACTTTCTTTACCTCTATATGATTTGAAAAACGATTTATTATCATCAAAACAACATTTGAAATAATAACCAATGCTATAAATTTCATGTTCTTGATAATAAACTGCACCTATTGTTTTTTGCAAAGATATTTTCAGCATAAATCAGCATAAATTATGAAAGGAACTTTTATCTTTTTAGAAAAATTTTTAAAATAAATATGATCTTCTTTTGGACATAGTATTCTACAATCATTTTGATTTTGGCAATTTTTTTCATGTTCTAATAACATTACTAATGAAATAACGTAAACAACGATCACATATATATGTTGCTCCTTTGTGTTTATTCAGTTGTGAAGATATAAGTCGAGAAATATTTTTTATTAAACAATAATGATGTTTGTAAAATTGTTCAATATTAAATTCATTTTCACTATCAAATTCTATATCACTTTCGTTATCCTTCGCATAAATTTCTGTTAACATGAGTAGGTTAATATGTCTTCCAAATATTTTGTTTTTGGTTAATTTTAGCGGCACAACACGGAAAGAGTTGAATTTAGTTTTTTTTAAAGTAAAAATATTAACCGATAAATTATTCATTTCTTCAAATTTGTTAATATCTTTTATTTTTACTGGCATTTCGATTCTTTCCGTTTTTAACACGTTCTTATAATCTGGATAAGAGCTAGTTAAAGATACATTCCTGTTAGCTGGATATAATCCAGCAATAATACTCCAAAAAAAACAAGCTTGATCAGTATTTTTTATATTAACACAAGCTTTTTTTGTTAAAATTTGTGGTGGTAATTCGATAAAGTTAGAGCCCTTCATAAAACTGCAAGAATTTATATGTAATGATAAATGAACAATATTCACCAAACTATGTGAACTACCTCTTTCTTCAAATTCTTCCAATTTCACTAATAATTTTTCACTTATATATTCATCAAACCATTCTTCAAAATTGTCATGTGGATCAAGAATTTGATTTGGAGTATTTAAGTATATTTTTTCATTAAGCATTTCATCTTCACTCGTTTTTCTTTGAACTTCTAAGCATAAACTGCTGTTAATTTTTACATGATATTGATCATTTTTTAATTTATTCAAAATAGGTTTTATTTCGCATGCAAATAAAGTTGAAGATTCTTTAAAAAAATTTTCTAAATCAATATGTTTTAAATTCACTATCATTACATTTAAAATTCTACTTTTAAAAGCCGATTGTAATTCAATCCACTTAATTGATCTTTCTAAATTTAAAGATCCTCCAATATATTCTTTAGATTTTTGTTTTAATAGTTCTTTTAAAATTGTCTCAAAATAGCAAAGCATTTCCAATTTACATTCGATTGATTTTTTTGGACCGATTCCCGACACTGTTAAAAATTTTTTAGAAAAGCACTCTTTTAACACTATTATTTTTTTTTGTGTTTCAATAATCTCATTTGTCGTTAAAGTTAAATTTTGTAAATTATTACACGCTTTTTTTATGACAGTAAATTCTGTATCTGCGTTAAATTCCATTTTGATTTCTTTTTTATTCTTTACTGTATTGCAAAATAATTATACTAAAGTTTTTAATTTGTTTCATTACCTATTTATCTAAATGTTTGAAAAAAAAAAAAAAAAAATAAAAAAAAAAATGTAATAAAAAGCAAAATAATTTTAAACAGAAAATTCAATTTTTATTTTATTATTATTTAATAACAATCATTACAAGTGAATTTCAGTTTTGGCATTTTTTCTTCTTTTGAAAGTATCATAAAATTGTAAATAATTTTTTTGTTCCGAATTTTTTCATTTAGTAAAGAAATTACTTTTTCCGTATATTTCTCTACATAAAACCTGGGCAGATATGTGTAGAAATCTGCTGTCTCCACAATTACACTTCTTTTCTTCCCAAAGCTCGAACTTTCTTCTTGCCTAATTTCCATAATTCTAAACTCTATCCCCAAAGGCAGCTTACTTATGGGAGTATACTGCACAAATTTTTTTGGTTGAGTGGTGTTAATATCAGTCAGAAAGCTTTCAATGTTGAATTCTTCCTCCTCCTCTTCTTCCTCGCTCTCTGCATAAAAAAGGTTCCTTTTGACTTTTGCCGCTCTAGCATTGTCTTCCTGTTCACTGCTTGACCTCTTATTATTTTTATTTTCCATTTTGTTGTTTTTGTTGTTTTTAAAAAAATTATAAGTGTTAGATAATTCCAGTTAGATATTCTCGGAGCTAATAATAATTTTCAATATCAAACAACGGTTTTTATACTAGTTTTTATCTATAAACAAATTCTTAAAATTAAACAGAAGGATGTTTGAGGTTTTCATTTTACCTAATAGTTTTCAAATATTCTTTCTAAGCTAATATGTATAATAAGAAATTGCAAAAAAAAAAAATAAATTTTTGGAGTTTTATCTTTTTATTGCAGAAACTTATTCTATGTTTAATTATTAAGAATAAAATTAATAGGACGTATACGGTTTTGTAATACTGAAAATTTCTATGATTTGAAAAAAAAAAAAAAAAAAAAAAATTTATTAAGAATAAATAGGATGTATGTGGTTTTATAATACATAAAAGTTTTATAATTTGGCAATGTATAAGAAGTTTCTTTTTTATGCACCGATTTATCTTACGCTTTTAGCAAATTTTGTTCTAAATTGATTAGAAAATTTATGTTTGTTTTACAATTCTACAATTAAAAATAATTGAAATTAATAAATTTTTGATAACAAAAGAGTATAAATTAGTTGGAAATTTTAAATATTCAATTATTCAAAATAAAGAATTAAACTAAATCATCATGGTTTTTGCCACAGAAACAGAAGTTAAAGAAATGTAGTACTCTTCAGCAGGATTCCCAAATGAATTCCAAATAAGAAGGGCGCACGCACTAGGAATGTTATACTATGTAGTGTATACATTCTACGATTTACAAAATAATTGTTTATGTTACTCGGATGATGATGGTGATAACGACAATTACTTTGTAATAAGATGTATGCAGAATTTAAAACAAATGTGCTTTTGTAAAGAATGCATAATCCGGATAAATCATCGAGGGACTAAGAGCTGGGAAGATACTTTTGATTTGTTCTATGCAGTAGCAGGTTTTGAAAGCAGATTAGAAGCTGCCGAATTTATAAAAAAGATAGGACCATACTGCATAGGTATTGATTGTGGAACTGAAAATGTTTCAAAAATAATTAAAAAAAGTGAAATTGATAAATTGTATGAAGAATTACCTTAATAAAAAGATTATATTTATTGGTTTATATACGAGTAATATTTTTATTTTTTCTGAGATAATATATTGCATACTTAGGTATTGAAAAATATCTAAGCTTTACCTTTTCATTGCAGAAACTTATTCTTTATTTATTAAGAGTAGTTAATTATAAAACAAGTTTAGATAAATGAGATTTATTTATCAACTTCATTTACGTCATACATCTATGACTCACACTCACACACACACACACACACACATCAAGTTCTTTTCCAAACATTAAATCATATCTCTACTAAAATTTAGTTCAAGAAAGTTTCTTATCAAAATAATTATTTTTCTTTTCTAGTAAAATTTAAAATATTTGAATTCTATTCTGTTTTAAAGTTATAATAATAAAATAAATTACAATGGAATTCCCTGACGTCATTTTTAATTTTCTAGGATATTAACTTATTCTTTATTTATTTATTAAGAATAAAATAGGATGTATGCGGTTTTCTAATACAAAAATAATAAAACTATTTTATTAAACAAACTTTAAACTATTTTTGATTCTTTTCTTTAAATGTATATTAACAAAAGGAATTCCCCTGGCGCCATACGTTCACACACACACAATTCTTTTTCCAAACATAAGTTCATAATATCTTTAAAAAATTTCATTAAAACAATAACAACATCATTGTAATTTTCTATACTTTTTTTATAGCTCTTATCTTACATTTATGTTTGTTAAATTCTTAACTTAAAACCGAATGCAAAAAATACTTCTCAATGATAACACTCATTTATTAAATAATTTCTATGGAATTCCCTGACGTCATTTTAATTTTCTATGCTATTAAGTATTAACACCTACATACAAAATTTTATAATTTCATTATTTTACTTTTATCTTATCAGCATTTTTTTTTGTTTTTGCTTTCCTAAATAAAAAAATTGTTTTTGAGTTGCCATATACCCTAAACATCATTTTTGTCCTCTATTTTTATATGTCCCCCTTTTAGAGTTGCCATATGTACATTTCTTGTATCCAGAATCCGCATAGGATATACTACTAACAATGCAATGCACTTTTCAATTTCATTAGGTTTCAGTTACTTATTTTTTATTTTGTATATTTGACTTTTATACTCCCAAATTTTTTTATTAGCAGCCATTTAAACATACTATTAATGTCATTTTGTTTTTCTACGTCAAATATATTTCCTTGTCTCTTAATTAATTTTATTTGTAACAATCGTAACCATACTATCAGCAGAAACGTAAGATATTGTATACTTTTAAAGGTAGAATATTTTACAGATTTAAAAGAACATTAATAATTATAAAAACCATTTTATTATTATATACCTGAATATTCAAAGTTTGCGGAATAAATTAAATAATTTAGAAATATTAATTAACTCATAAAACTGTGAATTTAATGTTATTGTTCTTACTGAAATTTGGTTACTGAATATGAAAATTGTCATTTCAATATTCCCGGATACGAGGCCTTTTTGCGAATCTTGAGATTCCATATGGTGGATCTGCTATATATATTAGCAAACAAATTAGTAGTTCTGTAGTGTAAGAGCTTAATTCCTCCGCATTTCTGATAATTAATTTAACGAAGCTAAATATTAACATTATAACAATATATAGGCACTAAAAGACAAGTACTAGGGATTCTATGAATAAATTTGAACAACTAACTCAGCAATGCAGTCGCTCTATTATCTTAGGCGATTTTAATATTAATTTGTTGAAAAATAATTGTAATGAAGTAGCTCACTATTGGAATACATTACTTAGCAACGGATGTATAATATTTAACAAATAGAATTCGCTACAAGAAAACATTCCAATACTATTATACATTTAATAGTATTGGTTTAATAGTAATACTATGAAACATTTTAACACTATTCTACTCATGTAGAAATATTATATTAAAAGGCTAAGAAAGAAGTAAAAAGACTAGTATGTGGGGACAAAATAAATTATTATTGCGAACAATTTACTAGGGATCCTAACAATAAAACAAAACTTTGTATAATCTATAAAAAAAATTATTTTATAATATCAATATATCAATTCTCAATTGATATTTCAAAACATCAATTCAAATATACCCAACAATATCAGCTCGTTAGAAGAATTACTGTATTTCAGAAGAAAGGGAAATTATTGATTATTTCAACACATTTTTTATAAATGTCACATCGAATTTCAGATCGAGATTATTCTGTAATATTGAATTATGTATTAATTTTCTACTAATTTTCATGAGCTTCATAAATCATTTTACTTAGCTTTACAGCAGTAACGAATTATGATAAAATTTTATCTAAACTTATAAAAAATTTCCCTGATCAATTTAGTCCGATTTTGGTAAAATTTATTAATATTTCATTTGAAACATCATGTTTTTGTACTTCTTGTAAAAAGGCAATTGTAGCAGTTCGTGTGGGAAATTCTTACAGTTATTTTAAAGTGGTAAAGAAAAGAGTTCCTCAAGGATCTATCTTGGAACCAGATTTCTTTAAAGTGTATATTAATGATTACTGTTCTACGTGGATGACGCTGTTTTGAACTACCTCGTTAATAATGAAGAGGGGTTAAGATTTGCGATCGAGCAAGATCTAATCTAAGGAATAAAAATAATTCACAAATACCCAGTCATATTCCCTAGTAATCGATTCTATAATAAACAATATATGAGCCTGGAAAACATTGGCAGAAAAAAATTGTATATGACCGCTTTTAAATTGATAAATAATCACATAGAACATAATTTCATACTAAATAAACCGTTAAATCTTAATAGCTACAATACTAGAAATAAGGCAAACTTTTATTTATCGTTGTTTTAAACAATTATTTGTCAACTAATTAACCAAAAAAACAAGTAAAGTAACAGTAAGTCGATGCAACCGACTTATTTATACCCTACACCTAAAAAATTCAAATCAAATTTAAAATCCATAAGTTATTTTAGTTAGGTATTTAATATAACTAAGGTAAAAAAATGAATGCTTTTACAACCTTTGTACAAAATTTCAGATTTCTGTCTTTATTAAATTCGAAAATATGCTTGTTAGGTCTTGGGAAGTGTGTGAAGGCACGCGGACCACCACCCCAATTCATCTCAAATTTTAGAAACATCAACAGGGTAGAACATTCTTATATCAAATTTCAAGTTTATATGTTTATTAATTTCGAAGATATGCTTGTTTGGTCTTGGGAGTTGTGTGGCAGATACCCGAACAACCATTCTAATTCATCTTAAATTTTGGACAAATCAGGGATTCAGGAAACAACACCCTAGTACCAAATTTGAAGTTTCTATCTTTATTAATTTCGAAGATATGCTTGTTCGGTTTTGGGAGTTGTATGGGAGGTACCCGAACGACCATTCCAATTCATCTAAAATTTTAGACAAATCAGGGATTCAGGAAACAACACCCTAGTACCAAATTTGAAGTTTCTATCTTTATTAATTTCGAAGATATGCTTGTTCGGTTTTGGGAGTTGTATGGGAGGTACCCGAACGACTACTCCAATTCATCTCAAATTTTGGACAAATCAGGCATTCAGAAAACAACACCTTAGTACCAAATTTGAAGTTTCTATCTTTATTAATTTCGAAAATATGCGTATTAGGTTTTGGGAGTTGTATGGGAGGTACTCGAACGCATGGCCCGATTTCGCCCATTTACAATCACCGCCTTACCTTAGTCATTGTTAACCTACAGTATAAATTTCATCAAGATAGCATCATTATTTTTTGAGTTATCGTGCGTACGGACGGACGGACGAACGGATGGACATCGCTAAATCGACTCAGGCGTTGATCCTGATTCAGAATATATATACATGTGTATACCTAACTCGCTTCCTTTTGGTGGTTACAAACACCATATCAAAGTTAATATACCCTATACTTAATGTGTAGGGTATAATAACTGTCTCTATAACTGTTTTAAAATTTACAATGAGCTACTAGTTGAGCTGAAGAACATAAATAACTTTGCTTTATTTAAGAAAGAAATAAAAATATATATTTTATATCAGAGAAATTAGAATATTAAAAATTTGAATATAAAAATATAAAAAAAAATGTTGCATTTTATACTTTCTTTTATTACTGTATATCATTTTATTATAATGAAAATATTTCTTGTTATATTATTTGTTTTTACTTTTTAGTTAAATAATATTTTAGGATAATTGAAATTCTATTGAATTTTGTATCAATTTATTAAATTTTTTATTATTACAACTTAATACATGCTAGTTTTAATGTAATTTTAATTAGTTTTAAGTAAGATTAAATTTATGATAACATATTCATTTCTTGAAAAAGTTTTGTTGATCATGCAGCTTAGGCTAGGATCGGACATTGAATAATTTTTTGTTATCTGAATTTACTTCTAAATTAATAAAGACAAATAAAAAAAGTAAAAATAGGGTGATTAAAAAAATAAAAAATATATGTGAGAAATGAAAAAAATTAGTATTTTAAAATGTTTTAAATGTCTAGGATACAATCATTCATCCAAACATTGTCCGGGAGGAAAACACATGTTCATCGCTGTTTTAAACAAACTAAAACTAAATTTTATGTAGCTGGACTGTAGAGGTCACCTAGACGATTAAATGCATAATCAGGTTTTTTCCTGCATTTTAATAATCGAGTTGATAAGCTTTATTAATAAAAGTATCTAATTATAACGGGAAACTTTAATATTAATTGGTTTTTTTTTTTCCTTACAACTCCGCTAGTGAGTATAGGAGATCCAGTAAGGCTTTCCATCTGTTTATATTTTGAGCTGTAGCTTTAACTTGTGATCATGATTTGTTAATTTTGCCTTTTTCTTTTAATATTGTTCTTTTCTAACTGTTTCTGGGTCTGCTTATCTTTCTTCTTCCTTGTGGTTACCAATGTAGGGCTTCTCTGGTAATCATGTTCTCTGGTCGCCTGATTATGTGCCCGCTCAATCTGAATTTTCTTCTTCTTATTTGAATTTCAATAGGATCCTCCCCGCACATACTCCAGAGTTGGCTGTTGGATATTCTGTTTGACCAGAATATCTAGCAGATTATTCGAAGGCATTTGTTTATGAAGACTTGTAACTTGTTAGTAAGCCTACTGGTGGTTAGGCAGGTTTCATTCCCATATAACATGTACTGATTTCAAACAGACGTTGAAAATTCTCAATTTTGTATTTCTTGAGATTTGAGAGGATTTCCAGATATTTCTCAATCTGGTTACATCATGCAAGTAAGGTGTTATATACTGCTGCACGTTGTAATCCACTGATGGTTCTGTTTCTGTAGTAAAATAATAATAATATTAATAAGAATGCTAATAACAATAATAACAGCCGCTACAGTGACAGTGGGGGTTGCCTTCAATAATTACCTCATGTAGTAGGGTGTTATATACTACTACATGTTGTAACTGTTGTAACGGCTATAGCAAACGGCTGTTGTCACTGTTAGCAAAATAGTAATAATAATAGGCGGATTCATTGTTTCCTTACAGTCTCACTCCCAATTCAATGTTTCCGTATCCATTTCCTATCCCTACTCCCTATCCAATATACTGCGTTCGCAGGTTTCATCCCATTATATTGGCTAAAGGGGGAGGTGGGTTTAGTCAGTAAGAATCTGACACTACCAAGGGGGAAATTCTTGGTGTCTTTAAAAGATTCCCACCTCCCTTAGGAAAAAAAATATCGTTCTTGCTTTGCTTATTCTGTTATCTATATCTTTCATGCTTCATCTATCAGTGCCATTGATACTGATATTAAAAACTGTCTACGCCATCAATTGGTGTGTTATCTATTTCTAGGTTTCTTGTACTTCATCTAATAATTTTTGTTTTGTTAATATTTATTTGTAGACATACTATTTTAAGTTTTATAGTTTATTTATGATATTCCAGTTAATACTATATCCATTAATTTTTTTCTCATAACTTCGTCAATTACATATTGAATAGAATATGGGAAAGTGGACATCCTTGTCAAACTTCATTATTGATACTGAAGGGTACGCTCGGTTTTCCTTTCTGTGGAACTTGAGTTTCTGCTTCCGTATATGACGCGGAATATCATATATATATAATAATTAACTCTAATTATGTTAATTATTTTTTTTGGAAACTTGTTATCTGCAGGGCTTTGCAAATTTTACCTCGAATGCTCTTGTGAGGTTAATAAATGCCAGATATAATGGTGAGTTTTATTCGTTTGACTGTTCTACTATAACTCTTATTGTATTAACTTTTCTTTTCTCTGAATCCAGCTTGTTCTTTTAGCTGAGTTAAGCATTGTTATACCCCCTTAGGATTTCAGCATTTATTCCGTCAGATCCTTCCGTTTTGTTATTTTTCAATTTTCCCTGGTTGTTGGCAGATTTGAGTTAATTTTATTGTGATTGTTGTTTAGGTTCTTCCAAATTTTGCCTTGGCAATCTGTGTTGTTGTTGTTTATTTCCAGGAAGTATTCTCGCCATCTTTCCATTTGTTGTTATGAAGATGTTATTATTTGTCCATTCTTATTTCTTATTGCGTGTTCTTTATTTGGACCTTTATTTGAAAGAGTTTTTATCTTTTTGTAGAGTATCTTATTGTTATTTTGATGAGCTGCTTCTTGTGCACCTCTGGTTATGTTATTATTGTAGTTTCTATTATTTTTTCTTGCTACTAATTTGATTTCGTTGCATATATTTTTATGTTCCTCTTTTAAGCTGGAGTTGTTATTGGTTAGGAGTTGCTTTTTTACGTCTCCTCTTTTCAGGATCATATTCCACGTGCTGCCAGATATCCAGGTATTTCGAACATAATTTATAATACCAAGGATTTATTTAATTAATTTATTTATTATATTTATCTGAAATGAGCAATAAGCTCGTACCTAAACAGAAGGTTTATTACAAAATATTTAATATATAAAAGTGCGATAATGAAAACTACAGAAAAAGAAAATAAAACCAAAAAAAAAAAGGAAAGTTAATCAGCTAGAAATAAAAATAATAATTAGTTATATAAGAAAAAAAAAATAGACTTCAAGCTATCTTCATATATATATAATTAATAATTTATTCGAAAACCAATAAAATAAAAAAAAATAAATAATTAAGTATTTCAAAAAAAAAATTTATTTCTGTTTTTTTTAACCTTCTAGATGATCAAACAATAGATATCCGTCCTTTTCATACATTCACATTTTTTATGGTAGACTATATTGTTTGTTATTCTATTAATTTTCTACCTCATTTTACTATGTTTACATTAAGCATTTTTGCAATGTTTGCATTAAGCGCAAATTTTTGCAATGTTCGTGGTCTGCAGTCGAATTTTCTTGCCGTCCAGGGCCACCTCAATTCAGTAAAACCAGCAATATTAGCATTATGTGAGACTCAGGTGGTTGGCCAAGACGACAACTTTGTCGTTGACAATTACTCTTTTGTCTCTCATTGTGTGCCTCATAGGGGGGTCGCTCTTTATATTAGAAATGATGTCGCTTACAGCGTTCTCCACAAATATAAATGTTCCAACCAAATGTTCCACTACATTTGGATAAAAATTATTGTTGCTAGGCACGTCATTCATTTATGTTACTTATACAGGTCTCCAACCTCTAGTGAACTGGAGTCTATTTCGGAGATTGAAAATCTTACCAACCAGATTAAGGAAATTTTGGAATTAAAACCACAATCTGAAATTATTATGGCTGGTGATTTCAATATCCATGATAGAAACTGGCTCCACTACTCCAATGACAATTTTTCCAGTCGAAACTTAATTGGGAAACAAGTTGAGCTTTTCGCTTCATTATTCCATCTTTCTCAAGTTGTCCAAAATCCCACTAGAATTCCCGACCGTGTAGACCAAGTTGGTTATCTCCTGGGCCTGTTGCTGACTACACATCCTGAGAAATACAAAGTCTCAGTTAGCTCTCCTCTTGGGTGTTCCGACCACTGCTTGATTAATACTAGCTTTGAGCTTAGCACTCAGACCAGTCAAAGACCTGTCCCAAAAAAAATAGTATGGCGTTATGGCCATGCTAACTGTGAAGGTTTAAATAAATTTTTTAAAGCTTTTGATTGGTCTTTGTGCTTTAGCAACAGAAATGTTGACTTTGCAACCAATGCAATTAGTGAAATAATTCTTCTAGGGATGAGAGCTTACAAACCTCACTCTATGAAAAGTGTTAAAAGGCCACCCAAATCTTGGTTTTATCGCATTTGTGCAAATGCAATATCTAAAAAGGAGGAAGCTTTTCAAATCTATAAAAGTGATAGGACTGAAGCTAATAGGGCGAGCTATATCGTGGTTAGAATTTGGTTTAGGAGAGTTATCAACAAGCAAAAGTTCTTGCACAACAGACGGTTGAGAAGACAACTTTTGCATCTTCCTAAAAATAGCAAATCCTTTTGGACCTTTGCTAAGAGCCTTAACGGTAAAAGTGGCGGTTCTTCGTTCCCGCCATTGGTTGATAACAATGACGAAATTGTATCCGATCCCAAAGAAAAGGCAGATTTATTTGCCAAAAATTTCGCCTCCAATTCAACATTGCCCCAGTCAACACAAAGAACATGTATTCTTCCCGAAGTTTACTGCTCCTTAGGTAGAATTTCTTTCAGAACTCGTGCAGTTCTTAAAACTCTTAAAAATTAGGATACAAAAAAGTCAGCCGGTCCAGATGGCATTAGTGCCACGGTTTTAAAAAATACTTTTTCTACTATTGCGAAACCATTGCGCAATCTCTTCCATTTATCACTCTCTTCGGGTAGATATCCTATCCAGTGGAAGACAGCGCACATATACCCTATCCCCAAAAAGGGAGAAAAAAGCGATCCCTCAAACTAGCGCCCTATTACTATCACTTCGGTCCTCTCCAAAATAATGGAAAATTTGGTAAATAGAAAGCTTCTGAAATATTTACATAACAAAGGATTAATTCATGATCGTCAATATGGGTTCCGAACCCATCGGTCAACAGGTGATCTCATGACATGCCTCTGTGAAAGGCTCAACATCAGCCTGCACCATTCAGGGGAGTCCGATGTTGTCGCTTTGGAAATTTCTAAAGCTTTTGACCGAGTTTGGCATGATGCTTTAATTGCTAAATGAAAAGCAATAGGCCTCGGTAGTGTATTTGTAAAATGGATTGGAGATTTTCTTTGGAATCGTTCGATTCGTGTCCTGGTCGATGTTTATTCTTCAGACCAATTCAAAATTAATGCTGGTGTCCCTCAAGGATCTGTTCTCTCTCCGACACTTTTTCTAATATTTATAAACGATCTTTTAAGTATAACCTCCAATCGTATCCATAGTTTTGCAGACGACAGCACGCTTGTTGCTTCTTATGAAGACAACGACAGTAAATATCGCTTGAGCTAAATCTCGACTTGGACGAAATTTCTAATTGGAGCAAAACCAACAGAGTCGATTTTAACTCTAAGAAAACTCAGTGCTGTTTAGTTTCTCGTTATTAAATAATAATAAAATGGATTGTAAATATCATAAAAACTTTACCTTTTAACTTTAACTTGAAATTAAATTAGTATCACACAACATTGTAATAACGAAAAATTTAAAAGAAACTTTTTTACTTAATAATTGCGAACAACAAAACATTATGAGAGTCAAAGGCAATAATGTTAAAAAATTCTAGAAAATTGAAAAGTTTAAATTGTAAAGTTTCTCTGGAAGCTGTTTAAACGAAAAATTCCGAAGAAGAATTTGATAGAATAAGTCCATCAAATCCTACCATATGTAGATCGTGATATTAATATCAAAAAAATTACGAATCAATTTCAATTAGAAGACCTCTATTTTACACATATTAGTAATACTATACATTTAAAAGAATGTAAACTCGAACACATTTGGAAATGATAGACTAATATAATGACAGATATAATTATCATAATAGGGATACTGATTGTTTGTATCTACCTGTACAAAAAATTCAAATTGGGATTACCCAAGGTAAATTTATAAATTAAAGATATTCACCAGGAGTCGAATCTCAAGGTGCGAGGTGTTATGTCAGCACCAAAGAAAATTTCCCAACAAAAGAAATATTACCATTCGAGTAATTTTAATTTTTTATTTCTAATATTTCAAAAGAACAAAAAATTATTATTTTTTTTTTGTTCCTCTTCAAACGTGTGCTATAAATTTCATATATCATAAACAAGTATCAAATTCACTTTTATTTTCATTCATAACAACTTAAGTAACTACATTGTGCAATATCCGTAGTAGGTATTTTAATGTAGTAGGATGAATCTTATTTTTAGGCAATTTATTTTAAAGCATTTATAACGCAATGACCATATCATGTTTCTATAATGTTTTGTTGTCATACACATATGCTGAACAGATGTGTTTTTATAATTTGTAAAAAGTTAGAATAAGCAATATTTAGAAAGTAAGAAAAATTGTAAAGAAAGTTTTTTAGTTTATTTGTAACATCTATAACTAGAAGGTTTTTTTTTTTTTGGTGGGAATCATCGAAAGACACTATAGAGGAATTTAAACGAACAAATAGTAATAAAAAACAAATGTCAGACTAAATAAAAAATATTACAGATCATACTAATGCAATGCAAAATCAAATGAGTATCATTATAAGACTATATAGACTAAAAAAGTTTCTTTTAAATTTTTCGTTATTACAATGTTGTGTGATACTAATTTAATTTCAAGTTAAAGTTAAAAGGTAAAGTTTTTATGATATTTACAATCCATTTTTTTATTATTTAATAAGTTTGAAATACAAGTGTCATTATACAAAATTAAATCTTTTTTCTTAATAAACATCTTATTTACATTTACATAAGTGTTTTGCTTACATGTAATAATTTTATCAGTATCAAAACTTATTTCTAAAAAGTTGTTTTATTAGAAATTTTTTCGATTAACGGTTTTAACATATTTCATTATCAAATCTTGGCAAAGAAATTACAATAATTATAAGATTTTCTTTGATAAGTACACAAGTTTTTATGTAAGGAAGTATTTCAATTTAATGTTATTATTTTTATTAGATAAAACTTCTAACTTACTTGCTAAAATAATTTCTTTAATGTCTGAAATTTGTTTTAATAGAATTTGAATATTTTCATTTATTTCTGTCTTAATAGTAAATAAAACTAAATCGTTTTCTACTTTGGTTATATGATTATCAAGATTATTAATAGTTATACTCATTTGATTTTGCATTGCATTAGTATGATCTGTAATATTTTTTATTTAGTCTGACATTTGTTTTTTATTACTATTTGTTCGTTTAAATTTTCTAAAATATTTCTATTATAATAGTCTATTGTAACCATATGCGTTTCGATTTCCTTTATGTCCTCGCTGTCCATTACTCCGGTTAAAAAACGGAGACCGTCGTTTCAAATCGATTAAACCTCTTTTACTTACATGATGAGGAATCAAACGGTTAAAATCCGCTTGGAAATGATTAAGATTGTAAAATAAACTTGTTGGTATGTTAGTTTTTTTCATGCAAATTATTCACGTTTGTTTCTATTTTATAAATACTATCTTCATACTGGGTTAAATTTATAACATGCAAGAGTTTTTATAATCGCTAATGATTTTCAGTTCAGATTCCTGGAACAAGATATAACCATTACCTGATTGTATCTCAGTTACTTCAAATGAGGACATTGATAAGATGCAATGTGGGAATATTAGTAGTAGGATGATAAAGAATATTTCTGTAAAAGATGAATTATTAATTAATTTTGGTATTTATAATTTCTTTTAAATTG